>CM042975.1:29048063-30301228 GCA_023678885.1 Pogostemon cablin
AGCACGAATATAAACGTATAAATGGATCGTATTCAACCAGCCTCCGGACTGTGTATGTTACAAACAATTTAAACACATCTTACTAAACAAAACAATTCTTCATTTACTTCCATATGATCTATGCCCAAAATGTTACCCTTAGCAGTTTCAGGTATTCTACATGAATCATTGTCATGTATTGCTCTTTACTAATCAAAATCATCCCTTTCTTTCTATTACCAAAAATAATGTTTCTAAATTCCATTTTGAGTTTGTGATGGATCTGAAATCACTAGAAAAATACCATACTCGATAATTTGATTGCTATTCTTCTTACAACTCACAAATTTTATAAGAGCAAAAGCATTTTTATGCAACTATCATATATTACACACCAGGCACAAACAAAGATATCGCGTTATACAGTTAACAAAATTTAAAATAATACCCTTGTCGAACTTTTTTCCATCTGGATCTAGTCCATCAATTCTAAAAATATCTTCAAAGAGTGTCTCAACCATCTTCAGGGCACCCAAAATGACCTGAATCCACAGTTAAGATAAATACACATTGGCCCCAAAATGCACCTCCTATATATTATACAAGTAAAATTTTGGCATGTTATATAATCATCCTCTTCTCCACTACCATTGCACTAGTTTAAAAATCAAATACTACAGCAAGAAGGGGGAAATGACAACTTATCCTCATTATTTCTGGATACAATTCATTTCACACAACGCATGAAAGTTTAATAATCTCAAATAGCAATAAAAGAACATAATTTAAGACATCATGAACACATATTCGCCACATAAATGTCATATTTCACAAGATTCCCGCAGTTTCAATAATAGAATCATTCCAAAACTACAATTATCAACAAATAAAGTCATAGAAAACACAATCAAACTATCAAAGACGGAGAAAAAAATGCAATTGGAATAAAAAAATATCTGCAGATAAATTAAATTCAGCAATTTCATGATTGTTACCGAGCTCAAACAAAAAAATATCCAGTTTTCGATGGCGGAAGAGCAAGGAGGCAGGGGCATTATTGCAAGGTAAACAATACAGTAATAAAAAAACCTAGTTCTTCCATCAACTATACAGTTCGCTGTCAAAATAAAAAACACAAAATACAACAGGAGACAACTTCGAATATTATCAACAAACATTAACATGACATAAAAGAATTTCTGATTGGTAGGTAAAAGATTATTCATACAGCAATAGAGGCAATTCCTAAATTAATAATAAACCAGTATGAATCAACCGGTTCAAAAGAACTGTTATCTCTCAAATTCACAACATCCAGTCATTTTGCACAAAATAGAGAGAGAGAGAGAGAGAGAATAATTACCGTGAGCTGGGTCGTCGATTCTTCCACGGACCGACGCAGTAAGAACGCAGTGGAAACCCGATGATTCTCTCCCAAAAGTAAATAAGAAATGGAGAGAGAGAACAAGAAAAATTAAAACGAAGCAGTGCGTATGTAATTGGATAGGCCCAGCCCATTGGGCCAGGCCCACGGGCCACAGCTAAATCGGGCTGGCGGTATAACAGGCCATTTACAAATATATATAAAACTGAAAAGTAAAATCTTGAAAAAAGGCACTACAGCCGAAATTGTTCCATAAAAAAGCAGACATTTTCTCCTTCACTCGACCATGACGATACCCACCAACACAGAGGGACGCACTCTCACTGTCAGAGTGACTAACATTCCACCAACCGCCATAGCCAAAGCGCTTCTAACGTTCCTCGAATCCGCGCTCGGCGAGGGTACAGTTTTTGCTGTGGAGATCTTTACAGAGCACGAGAACTGGAAGTCCAGAGGCCATGGCCGTGCTCAATTTGAGAGCTTAGATGTCAAGATCAAAGCTTTATCACTCTCCCAACATAAGAAGATCACTTTTAAAGGGTATTACCTCTCGATCACCCACTCCTATGAAGACATCATCAATAGACCCGTGGATACGAGGAACCGGGTCGAGAATGGTGGCGGGTTGGTTCTGCGTGCTGGTGTTATGGTTAGGAGCGATTGCATGGGCATTCTCGAATCGTGGGATGGGGTTAAAATTTGGGTCATGCCTGAGAGGAGGAAAATCGATTTTTATGTGGGTTATGAGAAAGAAAATTACAAATTAGAAGTTCAATTTGCAGATATTTTGGAGACTAAGGGGTGCTGTTTGGATGGTGATGGCAAGAAAATCGATTCTGTTCTTCTGAAGGTATATAAAAATTTCAGTTTATTGTGTGTGATTTAGTGCTTTTAAGATTTCTGGCTTATATAACTAATTTGTTTTGTATGAATTTGTGAAGTTAGTTCTACTGTTCTTATTTTGTGTGATTTTTTTTTAGCTTTCTGGTTTATTTGACTTTAGCATGAACAATTTGTTTTATATTTGTGAAGTTAGTTCTATTGTTCTTAATTTTGTGTGCTTTTTAAACTTTCTGGTTTATTTAACTCTTGCATTGAACAGTTAATTTCTATGAATTTGTGAAGTTAGTTCTACTGTGATGCTGTCTTATTGCATTTTTTTTTTTTTTTTTTTTTTTTGGGTAGCTCAAACATGCACCTAAGATTTTCAGAAAGGTTTCCGGTCCAAAGATTTCATCTAGGTTCAAAAATGACCGTTATCACGTTTGCAAAGAGGATTTCGACTTTGTCTGGGTTCGAACTACTGATTTTTCGAAGATGAAGTCGATTGGATATTTGTCTGCTCTTTGTTGGGAGATTGGGTCCTCCAGTTTAGATTTATACTCATCGTTCCCCTATTATTCGAACGGAGTGGTGGAACTGTGTCTTGAGGAAGGATTGAAATTCGAGGACACTTCTGAGTTAGTTCCTCTGCTTAAAAACAACAAGAAATTCTTGGTGGAATATGAGGTCCTTTTCCAGCTTAATTCACTGGTTCATACTCAAAAAATGAGTCTTGCTTCGGTTGATGAGGATCTTTTTCGAACTCTTAGTAGATTGGATAAAGACATAGCTTTGCAAGTTCTTAAACAAATGCACAAGTTGCATTCCACTTGCTATGAACCTAGTGTCTTTATCAAACAGCATTCTTCCATTACTAAAAAGAAGTACCTTACTCCGGAGAAAAGATTGATTGAGCAGAATGTGATGAGTTGCCATAGGGTTCTTGTAACTCCATCTAAGGTCTTTTGCTTAGGTCCGGAGCTTGAGTCAGCTAATTACATTGTAAAGAACTTTGCATCACATGCTTCAAACTTTATGAGGATTACGTTTGTTGATGAAGATTGGGGAAGGCTTTCTACTGCTGCTGTTTCTGCCCACATCATGAGAGGGATCTTCTCCAAGCCTTACAAGACTGACATTTATCATCGAATTCTCTCTGTTCTGCGAGATGGTGTAGTGATAGGGGATAAAAAATTTGAGTTCTTGGCCTTCTCGGCTAGTCAGCTGCGATCCAATTCAGTCTGGATGTTTGCTTCAAATGATCAGATTAAAGCTGAAGATATCAGAGAGTGGATGGGTTGTTTTAATAAGATCCGAAGCATCTCAAAATGTGCAGCAAGGATGGGGCAGCTGTTTAGCTCGTCGAAGCAAACTATGGAGGTCCACATACGGGATGTCGATTTAATTCCAGACATTGAAAGAGTTTCTGATGGGGTGAAGTACTGCTTCTCTGATGGGGTAGGAAAGATCTCCAATGCATTTGCAAAGGATATTGTAAGGAAGCTGGGATTGTCTCACATCCCATCAGCATTTCAGATCCGGTATGGTGGCTATAAGGGGGTGATAGTGGTTGACCGTTCTTCCTTTCGGAAGCTATCACTGAGGAACAGCATGCTTAAGTTCGAATCCACCAACCGTATGCTTAATATCACAAAATGGAGTGAATCCCAGCCTTGCTACCTGAACAGGGAGATAATCACCTTGTTGTCAACCTTGGGTGTCGAAGATGATAAATTTCTTAAGATGCAAGACGAACAGCTGAAGCAACTGGGTAGAATGCTGGAAAACACAGAGGCCGCCCTGACTGTACTGGAGAGTTCCGGTGGAGGTGAAATGAAGAGCATGGTGGCAAAGATGCTTCTTCAAGGCTATGAACCGAAAAAGGAGCCGTACCTTTTCACAATGCTGCAATCAAATCTTGAGGTTCAGCTCGCTGATCTTAGATCCAGGTGTCGTGTTTTCGTCCCAAAGGGCCGTGTCTTAGTTGGATGCCTGGATGAATCAGGAAAATTGGAGTATGGCCAAATTTATGCTCGTATAACCATGACGAAGTCCGAGCTACAGAGCAGCTATCAGCCATTTTTCCAAAGGGTTGATGATAAGACAGCTGTCCTTAAAGGCAAAGTTGTTGTGACCAAGAATCCATGTCTTCATCCAGGTGATGTCAGGGTGCTTGAAGCTATATGGGATGTCAAATTACAGGAGGATAATCTGATCGACTGCCTCGTTTTCCCCCAAAAAGGAGATAGGTAACTCCTGAATGCAGTTTTTTCTCCTTTTGTTTAATTCTTGGTTTTGTATTCTTTGTGTTCATATTGCTTCTTGGGTAGTTTGTATGTTGTGCAAAGCCATCGGTCAACTTTTCGATTATTAGAAGCTTTTTGAAGCCCTTGGTCCGATCTAGTTTAATTGAAGTGCTGTTTTGCAGGCCACATCCAAGTGAATGTTCTGGTGGAGATCTTGATGGTGATCTGTATTTCATAAGCTGGGATGTAGATCTAATCCCTCCTCAAACAGAGGCCCCGATGGACTACACTGGACGACGACCACGCATCATGGATCATGAAGTGACGATGGAGGTATTCTGAATCTGCAGTTTCATTCTGTTATAACTAAGAATGTTACTCTTACTCTTCTCTTATTATCTGATCTCTCAGGAAATCCAGAGGTTCTTTGCTGATTACATGATCAGCGACACTTTGGGAGCCATCTCGAATGCCCATCTAGTCCATGCTGATCGTGAACCTGATAAAGCTCTGAGTTCAAAGTGCCTCGAGTTGGCATATCTTCACTCGATGGCAGTTGATTTCGCCAAAACAGGCGCCCCGGCTGAGATGCCTCGAGCTTTAAAGCCTAGAGAATTTCCGGATTTCATGGAAAGGAGGGAGAAGCCCACGTACGTCTCACAAGGTGCATTAGGCAAGCTGTACCGTGCCACAGTTCAGTTCATTCATCAGATGAGGCCAGCCACTGATCTTTCGTACGAGATCTCACCAGACGCCTATGATCAAGATCTCATCGTAGATGGCCATGAGTCCTTCCTTGAAACTGCTGTAACACACAAAGAACAGTACTTGGAGAAGATGAAAACCCTGTTTCACTATTACGGGGCAGAGAACGAAGTGGAGATACTAACAGGCAATCTAGAAAGGAAGTCAGGCTACTTGCAGTACGATAACCGGAGATTCGGTGAAGTAAAGGAGCGTATCTTGGTATCAGTCAAGAGCCTGATGAAAGAGATGAAGGAATTGTTCGACAGCGGGTGCGTAGATACTTCTGACTATCAGAAACTGGCGTCGGCTTGGTATTTCGTGACGTACCATCCCAGCTATTCTCATGGTAGCAGAAACTGTTTGGGATTTCCATGGGCTGTGGGTGACATCTTGCTGGAAATCAAAGCTGCTAGAAACAGGATGCTCATCGAGTACAACACTGAATAATGCATGTGTATGTAGTTTGCATGCATGAACGAGTGTAGGTTTCATCAAGGTAGCATCTATAATTTCGAGTTTGTCGGGGCTATGCTAGCATGTCCTTGGAGGTTTTCTGAGCTAATTTATGGCACCAATGTTTGTACACATCTTGTGTGTATTTGTAGATGTTGCATCTATTGTTCATATCTCTGTCTCGTGTCTCACATTACTTTTTAGGCAATTGCTTGTATGGGGTTTTTTCAAAAAAGTTGGAACTTACGAAGGACTGATTAGAAAATTCATCTAGAAAAAGGTGTTTAAAACTTGAACTGTTTTGTGAAAATACTTCCTCCGTCCCATAAAGTATTTCACGTATTAGTGTGCGCGGAGTTTAAGAAAATTTTGTATTTTTATGTATAAAGTAAGAAAGAGTATATATTTTAGTTGATTTAATGAAAAATGTGTGTAAAGTTGTTGGGAGATGTGAAAAAATAAGTATTATATTGGGATGTGTGTAAAAAGTGAGTATTATTATAATTTTTTTTTTACCAAATTTAGTAAAAGTAAAGTGTGAAATACTTTGAGGTATGGATGAAAAAGGAAAGTTTGAAATAGTTGAGGGATGGAGAGAGTATTTCTGAAGTTGTAAAAAAGATTAAAGAGTACTTTAAGTTGGTAAAATATTTCCGAAAGTGTTTTTTTTTTTTTTTTTTCAATTGTATCATTTTTCGTCTTTGAAAAAAAGCCCACCCACCAATTTCTACTACTACACATATAACTATTTGCTGTTGAGTGACGCATCAATTTTTACTAATATAACTACTCCTTACTAAACATAAAATGATATTACTTCAATATAACTTTTCTCAATTTGCTTATGAACATTTTACAATTTATTTATGGGTAGACTTGTGTGAAACAAACTTTTAAGAGTAGTTTTCAATTTTTATTAATAATGTTTGTATTACTTTTTATTTATACTATAAATTATTTATGAAATGTTTACATATTATCACTTTTTATCAGGTAAGTATTACTTTTTATTACTATAATAGAAGTTATCATT
Organism: Pogostemon cablin; assembly: GCA_023678885.1. Classification (NCBI taxonomy): domain Eukaryota; kingdom Viridiplantae; phylum Streptophyta; class Magnoliopsida; order Lamiales; family Lamiaceae; genus Pogostemon; species Pogostemon cablin. The sequence continues at coordinate 29,054,728 of CM042975.1, forward strand.
TCTATATGTTTCATAAAAATCATTTCATGAGACGGTTTCACATAAAATTTTGTCTTAATTTAATATAGTTGGTCTTTTGTGTCCCTAGGTGCACAAGATAGGTAAGGGTATAACATTTCATTTTAAATGTTATAAGTACACTTTAATAAATAAAGGTATACTTTTTTCATTGAAAAGATGGTTTAAATATGAATAGTATAAATATTTTATAAAAGAAATTAATTTTTTTTAGGAAATAAAAGGTATACGTTCTTATACTAAAGTATATATTTTGAAAAATGCGGAATTTTGGACATGGTGTCTTGAGAACATGCAAGTTTTATCCCATTTAATATCAATAGATATACCAAAATAAAAAGTAACTTCTCTAAATGTGCGTATTATTAAAGTTGGATTGAAAGATTACATTTTTTATAATAAAATACACCTATTAGGGTATGTTAATAGGATTTGGGGAAAGAATGATCGCACCCTTCAATAATTGGGAATTCGATTCCATTGAAACTGCAAGTTTGGAGGGTGGGGAGCATTAATGGAAAAGGTATGTAGGCATGTTATTTTATTAGGGTAACATACTAATATAAATCACAATAAAACTGAATGGTAAAATAAATTGTGAATTAATATATATATATAGAGAGAGATGGTGTTTTGTTAGTATACTATGTTTAAGGGTATAATATTTTATTTAAATGATATACACTTTAGTTAGTAAGAATATGGAGTATTTTTTAATGATAAGGTCGTTGAAATATAAAGAGTGCTAAAGTTTAATTTTTTTTTTCTGAAAAATTAAAGGTGTGAGTTGTTATAATAAATGATAAATCATTTAATAATAAAAAAAAGTATAAAGTTGAATTAGGCTTACGGAACTAGTTACGCTGCTGCACTAAAACTTTATCATAAAATATTGCAATTTTAGGAGATTCTCCAAAAACTTGTTTAAGGCATTTTATGTTACTTTGTTAAAAATAAATTGTAAAGGTTTGTAAATAATAGATGTTTGATATATATTTTAAGGCAAAAGCTTCTGCGCTTCCGGGGACACGGAGGGATGCTCCGTGTCCCCATGTGAACACAACTCTCCCCATCCAATTATATTTAAACCTATGTATGTATTGTTAGGGGTTTAAATTGTAAAGGACATGAAAATTGCAAAGGCCCACGGAATGTGCTCCGTGCGCCCGGGTGCATAGGAGACTCACTTATATTTTAATAACTAAATTCCCGTGCGTTGCAAAATATCATCCAAAAGTGAATGATAGTGCATTGAGAGTATATATGTTCAGTTATATGAAATGCTAATTAGTCTCAAGAAATAATGAGATTCTTTTAATGGAATATATTATTCCCTACTTATAGATTTTTAGCTGAACAACGCAAGGAATGTATGCCTTGCTTAATCATCAATTCAATGACGCATCAACTTATTTCTATATTCATTGGACTCTTTTTTTTTTTACTTTTACCTTATAACAATAACTACAATTGTTTTTCCAACATGGTTTTGAGTTAATTGATTATTAAGTTTCATTCATATTTTTTTAATAGATGAATAATATCCAATATTTATATTTACACACAACCTAAATTATAATAGGTTGTCTATAAAAATATAGGATACTTCTTTCCTAATCATATTATTTAATCATATAAATTTATTAATTGAGGAATACAAGAATGAGACTTTGAGATGGTATAGGGAGACTGAAAGCTTATGCATTTAGAAAGTTTATTTTTATTGGTGGATTGTGAATAGCTAGATGTGAACATCATTCAATTAAGTTATTTTTAATTTTGGAATGGAGATATAGAATTATATATGATTCTATGTTGTACTTTCTCCATTCAATTTGAAGAATTCGCTGGAACAACATTTTCAATATGAAACAGTTGTAAATGTAGAAAATATTGGATTATAACAGTCATATTGTCGTATAAGAGAATAAAATAATAATAATATAAAAAAAATCTATATAGGTATATCATTTTATTTTATTAAAAAATAAAATAAAATCTATATAGGTATATCATTTTATTTTATTAAAGAAAGAGTTTGAAAATTCTATTAAAAAATAATGATGGCACACATATTAATGTATAAGAAATCAATATACAAAAATTATATTTTTAGATAGGTGTTTAGGAATGTATGATGTATTGTTTAATTAATAATTTTGAAACAAAAGACAACTTAGTCATGATATAATTTTTTCACTTAAAAATATGTTGTAACTTTAAAACAATTATCGTCGTGCAACGTACGAGTATTTTACTATGTGTTAACTACATCTCACCAAAGAGTCAAATATTTTGTTACCTGTCTAGATATCGATTTGAAATTTCAGCCCGTCTTCTGAAATTCGAATTGAAAACACCTAGCAATGACCTGTGAAGTATATTGACAACATAGAGCAAAACTGGTTTATGATATATTGGCTTTGATTTGGTAGATATATGGATATTGTTGAATCTTTATTATAGGATTTATGTTAAAATTTATCTTCACTTCGGTTTATTTTCTGTTATGCTTGACCAGTGACACGTAAAATTGATGGAGTTGAGCACTTTTTTTTAGCATCAATTGATTTAAGTTAGTATTTATCAACCAAATAATTCACCTTCATTTATTCTCTTATCATGATGGCCGTATTCAAAAGATAAACTATTTAATTTACTCTATATTAACATTTTGTGTGGAGTTTGCTTCTTCCTATAGTGTTAATTAGGTTAATTACTTCTGCAAAATTTTAAACTTTCACGTTCCTACTTAATGATAGAAACTCTGTTTACAATATCGTATAAATATGGGGTTTCACGCGATACAACTCTTAATAGTTTATTAATTCAACAAGTATCAAATGAGAGGTTTGTACCCACAATCGTTTTCTATGCACTCACTCCAATATAAATAAAATTCTAAATAAGAAATAATTATTCGTTTTAAATCCTTTAAATTTACATAATAAATTAATATTATTATCATAACGTCTTTCCGTGCAACGCACAGGTTAAACGCTAGTTTTATATTAATACACCTATTAGGGTTATGTTAATAGGATTTGGGGAAAGAATGATCGCACCCTTCAATAATTGGGAATTCTAATCCATTGAAACTGCAAGTTTGGAGGGTGGGGAGCATCATTAATGGAAAAGGTATGTTATTTTATAGGGGTAACATACTTACATAAATCACAATAAAAGTGAATGGTAAAATAAATTGTGAATTTAAAATATATATATATATAGAGAGATGGTGTTTTGTTAGTACACTATTTAAGGGTATAATATTTTATTTAAATGATACACACTTTATTTAGTAAGAATATGGAGTATTTTTAATGATAAAGTCGTTGAAATATAAAGAGTACTAAGTTTAATTTTTTTCCCTAAAAAATTAAATGTGTGAGTTGTTATAATAAATAAATGATATATCATTCAATAATAAAAAAAGTATGGAGTTGAATTTAGGGTTAAGGAGCTAGTTACGCTACTACACAAAAACTCTATCATAAAATATTGCAATTTTAGGAGATTCTCCAAAAACTTGTTTAAGGCATTTTATGTTACTTTGTTAAAAACAAATTGTAAAGGTTTGTAAATAATAGATGTTTGATATATATTTTAATAACTAAATTCCCGCCAAAATAATATCATTTTACTATATTGGGTATCCCGTCCAAATTACATCATTTCCTCTTTTAGTGAAAATGGCTCATTAATGGCTCAACATTACTCATCACATCTCTCTAATACACCCACTATGCCAAAACTGTGGAAAGACAACGGAGAATCCCCGTTGTCGTAGCCCCTGCAGCTCCGTTGTTAACCCAGGAGTTGTTAAAAGTCTGGACTTTTAACAACGGTGAAATACCCGTTGTCGTAGGGCATTTTTAACAACGGATTATCCCCGTTGTTGTTGCTAATAAAATCCGTTGTCAATCCGGGAGTTGTTAAAGGTACCTACCCTTTAACAACGGTTTTTGACCCGTCGTCGTATGTCATCTTTAACAACGGGGAATTCCCGTTGTCATTAATTGAATCCCCATTGTTGTAGACGAATTTAACAACGGGGATTACCCGTTGTTGTACCTCAAAATCTCCGTTGTCAATCCGGGAGTTGTTAAAGGTACCTACCCTTTAACAACCGTTTTTGACCCGTCGTCGTATGTCAGCTTTAACAACGGGGAATCCCCGTTGTCATTAATTGAATCCCCGTTGTTGTAGAAGAATTTAACAACGGGGATTACCTGTTGTTGTACCTCAAAATATCCGTTGTTAATCCGGGAGTTGTTAAAAATGTCATTCTTTTAACAACGGCATTTTCCCCGTTGTTGTAAGTACTCTTTAACAACGGTGAATCACCGTTGTTGTTAGTTTTATCCCCGTTGTTGTAGATTAATTTAACAACGCAGATTAACCGTTGTTGTAGCTCGAAATCTCTGTTGTTAATCCAGGAGTTGTTAAAGGGTCTTACTTTTAACAACGGAATTTTGCCCGTTGTCGTAAATTCTATTTAACAACAGTTTATCACCGTTGTTGTTAGTTTTATCCCCGTTGTTGTAGATTAATTTTAAAAATATTGTTCTTTTTAACAACGGGCAATCCCCGTTGTCATAGCTCTCTTTGACAACGGTTTATGCCCGTTGTCGTATGCTATATCCCCGTTGTTATTATTAAAATTTTAACCTGTTTAATAATTAAAATAGTCATAATCCACAACATAACTAATTCAATTACATCAATGCATTCGAAAGTAATTGAACTCCAAATACAAAAACCAACATCAATACGTTCGAATATAACATCCCAACATCTCTCTAACCAATACAATTCACCAACAACAATTAAAATACTTCATAATGTATCCATGATCGACAAATACCGTCTTCCCATAAACATAAACAACAAAGCGTTCATCATGTTTTCCTTTCCCTTAGACACACTTTAGTCTTTTCGTAAGGCTGGTAAAGAAGACATAAGCTAAGGTTAGCACAATCGTATAAGTTATTATTCTCATTACAAGATATATTACAATGTTTACCTCTTCCTAGATGAGTCGTTGACATGTGCTGTTGGATGCATGAAGCCCACTCTTTTCGCACTTCATCGATATCCATTTCGCTGTAATTTTTTCCAATGAACTATGGGGCACAAAATTAAGTAAGCATTTATACCACATCATGAGACTAATAAATAATAGAAATATAATAAGGCTACTTACAATTGATTGTATCATTTCAATGTTCACTATTCCATCAAATTGTATTAAATCTAATAGGTAGCGAAGCACATAAAAACCACATTGTCTCCCGTCAGGTTGCTTTGGCGCCTATGACAAATGTAATAGGCGTGAATCAATAACAATTACATGCTTAATATTAAACAATTTCAATCTTACCTTTATCACTTTCCAAGTTATCTTTTTCCGACCCTTCTTACCCGCATCCACTTTTGCATTAAACATTTTCAAAGCCCTACATTACAATTAAAATTTATTACAGCGTGGAAAGTTAAAGAAGCAATATAGGACATACAACTCTAGAGGAACGGAATCGGGATCTAATGTATCCATTTCAATCTCTTCATCCCTTTTCTTTTTTTTGCAAGCCTACAGATTGCAATAAATTATACTTAATTAATAGTTTTCGGCATGGTAAACATTTAATTTTACTATGTAAACAAGACCATATTTACCTTGAAAGCTACACCCTTGTTGACAATCCTTACATCATCATCATCATCGTTGAGCATAAGATAGATTGGAAACAACACTTGCATATCATGTGAAGAAAAATGGAAACAAAGAACATTAACTAAAGAGAGAAAAGATATACTTCTACTCACAATAGTTTCAAAAATGTTACCTATCTTCTTTTGTATCGGCCCACTAATGTTGTTCGTCGTAAAATCCCTTCCAAATAAAAAAGTAGAAATCATTATAAGAGAAAGGAGAAGCCTATAAGAGACTTGAAGTAGAATGCAAAATTATGGAAAAAATATTTCTTAAAGAATTATGATTCTTTGGTACGGAAGAAACCACTAAGTGTTGTATAAAGCTCCAGATTCTTTTCAAGCATTAAAGATTAGATCCACCATTTTAAATCATTAAATACGAATAGCACTCATGTTAGTATCATATTATTTTACTTCATTTAAATGAGTATGGTTTATACTTAGGAAAGTAGCCACAAATAATGCATTAATTTAGGTACTCAATATTTAATTTTATTTATTTGGCATTAATAGGGTTGATAATAGGTTCTACCATCTTTGTTTACTCAAATTTCTTTTAATTCTGATGTGAAAAGGTCAGAATTAAATTGTAAATGTATGTGCACTTCTTTCAATTTTGTATATGTATGATAATTTTCACTATTGTAGTGATTGCTTTTATTATTCCTCATGAGCTCGCCACTTATTCCTCATATGTCCTACTTGTCATCAAATCTCAAAAAAAAAATGAAAACTAAAATTTTGGAGAGTAAATACAGGACCTCAATATAATTATGTAAAATTACGTTATCATTTCATGGTCTATTCTTGTTATATTTTGCAAAAAATAATCATGTCTTTTCTTGTTTTCTGATGAAGAAAATTAAAAAAAGCCATTCTGTTTATGATGAATTTAAATAAATGACAGCTGGATAAGTTAGCAATATGTGTATATCCGCCTATTTGTAGCATGATACAATTAGAATTATTGCATTTTAAATACTTTTTTAATAGAATATAGAAGTTAAAACAGAGAATCTTCTTTGAATTGTTTTATATGAGAGGATAAACTTCAAACATCTAGGAGATAGTCTTCCTAAAGTACATCTCTTTCTTGTCATAACTGATATTTTCCACTGTTCTTTTCCTAACTAAGCATCTAAATAACTCCCATTAGTGACCCACATTGCAAAATTTTCTTATCCAACCTGCCACTTTCTAGAGAAATGGCCATAACTCTTGCTAGAAAATTCCAAAAGCCTCTCCGTTTATTGTATTAGAAACTAGACTTGCAAGGCTTTCCAACTATATAATGATCAACATCTAGAGATCAAGTCTAAATAAGAGAGCAAAGTGGTATTACCACTACATGTTTTCAGAATTTTATTGAAAATCAGTAAAGTTGTTATTTAAGAAAGACAAGTATTTAAAGAAATGATAAACACGACAAGATATCATAGAGATCAAGTGTGAAAAATATTCAATGAATTTATTAATAATGCCAAAGTATATGTAAAACCCATAAAAGTAACACTCAACCTAACAAGTAGTTCAAAAGGCAAGTAGAATTTCAGTAAATTACCTGTATTGATACGAGAACCAACTTCCCAAGGTAACTTGAAACTATAGACCACAATGTTGATGCTGCATTTGTTGTAAGAAAGTACCTAAGGACCAGGCCAATCATTTAGGTTCTAATATATCCAGAACCGTAATTCTTCATAGATAAAAGAAGTAACAGCCACGTCTCCTCTAGTTCCACAACACACCTACTACCATAATGCAGCATGAGAAAAATGGTAGCAGCAATTACTCCAGTATCAAGAATTGTGTGGTATCTACTTTAAAAAAAAAAAAAACAAAAAGAAGGGAATTGTGTGGTATAAATTGGAAAAGTACTTCTGTGTCACTAAATCACATTAAGCTCCAATAAACAAGAGTTAGAGGCAACTGGCAAGTATTACCTTGTATGTGCATTACTTTCCACCCAGTATATTTTATTATAATTCTTGATCGTACCAGTCAAACAATCAAGTTGTGGCTCAAATCAAGAGGGACATTTGCTCCTTTAAGAACCTCCCAAACAACAGCTGCACTTCTATAAAAATTAACATTTGAATAAAACTTAGGCTGGTCCAGTAATTTTCAAATTCAAATTTCCCAACAAAAGATACATCACAACTGCTTAAAGTACCAAGTGCTTCAACCAGTTTAAGTGTTCCACCATTGTCCTCTTTTGTAGTGCTGAATCTTCTTGGCCCAATCCAAACTATCTTTCTGGCAAAAAGAGCAGATTTTCATCCAAGAGAAAAAGAAAACAGTGAGAAATCAGGTTAAAAAACTACTTCAAAGGGAGAGTCATACAAGAATACCTTCCTGCATTTACTTTGATATAACTAGTAATGGAATTTCTCGAAATCTTGATAATTATTGAGCTTGGGTTAGAAAAGATCAATGATATAGACGGAGAGTACAACAAGAGCAGTTATATGAAAATACATTAATTAAACTCAACATATCATTAAATAGAAAATTCATCCTCCAAAGAGAAATGCAAGATAAACTGGATTCTTTTTCGCTTGCAGCAATATGAAAATGAGAATAAAAAGGAAACATTGCAGTAGAAGTGAAAAATGAGCCAAGAGAAAGAATAGTCAACCGGTTGAATCAATGTATTCACCTAGTTAATCCATGAATTAATCCTTAGATAATTAAGAAGAAATAACTTTTAGGAGACTGAACAGATATGACTTGTATAATACAATATTTCAATCTTACCAATAGAATAGCCCGAGTCTTAAATGATCCACGTGAAAGAATTTCAATCCCCTGAAATAGTAGTAGCAAAGAAAATGTAAATGGTAAATAAACCTCATCAAATTTATAGATGCTCGGAGCAACAGTTATGGAAAGAAAGAATGCACAAAAATCTAGTTAGTGGTTCAGCGGCCTAGGATAAGGAGCGGAATGGATACCATTTCTTCCACCTGCAATACAAACTAAACACATAACTAAAATGTTAACAACCAAAAAAAGGTAGCCTGCACAGTGGAAGTCCTAGAGTTTCTATAAAGACAACACTCCTAGGTAATACCATATGTCCTGCATGTAGAGTATTAGATAATCAAGAAAGAAAAAATAAAATTAATAAACAAGAAGATAAAACAATGGAAAGGATTGTCAGATTTTGTGATCTCCAAAAGTCAAATTCTCAATTTAAAAATAAAAATGAAATAATTCATTAAATCAGTCATAGATTGAATACAAATAACAGTAATCTACCCAACTAATTGATAACAGAACAAGTATAAGTCACTTGCCAAGTGAATGAGAAGGCATTAAGAGAAAAATAGGGTAGAAGTCAATTTCAAGTGTATACCTAATCCATTGACAATCCTATTTAATCATATATGTATAAAATGTTATTTTCTTTTTAATTTATCAACTATAGTGCCTGCCCCATAATCCTTACATATATATTTTTTTGTAAACGCTACATTTTTTATTTTATAGAAGTCAGTAAACAAACAGGAGAAGTAGTTTCAAATTAAGGTATTACTTACGCAAGTATTTTAGGAACAAAGTAGGATACCTTGGATCATTGCCTTGTAGCAGAAGTAGTTTTCATTTGTCCACCGTTTTCATAAATAGTGCTGACTAGGCAGAAGAGCTTCTTGTACTATATTGTTCCTGGATACAAGTTTAGTTGGGAATAGGTATTACTCCATAAGTATTAGCTAGAGTTGCAATGAATGCAAATAATATAGTGTATCTTGTGTGTAAAAAAGAACTAAAACTCACGTTTATAGATGCCACTTAACTCTGTATCATCCTTGTTTCTGTCCTTCATCAGCATTTTACTCATCCCTTTCAATGAAATTTCACCCTCGTCCCACTTGTTAAATGCATCTACAAAACCATGCCGCAGCTTTCGATTTTGCACCAAGAAGAAACTAAGCTAAGACCTTCATTTGCACAACTCAAACACACATACTATTACTAGGCCATAGCATGTCCACTGAAACTTTTGAGTTCCACTAATCTTTGGAACAAAAGTTAAGGCAGCAGTAGTGCCTCTAAAGTTTTGGTTCTTACTTCATAAATTTCCCAATTAAAGAGCAAAAACAACTTTAAGAAGACAACAATCAACAAGTTGGAGCTCTACACTCTAAAATAGAGCACCACTTTATTCATAAATGAGCAAAGAAAACAATGAGTTGGGGCTCTACACTCTAGTTGGAGCACCACCAAATTAATAAAGGAGTTAAGAAAAACAAAGAAGCAACAAATAATCGCAGCAACAAATGAACTATGGAATTAGAGCTTCGCCCTAATTGTACAATTGAATTCAATACCTAGCACATTATTACACAAAAATTTTCGAAAACGCCCAAACAATTTGGGGAAAAACTTACTGCATTCAACGAAAAGGTAAGAGGGAATGATTAACAGAGGTGTACAGTCCGCACCTATTGAGAGGCCGAAGATACTGCTCCAAGACCGGAGCGCCGATGGTAGATTAATGGTGTACAAAGGAAGAACCGGTAACATCGTTGCTGCAAGAAGGAAACTCGTCTAGGATTCGTTTAGCGCAGGAGAGGTTCGGCTGATGGATTTCACGGCAGAAGAGCTTTGCCGGATGAATTTCACGGCTGGTGGTGAGTTCTCGCCGGATGAATTTGGCTGCGATCGATGGATGTAGGGCAGAAAGAAATCGATGTATAATTTGCCAAATATTCTATTTATATGAAGTATTTTTCCAGAATTAAAATAATTAAAAAAATAAAAATAAAATGGTTGAGTTAGATTAACAACGGAGTTACAACGACAGAACACAAATCTCCGTTGTCAATGAGCGCGCCATACCATGAACAACGACGGAGAATTAATTTTTGTCCTTATTTGAACCTATAACCACGGGTTTTAAAATCTCCGTTGTGTTTCCACCGTTGTCTTTCCACAGTTTTGACATAGTGACCTACCTACTTTACATAAAATAATAATGCTTCTTAATTTACGTGAAAAAACAAATGACGTTGTTTGCTTCGAAGAGAGTAATAACTAATACTCCATCCTAGTACCTCCGGGATAATGGTCTCAAATCCTATTCCACGATGTTAATCAATTTGATATTTTATGATTTGTTTTCTTTCAAAATGCTATACCTTAATTTATGATGGCACACTTTCTATTTTTTATTATCCCACAAATGTTTGCACATTTTTAAAAAAAGTAAAAAGTCAAATACAATCACCCTCCCTCATACACTTTATTTACAAAAAAATTACACATACCTAACGCACCTAACATATTTTATTATATTATTTATTACCAAAAAATACCATAATACCCCTAAAAGTTATCACTTTTCTTAATCTCCGTATCGGAAAAATGGTGCAAATATTTTTGGGACGGAGGGAGTAATTATTAAACACTTAGCATAATTTATTCAATAATTATAACACATGATAAGTATCCAATAAATATAATAAAAGATGAAATAACTAAATGGAATATGTGAGACATATCATGTTTGAGCTTATAAGATTTGGACGCACATATTTCGGGTGGTGGGATTTATGTTTTGTTGGGGCATCTGATCCTGTAGGTAATCTTCTTCATTTCTGCGAATCTTTGGCTTGAAGTAAAGAATGTGGAACAAATAAAATGTTCTTTTTGACAAATGGCACTGAAACCCAAATTTATCTCTTGGAGTGTGAATTATATTTAAAACTTTCGTGGTATTTCTTATACCCATTAATAATAAGAATATGCGATCCTATTTGCGGTAAAAATGAGTTTTTTTTTTTTTTTTCATTTTTGTTTGTTTCAATTTTTAAGGTATGTATTTTATTTTATTTTTTTTCAAATGAAATCCACATACTAAAATTAGAGCTGTTAAACGAGTCGAGTGAGTCCGCGTATCGAATATTCGAGCTCGGCTCGATTAGAAAACGAACTTATCACGAGCTCGAACGAGTAACTCGACTCGTTAATCAAAATAAGTGGAGTTTTTCGAGCTTTTTGAGCCTTAACGAGCCTTTATTTTATTAATTTATTATTATTTTTAATAATAATTAATATAATATAATTAAATAATAGTATTTATTATTATTATGAATAGTATTAATTTGTTATTATTATTATTATTCGAGCTCGGCTCGACTCGTTAATCAAAATGAGTCGAGTTTTTTGAGCCTTTATTTTATTAATTTATTATTATATTTAATTATAATTAATATAATTTAATTAAATAATATTTATTATTATTATTAATATTAATTAATTATTATTATTATTATTATTAGTACTGTCGAGCTTTATCAAGTCGAGCCGAGCTCAACTCGTTAACGAAACGAGCATAAGACGAGCTCGAACTCAAGCTCGAGTAAGCACGAGTCGAACCGAACTTTCGAGCTACTCGTTTAGTTTAACAGCGATAACTAAAATCAATACTTTAAAAGTTTCATAATAATTACACTTTTCATCCATTTAAATTAAATTATTTACAAAAGGTTAGAAGTCAAATTAAAATATATATTTACTATCCATTAAAATATTGCAGTATATCATTCACTACTAGAAAAATAGGGTATTATGATATTTATAAGTGTCATGTAAGAATAATTAATAATGCATTTAACTTAATAAGACATTTCTATAAAGAATATTCTAATTGAATGTATTAATAGATAGCAAACTATTAATACACTTTTATATGTCATTACATAACACTTTAAACTACACTTAAATAATTATTAATTTAATTAATAAATTAATTTCGTTTAAATACCATTAATTTAATGATAACAATTTTACCATTTTAGTTTATATCCAATTCTTTTCTTGTTGGTCTTTGCTTTTATTTTTATTTTCATTTTTATTTCGTTTTTGTTTATATTCTGGTTTTTTATTTTATTTTTATTTTTAATTTAACTTTAATAATCAAGTGAATATATAAATAATAAAATTAATTGATTATATTTAAAATTATGATTAATTTTTTTGTTATTTTTATCTTACTAATTTATTCTTAATTAATATACTCAACTTATAATATATAAAAAATATATATTTTAAAAATTATAAATTAATAATGAAATTATACTACTGTATTCATTTACGTATTAATTTTAATTAGTATTATTATGTTTAATATATCATTCAATTTTTAATATTAATAATTATTTATTTTGTTAATTTATTTTTTTATTATATAATATTAAATAAAATTCATTAAATAAAATTATTCGTATCTATTATATATATTTTTGATTATTATATGTTTTATTAAATTTGATTACATTTAAAACATATTATTATTAAATAAAAAGTATTAGTTATTATAAATAAATATAAAAAGTTATTAACACACTTTGAGCAATGTATTAATAAAGTTATATTGATACATTTATTAGATAGTGTATTAATAGATAATATAATAGTGTAGTTAATAGTATTTTATTAATACATTTATTGGGTAATGTATTAATAGATATTATAATTACGTAGTTATAAAATTAATGTATTATCAAAATAGCTATCAATACATTTCAAACAAAATGTATTAAAATTAGAGTAGTAATAGGCCCTTTTCTAGTAGTGATTTAATTGGCTTACAAAAATTATATTTTGAGGCAGGGCGTGAATATTAGATATGATCCAAAAAATTGTTACTATAGTAGTAAAGTTTTCGATGGAATCAAAAGATAACAGTAATTGTTACGTAAACGTATGTTTTTAACAAAAAAAAAAAATTAATGGAATGATATTATGATATGGCATGTGAAGATATGGCATGTGAATCATTTATTACATACTCCACACAGTAGTACTATGATTCTACAATCATGCTCCATGTGAACATATGATTTAGAGTTAATGTTTTTTTTTTTAATTATTATTTTTAATCATAAATTATGTTTGGAAAAGGTAAACACTTGTGTTAGCTGTTCATATAATTAATTACAATTAGCGTATTGATTATTAGTTTTTTAAAGTCCATCAAATAATATTCACTTAATAAAAATTAAACACTCCATTATAATTTACTAATTTTTTTTCTTTAATTTTAAAATATCTAATATAATTATTTTAATAATTTTTAAATAGAGAATATCACAATAAATAGGTTCGCAGTAGATTTTTCTCTTGGAAGAATACACATGTATCGCCTAATTAATAATTAAGGATAATTGACTAAAGATCGGTTAACATATAGTAATTTAAATAAATTTAAATTTTCAATTACCATTCGCCCATAATTTAAAGAATAATTATTATTCTCAGTTCATCTTTTTTTCGAGTGATGACATAACTAATTGTTGAAACTATTCATCCACGTACTTGAATTTATTTTTTGTTTATACATCCATATTGGATCGCCTTTAATAATTATCAAATAAACAATATAGTTAATATATATATATATATATATATATTATTTTTTTTTTTACTTTTTTCTAGGAAATTGTTATTTGAAATTTTATTCAAAAAAAAAAAATCAAAACAAAAATATAAAAAATTATGTCGAACGGTTTTATAGAAAAATATCGTGAAGCCATTCAAGAGATTTTCTCTTCAATCGTTTTATGCTGTTTAAAATTATTCTTCTCCAATGAAGATTATGATTTTTTCGATAAAATTAACATTTTTATAATTTAAAAAGGAAATGTTTTGGAAAAAAGCATACAACCTACAATTTCGAATTTTCGAGAACAAGATCTATCCCTTGAGAGCGAATTTATTATTATTTTCCAAACGTGCACATAAGATTCTTGCATGACTAGTATATGGTAGTATTGTGTATCTTTAGAAATATTCAAATTTTAAAATATTCTTAATTAAGCATGACTTAATTAATTAAATACACCTTTTACTACACATTGACTATTCATATTTTCAAAATTCACATAAAAATCAAATAAACACATTTATATTAAGAATAAAATAAAAAAGAATAATGAGTAAAACTAGTGTGACAATTTTTTTTTCCTAATAAATTATCACTTATTAAATCGGGTTACTCTATCGTAACACATATTTATTCGCACTTTTCATTTTGGAGAGTTTCATGTATTTATTCACTTATCATTAATAATAAAAATACAGTACAAAAATATAATCTGATAATATTTAATTTTCTAAACCAATTTAATTAACCAATATATAAGACTTACATTAATCAACGCAAGGCGAGAGAGAGAGAGAGAGCGCGAGCGAGTGAGAGAGAGCGCGAAGGGAGAGAGCGTCAGGAGAATCAGAAATATACAAAAGGGAACTAGGGAAAATCATATATCATCTGTCACGCCCCAGTTTTCAAATAAATAGAAAGGGAGAAATTTATTCGCAATTCCTTGATAATATTAACCTTCAATATGTGCGTGAATAATTTAATAAAATAATTAAATATTACAAATAAAAAAAAATCTCGCAGCGGATTAATTAAAAAAAACTCTAACGCAACGCATCTGCCCCGGTACGCCGTCACAGCCTTAACCTGAAAAGGGTTTGGAGTGGAAAGGGTGAGTATTTAAAATACACTCAGTTGGTTAACCTAAAATGATTGCCCAGTTAAAAATAAATATGTATGTCAATTATAGCATAAGATGTAACACATGCTAATTTTAATAAAATAAATTTGTACATCGTTGTTCGATAACTCATTAAAAATATTTTAGACTGAACCGTCGTCCAATAACTTATGTTAGTTCGTTTGTGCACACCGGGCCCATCCCAGTACGATGTTAGCATACTTTGAAATATATTTTAGTACTGAACTGATGTAGTCAATAATTTGTGTTAGTTGGTCTGTGCGCACCGAGTCGTCACCCCGTACGATGTTAGTAGGAAAATATTTGTCATCGAACTAAAAGCACACGTGACACATAACATGACATATAAGTAACGCATATCACATACATAACAATCATGACATAAAATATAACACTCAGTAAAGGGTGAAAGTTACCCCGCCTTGAAGCTATCTTGAAAGTGGTAGAAAGGATTAGACTTCCTCTTCGATCTCAGAAATTCTTGAAAATATATATTACTAATTTTAATAGCAAATATAAAATTAAGATTCTATATTGAAAATAATAATATTAGTAAAATTATAATTAATACAATTTAATAAAAAGTAAAAATCATTATGATGAATGGAAAGTATAATTATAATAATATTTAAAAATAAAAGTTAAGTTAACTTATATAAATTTATAATCATGAATGAAAAGTTAAAATATACTACATACTTACCGAAAAACTAAAGCCATATTGCTTTTTAAAAATTTGGGTTTGATTTATTTATTTATTTATTTATTTATTATTATTATTATTATATACTTTTTATAAATTGCAATCAAGTCCCTACATTATATTAAATTCTCATTTAAATTTATCCAAAATTTAAATTTATTACAAAATGACCCAACTTGAGTTATACAACTCCGTTTGAAATTTCGAAAACACTTTTGGAATCCTCGCAAGACGAGGATCACATGATACCAATTTTACATGAAAATAAAGAAGTTTGAAACGATGCAATTTCGAAAGTGATGTGGGTTTCTTCATAACTCTTTCGTTTCATGTCAAAACTAAAAACTAATTATACCTTTGTGATTTTCGTGAGGAGAGATTCAAAATAGGCTATAATATAAAAGCTAACTCACATCGAAATAAATATATACCATTAAAATATTAAAAATTCGATGGGCTTTTCTAGCTCAAATGACATCTATTTTATAAAAGAGTTATATATTTGAAATATACGCTTCGAGATGAACATTTTAGTATATAATAGTATGATAAAAACAAATTACAAAATGGAAGACATAAAGAGGACTCAAAACTAATTATACATTTGTGATCTTCGTGAGGAGAGTTTCAAAATAGCCTATAATATAAAAGCTAACTCACACCGAAATAAAATATGCAATTAAAAGATTAAAAACTTCGACGGAGCATTTCTAGCTCAAATGACATCTATTTTATAAAAGAGTTATATATTTGAAATCTACGCTTCGAGACGAACATTTTGTTATATAATAATATGATAAAAACAAATTACAAAATGGAAGACATAAAGAGGAGCAGTGTGTGTGATATTTATATATGTATATGTATGCGTTATATATATGTGTAGAGAAAAGAAAGGAGTATAAATATACTTGCTTGTAAACTTGGATGCCAAGTATACATATAAAAATATATGAGTCACTTACTATTGGATACATAAAATAATGCATAATTGATGTAAACTACATGACTCAAAGTACTATTACTCATAACTATATAATTATGATTATGATACTATAAATACCCCTATGTATTTGCACAATTTGTTTGCACAATTTTGTTTTTGCACATTTTAAATTTAGGCAATAGGCGGCGGCTTGTGATACTATAAATACCCATATGTATTTGCACAATTTGTTTGCACAATTTTGTTTTTGCACATTTTAAATTCCGGCAGTAGGCGGCGGCGGTCAACGGCTGCCCAGTCAGCGGTCAACGTCGGTCAACGGCTGTCCGGCCGGCGGTCAACGCCGGTCCGACGGGTGGGTGGGTGAGGAGTAGGGTTGGTGGTTTAAAAGTGTATGAAATTATAAGGTTATATTTGGTATTTTATTTTAATATTTTGTATGTGAGAGTAATTATTTGAATTCCTTGTATCTCATACTAATTTAAGTTAAAAGTATGTATCTATTAATGATTTTCCCAAAAGATACTTATCCAAATTTTAAAATTATAATAATTACAAACTTAGAGGCCAAACTGCAAGACCAAACTTGGTGGCCAAGTTGGAAAAAAAAAACGTGTGATTCACACACACGTCACCACACACATATATTATTTATATAATTCTTCTTATTCTTTTTCTTATTATTATTATAAATAATTAATTAATAATTAAAATATAATACATAAAAAATAAAAAATATAGTTTTACTTAAAAAATAAAATTTACAAAAAAAATGTATGAAATAGTGGGGTGTTACATCATCAGTCATAACAACATTATTAATTTTTTTACACTTTATTCATCATTCCCAATAACTGCATTTACTTTTTTTTCTTCTTTAAATTACCAATTTACCCCTATTATTTCCTTACATTATTATATATTAAAAAAACTCCATAATCTTCGCGCCCGTATAAACGTGAAAAAATACGTAGAACGATAGAGCATTAATTTCATTAAAAGAGATTTTCATGTGAATTTGGTTTACCATATGCCTTGATTTTATAAAATTAGATTATTATTCAGAGAGATAAATTATTAATTTTTTACGTAAAAAATATTACTCATTTTAACATGAACATAAAAACCACACCATATCAGAATATGAGAAGTAATTATTATTTTTTAATTCAAAAATTAATTGTTTATCACTTTTAAGAGTAAATTTTCATATACTAATAAAAAATAATTTTGATAAAATCAGATGTGAGGTGAACTTAGTTTCCACACTTGTTTGTCTTCCATTATACTATGTTAGTATTCCTTTCATTTTAACTATAAATTATTCATAAATAATTAATACTATTGATATTGATTTTTAAACTTCCACACTTGTTTCTCTTCCATTATATTATGTTAGTATTCCTTTAATTTTAACTATAAATTATTCATAAACAATTAATACTATTGATATTAATTTTTAAACTTCTTATTAAAATATCTCTCTCCGTCCCAGGAATACATTTGCGTATTCTCTGACACGGAGTTTAAGAAAAGTAACTTTTTGTTAGTGTGATTTAAGAAAGAGATGGAGTATTTTGGGTAATTGGGTAGAATAAAGTGTATGGCATAGTTGACTTTGACTAAATTGTGTGTAAAAAGAATGTGGTATTTTTGTAATATTGTAGTATTGTAAGGTTATTAATATTACGTATTATTTTCATTTTTAGGGTGTGAAAGTATTTTTGAGACGGATCTTAATAGAAAGCGCGAATATATTATTGAAACAGGAGGGAGCATAATTTTTTATCCTTCAAATATTAATATGGACGTGTCACACCTGCTCCTTTCTCCAAATAAAGAGAATGGTTTTCAATTTTCATTTAATTTGTTGGAGAGCATAATGCTTTAGGTGTATTTATTTATTTAATTAATTAGTTAAAGTGTAGTAGATAAGATAGATATATCACGCCATTAATACCGTATAAATTACATACATATGTATACGGAGAGCAGTATCTTCTTAAACCCCTGACAAAGAAAAGTACATGAAGCACAGAACCCCATAAGACCACCTCTTTACGCAAGTTTAATATTTTCACACTCCATTAGTCAATCACTCGTCAAATCACTTCCAACTGCCGTTTGCACCGCCATGAGAGCAGGCGGCGAGGCCACCTTCCACCTCACGGATGATTCTCTGGGGAATGGAATTTGTCACCGCCTCTCCACTCTAACGCTTATTGCTGACCAAGAGCAACCGATTCCGGAGAAAGACCCTAGAAAAATCGCAAGGAAGTACGTTCTACTTCGCTTTATTTTATTATTTTTTTATTATGATATTGGGTATTGTTCTAGGATCATGCGATTGTTCTTTGCATTTATTGGTTTTCGGCGCCTTTTTGTTTTAAGTGAGGTGTATTGTTTTGATTGGAAATTTTGTTGGAGTTAATTTCGAAGTTGAGACAAACAAAAAGGGTGAAAGGAGATGAAAATGGAAGAAAGGGAAAAGTCTCGTGGCTAAGCAGTGTACAACCCTTGAAGCACACCGTGCATGATTCCCTTCGGAAGAAGGACTGCTGCATCTTAATTTCGCTAAATCAATATTGTGTGTGTGTTTTGTATGTGCGGATTTTGGAATTTTGTGTGTGAGAGTGTCATGCATTTGATTTGGAGTTTGAAATTTAAACTTCACTTTCGGCATCCTCTTCCTATCTATTTAATTTCCCTTCTTTTGATCAGCATTTGAAGTCTTGTCATCAGTTCTTAGAAGGCATTCTCTGAAAGTAGTGAAAGAACATAGCCATAGTTGTTCTTTTGCCAGAGTTGTTACCTTGTTTGTTTGTTTGTTTTTTTCCTACCTTAGTGTAATATATTTCCTGATCTGTTGATTGATTGCTGTATCATTCTCTTAAAATGAACTTGTGATATTAGATTGGCCAAGAAAGGAAGACTGCATATTGTTTAATTTTCAATTTTATACAGGTACCAAATTGACCTTTGTAAAAAAGCCCTGGAGGAGAATGTTATTGTCTATCTGGAAACAGGTTGTGGGAAAACTCATATTGCTGTATTACTGATTTATGAGATGCGGTCCCTAATTAAGGAATCTCCAAAGAACATATGCATTTTTCTTGCTCCTACGGTTGCTCTGGTTCAGCAGGTTTATTCTCTTCCCTACGTTCTCTAGTTTGCATTCTACTTTTTCGTTACAATTTTTATTGAGACTGCATCAGTCATTACTCTTATCAATGTCTCTTTACCTAATTCTTGTGGAAATAATCTGATTGCTACAAATGGGTTTGTAAACTTGCTTGTGAGAAACCATCTCACCTTCTTCTGCTGCATTTAGATTCTCTAGGTTTAAATCTTGGACGAAGTGATGAAGAAAAACGTTGAGCAAAAGATTAACGAAAAAAAGAAAAAAGAGAAAAACAAAGATTGTGAGGTATGCGTGAATAAAAAGGGAGATCAGACTTTTGGGGGTTGGGAGGTGGGGTGGGTGGGATTGGGATTATTTGTCTGGCTGCTTCTGTTTATTAACACATTTGTTAGCTGCATTCATTTATTGAGTGGGTGCTTTTAAATTCTAAAATAAGATGATAAATAGTTTCCACTGGCATATAAGAACTTGCCATAAATATAATATTTTTTTATATGATTAATCAGTTAGCTCTGCATATAATGTTTTATATCTAATGCATACATGCATGTAATTGCATTCACCTGTTGGAGCTTCATCACATATAGATTCTGTTCTAAGATTCTAATGGCTGTTAAATGCTGACGGAAGTAAGTAATAAGACTTAGCTTGTGATTCTTTGATATTAAATGGGTTTAATGGCAAAAAATTTATTTTTGTACTCTTATTTGAAATATAACATGCAAGTAAAGGAAATGTTTTCTGATGATTAGAAAAATATAAAGCAACTTAAAAATTTCCTTATCCATGTTATAACTATTTACATAGCATCTAGATGTTGGTGCCCTTTTCGCCGCCAGCGATGGAATAATAAATGCATTATGTCTGTGCATTACATAGCACTATGTCTGTTTGAACTTTCTCATTTGAACTTTCCCCTGAAATTTATAATTTTTTTATTGTGGAAATTGAAGCAAGCCAAGGTCATTGAAAGTTCAATTGACTTCAGAGTTGGGATCTGTTGTGGAAGCTCGAACAACTTAAAAAGCCTCCGTGACTGGGAGAAAGAAATTGCGGAACATGAGGTTTGTTCAGTTAATTGTCAGTTGATATTTTAAAGCTATTAGAACATATTACTCAATGAATATCCATTTTGGTTCAGTTTAAGCATCCCATCTTACAGAAAGCCTCTCTCCTGTTTTGGAAGCGGAGATTGCAAATAAAAAAATAAAAAAATAAATCATGTATTATACACACACCCACATATGAGATTACATTATTTCGTGTCTGGGGCAGATGGTGAATGTAATATGGCCTCTTGTAGAATATGAGTACGGTCTGGCTGTCAAATGTTATTGACTGGGTGTGAAATTTGTATGAATCTTCAGTAATTATACACATCTCTGTTCATCCTATTTGTTTTCCACGTATAGGTTCTTGTAATGACACCTCAGATACTTCTGCACAATTTGTCTCACTGCTTCATCGGAATGGATCAGATTGCACTTCTAATCTTTGATGAATGCCATTATGCACAACTTGAAAGCAACCATCCTTATGCTGAAATTATGAAGGTAATATTTTGAAACAGTCCTTTATATATATATATATATATATATATATATATATATATATATATATATAAATACAATGCATCGGTTTTTAGTTTCTGTTTATAATTCTGAATTGCTATGGAAATGTATGTAGATCTTCTACAAAAAGGATGACATGAAACACCCTCGTATCTTTGGCATGACTGCATCTCCAAAACTAGGAAAAGGTACTTGAATGGTGTCTGCATGGACTTTTAAATGCAGGCGTATGTTGCTTTTTATTTATATACTTGCATATCGATGCTATGTATTAAAAGCTTCCCAGTTTAGTGCTACACTACCTTGCCTCACATAATTGAGGCAGTAGGTTAGTAGCAGGATGTATAATGTTTGATACCTTTAATGAAAAGAAGCCTCTTGGCTGGAGCTGTATGACATAATGAATGGTTTTCAATTCTCAGTTGCTTGTATCAACGGGTTACCTTACTTGGTTTACCCGTTCATGGGCTCTTTTTGCCTGGACCTCGAGGTATTCATGTTAGTAAAGAATGTTGATGACAATTCAAATCACGATTATAGTTTTGCATTATCTACTTTTAGAGGTTTTTAAGTGTTGGAAGGTATAGAGGTAAGTTACAATGGAATGGGGATATTCGGTACAAAGCTATCATTCCTGCTACAGTAATTGTATATCTAAATAGTAAAAATCCCTCATTCCTTGGCACATATGGATGGAACGACTTTCATTCAAACACCCAAATGATTTAAAAAACTTTTATGCTCCTTGAAAAAATCTTATTATTTCTTGGTTTCAAAAGTAATCTGTAATACTTATTTTTAAAAAATAAATCCAAGCATAAAAAATTAAATTTGATTTCATTCTCAAATAATTCAGACAAAATGAACAAAAAATAATGGTTATAATTTTCATGCCAAATAATTACTATTCCTCACTAACATCATCCTCTTTCTTATTCTCATTCCTTACAACAAACCAACACCCCCTTGGTGTGATATCCTTTCGGCTGATTTACGATATGTTTTGTAAAGTTTGTTGACCTTCACTCTTATGATCGTTCAAACAGATTTGTTGGGCAAATCTCTTTGGTGTCTAAGATTTGTTATTTTAAGGGTTTTTCTTGTCTTTGTGGAGGTCCCATTTTCTTGCTGTTGATAAAAGGTTTTATTTTTTTACTAATTAATTATTGGAACCAAGGCATCTGTATGAAGAAATAGCACTACTTAACACTGGCCAGTTAAAACTAATCATTTGTAAGACGGCCAGTTAAAACTAATCATTTGTAAGATGGCTTTCATTGTGTTGAGATATTTACATTGATGGGTTTTTAGCGTTTGCCAATGTATCACTTCCTCAAACTGAATCACATAGCTGCATAGGTTCTTTATTTACGAATGTGATGATGCCATGTTTGGTTAAGAAATTAGTACGATATTTGACTGAGATGATGCTATCCAGTGCCATAATTGGCTATGTTATGTAATTTGTGTTTTATCATCTCAAGAAGACAAGAACAAAAATGAACTTTGTAAAAATTTTGACTTCTCAAATGTCTTCTGCTCCTCTTTCATTCTTTAGTTCCTTAGCCATTTCCTCCTTCACCAGAATGTGCGTTTTGTGTCTCTTGACTCGCATCGTCAATTTTACAATTAATTTGTTTCCTTTCTTACTTTTTAATATTTTAGTTTGAAGCCTGGCAGCCCTCTCCTATGAGGGATCCTTAAGAGTTAATCTTGTATCATAAGCAGCTCATTAAATATCCTCACCGTAATACTTCTTTGTGCTACAATCACCCCATTTGAACATGTGATGTCCACAATTTTCACCTTCTACAAGTAATTGCCTTTCCAGTGTGTATCAGGTAGACTAGGGAGGGGCCTACGTAGTGGCGTCTGATAGAAGCTAGTTCACCTCATCCTCTTGTAATATATGGTTTATTTGAGTTGCTGGGGTTATCTCACGATAGATGTGGAAAAATAAACTTTGTCTATTGAATTGAAATCTCTATGTGATATAGTGCTTGAAACTAGGAAGTGCAGAAATTTATGTTCCTCTTTTTCTCTTTACGACGTGTCTTTGTTTTTCTCGGTTCACTTATTGATGCGTTTACATGCTATTTCAGCTGGCTCTATTGATGGTCTTGAGGCATTGCTGCGAGCAAAGGTGTGTGTTTGAAGGATGCAAAATCTTATATCTTTTTGTGGTTTAATTTATCAATATGTTTGCTGCATAGTTTTAGAGCATAAAAAAAACACAACTAAAGTTTAGAGGAATGATAATTATATAAGGAGCCATCCACACCCCCCAATGCGATCATCTCCATATCTGAATTTTTGAACTTTTCTTTCTTCATAGGTTTATTCTGTTGAAGATAAACATGAACTCGAAAAATTTGTTACATCTCCAAAAGTAAATGTGTATTATTATAGTTCGGTGAAGAATGACCAATCATCTCCTTACGTATGTTATAGCAGGAAACTAGAGGAGATAAAGAACCAGGTATTGTGTAACTGAAACATCCTTCTGTTTGTATAAATATTCCATATGAACTATTTATAAATGATCCGTTTGAACAGTCTATGTTGGCGCTTCGAAAAAGTTTACTTGATCAGAGTGTTCTCAGGAGCAGCAAAAAGTCGCTTCAAAATCTGCATTGCAATTTGATTTTCTGCCTAGAAAACCTAGGATTATGGGGGACATTACAGGTAAAGATCTGAAAATTTAATTATTCTACTCTACTCCTAAACAAATAGGTTTTTGTGTTTTTATTTATGATATCCAAAAGACAGACTGGTGCTTTAATTGTGCCCCTTATTTAACAGGTTCTGTCTCATGCTGATATTGTAACTCATTCCATCTCATGGTTGTCTCTCATATTTATTTGCTATCTAGGTCTTTTATGTGACATCCAATATGACAACATCTTTTCATTGTACAAATTTGAACCTGACAGCTGAAGCAATACTGAATTAATGGATTGATGTATTCTTTAATATTTTATGGGTACTCTTTGAAGTGTTAAAAATTATAAGCAAGGAAGCCATGCCCAGTTAGTAATTCGACTTTCTATTGGATCTATTGTACATTGTCAAAGTCTATTTACTGATAACTTAAAACGTATAAAGATTAATTTTTTAAGGGCAGCTAAAGAATTTTAGTTTGCTGCAAACTTGCTCCTGTAGTGTTGATTTAATCCATCCAGGATGTTGGCAATTATGAATATCCCTTAATCTTATTAAGATAAATAAATGTTTCAGTTGCACTTTTGCTTGATAGCTATGATAAATTCAACGAACTAATTTTTAATTCTGAATAGTCAGCTGGTTTGCCAAACTCTAAACTGAGGGCACCACAGTGAGAAATCTCATTTAGAAAAACAAGTATACTATATGTCTTTTTATGAGCTTTGGTGCGATTGTTACAGTTATATCTTTTCAATAGTTTGCAGTAATGTCCGAGATGGGGTTTCTCTTGAGAAGGTTTAACACATACTAAATTTTATATTCATATAATTTCGTCCATTGTATTTGTGCCTTAGAGCTGAATATCATGCCGGGGATCTTATTTTAGCTTGTTAATTTCCGAGCAATATAATATTCTTACCTTTAAATGTTTTCATACAAGGATGGTCTCTGTGATAAGAGTAGACTTCTCTTCTGTAGTTACTTTCAGGTTCCATGCATCATATTATAGTATATAAGTTCAATTCCATGTTCTCGTTTGATAATACTCTACTTAGAGTGAATCCTTTTTTTTATCTGAAGAGTGCTACCACTGAGAACAAACTATGAAATTGTCAAGTTGTTCTAACATTTAATAATTAAGCCTTCATTCTCTCCTAAATTCTTGTTCTATTTCTAATTTAGGGTTTAAAATTGATTTTAACATCTGTCACTTGTGGAGACATCTTTCTATATTCCCATATTTTTTTAGGGAAATGTTGTCTGCAATCCACCTTGGTTCTTCTTTACATCTTCAGCCGGAGACTCCTGCTCTCAGGTGTTACTTGGAGCCTTGATGTGAGCTACTGAATTTCTAATTTACCTGTTTTTCTTAAAAGGCCTGCAACATTTTTCTGAGGAGTGATCATTATGAGAAAGCAGACATGGTCATGGTTGAAGAAGAGAACTCTGGTGATAGCAACTTATGTTATGAGTATGCTCATCAGGCTGCGTCATTCCTTGCTTCTGATATCGCAAGAGGTATTTCATAATTGTGCATCACTTGATCTTTGTTGGTTTTCATTTATTATTGTGTTTTATGCTTGTTCTTATTGGTCAAAGTCAATGTAAATTGCCTTTCCCGATTCTTAGTAGTCAAGAATACTTATTAAATACCGACCATTGGTTAATATTGTCTGGATCTAATTTACTCTAGAGGGGAGCCATCTATGTTTGCTTCATTATCATGAGATAACTTTAATTCTCTTTGTTAAGATATGCATATATTTCTACTTTTGATGCTAGAATATTGGCCTATCATGCAGATGGCAAGGAAGCTGATTTGTCCTGTGTTACGGAATTGAAGGAGCCTTACTTTTCAAGAAAGCTCTTGCGGCTTATTGGAATTCTATCCGGCTTTAGGTTGGTTTTTACTTGTCCCAAAAATTTTCAGGATATAAATATGTTCATCTGGAATATGATTTGCATTAACTCATTCAAGAAGCGATCTACATTTTCATCATAATGGAAATTTGGTCAATTCAATCTGGAGGGAGAACTAATAAGGGAAAGTATGCAACTAAATATAGATTTACAATAATTGCTTTGTGCTATCACCCTTACACATAAGCTATAGGTTCACCATACTCTCAGTGTATTTCTCTGAAGTCCATGCTATACTAGCTTTCCCTGTAATATGCTCCTCTCTGTAGTAGAGGAACTTAAAAAAAGTGAAGTATCAACTTCGTGGTATGACAGGTCTAGACATGCTATTTTCTCTAGATAAAACTGGCACTAGTACTACATAGGTAAACTACAATGTAAGAGTTGCTTATTTTTCTCTTGTCTTCTATATTTTTTGTTTCTGCAGGAGAAGATTTTTTCTTTAGTACTGCCGATGTGGAATAATTGTTAATATATCTATGCTAGAAAAATTTGCCAAACCTAGTTAGCTCTTGCTTTTCTTTTCTGTTCTCACACTCCCACCTACCCCAAATCAGTTTTCCCTTTTTGTCTACTTGACATGAATACGATGGATCCCTTCACTTTTCGTGCTATTTTTTTGGAAATAATTTAAGTAATGATAAAAATGAAACTGTATTTCATGCCTGAAAATTTTAGTTTCTTTTACAGGTTGCAACCTGATATGAAATGCATTATATTTGTCAATAGAATTGTTACTGCAAGATCCCTCTCATATTTACTTCAAAACCTAAAGCTTTTATCATGCTGGAAGTGTGATTTTCTTGTGGGAGTACACTCTGGACTCATGTCACGTAGAAATACAGACATCATTCTTGAGAAGTTTCGCTCTGGTGAGGTAATGCGTCCTATAAGATTACAAGCTATGGGAACAACAATTTTTGGAATATGTTTTCCCTTTCATTGCATCATGATCTAGTTCTTTCTTGAAAGAATTAGTCTAAATTTGTTCAAAGCCATTGTGACTTCTAGATCTTGTATTAAAATAATTTGGCAGCTTAATCTATTAATTGCAACAAAAGTGGGAGAAGAGGGACTTGATATTCAGACATGCTGCCTTGTAATACGTTTTGATCTACCAGAAACAGTTGCAAGTTTTATTCAATCTAGAGGTCGTGCTCGTATGCCTCGGTCTGAATATGCATTTTTGGTGGACAGGTGTTTATTTAGTGCTTGCTTATCCATTTTTTCAATTCAGTTTTATGAACAAAGTTAAATATATGATACTCTCTATTTTGCAGGGACAACACAAGTGAAGTCAATTTGATTGAACACTTTAAAAAAGATGAAGCTCAAATGAATGAAGAAATTTCATCAAGAAAATCACATCATCCCATGATTGATTTCAAGGAGAGAATATATAAAGTGGACACTACTGAGGCAACAATTAGTTCTGTGTCGAGTATTTCGTTGCTCCATCACTATTGTTCAAAACTTTCTCACGATGAGTATGATCCCTCTCTTTTGTGCATTTGTATCTGTTTGCTCTCTGATTTAGGATCATAATTGTATTCCTCTTGGTTTCGAAGTTTCCACTGAAACAATTTCATCTGTATTAGGTACTTTAATCCAAAGCCCCAGTTTTTCTATTATGATGATGCAGAAGGAATGGTTTGCAGCATAATTCTTCCAGCCAATGCTCCAATTCACCAAATTGTCAGTTCTCCACAATCTTCGAATGAGGCAGCTAAGAAAGATGCCTGTTTGAAAGCATGCCAGGCACTACATGAAGTAGGAGCTCTGACTGATTATCTCTTGCCAGAGCAAAATAATGAACATGAAGAATCGGACGAGGACTTATCTGACTCTGAAGTCAACAATGGTCAGTGGAAATAATTGATATGAGTGTCAGAGTTCTTTTCGATAGGGTTTATGATTGTCCTTTTATTGCAGAAGATGAAGAATCACGAGCAGAACTTAATGAGATGCTTGTTCCTTCGGCCCTTAGAAAACCGTGGACAGAAGTGGGGAATTCAACTTGTTTTAGTTGCTACTACATTGAGTTTTGTCCTACCCCAGCAGATAGGAAATACAAAAAGTTTGGTCTTTTCATGACAGAACCCCTTCCTGAAGAGGCTGCGAAAATGAAAGTTGACCTTTGTTTGGCCCGTGGTAGAATGGTTAGGTCACAGCTTATTTTCACTGGAGTTGCTAGATTTGATAAAGATGAGGTAAATCTTGTTATTTTTGTTCAAACTAATTTAGCATAATGTTAAGTTTTTTTTTTTTTTTTGGTTAAATTATTGTGCTTTTGAATTTGATAATTGGGCTGCACAGATTGCTGCTGCTGAAAAGTTCCAGAAAATGTTTCTCAAGTCTATTCTTGATCGAGATAGGTTTATTGCGGAATACGTGTCACTTGAAAATGATGATATCTCTGAACCAAGCTCATCGACCTTCTACCTAATGCTTCCTCTTGTTCCAGAAAAGCAAGACAAAATCTCAGTAGACTGGGCATTAATCAGGAGATGTTTATCATCTCCTATTTTTAATTACCCAAGTGTTAAAGTCGGTGATGAAGGCTCTCAACTTGGAAACTATTTGTACCTTGTCAATGGTCGCTTAAGTGTGGATGATGTTGTAGACAGTTTGGTGTATGTCCCATGCAATAGCACATTTTTCTTTATTTCTGGTATTTTCCCTGACAAGAATGCTCATAGCGAACATGAGCATTCCAAAAGTTATTTGAAGCACTACAATGAAAAGTAAGCAAGCTAGTTTCCTTCCTGTATCTATTTTTATCTCAATAATTTCTCTTTTGGTTTACAAACTATGGACTTTGTGGAAATGCCAGTGCCTGCTTTTACTTGAAAATCTATGTTGCTAAAAAATCTCATTTTACCTTAGACTGCATATGCGTAGTTGTGGTAACCAAGGAGAACTATTTTACTCCACATTGTACTTCATTCGGAATTTCACAATTCACTTAAAGGTTCTTATCATCAAAAGAACAAAGTAACCTTTAATTGTCTCTCTGAAATTTCTAATTAGTAGTTTTGGCAGATTCTTGTAGTGCCTTCTCTATTTAAATAAAACTCTGATTCACCTAACGTGAAAATCATTTTCGTTTCAGATACTTTACGCCTTAGTAGATTTCAGAAAATTCCATTAAATAGTGTTGTACACATTTTGGGAAACTTAGTGAGGTGGGTAGCTGCTGTTTAATATATATAATCCGGTTTCTATATCAAGTTTCATAACAATCATGAATATTTAATAATTTACTGTCTCCATCCTTAGTTAGCTCTTCTGAAAGACAGTCGATGGAGATCAGGATATTACTAAAAAATTGTCTTTTATTAATTAGGCCAAATGGGAAAGCCTTCTGGGGTTCATATTCATGCGGTTGTTTTCCCGATCTAGTACTTGACTTTCACACGATAGAAATAATTGAGTTTTATTAAATGCTAAAATCTTGATTTGATCACTTTGCAGTTGTTCTCCTTGGTTGGGATAATAGGCTCTCAGTTTTGGCATCTAATACATGACCTATGCTTGTTGTGGGATGGTGTTAGCTCTCATTATTATAAAGTGTTTGCTCTTCTTAATGTTTTGTGTTTACTTTATAGGTTTGGTATTAATCTCGCATACCCTGATCAATCCCTTTTGAAAGCCAAACAACTTTTTGTTATGGACAATTTATTGCGAAAGAAAAGATTCTCAGGTATAGTTCATTTATATCTATTGCATTGCTGTATCTAAATTAAGTTGAGCTCTCTCAGTAGCACATATAATTTCTTAGTTTGACTTCTTTCGAGTTTGAACACATCAACCTGGGTTCTTATACTAGAAAATACAATAAATACAATAAACTTTCACTGTTCCATTATTTTCTTGTCATGGAAATTATTAGTTTAACTCATTGCTAGATGTTTAACTTATGCTCCAAGAAATTTTTTCTCATTCAGTAAAAAATAAAAGGTGTAGCCTAAACTGCGGAAACAACCCCGTGACTCCGCTTATTTGGAAAAAAGCCTAATGTTGCATATTGGTGGATGCAATTCTTGTAAGGATCTTGTTCTGTTTATTGTCACATTAACAATTTTTGAGCCCTTGTGCTATCTTGTATGTTGATTTCAAATTATGAGCCTTTTAGGGTTCGAGCACTCCTGAGAGGAGCTATGAGATAGGGTGTTCTTTGGGTCACTTCTGTTTCTAGTCAAAGTGTAAAAAGCGTTATCTGTATATGAATGATATTATAAGAGCCTGAAGTGATGCATGTTAGTTAGAATATTACTTCCTCAGTCCCAATTATCATCACACTTTTTGTTTCCATCCGTCCCACGATAACTTGCACTACTCAAAAAAGGAAATATCATCTCAATCCAATTATCCCAAAATGCACTTAAATTTAAAAAAATGCCACAATCACGTAGCACATGTAATATACTTTTATTTATTACCCAAAAAGACTACACCACATCCAAAATGTCAATAAAGTTAGTAAAAAAACTACTTTTCTTAAAACTATGTATCTACATTACTGGTGCAAACAATCCCACATTGGAGGTGGGACGTTCTTGCCATTCAAAAAGAAAGGAAATTTTTCTTTAATGTGATCATGTCATAAATCTCTACGCTAAAGACAACTCTTATATAATATATCTAAAGATTCGTGCAGCAAAAATCGGACTATCTGCATTCCTAAAATGTACTATATTTATACCATGTCATGTAGTTTACTCTTAATTTTTTGACGAGCTGTTTCGATTTATTAAACATACCGTTATCATATTAATGAAGCAATTTAAAGAATGTGTATCTACACTTTTTTTTATGAACAATGAAATGGAAAAAAAAAGATTATGAACATCATCTTCAATGACCATGTATTACCATTTTTTACTCTGAAATCCGTTGTGCTTGTGCTGTTTAGAATTAGCTTTGATATCATCATTTTATAATGGGATAGGTCAATTGAATTTATCAACATTCTATGTCACAAATTTTGTTTCCATTAGACCATACAAAAACAAAACCATAAAACTACTTATCAAAATCATCATAATGTCGCAGTTAAGCAGTCCTGGTAGCTTTCATGTCTCATAAGATTCTGACTCATTATACTATTTTTTTTTTAGAAACAAACTTTAATTATATTGTGATGGTTGTAGCAAACCTCAATATTTTGACCTTTTCTCGGCTGTTCGTCATGAGCAGGAAAATAGTTTGATATATTTTCAGATATAAGATAGTAGCTTTATACTTTAGAGTTTAGAGTAAATTTTCTCAACATGCGTTCTTTTGGGAAATAAGAGATTATAGTGAAATTTTGATAGGTTTTCATAGGATACTGCCACCATCCACCCCCCAATTTATGGTGCCTGCATACTTAGTTGGTGTAAAGGTGGATTGGCTGATTACTCTAAGAATTATGCGGCTGGATATCAATCCCTATGATCGAAGTTATATGCTCTATGACATGGGTCTTATCCTTACAAGTAGTGGAGAACATATGTTACATACGAAACTGTGTAATTTTTATATGTTTATTTACATTGCACCAAGATGAGGTGACCGAAAGCTATCTGTATAGAATTGAGAAAACTGTATAAGTTTTGTATTTCTCCATGTGTTTCTTGCTTCATAAATTTTTTAATTGCTTTCTCTGCATGTGCATTACATTTAAATAACTTTGCAGTATTTTTGGTTGATTTTTTACACAGTTATGTGTATTAGATATGTTTGGCTAATTTTGCTTGATCTCATTTACTTATTTATTGGCCTGTTGGTTTAAATACTTGCTAATATTTAGAGAAATGGCGAGAAAAAGTGGAGCACTTCATTGAATTGCCTCCAGAAATTTGTCAGTTGAAAATCATTGCCTTTTCTAAAGACATTGGGAGTTCATTGTCTCTGCTACCATCAATCATTCATCGGCTTGAAAGCTTTCTTGTTGCCATTGAGTTGAAAGAAAAGTTAGCTGCATCTTTCCCTGAGGGAGCAGATGTTACTGCTGATCGTGTAAGTTTTTTGTAGGATCAGTCTGTCCGATCATTCAATACAGTTCATAAGTTAGGAAATACCTTTTTCCACCTTTTAATTGAATTACTTTAGTATGTGACTTTCTTTTTCCTGTAACTGCATACTTACTTGTGACTTTGCTAACATTTTATTTAAAATTAGGTCAGATTCTTGAAGCACTCACAACGGAAAGATGCTCTGAAAAATTCTCTCTTGAAAGGCTTGAAGTGCTTGGAGATGCCTTTCTCAAGCTTGCAGTTGGGAGGCATCTTTTTCTGAAGCATGATGCCTTAGATGAAGGGCAGCTAACTACAAAGCGTTCCAATATGGTCAACAACTCTAATTTACTCAAGGTGGCAACAAGAAAGAATTTACAGGTGACTGATATAAATTCTATGCTTCCTGGGTGCTAAAAAGAATTGAGTTCCTAGTCTGAACATCACTCTTTTTAAGTACCATGGATTTTGTCTTTCTTTGAGCTAGAATATTGCTTTATTTTTCACAAGAGAAAATGTGAGAATACCTTAACTTATTTTAGAATAAGAAACTATTACAGTACTCTATTCAGCCACTTATAAGGTAAACATTGCTTTTTTCACATGGATTAAGGAGTATTATATTATGTGTAGTGGGTAGTTGTATTAGATGTATGTGTGGGGCATGTTTGTAGCCTTCTTTCCAGAAAAGGGGAAATGTATACCTTTGTAGTGGACACCCACTATGGTAAAATGGGTACCTTAGGAGTGGATGGAGGGAGTATATTACCCACAGACACAATATCCAGTTTCAGTAAAAACAAATTATAAATCTTGTGCTTCTTTTGGGTTGAAATAGAGTTTTGGCTTAAAGTTCAATTAGTAAAATGTTTTGGTCGAAGTTCTGCCTTTGAAAGTAGTCTTGCAGAATTGTCATGCCACATTGTAACTTTTCACTGATATTCTGGGATTAAGCACTCTGACATGGTCAATAGCTCAAGCATGTCAGCATGTTTATTTTGTTATCATCGAGCATAAGCAACAAGTGTTTTGGCTTATTTCTGTTCTCCATGCATGATTATGAGCTTACAACTAACCATGTGTCATATGGTTGCCCTGTAATACCCATGCCATAGTTTACTGGTTAAACCATTGTGTAAAAGAGATGCTAGTGTGTGAACTAGAACATTGATGAATGGAAAGTTGAGTAAAAATATACAGTGGCCTTTTCAACCTTTGGATAACAAGAGATATTGTATATATGATATACAAAGGATACAAAATTCTTGAACTGCTCAAAATATATAGTGGCCTGTTGAACCAGTTCCCTGAAAGTTTCTGCACAACCGTATTGCACTTTAGGCAAAACAACTATTACCTGTATAAAAAGAGTTAAATTTTCTGTTATACCGTAGGGATAACAATTTATCAGCATTCGAGTGATACTTTGGAATTCGGTTCCACATTGAAAACCTTCCATGTATTACACTCTCAAATGGAAGAATCCAACGAGGGTAATGAAGATCTTCGTAGGAAGCTACATTTTGTACTTTTAAGTTTTACCTGACTGTGAAAATTGAATAGAAAAGATAAGGAAAAAAAACATCAATCTTTATGGCTAGTCAGGGGAAAGAAAAATCTCGTTCGATAATCTCTTATGGTGGTCCTCAAATCAATATAATATAGCAAATAGTGTTACAATTATTGGTCTCCCACTAACATCTTCAAGAATTTCAAAACACTAACTAAAGGTTTTCATGTTTCTTTCAAGCCAAATGGACCAGAGAATAGCTGGAACAATAGTTCTCCACAGAATTTCATATCTGCTACTAAGAGGACTCCCAAAATCAAACTATAAAAGATCCAAAATATTCAAAGGAGGAATCCAATGAAACC
This sequence comes from Pogostemon cablin, assembly GCA_023678885.1. Classification (NCBI taxonomy): domain Eukaryota; kingdom Viridiplantae; phylum Streptophyta; class Magnoliopsida; order Lamiales; family Lamiaceae; genus Pogostemon; species Pogostemon cablin. The sequence continues at coordinate 29,088,817 of CM042975.1, forward strand.
CCAACTCTCCTACTGCCTTGCACCATAAATGTTGAGAAATAGGACAATGGATGAACAAATGGGTAGAATCCTCTGAGTGACAACTGACTCCTGCATAAAATACGCCAATTTGGAATATGAAAATACACAAGAACCGTCTCTGTAACAAGTCACAAATCACATGCCTATGTTTGGCATGTTGAGTGACCAATGCATCTTTGAAGCTGTTAGGGAGGAGATTCGATCAATTTATAAGCTATTTTGTATTTTTCATTTTAAGGCATGTTGATATTTGAATGTGTGAAAATACATTCCGTAATATTTTCTTGGTTGTTTATGCTTTGAAATAATCAGTGCAAATGATACATGTCAGGTTTATATACGTGACCAACCATTTGAGCCTGAACAATTCTTTGCTGTTGGTCGTCGTTGTCCTTTAAGCTGCACTAAGGAAATCGAGGAAGATATTCACACTCAAGATTTTAACAGCAAAAATAATGTTAATACTGAAATTAGATGCAGCAAATGTCATCATTGGTTATATAACAAGACTGTTGCGGATGTTCTTGAAGCACTTGTAGGTGCTTTTATAGTTGATAGTGGCTTTAAGGCAGCAAGCGCGTTTCTTAATTGGGTTGGCATAAACGTAGATTTTACTCATTCACGAATAGATACTATCTGCACTTCCAGCGATCTGTTTCTGCAACTATCCAATCAGATAGATGTTAATGCCCTTGAAGATTTGCTAAAATACAAGTTTTCCAATAAGGGTTTGCTAATTCAGGCCTTTATTCATCCATCTTTCAACAATCATATGGGAGGTTGCTACCAGGTGATTCTAATGTCTATTTCTCCACTATTAGCGATTAGGTCTTATATTTCTGATATTCGGTGCTAACTTCTATTGTATTACTTGAACCAGAGACTTGAGCTTCTGGGAGATGCTGTCTTGGATTATATGATAACTTCCTATATATATTCTGTCTACCCAAACTTAAAACCTGGCCAGTTATCAGATTTGAGGTCTGCATGTGTGAACAACACCATATTTGCTGATGTGGCTAAACGATGGTCCTTTCACAAATTTTTGATTTGTGATTCTAGTGTTCTCCGTGAAGCGGTGACTAAATATGTGAGCATCGGAAGTTCTGGAATAGGAGATGGACATGTAGAGGAGAAAGCATGCCCAAAGGTTGTCCTTGGACATGATAAATGTCCTTATTCTTCTTGTATATTCAGCTTTGGTGTTTTTGTTGGATGTGTTATGATTGATGATCTGCTTAATTATTTAAATAATATTTTGAATAATAATTCTAGCACAACATGTGTGGTTATATTATCAAATTAGGTGAAAAGTGGTAGTTTTTTTTTATTTTTTTTATTTACGGATATATAATATAATATACTCTGTCTTATAGAAATATCCCCAGTTGCAACACAATCAAGTCAATGATTTCTCAAATTGACAGCAACTTAATTCTGAAATCTCACACCAGAACACAACTCTCAGACATGATGTATGTGAAATGTTAGGAATCGGTTAACCTTCAAAACTACTTTGTAAAATGATGTCTCAAATCGTGTAGCACCTGGGATAACCTCTGAAAATATTCATTAGTGAATTTACTATTATCCAACTTTAAAACAAAAATTCTTTACAATGATATTTCATGTTTTCTTGATGATTTGGTTGGTAGAATGATCATTTGCCGAAGAGATTGAAATTGATTACTCCATTCTAATGCTTCAGGTCCTTGGCGACTTAGTGGAGTCTTGCATGGGTGCCCTATATCTTGACTCGGGATTCAATTTGAAGCATGTCTGGAAGATTATGCAATTCTTGCTGGATCCTATTATTAGTTTTTCAAAGCTGCAGTTTAATCCTACGAGGGATTTTAACGAACTTTGTCAATCAAATAATTGGAAGATTCAGTCCTATCCGTCAAAGAAAGATGGTAAGTTTACAATTGAAGCTAAAGTAGAAGGAAATGATTCAGCTACAGCTACAGCTACCAGCACCAGTAAAAAAGCTGCAAAAAGAATGGTTGCAAGACAGTTATTGGAATGCTTCAAGGTGACATTCAAAAACCATTTTTTTTAAATTATATTTTCTGCTCAAGTCTTAATTGCTTTCGATATTGCAATTGTTTATAATGAGCTTTTATTTTCTGCTCAAGTCTTAAGATGACTATGTCTCTTACATTAGCTGATCATAAATGAAATATGTCTCATGGAATTTGGAGTGGTTGAGACCTTACTGTGTTGTGTCTTGAGGCTAACGCTAAACTCTTTTGGTTGTCTGCCGGAGTCATATATAAGGGTTATTAACTGTGGAATTCCACTTAAGAGTGGTGCATCGTGATGGAATATTGTGTAAGATTAGAAGTTTCTATTTCAGATAATAGAAGTTTTTTCCATTTCAGAGAGGGCCTTTATATTCTCAGGGTACCACTGTACCTTTATGGACTTTGCAACTGAGTATTTGACCATGTTTTCATTTGAAAAACTTTGGTTATCAGAATTACAAAATTATGCTTGAGATATTATAATCACCCAGGTACAATTTGTCAAAAGAAATTCAAGCGTGGGGTTTTTTTTAGTATTGAAAGAGTTGAGAAATCATAATTTTTCTTTCCTTGTATTAAAGCTAAAACTCAGTGTAGCTTTTGTGATTATCCCTTATCTTCTCCTCTCTTTTTCTTTTTTTAATGTGACCTGATTTTTCCAATAAATAGTTATCAGCAATGATAGCTCATTGCACTCTGACCTTGGTCCATATTCTCGTCTGTTCTCAATGTGCAGTCTCAAGGTTACAAATCAAAGTCATGCTTACTGGAGGAAGTTCTTAGGAATAGTAAGGGTATGGACCCCAAATTAATTGGGTATGATGAGGCACCATCTCGTGAAACTACTAAATCTGGAGAGCATGAGAAACCAAACTGTAATGGTCTATCAACTACTAAGAATGAGACCATATCCAAACCTTCTAGAATGGTTTCCTTGCCATGCAAGTCTTCAGAATTGAGTGTTACACAACGCATCAGTGGCAATGGCTGCAAATTTGATTCACCCGACATCAGTGGCAATGGCTGCAAATTTGATTCATCCGACATCAGTGGCAATGGCTGCAAATTTGATTCACCCGACATTGGTCCAAGTAATGGCTGTGGCATTAAACCAGATGGAGCAGGTACTGACCAGAGAGACCTGTGAACTCTTGTTTCATTTTTGTCACATTATTTTACTTAGAATTAATTTATGTTAGGTGGTCCATCCAATGCATCAGCAAAATCTCGTCTTTACGAAATATGCACAGCTAACTGCTGGAAACCACCCATTTTTGAATGTTGCGAAGAGACAGGACCAAGCCACCTGAGGGAGTAAGTAGTTAACGCATTGTTTTCCTATGTCATTGGATGTTGCTTTAGAAATGTCCTTGATTAACAAAAAAAATATGCATGTTTCTTTGAATCAAAGATTTGGAAGTCATGTATAGGGGTATGCGATATAGGGTAAATGTTTTTAGTGTCTGATTTGGTTATGCGTATTTGCCGTGTTTGGGGCCTTTATTGTTATCCTACCCTTGTAAAAAGTTAGGGATTATTCTTTCTTAGTCCTAAAGTTGTCCCTATTTTAATTTTGATTCAGTTCATTTTCATTTTTAAAGATTGGTTAAAATTACTGATTTGACTTATTAGTCCCGAGACCAACCTCTAAGGGGTCCCCAGCCACAGCCAGTTAAAATAGGAAAAACTACAGGACTAAAAACATTTAATCCCTTAAAATCAGGTCTCTTATTTAACCTAAAGTGTCTTGTTGATGCCCTTTTTGTGTAGTAAACAAAGTTTCTCTTTACATTGCGAGAATCTGAACTCACAAAAGTGCGTTCAACTGTATCTGTGCCTTTTGCCACAAAGCATTCTTTAAGTAGTGTTCATTTACTGATCAATTTCTGGTTCAGAAAAATGCGTTCTCATGAAGCTCATTGCTGGGTGGTCAACTGTAGGCTCAGATGATAATTCTCTGTTTTGCAGATTTGTTTTTAAGGTGTTGTTGGAGATGGGGGAGTTGCCAAACGAGACATTTGAATTCTATGGAGAGTCTCGGGCGAGGAAGAAGGATGCAGCTGAGCATGCAGCGCAGGGGGCACTTTGGTACTTGACTAATGAGGGCCATATATGGGATAAAAAACGCCACAAGTGAGGGGAAGATCAGATGTATCATATGCTTCTGGAAACTAACCTGTATTCATTCATATATCTATATTATTTGTATATATATTTATATGTATATATTAGGATATGTATTCAGATGACATCTTGCGGTTTATGAACCACATTAACTTAGGTCAACCTAATGCTCTTTGCACATCATATCTTTGATTGATTTCCTTACAATTTTGGGATAATAAACATTGGACAGTGTAGCTCAAAATCTGGTATACCTATATTAAATATTAAATGTTTAGCTCTATTTTAATTGGTGTTATCTAAAAAAATGTCATGAAATATACATAAGGGCACTATTTGCATCCACATATATATTAAACGACCCATTAATTATAGATTTAAAATATGTTTATGTGAGAAGACATGAATACCCTTTCATAAATAATGAAATAAGATCAGTTGTGACTAAATGTTGTACAGACCCTAATTAAATTTCTAAATGCACCACAATTAGATTTCTAAATGAACTACATCGTTATTATCACTTAAGCCATGATGAAACCTAAACCCAATTTTTATAAGTTTTCTTTTTAATAATGATTTGTTGTAGACTGCAACTGGACTTGATTGAGGGCTTTGAATTTGATGCTGTAATGGCTTCGAAGGGGAACGTGGCATGGGTGACCTGCCAATCCGTGGTAGGATTTTGGCCACCACCATCATTATAGGAAGCAAGAGGTCCGCCACACCGAATGGTCGCCATGAAAGACGTGGAAGGAAAAGTTGCTAATCTCGACGGGATACTCCCAATTAATCTGTTGAACGAAACATTGAACAATCTTAGCTGATTGAGGGCGTTTCAATCTAGAAGTGATCCAGTGAATCAATTGTTCTCCAAATACAAAATCCTTAAATCGATGAGATTGTTGAAACCCGACTATAGATCGTCGGTGAAGCTATTTCTTGTTAAATTCAGCCGCGAAACGTTTATGAGCCTAAATAAACAATGGGGTGTATTTAAAAATCTAATTGGGATGTATTTAGAAATTTAATTGGGATTTGTATAATAATTTGTCATAACTAATAGTATTATTTTATAATTTATAAAAATGTATTTACGTCTTATCACATAAATATATTTTAAATATATAAATTAATGAGGTTCATTTAATAGATTCGGGATGCAAATACCCGCTCCTTATACATAATTGTTCAAATAATAGCTTAATGTTATATTGATAAATGTTTTTTTCCCACTTTTATTAGGTGGATATTACATTACAGAGTAATATTGCACTGTCTTACCTAAAAAAATGTTCATAATGAGTCATGATTGTAACGTATGAATTGGATGCATAAGGAAATTATGTAATTTGAATATTAATTTGATTCTATGTAAAATTTGTCATCTAATTTGTGAATAATTCGCTCTTCTATTAAGAATAATTACAAGTATATTGCAGAAAAATGAACTTGAACTTGCAATTTATACCGTGTGTTTTTTTATCCGTAAAAAAGAACAAAATATAAGAAATAGTAATAATATTAAATAACTAAAATTAAAAGAAAACCATGGATCAATATTCTAGTCACTTTTTGCAATTTCATTTCCTTTTAATTGGACTCCTACTTATAAAAATGATACTCCTCCGTCCCAAGAATACATTCGCGTATTCTTGGGCACGGAATTTAAGAAAAGTAATTTTTTGGTGGTGTGATGGAAGAAAGAGAAGGGGTATTTTGGGTAATTGAGTAGATTAAAGTGTATGATATAGTTGACTTTGACTAAATTGAGTGTTAAAAGAAGGTGTCATTTTTGTAATATTGTAGTATTGTAAGGTTATTGATATTGTGTATTGTTTCCATTTTTAGGGGGTGAATGTATTATTGAGACCAAAATAGAAAGAGCGAATGTATTCTTGAGACGGACGGAGTATATTATTTGAGTGTATTTTTGTAAAGCTGTTCATAGGGCACGTGATAATCACGTGATCAGATTTCCCGCCAAATCATTCCCGCCCATAAACCCATCCCCCACCCAAATCACTGAAAACCCTCGAGTACTCCTCGCTACCCAACCATTTCACACACTGAGTGAGAGAGAGACACAGAGAGAGAGAGAGAGATAGAGAGAGAGAGAGAGGAACGATGTCTGGTTGGGACGAGGGAGGAGTATTCTACAGCGATGAGGCACAGTTCCCCCGCAGCGGCGCCGATCAGGCAGGGACCGCTAACCGCCACACTGCGCTTCAGAAATTTAAGGAATTTATAAGGAATTTCCAGCATAAGAGCCAACATAATGTGTTTCCATACAGAGAAGCGCTTTTGTCGAACCCCAAATACCTGCTTGTCGATCTTGCCGACCTCATCTCTTACGATCCTGAACAGACTCTCCCCCAATATCTCCGTGAAAACCCCGCGGACTATCTTCCACTTGTAAGCGAATGTTGCCTTTATGAATGCACGATTTGACGCTTACGTATCTTCATTTCCGGTTCTTCTATTTTTAATTTTTTTTATATGTAAAATAACCTAATTCAGTATTCTCGACGAACAATAGAGTATCAGTGTTCTGGGAAACAGGTTTCAGGGTTTTAACAGTAAATTGTTCTTTTTCGAATTAGTTAAACTATTATGGCATGCTAGCTTCACATCCGCTGTGCGGTTTGTGTTTGTTTAATTCACTTTTATTAGAGTGATACGTTTATATGCTATAGTTAATGATGATTACATTTTGAGTGATTTCTATAGATTGGACTGGAAAGTGAATTAGTTGAAGATTCAGCAAAACCGTAGTGTGTCTTAAAACAGAGAAATACAATTCTGTTAACATTAAAGTCTGATATGTTGCATTTTTTTAGCATTTAGCCTACTAGTTAAAATTTTGGATTGATACTGATGTTTCACCTTTCTTTATGTAAACCAGTTCGAAAATGCAGCCTCGGAAGTTTTGGCTAGTCTTAGATCGAGAATTCAAGGAGAGACTGGAGAAATGGAAGAGCCGGTGCCTGGGGAAGTGCAAGTACTGTTGAGGTCGGAGCAGGATTCTGTTTCAATGCGCTCACTGGGGGTTAGTTGACTTGCCTGAAGTTACATTCTTTTTCCTTGTTCCTACTTTACATTTTAATGATGATAATCATTCTCCTTGCATGATTGCTTTTAGGCACAATATATTTCAAAACTGGTGAAGGTATCTGGGATTGTCATAGCTGCCTCAAGGACCAAGGCCAAAGCTACATATGTTACATTGTTATGTAAGAACTGCAAGAATGTAAAGCTTGTTCCATGTCGTCCGGGGCTTGGTGGAGCTATTGTCCCACGGTCATGTGATCACGTTGCTCAGGTATTTCAGGAATACATTATTTTAGACTCACGGTCCTTTTTATTTTCACATGGTCTGCTAATGGCTTGCACATTTTTAGGCTGGAGAAGAACCATGTCCAATTGATCCATGGATTGTGGTTCCTGATAAAAGCAAGTATGTAGATCAGCAGACACTTAAATTACAGGAAAACCCTGAGGTGATTATTTTATTGTCTATTTTAGATTAATTTACACGTGACTCAATCGCTGATAGTTATTAATAGCTTAATAAGTTGTTAACATTTTGTCACTTACATCTATACATTACTTTTCTAAAATTTAAGGATGTGCCCACTGGAGAATTGCCAAGGAATATGCTTCTATCCATTGATCGCCATCTTGTGCAAACAATTGTTCCTGGAACCAGACTAACTATCATGGGGATATACAGTGTCTTTCAAGCTGCGAACTCATCATCTTCGTAAGAGCTTGCTAGATTGTTTTGAGAATAAACATTACCTTCTTTATTGTTAATGAGTGTACGTTGGATCTTTTAAACAGTCACAAAGGAGCAGTCGCTGTTAGGCAGCCTTATATTCGTGTTGTTGGATTAGAGGAAGCTGCTCAGGCTAATATTCGGGGTCCTGCCAACTTCAGCAGAGATGAGGTAAATCCATGAAGTTTTGAATCCTTTATGATTCTTTAATCAACATGATTCATTAATATATGTTTTGCATAGAATAGGGTTGTTTCATGCTAAATCACTGACTCTGGCAGATCGAAGAATTTAAAAAATTTGCATCAGAGACTAATGCATATGAGCAGATATGCTCCAAGATTGCCCCTTCAATATTTGGCCATGGAGACGTGAAGAAGGCTGTTGCGTGCCTTCTGTTTGGAGGATCAAGAAAGGTATCATCTTACTGGCCTTTTGTTATTAGTCGAATTGTATTAGTTAATTGGTTCAATCTTTTATTTATTTATTTCCTTTGGAGATGTAGGCTTTGCCTGACGGTGTTAAATTAAGAGGTGATATCAATGTATTGCTCTTGGGGGATCCTTCCACAGCCAAATCACAGGTTGGTGTACATTCGTTAATATAATCCAATTTGGTATTAGTTTAACTTTTAAAGGTTCTCCAATCTATCATCTTTGCTTACTTAGGTTATTTCGTTGTAGTTTCTCAAGTTTGTTGAAAAGACTGCTCCAATAGCTGTATATACTTCTGGAAAAGGCTCGTCTGCTGCCGGTCTAACTGCTTCTGTAATTCGAGACAATAGCACAGTAAGTTCTGCAGAGCTTTATGGATTTGAGATTGATGAAATGTCTTTTCTACTATCATATTTTGGCTAATAAATAAATAGCATTTAAATAGTTGCATGATCTCATGGTTCCACCTCTTTGACTCAGAGGGAATTTTATCTAGAAGGAGGTGCCATGGTCTTGGCTGATGGAGGAGTTGTCTGCATCGATGAATTTGATAAAATGAGGGCAGAAGACAGGTTTATTACATTATAATTTGATTGACCTCAGAATTTTACATCTTATGTTAAGATTCTGCTTAATAGTAATGAGCTGTAAATTGTTGATTTCTGTTGTCTAGGGTTGCCATTCACGAAGCTATGGAACAGCAAACGATTTCCATTGCTAAAGCAGGAATAACAACTGTTCTCAACTCAAGAACCTCTGTGCTAGCTGCTGCCAACCCTCCATCTGGGCGCTACGATGATCTCAAGGTTATTCATTTTTTGTCAATTAATTGTTTATGTCTTCACCTTTTATCCTCCAAGATTGTGATGGTTATGGATCTCATTTTCCTTTCCAGACTGCTCAAGACAACATTGATTTACAGACAACGATTCTTTCAAGATTTGATATGATTTTTATCGTGAAAGATATCAGAATGTATGCACAAGACAAGGTACAAAGTTATTGAAAGCATAATTTTCCAAGACATGTTTAAGTATATCAAAGATGATTGTATCTTCCTCTGAGAAAACTATTTGAAAATTAAGTGACATCGGAAATAATCTGCAGAATATTGCCAGCCACATCATTAAAATTCATGCGTCAGCTGATGGAGCTACAAGTGATGCGAGGACTTCTTCCAAAGAAGATAATTGGCTGAAAAGGTATTTATTAGAATTCTCTTGTTTGTCATAGTGGTTGCATAATTGACTTTGAACGCCATGCTGAAGTTTTTAAAATTTTCTCTGAAGGTACATACAATACTGCCGAACTGAGTGCCACCCCCGTCTTTCTGAGTCCGCAGCATCTAGATTGCAGGAGAGTTATGTAAAAATTAGACAGGTACTTGATGTACTAATTGAAGAAATCAAAGCTCTTATTCCCATTTGCATCCATATTAGTTTAGCAAAAAGTTTCATTCTTGGTTTTAAGCACTAGAAGAATGATTAGATTAGTTATGGACACGAATCATTTTTAGGTGCTGTAACTAAACAATAAGCTGAAGAATTTTGTAGCCTTTTTCGGGGGGACCCGTATGGCACTGCATCTTGCTTCCAAGTGCTGTTCTAATGAGCTTTTTCCAATATTTTTTTCCTACTATTTGATTCGTGTAGGACATGAGAAAGCAAGCAAATGAAACTGGTGAGTCGACTGTAATACCAATTACAGTGAGGCAATTGGAAGCTATTGTGAGGTTAAGTGAAGCACTCGCAAAAATGACACTGTAAGTTACATATCCGCAGTATTGCGTTTTACATGTTACTAAAGTTATCTAAATCATATTCGGCATATTTGAATCTAAATTGGCCAAGTTAATGTTTTGCTAAAGGTAATGGAGAATAGTAAATCTTCACCACAATCTAAAAACTTGTATGCTTTTAGAAGCACAAAGTTAGCTATTGTGCACTGAATCTTCTTTTCAACTCTTAGGTCTCATGTTGCAAATGACAACCACGTCCTGGAAGCCATCAGATTGTTCAATAACTCTACGATGGATGCTGCACGTTCAGGGATTAATCAACATATAAACCTTACTCCGGAGATGGCAAATGAGATAAAGGTAATGGACTGTTATTTTCTCTGTAACCTGGGCTTGCACCTTCAAATACTCCGTGTTAACTCGCTTATGGTAAATGGACAGCAAGCGGAAACCCAGATAAAGAGACGAATGGGAATTGGAAGCCACATATCTGAGAGACGTCTGATAGATGAGCTCACCAGGATGGGCATGAATGAATCTATTGTATTCTCATAACACCTCTATCATAACATCTACTACTTCATACTACTAGGCAAATAAAATACCAAGCCAAAAAATAAAATAAAAATCTCACTGTGTTTCTCATGTGTACCAGATCAGAAGAGCTTTACTGATTATGCATCAAAGGGAAGAAGTCGAATACAAGCGAGAAAGACGTGTGATCGTCCGAAAAGCATGAAACCATAGTGTTTGCTGTGCAGGTCAATCTGTTACAGTGATAGGATGATTGTAGTTGGTGCAGTGGATGCCTGACTTCGATATTATGTATCAAATATGAAGAGCCATTCGGATTATGGGATTTATCTGAGTTCAATGGCTAAACGACAAAGAATGACGATGTGTTATATGATGGTCTTCTAATGTGTTTCATGAGTTCTCCAACTGTACTATTGTTGTATTTATTTTATTAATCAATGAGTGGCTAATTTCCTTGAATATTTAGCTGGGTAATCCTCTATCAGTTGACATTCTCTTCTATTGATTTAGGTAATTTAGGAGTGTGTCTAGCTTGCAAATACCATATCCCAAAATCTATCATTTATCACATGGGGCATACTGATTGGGTGATATGATGAAACCGTTTTACAATTTTTTATTTATTATGTATTAATAATTTTCCTAAGTAATATATAGTCCATATATATTTTCATTTCAGGAAAGTATTTGTTTTATCAGAAATAAAACATAATATACTCAATAATAATTCAATTCACTTAAATTAAAATTAATTGAATTGAAATGTATAGGTCCTCAGCCCGGGATATTCGAATGGCAAAAAAATAAGACATAGAAAATGACAAGAATAGCCCTAGGATTTTCAATTATTACAATGGTCTCTCCCTCCCACCGGCTAAAATTTCAGTGTTTAGAGTTCACCTCCAACAAGAGTCCCTTGTATAATGTTAGTGGAAGGATAGATAAGAGTCAACATCACAATTCCAAGGTTGTTTCGCTTTCTGAGTTCTCCGTATCCCATAGAAGAGCGAATTCTTCCCTCAATTACAGAGGTTTCTGATGTTTTTCTTGATGTCGATTTTTGAAGGGCTTTGCGATTGAATGCTTTTCTTTGTTTTGATTGTAGTTAACCAAAATGGAAGGGGCTTCGAATGGGGATGAACCGGCTTCGTGGGAAGATCTTTACAACGTCAATTTGATGCCTTCCGAGATTTTCTTGAAGTTCAGGAAAGATCTTCAGGGGTACCGCGTAGGCGTTAACCTAGAGGTGTGTATTTCTTTGGATGTTGATTATCCCACCTAATTTTTCCAATATAGTATATGCTTGAATTTAGTTTGTTAAATACTGTGGAATTTGCTTTTTCTTACTACTTTGTTTTGTAAGAAATGACTTTGTGTTCATCTGTTCCTTCAGTATAAAGATTTACCCTAACACTGATTGAGTGTAACCATTTGTTTGATATTCAGGGTTTCTGCATTATGTTATTGTTTTATTTTGTGGGCATGGAGAGTTTTTTGGAGAAACTGTACTGACTTGGCACACATTTAATGTCATGTGTGGGTCTTTCTCAACTAGGTATAATGATTCATGAAAATGGTGTACCCCACCATTAGGGGCCCCCACCGCCCCTGCCCTGGGGATTGGTGGAGGAGGTCACAGGATGTGCCTCAAGTGACTTATAGAGAGGGCTCACTATTTAACTTGTGCTTGCAAGGGGCCAAATCCATGCCAAAGGCAGGATTCGAACCCCCACCCTGCAGCAACCAAGCTCAGTTGGAAGGCATTTCCACCCTCCCCTCTACCACTTGAGCTATGCCCTGGGGGCGGTATAATGGATTCATAATCATATGGAATCAACCCTAGGAGACAAAATCTGTTTTATCAAAATTCTAGAGTTTTTGCTCGAGTTAATTCTCTTCAAATAGAACTCACGAGGTATAAATCATGAAGATGTAATGGTTTGTATGAGTTCTTAGAAGTCTTTCTTGAAGTCAAATGCTTGTCTAAGATAGATTTTTTGGTTCGTGGGATATCGTGTTATTCAAGTTTAATAAAGATTTTGAATTACAAAGAATTACTCCCATTTACCCTTGTAAAGCACTTCTAACTATGATTTGCTTTGTGAGAAAGAATTACCCTTCAACCATGTTTGTTATTCAAAATCAGGGAAATTGAATTAAAGAACCAAGGCAGGGCATGAGAAAGTACGCCTAGACTTGCACATGCGAAATGTTTGATTTTTTCTTTCTGACTGCATAGCCATGTGCAATCAATCACGAGTTCCTGATATAAAAAAAACGTTTATTTCAATCCATTATAGGGTTCTTTTCCTTCGGTAGTACTTAATAGGCTGAGCCAAACCGATTCTCCTATAAGTTATAATATGAGCGTTGCTATCTGGTGCAACAGTTAATATTCGGTTGAAGTTGAGGAATATTATGTTTTGTAGCTGCACGGTACCATTTGATAAAATTATTCTTGTACGATTAATTTTATTTTTCTTCTAAATGAAGTCTGGTCTCAGTTCATTATTCTTTTCTTTCTGTGTAGTTGTATAATTCTCCTCTGAATGACTACCATGCAAAGCTGGTTTTGAAACCTTTGGCTTATGAGCGGAAATGGAAATTAATCTACGAGCCTTTGTACCAAGATGTGCAGCTTGTTTCCAAGAAAATACCAATAACAAAGTTCCTCAACCTTCAGGTTTGCTAGTGTATTCTTTTCCTTGTGTGCCTCACAACTTAGCTACAGTATGCCAATTACAATCCCCCTTAATATATATCTTTACATGGAACTGATATGAAAATTGATGTCTGGTTTATAATGGAGCCAATCTCAATGTAAAGCACTAGTTTCTAGTGTTGTTAAGAAACAACATGATGCAATAGAAGGTTAAGTACTATTACTTAGTGCTGAAGTTGGCTTCATAAGATACCAGACATTGATTTCTATTTCTGGAGACCACCCTTCTCTCTCTCTCTCCCACCACCCACACACACACGCAAATATACATCTTTTCTGGAGGAAATGCTGAATATGTTCTGAACTGTGCAGGTAGGAGTTGGCCACAGCTTTCAGTTGCATGCAACAGGTTGGAAATGGAAGCTATCGACATCTTTGGGTGGAGATGGTATATCCAGGATTCGGAATAAAACATCACTTGGCTTGTGTCCTGGCGTTGATTTCCGTTTTGGGTGGAGGGCAGATTATGTACTCCCTGAAATAACAGGGTAAGTCAACCTGCCCCATTCAAGATCTTTCAATGGTTTATTCCCCGTTGCTTTCAAAAAAAAAAAATACTAGTCTGTTCCCCGTTAGGAACTGCAGTGAGCTGCTGCTAGTACAATCGATAGTCAGTTTATTCACTGCTGCCATACAAATTTTAAGTTGATGTCATAGTTTTTTCATATTTCACTTGATCAAATGACTATTGCTTATATTTAATCTATTTTGGACAGTGGTGTTGGCAGTGATGAACCATTATTTAACATGAATTCGGGGCGGTTACAGGCGTCTCTCGACCGAGTCGAGGCCATTTTCACACACACTGATGGAGAAGTATGAGAGAAGTTGGTTGGTGGTTGTGTTGAATCAAATGTCAAGAAACCATTATGATAATTAACCAGTAATGCGATATATTTTCCAAATGAGAGTTTGATTAAATTTTTGAACAAGTAGAGAATGACGAAGAATTTCATCTTGCTTTATATGTAGTTGGCTTGTATATTACCACTACCTATTCTTTTATTCTTAACTTTCAAGTTTTAGTTCTTAAAATATATGGGGTATTTGTGAAAGCCATCTTTACATAGTTATTATTATTATTAGTTAATTAAATTTACTAAAATAAATATTATATATTATATGATTTAATTAACATTACTAAGTAGACATTAAATCGCCAATTTGATAACCTTAATAATATGTGTACGTTAAAATATATAGATTAACTTAATTAATAAATAAAGACTTAACTTTCTCCAGAAACAAATATCAGTGTTAAACTTCTTGAGTATGTCGTGTGTAAATTTTGACAAATAAAATGCGCAAGTTAAAAAATAAAAAAAAATAGAAACGAATATCCCCCCATTTGGAAAGCATAAATACGTAACATGAACATGATCCCCACCTCTGTTTCTCAACTGCAAAAATAATTTAAATCTTTAAAATTGCTTTGAAAAAAAAGAAATAAAATAGAACCCAAAATTGCACTAATATATATGAGGAATATTGGGAGTGTATTAAAAATAAAATAAAAAACCCAGTAACTATCATCCTGCTTTGGATGTTCTTGCTACTGGTGGTAATACAACCAAATCAAGATCCCCTGGATATTTTGTCCACAAACCTAATCCACCCCTGCTCTCTATCAACTCTGGGTGTTTTTTCAACTCCTGTATAGTTTTTGCCCATTCTACTTTAGACGAATGCTCACGAGTGTGGGGGTGCCAAATAAAGATCGAGTTGTATTCACAATTTGGAAACATAAAGAACTTGAACAGACCTCCTAACCTATAAACTACGTATCCGAAGCTTAGCTGATCTCTTGGTGTGAAGAGGTGGACCTCGTTGAACCATAAACAACTAAACAGATTATTAAGAGCTGTATGTTCCCGTATAATGATGGCTCCTTCAGGTACATCTGCATTCATCATTAAAAAAATACTAAGAAACAGATACAATTATATGGATACAGTAAGCAGTATTTAGAAGTCCCACAAGTCACTAGAAAAGATTGAAAAATATGGTGCAAGTTTCATAAGCTACTCTTGAGGTTTGGCCTATTATGTTTTGAAACTACAATGCATCTTGAGGTTCCCTCAACAAGTTCAATTGTGGAAAACGAAAAAAGGTTAAGGGTGGTGAATTTGTAAGTTTTGAAAGAGAGTTGAGTCTCACTCTCTCTCTCTCTCTCTTGTAATTTGGCTAAAACTCAAGGATGGTTAATGTATAATCTGAAAATTTTGAGGCAGTATTTCTTACCACTCAAGGTGCCTTTATTGGGACTCCAAGGCTCCAGTCCTTCATAACGATATATTTTCATGTGTAGATCAATTAGAGGGCGAGCATAGCGCTTCCTCCGTTTGTTCGAATCAGCCTCTTCATATATATTGCGGTGATGTTTATGCTGAGCAATGGCAAAGGTGTTCTTCCCTCGCCATAAATATCTGCAAGTTAACAATAAACTGTTAATGGGCCTAACTCCTGGAGTTTAGCAAACATGGAGTCGCGCTCTTTTCAGTATATCATATGCATAGATGCTTAATGTAGAAAATGTGTACCACTCAACCTTTGTGTCATAAAGAGAATTCTGATCATCATATAATCATTTGAAAATTATGACAAAAACAAATGAATAACATGTTGATCTACAAGGATATAAAACATGGTTCATCTCTCATATTCCCATCTAAAAACTAAAAGTAACTTTAGCAGACTCAACTTAATTACATTCTTGCAAGGAGGAGAGCTAGGTGTAAGAATTCAGACAAACCGACGAGAGAATTTTTTTTTTATATTTTGGCTCAGGATATTGAAACAGAGAACAATCTTACCTCTCCAACAAAAGCAATGGGTCAACTATGAGCTCCATTTTACCATCAATCCAGATGCTGTATTGCGCTTGAGGGAATAACCTGTGGGTCAATATCTTGGGAACCTTCCCGTTTCTTCTAGGCTCATCATAAGGCTGATTTTTAAGCAGGATCAGACGCCAGATACCCACCCATTGTCCTCCATCAGAATCCAATCTTACACTTGCATTATTTTTAATAAACACAAGAGAAACTTCATCAACCACCATCAAAAAACAAAAAAGGCTCTCCGAACGTTTGCTAATATTCGAAGGCTGGAGAGGAGTATCATAAGCATCAAAGATGCCAGTTGCAACAACAAATCTGCATTTCTTCACATATTCAATGTCATTTGGATCCATTTCTTCACCTCCACCTCTCATAAATCCACAGTGCACCTGAAGGTTTACATCTACAGATGTTAACATCATATAAATTAAAATCATAACTAACGATGATATATTGCTTGATACTCGGTTATAATTAACTCTTAAGTCATGCTATCCAGAATTCCTACTTTGAACTACAATTAGCAAAAAACGAGGGAAAGTTAAAAGAAATTAGTACAGATCTTTAGAATAAGCATGTTGCAATTAAATATTTCTACTGAGAAAAGAAATAGTAGAACTTCTTTAGTCTAAACAAATCAACTTTTATGCTAAGATTAGCAAATAAATTCATTCAAGGGAAGAGCAATTTCCTTTCTATAAATTCTGATAACCATAATGAAGGCAAGATTATGATATTGTTTTGAGATTTCAGCAGCCATTCTACATAGAACATCTGTAACAGAATGCATTTAAATTCTTCAAACCAACATAGTGGGAGTAACATCATCAGCAAACAAATAGAATGTGCTTACAAAAGATTAGCTTTTAACCTTCATGATTGGCTTGATTTTGAAGCTTTCCTCTCTTTGCTTCCATGTCTCATGTCCACCAAATAGAGGAGAAGACTTACCGACAAATGGAGGAAAGGATGGAGATCCATTTATCGGAATACTATCTTCTGTAATATAGGATAGCCTTTGGACCAGCTTTTCAGGTGTCCTTTTATCAGGAATGACTATTTTGTTTGGGTCACTAACAACAGGTACAGGACAACCTAAATGTAAATATGAAAATGATGAAAAAGTTCCCTAAACATTAATGAAGTGGGAGTAAGAAAAAGGCTGTAGAAGAAAATTCTTGTCTTACGGTGTGGTGGTGTCACAAGTCCCATTGTGTGTAACATACCATACACTTTGCTATCTTTGTTACAAAGGGCTGCAGATTTAAACAACAATTTTGAGTTAAAATAAAGGTAACTACTCGTCTTTATTCGGAAGGGAAAAAGTCAGGTAATAGGAAAATTTTCATAGCAATGACACTATTAGCATACATCTAAGTATTACAACTGTAGCAAACAACAGCAACCATTACTAGTTTTGCATTATTATTATACCAGGACACAAGATTAGCATGGCAACTACTTATCTTAAGTCGAATCAACTGTTACTAAGGGGAAGAAAAACCACACCACACAAATGTGTACAGAACTTTCAAATTCCTTCTTATACGTGGGTTACCCTGGAATCAACAGGACATGCTCTAATATCAATTTGATAATGGCATGATCAGCTCCCAGAAACTAATAACCTGACTGGAAGGCGATCACAACATATCTATTAGTCCAAGAAACCTTCCATAACAAGTGTTGAAGTCTCACCATTTAGTAACAGGCCTATGCTACGTCCTCTACAATATCAACAAACAACTTCTTCAACTTACTACAGAAGATACTTTGTCAATTATATCCTCCAATGGATGTATATAATTGCACATTGCACCAATCAAAGCTATTGAATTATAAACACGAAACATTTTTTTCACCTCATCACTACTAATGGCAATATATGATAGTCATCAATTGTATAGATAGGCTTCACAGTTCACATTAAAGCACTTCCCCTAACTAATTCATAGTTTTTCAATGTGACCAAATACAGAAAACAGTATAAACAGTTTCAAATCAGTCAGCAAAAAACCCACAGAACCAAAGCTGAAATTACCCCCAAAAAAAAAAAAACCTGCAAAAAACGCAACAGATGATTGGCAAGACCAAATATGAAAGAACAGAACAGTGAGAATTAACAGCATCCAAATAATTCCTCCAGTGAGAATTAACCGAATGAAACCCCTTTTCCACAATATCTTCATCGTATACTCTTGCGGTAATTTCTCATTGTACAACCCCCCTCCTGTATCTGCATTCACAACATTTCTTTCCCCCCTTTAAAATATGAAAACCTAGAAAAACAACATTGTACCAGTCGAATTTAAGGATAACGTACACATACCTCTCGTTTGCTGGTGCTGAATTCTTCGGGCGGCCCGTGAAGAAACGGCCCGGTGAAAATCATTTTCCATTGATTTAGAGCCTCAGTAAAGATGGGTTTTAATTATTCTCCACTAATGAAATTAATTGTCAAACTGAAGAGCGCAGTGAAGAGAAGCTCAAAGATCCAATCTTGAACTGTGTTTTCATTGTTTCTTGAAAGCTAATATGCTGAACATGTGAGTGAAGTGTGTGTAGATCTGTCTAGAGTTTGAGAAAATCAGATTTGAGAAGGGTTCTTAAATTCTTGAAAAATTCATTCCAGTGATTTTGATTTCTTGTAAAAAAAATTCCAATCAAACGTGTTGGTTTCTAATTTACTTTCTTGGATCCAGGTGAGAAGACGACACTAGTTTGATTGTACTCGAGACCACATGCTCATTTATTAGTTGAATTTATTACAAATAATTAAAAAATAAAAAAAGATTTATTAGGATAAACATGTATATATAGTTAATTTAGAAAGACATCGTAGATTCATATCTCAAGCCACAACTTCTTCAAAGTAGTACAGGACTTGTATAGTTAAAAAATAATTATTACATGAATTCTTGGTTTAAATAGAAAATATATAGTATTAAATATATATGATTAAATAGAAAAAAAATATTTTTATACTTAAATTGTATATTTATTATTAATAAATTGATTTAAGGAATTGATCAATAAATAAATTGATTAAAAAGAAAAGGGAAGGTAAATTACAAGATATTTTAAGTGGTTCATAGCAGAAAACTCATTGTTGATTTAGAATTATAGTATTTTATACCATAATAAAAAACCAAATCTCATTCTTGGGTGTTCCATAGTTTTTGCACAATAAAAGTTATTTTTAAAATAAATCACTATATATTTTTTTTTGCTAACACCTCGAAAAATGAAATTTTCATTATTGCTCTAACTAAATTTATAAACTTATTAAACATTCTTAATTATAATTATAAGTGTCAGATTATAGCCTCCAAGATTGAAGACTCAAAACCTCACACACTTTGTTGTATTCTTTGTATGAACTTATGTGTGTAAATATGTGTAAAACAAGTAGAATGCAAGATGTATTTACGTAACCTACATTCATAAAAAGGAATATAAGGTTTTATTGATTGAGAGTTTTACAATGGAAACCAAAGCTACTAACTAACTATACACTCTAAAATGGCTAAAAAATGAATGAATGAAGAATGCTTCCAAAAACTGATATTCTAAACTGTTTTATAGGTAGTATGAGCTGTCAAATATTCTTCTTTGGTAACTGATTTTTTTCACAAGATTTCAGCCAATCATCCCATTGATATTTGTAGTTATTAAACGGTTATAACTAACCATTCTAGATTCATTAAGAGGACAACACATCAACACCACTCACATGAGTATTAGAAAACACACTTCACTGCCACCTTTAGCTGCAACTGCTATTTCTAGCTTTATGAACACATTATGCATCTATGTTGTGCACTTTAGAATTTATATAGTTCATAGACCCACTCACAATCCATATATCATGCACCAGATTTTATATGGGTCAAGGATTTCATACACACACCTCACAATAACATTAATTGATAATAAAGTGGTTGTTTTAAATTATAATAATATGCATTATATGATAAATCCATATTCTAAAACAACCACTAACTAAAGACCTAAGAGGGGTAGAATGCAACTTTACAATAATAAGAAGACCAAATCGTGAGTTTTCGAATATCTGGGGCCAAACATGTAAATTCTTAAAAAAACGTACGAAAATGAAAAAACAATTTACGCAACAGTTAAAATAAAGGCAAACTTACCAACGGCTATGGGAGATTACATCAAAATGAGGGATTTAGTGATGATTTTCGCTCAAAACTCTGCTTTTATGTAACACCCCATATTTTAATACTTTAATTTACGTTTATAATCTTTTGGCCCAATTCTATTTAAAAGCCGAAAATATTTTCTTTTTCCGTAAGTTATTATTCAAAGCCTACAAAAATCAGCTTGATTATTTCCTAATTTATATTTTGAGATTGACCTCATCCAAATTCTTTCTTGCAGTATATTTTATTTTCAATATCTTTTATTAAATCATTTTTTGTGTCTATCAAATCTTTTAAAAAAGGAAAGTCTTCTCTATCAATTATGTCATCCTAAATTAGCTATTTGTAATTGGGGAAAATTGAAATCTCCAACAATCCAATCCGTACCTTATAAGACCTGTCCTCACTACAAATAAATATGCCCCATAAGTATTTTTCAACACATACTCAAGATCATCGGCAACACCGTATTATCTCTAGAGAGAGAGACCTCAAAGGAGATTTTGGATCAAGGCTTCTAGCAAGGTTTAAGGTGGGAATTTATGTACTTTCATTTATTAAGTTTTCTTTCTACATGTTAATTTATATAATGAGATGAATGAAATTATGTGATATAATTTATTTTGAGATTATGTGATATGATATATCGTGATATGAATGAGAACATGAATTATGATTTATATGAAATTATGTTATATAAATTATTATGAATATATGAGATGATTTATTATGAGATATGAATTATATGTTATACTAATGGTACCTTACCAATGATACTTGGAATATATGCAATACAGGTTGGAACCGTAATGGTGCCTTACCGATGATACTTGAAATATATGCAATACGGGTTGGGACCGTAATGGTGTCCTACCAATGATACTTGAAATATATGCAATACAAGTTTGGATTGTAAGTGTGCCTTACTTTTATGTTGAGATTTAATATATGTCATATGGAATATGTGTTATGTGTCATACGTGAGTACTTAAATTTTCATGTATGAGATTATTTAATTTATGACAGTGGCGTGGTTTCCACTGAACTGTGGTTTGCTCACCCCCCTATATTTACCCTCTTTTAGTTGTGGCGGCGACGTACGAGGAGAGGATGTGATGGCAAGAGGGGATTCAGTGAATATTTGAATAATATTTCATTTGAGATTGGATGTCTTGTTTTAAAATTTATAGTCATGAATCAATACATGGTATTGTACTTTGAGGTACAACTATTATTTATAAAAATTCTTTTTAATAAAACAGACTTCTACTAATTGCCTTTATGTCTTGGGGGTTTGTCCTTAATCCCACGGCAAATTTAAAGTTTGCAGATCTAAATACTTATTTACTTGTGGATAAAAGGTTCTTAGCAGATTTATCTAGTACTATAATTATTTTATTACTCCCTCCATCCCAAATTCAAGTTCACATTTACTGTAGATACGGAGTTTAAGAAAAGTCACTTTTTGACTTACTTTTGAGGGTAGTATGGTATTTTTGAGTAATAAATAAAAGATAAAGTATGTTATGTGTGTTAAAAAGGTGATGACAAATTTGAAATTAAAGTATGTTAGAGGGATATTAGTTTGTTGCTTTTTCCTTTTATGGAAGTGTGAAGTTGAATTTGGGACGGACCAAAACGGAAAGTGTGAAGTTGAAGTTGGGACGGAGGGAGTATTATTTATTCCTGCAAATATTTGGTCATACTCCATTTTAAAGGCTTTTATTAAGAAATTTTACGCATAATCTCTATTTATTAAAATTGGGGAGTGACAGAATGGTATCAGAGTATTTATGCGGTTCTGCATACTTGTTCAAAATTTTTATTTAATTCCAGATACTCATGATTTAAATGATATACATGATATGATTTCATAATTGAATAAAAATTTTAAATGAAAGTAAAGTCCCTTGCTACGCATCCACCGAGTACGACGTCCACTTCAAATGAGGTATGATATTTTTATGTGGTATGATATTTTTATGTGACATGAATGTACATGATGTATTTCATGTTCGATTTACTTATTTTTAGTAAGCGATATGATTGAAGATTCATGTTATAACATTTGCAATTATGAATTACGATTGGAGAATGATTTATTATGAGAATGAGCATGCTTTATTAGAGAATTAAGTCATGGATTTGAGAAGGTGAAGGAGATTAAGGAGTTAGAAAATTTTAAGTTGATTAAGAGAGGTGACTCAGTTAGAAGATTATTATTTGAATGATGAGGACATATGAAGTATCCTTGGAGATTATTAAGTTCAATAGTGGAATTTAATGGTTGATGTTATTGGAAAGTTAGAGTTTATTTGGAATTTCAAGAACGAAATTTTTATTAGGTGGGTGGAATGTAACACCCCATATTTTAATACTTTGATTTACATTTATAATATTTTGACCCAATTCTATTTAAAAGCCAAACAGATTTTCTTTTTCCGTAAGTTATTATTCAAAGCCTACAAAAATCAGCGTGATTATTTCCTAATTTATATTTTGGCGGCGACGGCAGAGAGGTAGCTGAGTTTTGAGTGGATCTTGAGCGCTGCCAACATTTCGTCGTTGCGCTTTATATATTCGACCCTCCGCCGCTCGTACTCTGTCATTTTCCGATGGCCTTCCATTGGCCGGAGATTCAGTCGACCGTTTTGGGAGGAGGTAGGTTAGGCTTCTTTCAATTTCTGCACACCCAATTTGAAATTGAATTGACGAATCGGCGCGAAAATTAAATTGGGGAATGGGAATTTATGCCACATGGCATTTACATAGCCGTCATTACCAATTGAATAAAAACTTGAGCATGTTTAGACTTAAAAAAACATTAACTTTATAAATTAATCTTTTCACTTTAAGAAATACTGTAGTAAAAAAAATTATTACAATTAATTGCAAAACGCATTCAATTTATAATTAAAAGTGAGGTTCTTTTTTAAAATTAGATGTGTTTTGCAATAATACTTAAATGTGGTGTTTTTTATTGAAATTTTTTAAAATTGAAGATTAATTTACTATAATATTAAAGTTCTTGATTTTTTTTAACCCTAAAATTAAAAGTAAAAAACTTTAGTGACACGAATAGTTATCCGTATCTTAATAGTTTGCACCCTTTCCCCATATGAAGACAAAATATGTTAAGTATGTTAAATAGAGGGGTTATAAATTATTATATCCTATTTTTATATCAATTTTCTTTTTTATCCTAAATTTAACACTATATCTTTTTATACTCAATTTGATTAATATACCCTTTATTCGAATATTCGAGTAATGCATTATTTTCGTGTACCAATTCGTGTGCATGTATATACACATAACTCAACTTATTATTTGACATGAAAGCATTATTTGACACGAATGCATTATTTGACACGAAAATTCGATACGAAGACATTTTTTTTCACGAAAATTTGACACGGAAATTTTACATGCATTATTTGACACGAAGACATTTTTTTTACACGAAAATTTTACATGCATTATTTGACACGAATGCATTATTTGACACGAATTTTTATTTGGATGCATTATTTGACACGAGTTTTTTACACGAATGTATTATTTAACACGAATTCATTTTCGAGTGAAGGTTAAATCCATCATTTCGGCAAAAAAAGAGTTACTCTTATATTTGGGGTAATAAAGAATATGTTTAACAGCTTTTTACAATTACTTCTAAATAGAGATATTTATTTTTTAAATCCTCTCATCCCATTTTAATTTTTACATATTTCTATTTTGAGATGGAGTGATAAATGAATCATAGAGTATGACTTGCTTATATAGAACGAAGGAATGAATCCATATATATAATTATGGAATAATATCTCCATAAATTAAATCTTCAATTATGTGTCCTTACAATCGTCTAAAAATATGAAAGTAACAGTTAAAAATTTATTCGTCGAAGGTTTTTAATAAACATATTGCAATTAGTAGAGTTTATACGTCTTCGATCCTAAATTGAAAATGGGTTAATTACAAAAAAAACCACAAACTTTATTCCTATTGCAAATTAATCCTCACTTTTGAGAAATTGCAAAAAAAAAAAAACCTTTAAGTATTGTTGCAAAAAAAAAAACTCTGTTTTAGTCAAAAATTAGATTTATTTTGCAACAATACTTAAAGGTGGTGTTTTTTTTGCAATTTCTCAAAAGTGAGGATTAATTTGTAATAGAAGTAAAGTAAATTTTTTTTTTGCAATTAACCCATTGAAAATCTAATGCTCATTATGGCAATCTGTACTTCAAATTTCAATTTTCGAATTTAATTTGATTGTGATCTCGTGTATTTACATACTATTTGTTGGCTAAAATTTATTTGCCCCGGGATGCAATTGAACTAATTTGGAGAAAATATAAAGTATGGGACGAAATTAAAACTTTTGTAAAATTGTGAGATTAAATCGAAAACTTTAAATATTTTAAGATTGTTTTGAGAAAAGTAAAAAGATGTGGAATGTTTTTAATTTTAAACTCTATATATATACTTTTAAGACTTGGTTTCGATATATGGGAGTTAATGGTGTCTACCATATATGTATTGGGATCACTGTTTTAGGATACTACTCATTCGTCCCCATCAAATGGAATCCATCCCAACGGTAATCCATTCTATACGGAGTATGTCTTTAGTAAATTAAAGGAGAGTTTAATTTTGGTTACGAGTTATAAGGTTAATTTGAAGATGAATTGACATTTTCTTAGATTTTGGAATTTTTTTTCCTCAGTTGGCCATGAATTCGGTGCCTTTTGGTTATTTTAATGTATTATGGGACCCATTTGCAAATTTCATAATTTTAAGGACAAAATTCAATTTCATCCCAATCTTCTCTTCTACGCCAAAAATCTTCTCCCTACTCTCTCTATATTGCCGTCGATGAACAAAAGGTAAGGCTCCTCCACCATCGTCCAAACCTTCCGTCGTACTTCATCAGAAAACAGAAGAATCCCAACTGCAGCCTTCCGGCGAATGTCATCAGCAAAAAGAAGAATCCCAATCTGCCCCTTTTTCCGCCCTAATCTCGCCGGTGCCGAAATAGGATAAAGCTCTTCAACCATCATCTAAGCCGGCAAAATCCTGTGGTGGCAAGCAGAAGAAGAAGGTAGACCGCCTCTCTCTCTCTCACACACAGTCTCTTTGTGTGTTTCTGTTTTGATGGTAATATAAATATGAAATCTAACTACTAACCAGTGTGATAATGTAATAACATGGATCTGAAATATATGTTTGGATGACAAATCTTAATATTTCAAAGATATAATGTTTGATTGGATGAAAATTTCCATGGGGAGGGGATCTGTTTTAATGGTGTTATGAATTGGGAAATGGAAAATCTTGGTGAAGATTGTGGAGAAATATAATAAGGAATGGTGGGAATTCAGTTCATACTTGCATATAAGATTTGATTAGCTGTACTAGAAGTGTGAAACCACAACAATTGGGTTGATTTTATGCTAAAATTTTTGTGATTTTTGGTGTAGAATTCACCACGCGGCCACGCGTTCTGTGTAAGTTGATGATAAGGTTTTCAAGGCCCAAATTTCTGATACACGGTCATGTGACACAGTCCCGACAGTCGTTCAGTCACAGGCGGCGCCACCACCGATCATAATTGTGCCTTTCCTCTCTTACGCGATCGCCTACAGCCACCATTAGAGCATATCAGGTTATCCTATTTCCCTTTTCTTAGTTTAGCATGACAATTATGTTGGAGCCTAAAAGTGGTGACTTAAGGTTATTAAAGTTTGTTTATTATCAGAGTAATTCAATATTTTTATTTTGGTTATGTTTTCTTGGAGTATCATGCCTGTGAAAGAGGCTAAAATAAGAGATGAACTGCATAACCAAGTTTAAAAAAAAACTTGCAATTAAAAGAATTAAAAGTATTACAAAAAGTTAATGGAGCATGTGTTCTAATAGAAATAGGTTGACTGAACGATCTGGGTAACTATGAACCAAGAAAATTTTCTTCTTATATAATAACAATTGTTTTTCTTAATTTTCACAGCTCTGATCGTGCCCGCATTCATCGGTACACTTATCAACCGAAAGGAAAAGATTTATTGGGGAATTAAATTTTTACGAGAATAATTGCGAGATTGTGGTTTCTCTAAGCTAACCAATACATATTGTTTGGTTGGGGGTTCTGAACAGATGTGGAACATGTAAATTTGGTATTCTTTGTTCTTTGATAAAAAGTAACCATTTGGAAGTCTGCTGGAGTTTGTGTGGCTCTAGATTCTATATACTACTTAATATAATTGTGAATTCAGCTTTCAAATTATATGATCAAAAAGGACAATGTGTGTTTGGTTAATTGTTTTCAGATTATTTTGCAAAATCCATGAGAGGTTTTCTGTTAGATAGTGAAAGAGTATATGATAAAAAGAAAAAAAAAAAACATGTTTTAATGATTGATAGTTAAAAAAAAATATAGTGACAAGTATCATGGAAAAAAAAAGAAAGATGATTGGAAATAAAAAAATTGAATTACATAGAAAATGGGTGAAATCACGGTGAAATATGAATGTATGACATTAATAAAATAAAATTAAAAAAAAAAAGAAGAAGAAGAGAAGAAAGAAAGAAAACTCTTTCTACCCATCATTATTTACTTTCATTTCATATAATTATTTCAATCTATAAATCATGAGAACATTTGATAGTGTTATATAATGATAAATAGTTTTTGAAAATAATTATAATGTAGAAGAAAATTTAAAGAAATATAGATAATATTGATAGTTAAAGAAATATAGAATAATGATGAAATAGGGATTCAATTGAATAGCAAAGAATGAAATAAATATAGAATATTGATGAAATGTGGATTCAATTGAATAGCATGTGAAATAGATTTGGGTAGCCATATAATTTTTTCATGTAGGTTGAAATATTAATTATGAAAGGATTCGGGTAGCCATATAATTTTTCCATGTATGTTGAAATATTAATTATGAAATAGCATATGAAATATGGAGAATCAATTAGCATATATTTATATGGATAATTGTGAAAAAAATTGAAATACAATATGAATATACTGAAAATATTTATAAAAACTTCTTGCCCATCTTCATATATTTTATTTTAAGGGAAATGTGATCTTTTAAGGGAAATATGATGAAATATGAATATATGAAAATAATTTAAAGAAAAAAAATTCCAATCCATCTTCATATATTTTTAAAATGTGTTTGTTTAATATTGTGATATAATAATAAATATATGTTTTTTTTGCGAAAATCTAATAAGAAAATAATACATGTTTTAAAGATTAATAGTTAAGAAAATAAATAGACTGAGTAGCATGAAAAAAGTATATTATTGTAAACAAAAAAATTGGATGACATAAAAAATGGGTGAAATATGAATATAAGAAATTAATAGAATATTTTATTTAAAAATAACAATTAATGTATTTAAAAATACATTACATATTAATAAATTATTATGATGTAGATGAAATTTTTGTGATACATATAGCAATATCAATTGCTAAAATTTAATAGTAAATATAGGATTTACAATTTAAAAGATATTATTATTATTATTATAACATTCAAAATACAACTCTCTCTCTCTCTCTCTCTCTATATATATATATATATATATATATATATATATATATATATATATATATATATACCCCCATATATTAATAAAAACATATTATATAGGCAAAGACTTGTGTGAGACCGTCTCACATAAGGGCTTACGTGAAACGAATAAAAAGTAAACTTTTATAATGAAAAGTATACTAAATCAATAAAAATTGATAGTGCTATTTCATGAATAATTTGTAGTAAATGAAAAGTGATAACAATTTATATCGAAAGTAATAACATTTTATGGCAAAAGTGATAACTATTTTAAAAAGTGTAAAATGGTCTCACGTGAAACGATTTCATGTAAGACCTACCCTACTATGTATATTAATGAATAATAGAATTTATATAGTTTGTTAACAATTTTTTTCCAGATTTTTACTTAATTTTTTACTAAATTACTGAATATGAAAAAGTAATACATTTATTAAGAAACACATATATATTAGTATTGAATAAAATTAATATAAAAGGGTGTACGCGTGTATTCGAATGCACGAGATATCAATTCATTTAATATTTTAGATATTCCTTTTGGCATTTTGATCTATCCCATTACAAAATACTATTAATTTTCTTTTTATGTAGACAAGGTTAAAAAAAAAACCAATTAAGGAATGTTTGGTTGATGGGTGTTGAGAGGAGGAATGTGAATGAAATGATAATAAGTTGTTTGTTTAGAGGATATGAAAGTAGGACAGTAAATTTGATTCCTTCAAAATCAAGGAGTGACCCATTCCTCTCCATTTTGGGACCATGACTTTCATAGTAGCCTCTATACCTGATAATTAGATTTTTAATGATGTAAATTTTTTATTATAAATTATAAATAATAAAATAATATTTTTTTATAAATAATAAAATTGATTTCAAAATTAATTTGTAAAAATAAAAAAAGAAATAGAATTTGATCATAGCAAACAGAATCAATAGTTATAATAGTCATTCCCAACTATCAACCAAACAACATAATTATAAAAGACAAACTCATTATCATTCCCTACTATTATCATTATAATTCCTATTCTGATCCTTACAATATACCAAACACCCTCTTAGTATTCAACTCGCCCCTTAAATTATTATACGAGTTAGTCTCTTTTGCTCCCAGGTGCACAAAATGTGTAACAGTACACCATTTTATTCTGAAGGAAATAAAGTACATTTTAATTGATAAGAGTGCACGTTTTTATACTAAAGGATATACAATTTAATATTAAAGAGTATGGGTGCACGACATGTCCAGGGAACACACAAGTTTTTGCCTTATTCTACTCCTTATTCTACCCGTAGAGTTATATATTTTTATTAATACAATTTATAACTTAATATTTTTTAATTTCAATAATATATTTAAAAAATAATATTTCAATGATCCGCGTAACGTGTTACGCGGGTTTCATACTAGTATATATATATATATATATATATATATGAAGTATAATAATTTAATTTGTATTAAGTTGAGTAATATAATAATTTAATATATAATTAATAATTAGTTGTATTAATTCTATATATGTTGATTGAGATGGAACTTGATAATTTGGATTTGAAAACACACCCCACTGCCATCTTTAGCTGCAATTCTATTTCTAGCTTTATGAACACATTATGCATCCATGTTGCATTTTAGAGTTTAGACAATCCATAAACCCGCTTACAATTCATTAATCATACACCAGATTTTATATGGATCAAGGATTTCATGCACACACTTCACAATAAGATAATAAAGTGGTTGTTTTAAATTACAATATGCATTATATACTAAATCCAAATTCCAAAACAACCACTAACTAAAAACCTAAGAGGGGTAGAATGCAAGTTTACAATAATAAGAAGACCAAATCGTGAGTTTTCGAATCTCTTGGGCCAAACATGTAAATTCTTAAAAGTACCGAAATGAAAAAGCAATTTACGCAATAATTAGAAAAACAGCAATCTTACCAACGGGCTATGGGAGAGAGCATGGGCTCGTTTGATAGCCCATAATATGGGCAATCTATGTATCGTGTAAGGCCTCTTATTGGGTTTGATAGCCTATAAGAAATAATGGGGGGCCCGATACTACAAGTTCAGCCCGTCACAATCCACCGTTTCTCCTTACATAATTTATATATGGCCCATTAGTGCTTATTACAAGAGAAAGTTACCATTCTGACCTCAAATCTTCCTATCTCTTTCACTCACCCGCTCTGCTATCTGCAATTCCTCGCTCGGCTCTGTTTCTTCTGCAATCCCGACGTCTGCAATTCCTTAATCGGCGTGCGACTTCTCACTCATGTTGTGAGATTGAGGAATCAGCACTACACATCCATTATCTGATTTTTTATTTTATTTTTATTTTTTGCAATTTTTCAGCGAGAAGGTGAGAAGTATCGTATCTAGTTTCTACACTTTCAGAGGAGCATTGAATAAAACCAATTTTGATGATGTCCGTCTCTATTCTGTGTATCCTCGTTTGTTGTGAATTTTATTTTTACTAAAAACCTAATTTAATTTGCTTATCCCTTCGATTTATTGTAAAAGGATGTGTTTTAATTAGTCAAATTTAATTTGCTTATCCGTTCCATTTATTGTGTGAAGGGTGTGTGTTTTAATTAGTCAATTAGTGATATGTTGTTTACTGCCAAGCATGTCAATGTAGTTTTGAATCATTTGTTTGTTCTTCTAGTTTTTTGTTGTGCTCTGTTTATTAAGTTGGCTTTTTATGTTTTTTCTGTTGGGTTTTCAATCCTCATTGTTAACACCTTGGATCGGTTAATGGTGATACAGATGCATACTTTAATGTTTTCCATGGCCTATAATCATGTGAATAAGAATATGAATGGGATTTTGGAGGCTTCATAAGTTGAGTATCATGTCTGTAAACCCTGCAGTTGCTTGAAGAGCCTTGTTGGTTTTCTTAGTTTTTTATTTAAATGATGATCATTGTAATTTAAAAGGATTGTAAAGCATTGTTGGTTTTCTTAGTTTTTTATTTAAATGATGATCATTGTAATTTAAAAGGATTGTAAAAGTAATTTCATGATTTATCTTAATTCTTTTATTTCCTATCATACATCTCAAACTTTTATTATATCAATTCTAATACAACCTATCAAACAATCTCCATTTTTCATAATAAAGACACTTATCTTCACTTAAATCTTACTTCTAATATATACTCCCTTATCTCATTTCATCTATCAAACGAGCCGTTGCAAAGGAGGGATTTAGTGATGATTTTCGCTCAAAACTCTGCTTTTATTTGTTGGAAATGGCCGAAAACAATACCTAATCTGTTACCCACATACACACACAGTAGTTATAGTTCTTCATCCTCTTTGCGTTGTTCAATTTCTTCTTCTGCATCTCAACGACCCCTCAGGTGACGTACTCCCCCTCTGGAATTGGTTGATTTTGGTTTTTTATTGTCTATTATTTGTTAATTTGTTTGATTTGGGGCTTTTTGTTTCCCATATTTTGTGAATTTGTAGATATGCAGTTCTTGGTGCTGGTTTCGCTGGACTGTCTGTCACATGGAATTTGCTTCTAGTTCTCTCTCTCTCTCTCTCTTAGAACTATTATATTTCCTTGAATTTACAAAAATGATTATAAGGTATTTACATGTTTTAAGAAAATCAGAGTATCTTCATGCTTGTGTCATTTTTCCTACTGTATAAATACTTTAGGACCAACATGAATGCCCCTCAACTTCTATCAAATTTGTTGTTTGAGAGTAGCTTGAAGATTTTCTGATACTTGGAAAAGCAAACTATCAATAGTTTCGATTAAGATAATGTGTTTCCAAAAAAATTGTTTTGTTAGTGAATTTTGTACTAGAATCAAAATACACCCTCTGGAGGGTGGTGGGATTAGAGATAAAATCCTCAACTTCATATGTTAGTAAATGTTAGTAATAGTTTTAATTGGTAATAGGCATGCCGGGCCCATACATTTTTCACTATTTACTGCTCCATGAAGGCACTTCATTTCTCTTCCGTCTCTTATTACTGTATTAATTTGTGGAAGCAATATCTACAGCATGGTTCTAAAGACTCGGATCTTTGTGTTGATGTTTATGATGAAGTTGGCATTGGTGGTGGTGCATCTGGAATTGCTGGTGGACTTCTGCATCCTTACTCCCCAAAAGGTCCAAATTTCTATTTGGTTGTCTTTTTTGCCATTTATTTGTATTTAAAGTCTCTTCTTTTTTTTTTAGTTATAAAGAAACTTGGAATAGTTTCTTGCTGATTGAATTACATATTATTTTGCAGTCAAACTGCTTTGGCATGGTGCAGAGTGCTGGAAAGAGAGCTTAAACCTCATAAATATTGCTGAAAGGGCAATTCTTAGGCAAGTAAATGAGGAAAACTATGAAAACCCAAAAAGTGGTGAACCTCCTATAGTTAGGAGAAGGTTTGTTCCATCTTAATTTTTTTTTATTTATAACTTTAATAATCGATTTCCCATTTGAATCTCGAAGGATTATTAATAATCTTTTATGTGAAGTTCATTTAACGTCCATATATTGTCTTGCAAAATTTAGGTGCATAAGTAGTTGTCAAATTCCCATTACTATAGTGCTAAGTAATCAATGATAACAATAATGGGTATCATTGAGGAGGGTAATAACAATGATAATGAAATTGATTAAAGGGGGTGGGGTACTTATTTATTCAATGGAAATGACTTAAGGAATTTTGATTCCCATTAGCTTGTATGAATCACAATGTGAATCTTGATATTTTCTTTCTTCATAACCCTTGCATTAGCAGACCTTGCATTTCATTTGGTTGAGATCTGCACTCTGTTCTACTGATTTCTGTCGCACCTGGAACTAAGGCTAACTTGTTCATTTCAGAGGGATCTTAAGACCAGCGGTCAGTTTGAAGAACATTAATATAATGACAGAAGTAAGACCTTCGGAGTGGTTGATTGTACATGAAAAGCTGATATTACTTCTTACTGATACAGATTAATCTTGTTTTATGAGTAGAATGCTCAGAACTGTCTTGCCGATTGCAGAATAGAGCCTATCCATGAGGATGCTGCTAAGAAACTCATCCCTCATTTGTCAGCACCTTTGAACTTGGCATTTTATATGCCTGAAGCTTTGAATGTTAATGCTCAAAGATACCTTGAGGTTAGACAAAAAGGCTCAAGTTTGTTAATTGGCTTGTCTTTTATTGTTGTTTTCGACACTTCTCCGTTTTTTTCCCCCTTTTTAGGGTCTGTACTTAGCATGTGAAAACCTAGCAAATGAAATGTCTACATCAGGTGGGCTTAGTGAATTGAGATTCCACCAGAAATCTGTCCAAAGTCTGTTAGAACTAGCAGGTGAATCTCTCTTCATTGCTCGTTTATTCTTCTATGTTTCTTAAAACAAATTTCAGCACATGATTATGAACGAATAAGGGGGGTTCTCTGATGCGGAGAGGCGTGGAAATTGACAGATAATGTGATTAGCATTTCGATGCGCTAAACTTATGCGAAACTATTATACTGGTTTTGATTTTCGACACTGTTCAAGAATAAGAGCTGATGGCATAACATTTTCAGGGGACTATGATGCAGTGATTATCTGCTTTGGAGCTCGAGCAGCCTTTCTGCCCGAGCTCTCCGGAAAGCTGCCTTTGAGAGCATGTAGAGGCATCATTGCTCAGCTTCAACTTGGCGATGATATGAGGTAAGAATTTGATGTTGTGCTTATTACTCGTTAAAGAAGGACAAGTTGCTGAATTATGCAAGTTCTTTGGCTGGTTCATTTTCAGAGAAGATTATCCTGAACACCGGCCTTCAATCTTGCCCGACGCTTGGCTTGCTGTGCATGGACCTCGCCATATGGATTTGGGATCGACATGGGATTGGGGATCAACAAATCACTCGAGAGATGTCACCACCGACGAAGCTTCCAAGGCAATTGAAGTGCTACTCCCCAAGGCAAGTTCAGTATATCCAGCCATTGAAAAATGGAGCATAACCGGTACAGTTGGAGGACTGAGGGCAATGCCGCCTCTCACTGCAGATGGATCGCTTCCACTTGTCGGTTGTGTAGACGAATACATTGGTGACGGGCGACTTAGAAAATTTTGGTTGTTTACAGGACTTGGTGCGAGGGGCCTGTTGTACCATGGTTGGATTGGTAAACTGTTGGCATTAGCTGTACTATCCTGTAACGAAGATTTGCTACCTAGAGAGTTAACTTTGTGGAAGCCTAAAATGCACCAATAACTGTGGAATGAAATCTAGATTTTAATATACGAAGTAGTATGGAAGTTTCACATTTGAAGGAGTTAAACATACTGGCAAAAAGGATACAACTAAAAACAATATCCTTTCTTACAGTACTAATATTACAAAAATGCGACAACAATTGAACACCATATCTAATGTCACGATACAAATTTATTACACTGAAAGTATATATGATGTACAACACTGTCTTGTCCATAACCATAATAGCCTGTTTCTCATTAAAGAGTCCATATGTAAACCTGGCCTGTACTTGAGGCGCCTGCAAGCATACCTACGTTGTACGGATGCACATCGAACCGGAATGGAGCTGCTGATAACAGATCACTTTCTAAAGTAGCGACTATCCTTTCAGCTTCAGTTGAGATCACATTAACTCCTCTCTTCGTATTGCCAATGTAAATGCATGAATCATCCCAACCCCATATTCCTCTGTTTCCATTGAAGCATGTAAGAGAGAGAGTGAACATCTTTAAGAAAAAGACCATCTGAGACCGATGTGTAATTAGGGATGGCAATGAGACGGGTATTTCCGGGTACCCGGTATACCCGAACCCTAATGGGTAGGGTACATGTAGTTGTAAACGAGTTTGAGACGGGTACGGGTAGTTGTGAAAAATATCACGGGTACGGGTAATGCTTCAAATACTAGCGGGTACCCCAATTATATATATTTTTTTTATAAAATTTAATATATATTATAAATTTATATATTATAAGATATTTTATATATTTAATTAATAGTTATAAATTTTATTTAATCATATTTATTAAATATTTATTTAAAATAATACAATTTATATTATATTTATTTTATATTTAATTAATAATAATGTAATTTTTATTATTATACTTATTTAGACAATAAAAAAATATAAATATATATAAAATAAATGAATATTAAATGGGTATGGGTACCCGCGCGTATTGATAAACGGTAATGGGACGGGTACGGGTATCCTAATAAATTTTTTAAACGGGACGGATACGGATACTGATAGTTATTTTTTAATCGGATACGGGTACGGGTACCCCAAGATAAGCGGGTACCCTACCCGTTGCCATCCCTATGTGTAATACCTGAATCTGGAAAGCCACTTGCCTGTCTGATTGTTACTGTATACAAAAGATGTGTTTTCATAACTAGCTCCCCTTGAGATTCCAACATTATTATCCAAACTGCAAGAACAGATACAAATGGTTATATCTTTTGATCAAGTTTTAACTTGATACCACGAACTTTTGTTTTTCTATTTACACTCTTGCCGCCAAGGCATAACTATGACTTCCTACAAATTTTAGAACTTAACTAATTAAATTTCTAAATATACACATCTAGTCAACACAATTACTTTCAGCACACTGAACCCGAAAAACACAATTTCATCATATTTAGATCTTAAAGACACTAAAAGAATTACTACAAATTAATAAAACTGCACATCACCTTTTTTTATGGACAATGAATGACAATTTTCCTACGTGAAATACAAAACAAACCTTGTTGTTGCAAGAAACTTCCCAGTGGGTGAGAAGTAAGCAGAATGCACAGCATGTTTATGAGTAATAGTGTTCAATGCTGTTGGCTTGTCTGCTTTAATTTGTCTCAGATCCCAAATACAGGAGGTGGCATCTGAGGAGCTTGTAGCCATGATGTTCTCATTGTCCGAGTTGAAGTCTATAGTATTATTTCTATCTTCATGCAAATCATGTGAGAAGGAAGATTTTCCTGCTCTAACATCCCACATATTGATTCCCCACCCCCCCCCCCCCACCCTCGCCAAAGTACAAGGACTTTACATCATGTGGACTCTGGGAGATGGTATATATACCGTATTCGCTAGAATAAACCAAATCAAATACTTCTTTCTCCACGTCCATCAACCTGACTATCCCATCATAGCATGAGCTGTACATCTGCATAGAAATTTAAAGATTCATGACTAACCAACATTATAAAGGGGATTGAATAAAAATAAAAATAATGAACCACGGTAAGAACAAAAGAAAAGGTTAAGTTGTTAGACATGTACAGATACCTTTGATATGGAAAAGTGGTTTATAATAAATCCAGAAACAGGAGCAGAATGTGGGTGGTACAGTAAATCCCATCACCATCCTCCTTTCCATTAATATTCCAAAACCCAACATCTCCAAACTTGCTTCCAGCAACAACCATTTGCATATCACATGTTGGAAAAAACATTGAACTCGTAAGACTCTCCGGCACCAACCTTGCTATATTCTCGGGTTTCAATATCAGTGCCTACGCATCAACTGAACCCCGCAACCTTTTGCTGGCTTTTATCTCACAGTTCTCACTCTTCACAAAATTATCAATAGAATTTCCATCAACCTTGCCCAATATGGACTTCCAAGAACATCCAGAAACAATTTCAATGAATTTCTGGCCCAATCCATCATCACCGCTGTATGCATATCTCATTGCAAGAGGTTCTAGCTCATAAGGGGGTTTTCTCAGTGCATAGTTGGTATTCAACAGTGGAGTTTTCTTCATCTGCAATTTGTTGTCTTCCGTTAGACCACCTGCCGTGGCAGAATCAGGCGACACCCCACGAGTTCTTAGTGATCGTCGCGGAACCACAGGGACAGGAGTTTCTAATTTAGGCTTATTCAATTGACTACGTCTTTGAGACTTACCCTGAACCCTGGAAAAATCATAAATTTTCAAACCTTCAACATATCAAGGACACTCACTCGAACACATCCACAATTATTATTATTTTTCTTTAGTAGTAATAAATACAATTGAATTTTCAAGTAATAAACAAATCAAGGACACTCACTAGAGCACAATCTCATCAGCAGGAAAGCACCCACAAATTATTCATACAAACAAATTTCTATGGAACAAATCCTCAAACAGGTAGTGAGTCGCAATAGACCAAGTGAAAAGATGATAAAATTTTACCCTAATCTAATGGAAACCAACTAAGAAACAAAGCGCAACAAAATATTCGTGGAGAAACAAGACCTCTAGCATTTGGCGGAGAGGTAGCTGAGTTTTGAGTGGATCTTGAGCGCCGCTAACATTTCATTGTTGCGCTTTATGTTTTCGAGCCTCCGCCGCTCGTACTCTTGTCATTTTCCGATGGCCTTCCATTTCAGTCGACCGTTTTGGGAGGAGGTAGGTTAGGCTTCTTTCAATTTCTGCCCACCCAATTTGGGCGTTCTAAAGGACGTTGAAATTGATTATACGAATTGGCGCGAAAATAAAATTGGGGAATGGGATTATGCCACGTGGCATGTCCGATTGAATAAAATCTTGAGCATGTTTAGATTACTACTTAAAATTAAGTTTGGTAGGAAATCATAAATTTTACCCTATTGTAAATTAATTTCTAATTTTAAGAATAGAAAAATAATTATTTGCAATTCCAATTGGTAATTAAAAGTGAGGTTCTTTTTTAGAAATTATGTGCATTTTGCAATAATACATAAATATGGTGTTCTTTTATGAAATTTCTCAAAATTAAGATTAATTTGCAATGATATTAAGTTTGTGGTTTTTTTTTTCAATTAACCCTAGAATTAAAAATAAAAAACTTTAGTGACATGAATAGTTATCCATCTCTTATTAGTTTGCACCCTTTCCCCAGTATGAAGATAAAATATGTTAGGTATGTTAGATAGAGATATTTATTTTTTAAATCCTTTCATCTCATTTTAATTTTGGGTAAATTATCAAAATCCCCCTCGAGGTTTGTCCAAAGTACCAAATAAACCTTGTGCTTTGAAAAATTATCAATTACTCCCTCTAACTTGTTTTTTATTTGAACATTAATAAAAATACATTTTTTCTTAAAATAAAGAAGGATGAAAATGACATCAAGACCCATATATTTAATATTATATTTTTAAATTTCACTATTTTTTTAAAAAAATATTTTTTAAATGGGGTAATTGATAATTTTTCAAACCACAGGATTTATTTGGTAATTTGGACAAATCTCGAGGGAGTTTTGGTAATTTACCTTTTAATTTTTACATATTTTCTATTTTGAGATGAAGTGATGAATGAATCTTGCTTATATAGAACGAAGGAATGAATCCATATATCTACTCTCTCCGTCCCATCATAAGAGGGCTCTTGATTTTTTGCACGTGGATTAAGGAATATTATTATTTAATATGTAGTGAGTAGTTGTATTAGTGAGAGTGTAAAATCATATTTTAAATGTATTAGTGAGTGTGTGTGGGTCTATTTATTTAAATAAGGAAAAGAGACTTTTTAGGTGAGACACCTAAAATGGAAAAAAAATACCCTCTTTAAAGAGAGAGAAGGAGTAATTATGGAATAATATCTCCATAAATTAAAGGGTTAATTGCAAAAAAAACCATGAACTTTACCGCTATTGCAAATTAATATCCAATTTTTAGAAATTGCAAAAAAAAAAACCCATTACATTTATGTATTGTTGCAAAACGCATAAAAAAATCCTACTTTTAGTCACAAATTTGATTTATTTTGCAACAATACTTAAAAGTGATATTTTTTTTTGTAATTTCTCAAAAGTGAAGATTAATTTGCAATAAGTATAAAGTTTGTATTTTTTTTTTCAATTAACCCTTAATTAAACCTTCGATTACATGTCCTTACAATCCTCTAAAAATATGGAAGGTAATAATTAAAAGTTTATTCTTCGAAGGTTTTTAATAAACAATTGCAGTTAGTAGAGTTTATACGTCTTCGATCCTAAATTGAAAATCTAATGCTCATTATAGCTATCTCTACTTCAAATTCCAATTTTTGAATTTAATTTGATTTTGATCTCGTGTATTTACATGTACTCTCTCCCCGTCCTCTTATAAATTTTGCTTTTTTCATATGGATTAAGGAATACTCCCTCCGTCCCATCTTTATTGCAACTTTTACTGTAACTTTTGTGAGAGCTTTTTGCAGTCAAAAGTTGCAATAAAGATGGGACGGAGGGAGTATAATATTTTAAAATGTAATAAGGTGAAAGAAATAATATTTTAATATGTAATGGGTAATTGTATTAGTGTTGAGTGTGAGTCCTATATGTAGTGAGTTGAGTATAATAATATTATTGCGTGTGTCACATCAACCAAAAAAAAATGAACACTTTGTATTGAGACGGATCAAAATACCAAAATGGACACTTATTAGAGGGATGCAGGGAGTATATTTGTTTGTTGGCTAAAACTTATATGCCCCGGGAAACTGTGCGCCCACATACACTTTAGTATTAAAAATTTAAAACAAAAAACATCCCACAACTTTTTACTTTTTTTAAAACAGTCCTAAAATACTTGAAATTTTTGATATAGTCCAACAACTTTTCAAAAGTTTCAATTTCGTCTCATACTTTAATTTTTCTACAAATTAATCTCATAATTTTTGAAAATTCTTCAAAACCGTTCTAAATTTTAGATGCGTGTGATATTATGTACATATCCACGTTTTGTAATTTTGGACACAAATAGCCATCCTTTTGAATTTTGAATCTAATAAATTTTTTGATAGGAGCATTTTTCTTCACTAAAGCTAACGTGTAAAATTATAGTCAGTTTAATTTAATATAGCATTTATTATTTATTTAATTTAATTTAATTATTTTAAAATATCACATTTCCAAATTTAACACTAAATAAATCTTTAAATATTTATTTAATATTAATCTGAAAAGAGACCTCGAGTTTGAACCACTATTGGGCTTAAGTAGAGATATTTCTCTTTATTGAGCCTTTAAAACAAGAAGCCAGTCGATATTTTTCGTGGGCTCAGGCCCATTAGAGATAGGGCAGATATGTAGGATCAAAATTGGTTAACAAGTTAACACTGGTAAGAGTTAACGGTCGAATTAATTCTTTACCTTCCTTATTTAAAACTGGTAGTTATTAAATAGGGCACTACTAACATTCCTTGTAAAAATTCTAATTGTAAAACTTAGTCACAACTCTTTGAAACAACTTGAAATCTGGTGATCCCTCATTCACACAGCAATGTATACTCTTTGAAATCTGGTGATCGTATACTCTGAATATGTATGGTGATTCGGACAGCAAGTGGAATTACTTGGTTGATTTGGCAGTGCTGCTGTCGGAAGGGAAGGTCGACTTGGAAGATTTGGTGAGAAAGTCATCCACACACAAGAATGTTGATGAAGATGAACATTCACCGCTACTTTCTGCAAGTTTCAAGAAACCATGTCTCAAGAAACCTCGTACTGTGTGTCATCAAAGAAACATGAATTGGGGTTTCACTACTGCCATGATCGTGGTTCCTACGGGCTGTGAAGAAATCAAGAAACCCATGATCATGGTTCCTACTGGTCTTGAAGATATCAAGAAATCGCATCATGAGGGTTTCGAAATCAAGAATCTTGATCATACTATGGCTGCGGTTGGAGATGCCAAGAAATCGAACCTCAAATTCAAAATAAAGACCATCCGGATACCCGACAAGAAACCCTCTTATGTTGTGATGAGTGAAGCTGATCAAGAAAGTAGTAAAAAGAGAAAACGAGATGAAAGAACGACTGTGATGAGTGAAGCTGATCAAGAAAGTAGTAAAAAGAGAAAAAGAGATGAAAGAACGATGCAGTGGATCGTCAACTGTGGGGGCGATGCAAAGAGTGCAGTTCTTGTTATGGAGAAAGCCCTGTACGCGAGCGACGTCAACCCGATTCTTGCCCGGCTGTCGTTGCCACAGAAGCAGGTGACGAAGCTGTCCCTGACTCGAGACGAAATGGTTGAAGCCGACGGTGAGGGGCTGCCGGTTACGGTGATTGATCCGAATGGTAGGTTCCAAGACTGCGGGATGAGGATTAGAAACTGGAAGATCAACTCGCAGTACGCACTGAACGGAGGCTGGAAAGCGTTTTGTGAGAGACACAAATTGAAAAAAGATGAGAGTATTCAGGTGTGGTCGTTCAAGAGGAATCTCAAACGGTGTCTTGCCATTGTTCGTGCAGAATTGGATTGATGTTATGCTTTAATTAAACATGGATGACTACTGTAAATTCTGATTTGTTTATTTGTGTTAATGTAGAAAGATGCTGTTGTTAAACATGTATGACTATAAATAAATTCTGATGTTATTTGTTTTAATATAAGATGAAGATTTATTTTGGATTTATGTCTATCTAATGAACTAACATAGTATATCACATTTAAATATATATTGTACCTCTTGATGTAGTGGTTAAAATTCTTCTGCATTAGTATACATTTGGGTTATCAACAAAATATCATTTTGATTTCTCCATTCTCAACTTTCTCAGCTGCCACCCCCAAGTCTTACTCTTTGATCTTGTGAGCTGCTACATTCTTTAGTATAGTTAGGTTGGCAATGGATTCCAATCAGATTTTTATGTCTGTTTGTTCTGCCAAAACCTGAATCAGTCATCAAGACCAAAATGAAAACAGTCAATTATTTAATCAGGTGCTTCTTGAGAGCATGCATCTACAAGATCCATATAGCTGAACCCACATAGTGGGATTGAGGAGTTGATGTTATAGTCACACAAATTACCATAACAAGTTCTGAGAAATACTTAATTCATGTTGTATTGTTCACATAATACTATTTCAGTTGTATTATGAATTATCTACTTAATTTTTCAGCTTTTATTCAGAGTTAAAAATTGCACACACTAGCCACACATCTTTTGCAAATTAACTTAAGACTTTTTGGTGATTTTTAAATCATGAAGGGACCATGCAATATACTACTTCTTTTGGTGATTTTTAATCATGAAAAAACCATGATTTTATGATGCATATATCTATCTATCTTATCTGTTGTAATACATTGCTTGATTGATTTGCTGCTCCCTCCATCATTGCTTGCAGCATATCCAC
Source organism: Pogostemon cablin (assembly GCA_023678885.1). Classification (NCBI taxonomy): domain Eukaryota; kingdom Viridiplantae; phylum Streptophyta; class Magnoliopsida; order Lamiales; family Lamiaceae; genus Pogostemon; species Pogostemon cablin. Next base: position 29,130,899 of record CM042975.1, read on the forward strand.
TGTTTGTGGTGAGCGTAAAGTATTGTCAACATGAAACACTGGTTCGAGCTGTTGTTTGCCAAGCCATCATCGTTGATGGAAACATAGAGCCAATGAGGCCAAATTGGAAGGAGCCCAAGATTTTATGAGTTTGGGCTAAAAATATAACAAGCCCAACCCATCTACAATCAGCCGTGAATGATATCTGGTTTCCTCTAAATCTAAATCATATTCTTCTCAAACCCAACTTCAACCTGCCGTGAGTCTAGTTTCACCAGAACAACCTTACTCCGATGATAGAAGTATCGGAATATTAGGTAGTCCACAGAAAAACACAACTCAAACCGCTTCTTCCGTTCTACAGACACGCACACTTCCTATTCTGCTGAAGAAGTTCGAAGCAAAAGGGAGAGAGGTTTGTGCTATAACTGTTATAAGAAATGGAGTCAGGTCATAAGTGCATGAGTCGATTTATGTATTTGTTAGGCACTGATGATTGCTAGGAAGAGGGGCAAGACAAGGGGGTTGATGATAAAGGCAAAAATATTATTGAATCTGATGTTTCTACTCTAAATTTTCTAAGGAGCCAAGTAAATCCTAGGTCACTCTGTTTCTATGGGGAGGTAAATGGGCAACGTTTGCAGGTTTTAGTGGATAGTGGTAGTGGAAGCATTGATAATTTTGTTTCTCTTGCCATTGTAGAAAAATTGGCATTACCCACAGAGTTTTAGGGTGTATGTTGGGAATAGGGCTTATCTCGTTTGAAACACTCCCATCAAAATACAACAACCAGAGTTTTGTGTGATTTCAGTTATAGGCCCAGATGTGATTTTGGGGGTAAAATGGTTGAAAGAGCTTGGTAAGGTCATTGAATATAATGAGATGACAATGGAGTTCTATTTGTTCAATGAAGTTGAAAGGTGAATTCAGTCAATTGGAAGGTTTAATTTACAATAATAAAGTGGGTATGTTGTTTGAGCCTGCAATATTAAAACTCCCAGATAAATCTGTTGTCGTGTTGAAAAATTTGCACAAGTATTCTCAGCTCCCAAGGAATTATTAGCAGCACCTTTTGTAGTGGGCAGAAAATTATTTGGGAGATGCACCAAGGGAAGAGGTGTAAATCTTGAGTGTGTAAATCTTGAGTTTTCGAATCTCTGGGGCCAAACATGTAAATTCTTCAAAATACAGAACTGGAAAAGCAATTTACAGTTAGTCAATCTTACCAACGGCTATGGTAGAGTACATCAAAAGGAGGGATTTAGTGATGATTTTCGCTCAAAACTCTGCTTTAATTTGTTGGAAATGGCCGAAAACAATACCTAATCTGTTACCCACATACACACACAGTAATAGTTTTTCATCCTCTTTGCGTTGTTCTATTTCTTCTTCTGCATCTCAACGATCACTCAGGTGCGTACTCCCCCTCTGAAATTGGTTGGTGTGGGTTTTTTATTTTCCATTATTTGTAATTTGTTTGATTTGGGCCTTTTTGTTTCCATTATCTGTGAATTTGTAGATATGCAGTTCTTGGTGCTGGTTTTTCTGGACTATCCGTCGCTTGGAATTTGCTTCTAGTACTCTCTCTCTCTTAGAACTACTCCATTTCCTTGAATTTACAAAAATGATTATAAGGTATTTACATGTTTTAAGAGAATCAGAGTCTCTTTGCTTGAAGATTTTCTGATACTTGAAAAGCAAACATCTATCAATAGTTTTGATTAAGATAGTGTTTCAAAAAAATTGTATTGTTAGTGAATTTTGTACTAGAATCAAAATACACACCTCTGGAGGGTGGTGGGATTAGAGATAACAAATCCTCAACTTCATATGTTGGTAAATGTTAGTAATAGTTTTATTTGGTAATAGGCATGCCGGCCCCATATATTTTTCACTATTTACTGCTCCATGAAGGCTCTTCATTTCTCTTATGTCTCTTATTACTGTATTAATTTGTGTAAGCAAATATTTACAGCATGGTTCTAAAGAATTGGATCTTTGTGTTGATGTTTATGATGAAGTTGGCATTGGTGGTGGTGCATCTGGAATTGCTGGTGGACTTCTGCATCCTTACTCTGAATCATCCCAACCCCATATGCCTCTGTTTCCATTAGAGCATGTAAGAGAGAGAGAGAGAGAGAGAGAGAGAGAGAGAGAGAGAGAGCATCTGGGACAGATTATAATACCTGAATTTGGAAAGCCACCTGCCTGTGTGATTATTATGGTATACAAAGGATGTGTTTTCATAACTAGCTCCTCTTGAGATTCCAACTTTATTATCCAAACTGCAAGAACAGATACAAAGGGTCATATAATTTGAACAAGTTTTAACTTGATACACAACCTTTTGTGTTTCTATTCACACTTGCTGTCAAGGCATAATTAACTATGGCTTCATAATCCCAACATATTTTAGAACTTAATTAATTAAACCTCAAGTCAAACAATTACTTCACCACATTGAACCCGAAAAACACAATTTCATCATAATTAGATCTTAAAGAATTACAAATTATAAAACTGCACATCAGCTATTTTATGGACAATGAATGACTAACAATTTTCCTACGTGAAATACAAAACAAACCTGGTTGTTGCAAGAAACTTCCCAGTGGGTGAAAAGTAAGCAGAATGCACAGCTCGTTTATGAGTAATAGTGTTCAATGGTGTCGGTTTGTCTGCATTAATTTGTCTCAGATCCCAAATACAGGCAGTGCCATCTGTGGAGCTTGTAGCCATGATGTTCTCATAGTCCGAGTTGAAGTCTATAGTATTAATTCTATCTTCATGCAAATCATGTGAGAAGGAAGATGTTCCTGCTCTAACATCCCACATATTGATTCCCCCTCTACCCTCGCTCAAGTACAAGGACTTTACATCATGTGGACTCTGGGAGATGGTATATATAGTGTATTCGCTAGAATAAACCAAATCAAATACTTGTTTCTCCACATCCATCAACCTGACAAACCCATCATAGCATGAGCTGTACATCTGCATAGAAATTTAAAGGATTCTAGACTAATCAACATTATAAAGAGGATTGAACAAATAAAATAATGAACCACCGAAGAACTGAAGAAAAGGTTATGTTGTTAGACGTGTACAGATACCTTTGATATGGAAAACTGGTTCATAACAAATCCAGAAACAGGGGCAGAATGTGGGTGGTACAGATAAATCCCATCATCATCATCTTCCTTGCCACTAATATTCCAAAACCCAATCTCTCCAAACTGGTTTCCAGCAACAACCATTTGCATATCACATGTTGGAAAAAACATTGAACTCGTAAGACTCTCCGGCACCAACCTTGCTATATTCTGAGACTTCAATATCAATGCCTCCACGTCAACTGAACCCCTCAACCTTTTGCTGTCTTTTATCTCACAATCCTCACTCTTCACCAAATTATCAATAGAATTTCCATCAACCTCGCACAATATGGACTTCCTAGAACATCCTGAAACAATTTCTATGAATTTCTGGCCCAATCCATCATCACCGTTGTATGCATATCTCATTGCAAGAGGTCCTTGCTCACGAGGAGACTCTCTCAGTACAAAGTTGGTATTCAACTGCGGAGTTTTCTTAATCTGCAATTTGTTGTCGTCCGTGAGACCACCTGCCGTGGCAGCATCAGGAGACACCCCACGAGTTCTTAGTGATCGTCACGGAACCACAGGGACAGGAGTTTCTAATTTAGGCTTCTTCAATTGACTACGTCTATAAGACATACCCTGAACCCTGAAAAATTCATAAATTTTCAAAAATATCAAGGACACTCACTTGAACACATCCACAAGTATTATTTTTTCTTTAGTAGAGACAAATACAATTGAATTTTCAAGTAATAAACAAATCAAGGACATTCACTAGAGCACAATCTTATCAGCAGGAAAGCACCCACAAATTATTCGTACAAACAAATTTCTATGGAACAAATCCTCAAACAGGTAGTGGGTCACCCAATCATTCCGCAATAAACCAAGTGAAAGATCAAAAAATTTTCCCTTAATCTAATGGAAACCAGATAAGAAACAAAATGCAACAAAAGATTGATGGAGAATCACTACCTCTCGCGTTTGGCGGCGACGGCGGAGAGGTCGCTGAGTTTGGAGTGGATCTTGAGCGCCGCCAACATTTCGTCGTTGCGCTTTATGTTTTCGAGCCTCCGCCACTCGTACTCTGTCATTTTCTGATGACCTTCCATTTCGCTTCACACAACGCCGGAGATTCAGTCGACCGTTTTAGGAGGAGGTAGGACTGGTAGGTTAGGCTTCTTCGAATTTCTGCCCACCTAATTTAGAATAGACGAATCGGCGCGAAAATAAAACAGGGGAATGGGATTACGCCACGTGGCATGTACATGGCCGTTCTACCACAAATTTACTTTTTTTTTTCTTTTCCAAAACACACTCAATTTGTGAAAAAAAGTGAGTTATTTTTGATAAATTGAGTGTGTTGTGAAACAATACTTAAATATTGTGTTTTTTATTAGTACAATTTTTTAAAAATAAGGATTAATTTGTAATAATAGTAAAATTTGTGATTTTTTTGCCATTAATCCTAACATAAAAAATCAAAGGCTTAAGTGACAGAATAGTTATCTGTCTCTTAATAGTTTGCATCATTCCTTCAATATGGAGATGAAATATGTTAGGTATGTTAAATATAGATGATTTATTTTTTAAATAAAGTGTACTCTCTCCGTCTTATTTCAATCTTTACATATTTTTATTTTGAGTGTCTCATTTCAACGACCCACACAAAGCAATTAATATATCTTTATGAGACTCACTGCTCACTTTATATTAATTCAACCTACTATATATTAAATTACGATACTATTTCTTAAACTCCGAATAAAAACAAACGTAAAGATCGAGGGAGTTTGAAAAGAGAGTGATTATATTGACTTTTCAATTTTTTAGAGAAGTGAAATTTTTTATAGGACATTTCAAAATGAAAATGGTAAAAACTATTAAGAGATAGATGGAGTAAATATTTAATGAAAAATTATATTCAAATTAATAAAAAGTGACATTAGTATAATAAATTATTTCACGAACAATTCGTAATATATAAATAAAAAGTAATATATTTTTAATATAGTGATAATATATATAATAAAAAAGTAATAACTTTTTGAAAAAATCGTAAAAGAATAATCTCTCATGAAACGATACATCGTAAATTCATAATTTCTTTAAAGGGAAAATTGTCAAATACACCCTTCATTTTATTGCATAGAAACCTATAAGCTCTCAATCTTTATTTTTTTTCGTTCAAGCACGTATTCTTTCTTATTAAGATGAAATAAGCACTTTTTCTTATAAAAATCAAACATTACAACTTTTTTGTTTAAAAAATATAACAATGTCAAATTACTATGAGATCAGTCTTTTCCACCTCTTCTTCTACATGGAATAAATCATAAAAGTACAATGTCTGCAAAATGCAAAAGAGGATTAGAGTGCAATTTTCCAAATGAAGTCTAGTGTATTATATCAAGGCCATAGTTGAAGCATAGCAGTGATCTCAACCTTGTATGTAGCAAAGAAAATGGGCAGAAGAACATCATCAGGTTTAAACACCAAAAAATGAAAATGGAAAGTTCCTCCGAAGATGGAGCTGGCCAGTGGGTATCTGACCCAATATTAAAATTGAAGATTAAGCAACACGGTACCAAGATGAGTCCCAAATCTCCTCCCACATATGTGACATCTCTTTTGGAGAATCAAAATTGCACTCCTCTTTTTAACTTACGACTCTAAACTTCTGTAAGACATTTAATCGAACACTTCCAGCTCATGACTACTTGCAACCTCACACCACAACTTCAAATATTCATTGCAAAGGAGAGAGGGGAATGCAACGAAACTGGATGAGAAATGATGGTAACATTTTTAAAGAAATGAAGAATGTTAATTTTAAGATTAAAATTCATTCTCTCTCGGGTTCTTGGGCAAAGAAGAAATTAATTTTGAATTTTTTTTAAGCTGAGAGGCTTATTTGATCTTATTAAGAAAAAAAAAAGTGTTTGAAGGAACAAAAATAAAGTTCAATGAAAAATAAAGTTCAATGGCTTAAATACTCCTGTGTAATAAGATGAAGGGTGTATTTGATCCTTTTCCCCAACTAAAAACAATGTCCTTTCCTACAGTACTAATATTACAGAAGTACGACCATAATTGAACACCATATCTAATACACAATACAACATTTATGACACTGAAAATGCATATGATGTACTCCAACACTGTCTTGTCCATAAATATAATAACCTGTTTTTCATGAAAGAGTCCATATGTAAACCTGGCCTCCACTTGTGGCGCCTGCAAGCATGCCTACGTTGTGCGGATGCGCATCGAACCGGCATGGAATTGCTGATAACAGATCACTTTCTAAAGTTGCGACTATCCTTTCTGCTTCAGCTGAGATCACATCAACTCCTCTCTTCATATTGCCAATGTAAATGCATGAATCATCCCAACCCCATATGCCTCTGTTTCCATTAGAGCATGTAAGAGAGAGAGAGAGAGAGAGAGAGAGAGAGAGACCATCTGGGACAGATTATAATACCTGAATTTGGAAAGCCACCTGCCTGTGTGATTATTATGGTATACAAAAGATGTGTTTTCATAACTAGCTCCTCTTGAGATTCCAACTTTATTATCCAAACTGCAAGAACAGATACAAAGGGTCATATAATTTGAACAAGTTTTAACTTGATACACAGCCTTTTGTTTTTCTATTCACACTCTTGCTGTCAAGGCATAATTAACTATGGCTTCATAATCCCAACATATTTTAGAACTTAATTAATTAAACCTCAAGTCAAACAATTACTTCACCACATTGAACCCGAAAAACACAATTTCATCATATTTAGATCTTAAAGAATTACAAATTATAAAACTGCACATCAGCTATTTTATGGACAATGAATGACTAACAATTTTCCTACGTGAAATACAAAACAAACCTGGTTGTTGCAAGAAACTTCCCAGTGGGTGAAAAGTAAGCAGAATGCACAGCTCGTTTATGAGTAATAGTGTTCAATGGTGTCGGTTTGCCTGCATCAATTTGTCTCAGATCCCAAATACAGGCGGTGCCATCTGTGGAGCTTGTAGCCATGATGTTCTCATTGTCCAAGTTGAAGTCTATAGTATTAATTCTATCTTCATGCAAATCATGTGAGAAGGAAGATTTTCCTGCTCTAACATCCCACATATTGATTCCCCCCTTACCCTCGCCAAAGTACAAGGATTTTACATCATGTGTACTCTGGGAGATGGTATATATACTGTACTCGCTAGAATAAACCAAATCAAATACTTCTTTCTCCACATCCATCAACCTGACAAACCCATCATAGCATGAGCTGTACATCTGCATAGAAATTTAAAGGATTCTAGACTAATCAACACTATAAAGGGGATTGAACCAAATAAAATAATGAACCACGGTAAGAACTGAAGAAAAGGTTCAGTTGTTAGCCGTGTACAGATACCTTAGATATGGAAAACTGGTTCATAACAAATCCAGAAACAGGCGCAGAATGTGGGTGGTACAGATAAATCCCATCACCATCCTCCTCCTTGCCATTAATATTCCAAAACCCAACATCTCCAAACTTGTTTCCAGCGACAACCATTTGCATATCACATGTTGGAAAAAACCTTAAACTCATAATTCTCCCCGGCACCAACCTTGCTATATTCTCGGACTTCAATATCAATGCCTCCACGTCAACTGAACCCCGCAACCTTTTGCTGTCTTTTATCTCACAGTTCCCACTCTTCACAAAATTATCAATAGAATTTTCATCAACCTTGCACAATATGGACTTCCTAGAACATCCTGATACAATTTCTATGAATTTCTGGCCCAATCCATCATCACCTGTGTATGCACATCTCATTGCAAGAGGTCCTTGCTCATGAGGGGATTTTCTCAGTGCAAAGTTGGTATTCAACTGTGGAGTTTTCTTATTATGCATTCTGTAGTAAACTTCGTCCGTGATACCACCTGCTGTGGCGGCATCAGGCGATACCCCACGAGACCTTAGTGATCGCCGCAGAACCACAGGAGTTTCTAATTTAGGCTTCTTCAATTGACTACGATTATAAGTTTTACCCTGAACCCTGAAAAAGTTTTCAAACCTTCAACATAGAAAGGACACTCACTAGAACTATCGAACACATCCACAATTTTTTTTATTTTTTATTTTTCCTTAAGTATAAACAAATACAATTGAATTTTCAAGTTATAAATAAATCAAGGACACTCACCAAGCACAATCTCATCAGCAGGAAAGCAACCACAAATTATTCATACAAACAAATTTCTATGGAACAAATCCTCAAACAGGTAGTGAGTCACCCAATCATTCCACAATAGACCAGGTGAAAAGATCATAAAATTTTCCCCTAATCTAATGGAAAGCAGATAAGAAACAAAACGCAACAAAAGATTCGTTGAGAAACGTTACCTATCGCGTTTGGCGGCGACGGCGGAGAGGTCGCTGAGTTTTGAGTGGATCTTGAGCGCCGCCAACATTTCGTCATTGCGCTTTATGTTTTCGAGCCTCCGCCGCTCGTACTCTGTCATTTTCTGATTGGCTTCCATTGCGCTTCACACAAAGCCGGAGATTCAGACGAGGGTTTTCGGAGGAGGTAGGTTAGGTTTCTTTGAATTTCTGATTTCAGCACAGGGAATTTGGGCGGCACGTAATTATAAAACGACCTAGAATATACGAATTGGCGCGAAAATAAAACAGGGGAATGAGATTATGCCACGTGGCGTGTGCATGGCCGTTCTATCCGATTGAATAAAATCTTGAGCATGTTTAGATTATTAAAATTAAATTTAAAAATCAAAGTAACATGAATAGATTCAAATTCAATTGTTGGCATCCTTCCCTCAGTATATATGGAGATCAAGCATGTTAGGATACGTTAGATAGATATGATTTTAAAGAAAAATAAAGTGTAGAGAAAAGAGTGATTGTTTTAACTTAGTATAATGATTCACATCTATCAACACTTTTACGAGATATTGATATAATCCTTCTCTATTATGCCAATATAAACACAAATCATCTAAGAGATTGAATACAATAGATATAAATATGTATTCAAACGACATACACATCTATATTTTATTAATGAAAGCAAATACATTAATAACAAGCGTAAGAAATAATTCTAATTAAAATCACTCGCACTATATACCTAACAAAAATACACAACTAAAACTATTTTTTATCTCATTTATCTTGAAAAAATTATTTCTCCCACTTGTTCTCCACGGGCAATTCTCTTAAGGGACAAGTTGTATCTACCTTCACAACATTGTTATTCTTCTTCTTCAACATTCACCTTCTGTCTCTTACACAGTGTAGTGTTGCTGGATGGTCTCAATGTCCAGTCCCTTCAACTTCACCACTGATTCCACATGTCCCTTGAGAGTGTGTAGCTCCCTCAACCTGCAACATTCAGACCACATGTAAGTACTAGGATGGCGAAAATATTACTCCCTCCGTCCCATAGAAGTTGACACACTTTCCTTTTTGGTTTGTCCCACTAAAGTTGACACATTTCCTTTTTAATACATGTGACCCACACAAAAACAATTAATCTATTCTCATGGGCCTCACATATCACCTCTAATACAACTACCCACTACACATTAAATATTATTTCTCTCACTTCACTTTACATTAAATTATTATACTCCTTAATCTCCGTGCCCAAAAAAAATTATACCAACTTCTCCGGGACGGAGGGAGTACCATTTTAGCCTTATGAGCATGACATTCCGAGAATGTGTACCCCACCCTGTCAGGGCCCCCACCACCCTTGTCCGTGGATTGGTGGAAGAGTGTCTTATGGTGGAGGGCTCACTGTTTGACTGTGTTTGCTAGAAGTTCAAATTCATGTATTTTAACCCTCACTCTGCAGCTATCAAGCTCAATTGGAAGGTCTTTATATCCTTCTACCAAGGTGGTTTAAGTGATAATGTTATTTACCTAGCTATTTCAGCTCGTCTCTTTGCTTGCTCAGCAATTTCGGACAGTTCCTTGTAGCTCTTGTCTTGTTGATGTATGGTAGAGTTGTCGGTGAGGCCGTGGAGGGTTCGTTGGGCAAGTGCCCATTGTGCTTCCCTTTGACCCTTGCCAAAGTCCTTCTTGGTTGTGAATGCAGTCTAATTCATCACAAGAGATTAATCAATCATTAAATGAGACTTGTAACGAGACCAAATGATAAAATGACTTATTCCCGCCCTCGGTTGAGAAGAAAAACCAAGGGTTGAAGCATAAGCTCGAGTCAGGCAGTGTGTCTGTCTCGAGCTTATGCATAAGTATATATACCTTGTTTTCGATCATGGAATCCCATGCTTTTCCACTTAGCCCGAAACGAGTCATGAATTTGAGTATGTCGAGTGGGAAGTAAGTGATGAGGCTGTAAATCCAGACGACTGCGGCCCAACCCCATCCCATACCTTTCATTTTTGCGAATCCCCAGTTCGCATACACAGCTATGATTGTAGCCAACTGGGAATTACACACATGTTCAAAATCTTGAATAAAGAATGCAGCTACTTAAAGAAGTTTAAACAAGCACTAACCAACTGAGCTATGAAGAAGGCACTGATGAGCAAGAGCCCCGGTCGTTCAATAAACGACCAGCTCCTTGATCTCGTGACGAATATGAGAGCTTGACTGATGATGCTCACTTGAAGGTAAAGAGCAGCAGTTAGCTCATGTTCACTGTGCCTGATGGATCTCACTCCAAATGCATTCTACAAACAAATATGCCAATATTATTGATCAAATTAAGTATCCTATGCTATTCTAACTTCACCAATGCATGTTTATATGATTTGTGTTGAAAGTAGTACAGTGAAGAAGTCGGTATCAGCTGCAAGATAGAAGAACACGACGGTCATGATAGCCATGTAGGTTCCAAGGACAATGCCGGTGGCGAAGATCTCCTTGAGCTTCCATGAATCGGGTACAGGGGACGGCTTCACTCTGTCCTTAGAGATGGTCATGATGGTTCCATCGTTAAGGATTGCAATCACCAAAACCATGAAGGGTGAAAAGTCGAATTTCCAGAGGAGGGCTATTAGCATGAATCCCATCACGATACGAATTGTGATGGAAACTGCATAGATGGTGTAGTTTTTCATCCTTTGGAAGATGGCTCGGCTTGTTAGAACCGCGCTGACAATCACACTAAGCCCCGGCTCGGTTAGAACAATGTCTGATGCACCTCTAGCTGCATCGGTTGCATCCGCTACAGCAATGCCAATGTCTGCCTTTTTAAGAGCTGGCGCGTCGTTCACACCGTCTCCAGTCATACCACATATGTGCTTTTTGTCTTGCAGTCTCTTCACAATCTCGTATTTGTGCTCTACACATGAAAGAATTTGTCATCAGAAACGCACAGTTTCATTTTGCCCATTTTTGAGTTTGATTTTTTGGTTTCTTAGTCTAACCTGGAAAGACTCCTGCAAAGCCATCTGCCTTTTCAATGAGCTCATCAATGGGGATTGAAGCGATGGATTCGTCTTTGCTCTGACCAAGAAGGGAAGACGACGGATACATGTTGGTGCCCATACCAAGCCTCCGACCGGTCTCCTTACCAATGGCTAGCTGGTCACCGGTGATCATCTTCACGTTGACTCCGAGATCAAGAGCTTTTCTAATGGTCTCAGCACTGTCATGCCTTGGAGGATCAAAGAGAGGCAACAAGCCAACAAACTCCCAAGGATCACCTACACTCTCTACCGTTTTCGCAGGAACACTCTACAACAGCACAAGTTCCCATTTATGCATTGTTTTCTTTGTGTAAAAATGATGAGATGCTGTTAGTTTGTATGAGTAAACTACTCACCTGTCGTGCGACACCAAGAGAACGAAGACCCCGGTTTGCAAAATTGTCGATGATGTCATGAGCTCTCTTCAACACATCCCCTTTGAGTGCACAAAGTTCAATAATCTACAAAATCACAAGTAATTCTAAAAACAGGTAAGCCATTATGGACAGAAGAAGATAAAGAGTAATGTGTAAGAAGTTGGTATAGTCTTTACTTGCTCAGGAGCACCCTTGCTGCACCTATGCCAGTTTCCACTCGAGTCGTAATAAGTGATAGCCGTGCGCTTCTCGACCGGGTTGAAGGGCAAGAAATGCACCTCTGTGATACCAGCTCTTGCCTGAGAAAAAACTCACAACATATGAGTAAACAAAAACAACACTCTTTGGATCATGGACAATTAAAAGAGCTTCGATTTTCACACACCTCCTTCGGGTCACTCAACATGTTAACAATGGAAGCATCAATGGCATCCTGGTTCTCAACCCTGGAGGCTCTTGCAGCCATCAATATGAGGGCTTCCTTATCCGTGTTCTTTGTGAATACCTCGATTAAGGTTTTATCCACTGTAAGCTTGTTGAGTGTAAGAGTTCCTGTTTTGTCACTACAAAGGACATCCATTCCTGCCATCTCCTCGATTGCGGTCATCCTCTTAGTGATGGCGCCCTGCTCCGACAGGCGGTGAGATCCTATTGCCATGGTCACGGACAAGACAGTAGGCATGGCAATCGGAATACCTCCGATGAGCAACACTAATAGATTGTCAATCCCATCTCTGTACTTCCTTTTTTGAATGGGATACATTACTATAATCTCGATTATCATCCCCACAGCAATGGAACAGATGCAGAAGTTTCCAATAGCAGTCAACACCTGACAGTAAAACACAGTAATAATTCAGACACAACTTGATCATGATCAAGAAACAACATGGCCTTAAAGACATGATAATGGTCTACCTTTTGGAAGTGTCCAACATTGTTAGTGCTATCAACAAGATGAGCAGCTTTACCGAAGAAAGTGTGGACTCCTGTCGCGATGACCACTGCTTCGAGCTCTCCTTGCTTGCAGGTCGAACCGGAGAACACCTGATCACCAGGGTTCTTGGTCACAGGAAGAGACTCACCAGTAAGAGCTGATTGATCAATCTTAAGAGGATCTCCTTCCATGAGACGAACGTCGGCCGGGATGATATCTCCCAGCTTGACACTGATGATGTCTCCCGGAACAAGAATCGAAGCATCCTGCTCACCCCACTTGCCATCTCTCAAAACCTGTATACATTGCCAAAATGAATCACACATTGATCATCCACATTGAATGATATAATCAAGATCATGAACCTTGGCTTTGGGAGCAAGACCAGCCATGAGTGCAGCAGCAGCATTTCCAGCATTATTTTCTTCAATGAAACTAATGGTGGAGTTGATTAACAGCAGCACTGTGATACCAAGAAAATCTTGCCAATCTGGAGGCTTCCCCTGAAATCAAATCAATCTTGTGTCATCTTCTATTTCAACACTTTAATATTCAAAATCAAATCATAACATAATACATTAATACTCCTACCACCAATCCGCTCACGTATTCTTATGTGCGGAGTTTATACTGCAAGTAATTTAATGAGAAAAGTGTGTAAAACTGTTGAGTTAGTGTGCATAAGCTTAGGAACAGACGAGAATGAAAAGTGTAAAGTATTCCCTCCGTCCATTCTTAATCTATCTATTTCCATCCACCCTTAATCTATCTATTTCCCCATTTAGACATATGAGATCCACACACACTACTAATACCATTAAAATATGGGACTCACACATCCCACTAATACAACTACCAATTACACATAAAATACTAATACTCCTAAAATCTAGGTGCAAAAAACAAACAGATAGATTAACAAAGCAAACAAATAGATTAACAATGGACGGAGATTAACAAGGAGTATAAAAATACACAAAATCAAAAGATTTTACCCCTCCATTTGCCAAAACAATGGCCATTATAGCAGCAATCTCCATAACCCATGATAGGGGGTTCCACATAAACCCCAAAAACTTGAGAACTTTGCTCTCTTTCTTCTCCTCAAGCTTGTTGGGCCCAAAAATTGTAAGCCTATTTGCCCCTTCTGCTGATGTCAACCCAGCCTTTGAACATTTTAGTGCAGCAAAAACTTCGTCAATTGGGATTGTTTCCTGTACAGATCACAAACTTCTTGTCATATCCTCTTCAAACAAATCAACATAATTTCAGACAAAATAATTGTTCAAGTTCGATTTACTTACAAGATCAACCGTTTCATTTTTAATGGCTTCCAAAGAATTATCCGACGCCATTTTTGGTGATCAGATTTGAATAGAGTGAGAACCCCACAGTGGGAGGTGAAATGAGAGTGAAAAAGCCCTCTCTCTCTCTCTCTAGCTAATGTTCTTCTTCTTCCTACAGCCTATGATTTTCATACAAAATATGTCGATGGATTTAGTGTTGTCTTTTCAAGCCTCTCATGGAATTAACCACAAACTATTTAGAGACCTTCTCTCACTTATATTTAGCCAATTTCCGCTGTTCCTTGAGCTCTCGATAATGGCGGAGGATCAAACATTTATAGTTATTTGTAAAAAATAAAATGAATTACATGTGTGTGGTAATCAAGGTTTTTCCACCTTAAATTGTGGAGTGACATTTATGACATTTTATGTTAGATCAAGATTCAGAGTAGCCGTTTCATTTGGTATAAATTTTGAACTTGTAGTCCCTCGCTGCTATTGGTATCCATGTTAGTTGGTATATAGTCTGTAATATCAAATTTAAGAGTTTATTTTTCAAAAATTTCACCCAAATAATATTTTTTTTTTAAATGCCACCTTTTGAACTTTTTCTCCTCTTTATTAGAAATTTAGAACGTATGTAGTGGTCAGCACTCTGCATATATATTACTCCCTCCTTCCCATAACGAGTCCTTCCCATAACGAGTGCATTTTACCATTTTCGTCCATTCCAATACAAGAGGTGCATTTCTCTATTTTGTAAATGAGATCCACATAAAACCATTAATATATCTTCATGGGACCTACACACCATACTAATACACCTATCCACTATACATTAAAATATTATTTCTTTCACCTCAACTACCTACAACTAACCATTACATATTACATCCCTTAATCTATGTGCAAAAAAGTGTCGCTACTCTTGTGGTGGGACGGAGAGAGTAGTAAATAAAACATGTGAATAGTTGTAATGTTGTCGCGTGTAGGGTTGCAAACATAGTCACATAAGAAGTGGGTAGGTTAAATGTGATCACCTATTCCACATATGTGTTTCATCTTTAATTCCACTCATTAGATACATACCGCGTGTTATAATCAATGCCTAAATTAATGTCACATGCCCCAAGACTTTAATGATAAATAGTATGGTATATTTTTTTATGTTATGCAATATCAATTAAACATGGAAAGTAGAATAGGGAATACAAGTCGGTGTAGGGGGGAATTCAAGTCGGTGTAGGGTTGCTGACATACACATAGTCGCAAAATAAGGTTAATTATGTCCAAATGTTTTTAAAAATTACATTTTTTCCAAAACAATTATGTTGATCAGTGACATTTTTATAAAATGAACTATTAAAAGTGGATATTTTTGCTCAATATTTTACTTATTTTAAATATATACACTATGTACTTTTAATAAATTTGGAATAATTACAAGTTATTCACATTCCATGTACGCTCTTCTGAGGTAATTTATTTTCATATGCATAACTCATAACTCATGCGAATTATTCGCAGACATACATTACGTATAAATTAGTATCAAATTATCATTCTCAAATCTCAATCAAACAGATTATATATTTCCTAAATTTCATTTACAATAATTAGTATCAAATTCACCTGTATATCATTCTCAAATCTCAGTCAAACAGATTAGATATTTCCTAAATTTCATTTACAATAACTCCAAAGTGGTAGTATTGTGTAAGACTATTTTACAATGTAATTTGTTGTCACATTTTATTAAAGATATTTTTTTTATTTATAAATATTCTCATTTTTAATTTATATTATACTTAGTTAAAAAAATAATTTACAACATTATTATATTTTTTATTATAAATAGTATCACATTTCTATTCATTTTATGAAAGTACTTATATGAAATAGTATCACAAAAATTTTACGAACTTGAAACTTACATTTCCAAAAATAAATTGTTAACCAGTATTACTTTTCAGTTCAACGAAAGTCATTAATGACAAACTAGAAGTTAGTGAAAAGTGGTAGTATTTTGTTTTAACATAATTTTCAAAAATAAAAATGATTGAATTTTTTAAAATTGATTCATAAGTTTAATTTACAAAAATTGTATAATATCTTATTTTAAAAAGATAAAATACATATAAATTCAATTATATAATAAGTCTAATTATACTGTGCACTCTAAGATAGGATGCACCAACTTTCGAAGACGTATACAAATATAAATAAAAATATATACAATTATGAACAAAAATATATACAATTTAATTGTTAGTTTTTTTAATGAAAAATTGAGTGTAAAAAATATACAATTATTAAAAAATATGTACTCCATACACTATTGAATAAAAAGTTATACACATATAAATGCTAATTTTTTTTTAATGAAAAACTTAGTGTGAAAAATATACAATTATTAAGAATCACGTATACAAAATAGAATAACATATATATAAAATAGAATAAAAAAATTATACACATATGAGTGCACCCGAATACACCTAATATCAATCAACTCATATAATAAAGAACACAGATATTCCATTAAGGAAAAAAAAACTATTTATGCAAAAAATTACATCGAGAATTTATTTATTTCAACCTTAACAATATTTTAATAGCATGGTTGTATTAAATTTCTTTTCCCTTTTTTTATTTTTTTTATTTCTCTTGGTAAACTTAATGGGCCGCTCATAACACCTATGTAAAAGCCCATACTTAAATGGACCTGCAGCATCTAAAGTCTGATAATGTCTGAAGCCCCACATCTCCATTAGCATGTGTGATGCAGAGCCCCTAAATCCCCAAATTGATGCCATACGAAGCTAGGGTTTCTTTTTATTCCCTGTTAGAGGTTGGTTTGTTGTTTTAGTTTGAACTTCATTGTAAACTCTGCGTGAATTAGTAATGAGAAAGTTATTTTTTTTTAAAACATATATAGTGGATTAGAGTCTCTTTTCTTTTAGGTTTCCTTGATCTTTTCCTTTGGGTGAGATTGATCTCGATTGGTGGGATTTCAAAGCATCATATATCTTGATAGAACAGCCACTATCAATGGCATTCCAGTTTAGAAGAGATATTGTGCCATCGTTGTGGAAATGCCTGTTTATGGGTTATGGGGGAACATGGGAGTTGAAGGTTTCCGAATCAGCATGAAATTGGGGGTTAATCCATTTATCTGTATTGGGTTTAATGCTGCTATCATGTTGTTAATCAGCATCTAACTGTTTCCACATATTTGTATGCTGGAAGTAATTGGATTGGATATGATCAACTTCTATTCTTATGAAATCTAGTTTACTTCGTTTCGAAGGCATTAGAGGCTATCTTTTTTTTCTGGGGGCACTTGGTTTAGGTAGCAACTGGAGTCTTGCTAGAGCAGGTATGGTCTAACTGTATCTGATTCTATGTTTTAGTTATACACAGCCTAGTGTGCTGTCTCGAAATCATGTCTGTGTTCTGTTTTGTGCATTACTGTAGCTTTAACGGCAATTGGATAGTGGAAATTGCAAGAATGAAATGATCCAAAGACTCCATACGTTGCTCTATCTGTAAAAGATAAGTTTTACCCTACTTTGTTTTCTTTCGTATCTGATTCAAGAGAACTGGTTTGAGTGTTCTTTAATACTGCTTTTCCTTTTGTTTATGTAGCTTTCTTTCGTATATGTCTCCTTCAAATAAATACGTACTACAGCTACATGTATTGTATTCAGACTAATGCGTTTTAATAGCCAAATGGAACTTAACAAAGAAAACTAGATACATATGAAGGAAAGACATTCAACGAAACTGGTAATTCTGATTGATACATTTGTCTAGATTCACCATTGTTGTTACTTATTGGCACTTTTTTCTCAGAGAGACCATGCCTTTGAAGCTGCAAGAAAGAACATTACAAATTTGAGATTAGACAAAACCCACACTTAGTGCAGACTCTGTCTGTATTTTTCATAACGCATTTGAGAAAATCTTGAGACAGATGTGAAAAACATGGCTTGTATAACACGTCTCATTCTCTTAATTATATGTTATGAACAAACTCTAATCCTCAAATCAGTCTAAAATTTAGAGAGAATAAATTGTCTTAACTTTTTTTGGGATCATTAGCTCTAGAATTTTGTATGGTCAAGCTTAGTCAGAGTTTTATCTAAACTCATTGCATCCTATGTACATTGAGTTACCTAATTTTGCTTTAATAATTATTACATATCTTATATACATGCATGTTGCATGTGCCTAACATTTTATTACGTCTCTCTACTTGATGCTTTATGTCACTAAATGAATCATGCAAAACCCTCTTAGGTAGAGGCAAATAAACGTACCTGTTTTCGAGATTTTCCACTTGTAATCACCATTAATTGCCCAAAAGAAGTATCCACGGAGTCTTAGGCTTCGAGCATAACCAATCTTCATACTTACAGTGTTAGTGTCATCATATCCTATCCAATTATCCCCAGCAACTGAATAAACTGACACAGTCTCTAAATCATGCACCACTTTAGCCTTATTATCTTTATTAAACTTTACCACCTCAGCAAAAGTTAATACTCCTGTTTTATCTGGGCCTGGACCCGCAGCAATTGCCGGTGCTCCAATCCCAAATAATCTAGGGTCCTTGAGCTGCCACGTTCTCCCGTACAATGGTAACCCCATGATCAACTTGCTTCTTGGCACCCCAGACCGGATCCATGACCCAATCCCATAACTTGTGCTAATATTAGTTTTCGGGTCAAATAGTGCTGCGTGAGCGCCCGTGAAAGAAGTATCCCATGCTCCATGATAGTCATAGTTCATGACATTAATCCAATCAAGATTCTTGCTTATAGAAGCTGCTGGATAAGCCCGGTGTGGGCCGGAAAGAAATGTGTCGGCAGAGTAATACACGGCGGCTGTGAGGAGAAGTGGTGGCCGGCTGGTGGTTTCCGCCTCCTTCTGGACCTCCACGCGCCACTCATCTAGTAAAGCCCTCAAATTCTCCATGTCTGTGGTATTTTGAGGCCACTCCCAGTCTAGATCTATCCCATCAAACCCATACTTCCTTGCCACATCTATACTAGAATGGATGAAAGCTGAGCGTGACAACGAGCTGGATGCCATGCTAGAGAAGAAATCCGCCCCTGCTGCAGCGCCACCAACAGAGAAAATTGTCTTGACATGAGGCTTCTTTGCATGGAGAGTTGAAGTGAACTGCATGAGCTGGAGGGCTTGTGCTTGGTCAACATGGAATTCGAAGGTGACACTGTTTGGAGTTAAGAATGCATAATAGATGTGAGTGTACAGCTCTGTTTTGATGGAAGATGGGGGAAAATTTTGATCCCATGAAGGGTAGTAGACTCCTTTGATCACACGAGAGTCGTAAGCGACAGCAGACGACGCAGTGAGAATCAAGAGCAGTGCGTGGATGCACATATTCAGAGCTGCTGCCATTGTTAAAACTTGGCAATGCTTGGGATATAGAGTGAGAGAATGGGGGTAGAGAGGGAAGGAGGTGGTTTTATAAGAGATTTTTAGGATATATGCATGGAGCAAGGTTGTATTGTTTATGTAATGTTTTGGATAGATGTGTTTATATGTATGGGTAGGGTACTTTTCTTTGAAGTTGAAAAGACTAATAAAAATACCAATATTATTGGTTGAAACATCAAATGGTTGAGTATTACTTCTTTCACCCTCTAGATAGCCGTTCTCATTATTTTATTTTATTTATTTTATTCATTTATTATTACAGTATTATTTTAGCAAAACTCTGGACCCGTTCATACCATAATTCTTATTTATATTATACTCCTATTTATTAAAATAGTATTTAGAATTTATGAAGGTCTGATTTTAGGTGTTAAAATAAAATAGGGTGAGTGGGGTGTGAATTTGGTTCATAATAAATCCTAGTTTTACAAAAAAAAGAAAAAGAAAAAAAGATGAAAATTATTTTTTAAAAAGATAAATTATTATTTTTTGAATAAAAAAAAATCACCCTTAAATTTTTTATATATTAAAGATAATGGTAAATTAGAGTTAATGTGTGAACCCTATAAAGTATATGAAAATTAGCTAATCCTTTCATTCATTTTTTTTTTCCTATAGTACATTAATTATAGTATTGTACAATGAATTGGTTTTGGACATAGTAGAAGAGCGGCACCATTCTCTATCAAGATCAATGGGTTGATGTCAAATTCATGAATTTTATTATTTTATAATTAGTTATATTTTACTTCCACCAAAATAACTTTCACTACAAACATTGATTTTGTATCTTACATATGTATAATTTGAAACCAACCATTTGGACTATTCTTTTTGACTCCTTCCCCTTGTCACTATGATCATTGTCTTGAAACGAGAGAATTAAGGAAAGTAAACATTATTACTTCTTTAATGCTTTAGGTAATGACTTGAGAAAACAGTTTTTTGGGTATTGTTTAGGGGAAATATTACTTTAAAAAAATCAAGATCAATTTGAAAAATATTATAATAAGATAGTGAACATTGAAAACTTTGACCTCCTATCATAGAAGGATTTTTGGGGACAATTAAAAAAAATCAATGAAAAGATATTTAAAAGAATTAGTCCTAAATTGTAGGATAAATAGAATTATTTGCTTAAAAGGGGCATCCTATGTTCTGCTTTGATTCTCACATATGGGCCATAGGCCCATAAAAGCCCAATATCTCTGAATTGCACCATGGTCCATTGATCGTAACACTCTATATTGTTCTATTAGTGTTTTGTTTAAGTGTTTGGTTTTTGGGGTGGAATGGAAAAGAGAATTGGAATAAAAGCTGGGTGAAGTGATTCCTCCCAAAAATGTGAGGAATGGATGATTCCCAATAAATTTGAAATCAAATTACTATTTGATGGAATGGCAGTAGAGTAACAAACATTCATACTATCATTTCCATTCCTTACTACTCATACCCTCCAATCAAACATCCCCTTAAAAATACATAGTTTAAATTCTTAGTTAATTGTATTAATATTTGAAAATGAAATCAGAGTATATAATATAAAAATATATATATAAGAAATAATGATATGAATTTATTACAAACTTATATATTTTTCTTATTACTTCATAAAATTACTTGCTAATCTTGAAACTAATTCATCCAACTCACTAGTTCACTACATATCCTGAACTTAAATTAGTAGTATATTAAATACTTTTATATTATTAAATTTATAAGATCAACTTGGAATCTAGATCTTGTATCTTGTAAACACAATTCAGCATGTTGATTTTATTGAAATTCTTTAGTACATGAAAATTAGATATTAAGGTGAAAAAAAAAAACTGAGACAAGAAACAATATATTCAAATCCAAATCACTTTATTAATCAAACTCATGTATACATACAAAAGATATCGCTTAGTACTGGCAAAGTCTCATGAGTTGTACAAATTTGGGAGAAAAAAAAATTGAAAATAAATACTCAAAAACGAAGTCAGTTCTGCTAGACCAATAAATTCAAGAAACCCTGTCAAGAAAAAAAAAAAAATTGAAAAAAAATATTTCAAAACCAGCTTTGATTGTGATGATCAGCATTTTGGAAGATCGGACGGTGGAGGAAGCAGCTTCTGATTGGGGAGTTTCCCATCCAAGACGAGCCAAGCCATCTTCAAACCCCAGCTGGTGTGCACTTCCAAGTGGCAATGCATGAACCATACCCCCGGATTATCCGCCAAGAACCGGATCGCTACCCACCCTCCCGGCGGTACTCCCACCGTGTTCCTCTCCACCGGGTCCACCAGGTTGAATGTCTTCGGGTCCTTGTTCGGGTCGTAGTTCCCGAACCCCTGCCCCACCACGAAGAAGTTGTATCCATGGAGATGGAGCGGGTGGCTCTCCGCCCCTAGAATGGTGGTGTCCTGCATCACCAGCTCCACGCTCGTGTTGTACGGAAGCACCATCAGCTTTGTCCCGTTTCCGACCATGGTGTTGTTGGGCGGGTTTCCGGTGTAGTTAAACCACTGGAGCGGGCTAAAGGGGAAATCCGGGCTGTAAACCCCCTTGGACTGGCCCGTAAAGTGGGCCTGCAGGAGGGCCGTGGTGGGCTGCACGAATGATATGTTGCTCACCGATGCTGCAAACTTGGTGCCGTTTGGGCCCTGACAGCTGGACTTGTTGTGATGGTCGCACGGGCTGGTCCCCAATCCCACCGTGAACAAGAACCGTCTGTCCACCTTCTGTGGCACCTTAGCAGGATACTCACCACTTGCTAAGCTGCGCAGCTTGTTGGTGAAGTTGGTCACGAATGAGGTGTCGTTTAGAGGTGGCAGGACTGGCTTGTAGAGTGGGAGCTTCTTGGTGGAGCCGAAGAATGGTGATTCGTATTCTAGGATTCCGGCCACCGTGGAGTTGTCGAAGGTGCCTTGGCCGGTGACGTATGGTCTGGCGGTCATGAAGAATGTGGCTGCTGGATGATTATTGGGTTTGGTCTTGAGGAGGACATTGGTGGTTTGTCCTGGTGTGATGAGAATGGTGTCGGTTTCGAAGGGTTTAACGTAGACTGCATCCGCATCCACGACGGTTAGGGTGTGGTTGGCAATGCTGAAGAAGAGCTCGTCATTAAGTGCAGCGTTGATCATTCGTAGGAGGTACGTCTTCCCTGGTTTTACCTTCAACTTGAATGTATCTTTGGCGGAGCAGTTGTAGAGTGGGCCTGGAAGGCCATTGATGGTGTAAGCATCGGATACATTAGGACCTCCTCCTGTCTGTAAGGCTTGGCTGATTATGGCTTCAGTATCAACATTGAACCATTCTCCTACACACATGTATGATCATCATCATTATGACAAAGATATTTAGAACACAATATATGTTCATGTGGTTGGATGAGTGGATGTATGTAATGTTACCAAATATGATGGGGACTTCCTTGTATGGTTTCTCAAAAGGGTAGGGCACATTTTTCTTAGGAAGGATGATAATGGGGCCATAAAGAGTGGATCTAAGCCATGATATATGTGCATGCCACCACAGAGTTCCTCTCTGCCCCGTTATCGTGAAATTGTACACGTAGCTCTGCCCTGTCTGAATCGGGCATTGTGTCACATACGCCGGTCCATCCGCCCACCCACTCCGTAGTTGCCTAATCCCATGCCTACATTCATCAACACATTACTTAAATATCAACTTTTAAAAGATCAATCAATATCTATATAAGTAAACTAGATACTGATATATATATACCAGTGGATGGAGATGTTGTTAGAGACATGATTAGTGACTTTTACGACTACGCGGTCGCCCTCCCTGGCTACGATACGAGGACCTGGAAACTTGCCATTCACGGTGACAATGTTCCTCGTGTGGCACAACCGTGTCACCTTTTGCATCTTGATCTGTAATAGAAGATACGAAGACGAATGTAACAGGAAATGTACGTTAATGTCGATAGAATACTAATCAGTGGTACGTACGTTGAAGTCGTAGTGTCTTGTTTCAGCCTGTGCATGATGAGGAAGGAAGAACACCGCGACGAATGCAGCAAAGAATGCTGCAGAAACCAGCAATGGAGATGCACCCATTGAAAAACCTTAGTACTTAAGATTAATGAGTGAATTTACACTCTTTAATGCTAATCCTGTTTTGGTGAGTAGTACTATTGGAACAACAATGCAACTGAGATTTTATAAGGGGGTGTTTGGTTGATTAGGTGATGAGAAATTGAATAATTTATAAGGGTGCAGGGAGATTGAATTTTTTTTCATAATATCATAAACTGTAGTTGGAAAACAACATTAGAGTGGTGTCAAAGACAACCTAGAGCTGTTTTGACACACCCCCTCCCACCCCACCCCCCAGAGAGACAAGATTGTTTAAAAAGATAATTCTATTGAACAGCTAAATATAAAGGGGCAGCACTTAACAAATGTCAACATTGATTTAATCTGCTAACTGATGGATGCATGTAGTAGTGATAGTGATATTGTACTGTACCTTTTTATTACCTACTCTAATGAAGTAACGTGTTGAAAATCACATCTACGTGTACTGTTCTTAATGGCTAAGAACAGTCAATAGGTGGAATTCAACTTTAGAGTTCAAATAGTTTAATAGTATTTTTTATCTTTTGTCCCAGGTTTAACTGATTAACTTAACAGAGATAATCAAAGTTGAACCTGAAGCTGCCTGAAGCTTAATTTAATTAAATGATTAAAAAGAATGTAATTATATTATGCTACAAGAGCTATTGAGTCTGCAAATTGTTACTCTTGAGAGTTAATCTTCTTATATATTAAAGCAAAATAAGCTACTAAATTTAATTTTGGAAAATATGATGTGTCATGATGAGGTTCATTGTGTATTTATAATTTTTGTAAGAATGTGACAACCCAAATCCCCTGTTCCACCTTGATATTCCATTTCCTGTTCCAAAACTAATTTCCAAATAAAATGCTATACCCTAGTTAATGACCATTAAACCCTTGGGGCATGTGGTGAAAATTTGGTCATTGATTACGACACGTGTCAAAAATATAATTAGTGTAATAGTAGATGAAACATATAATGGAATAGATGATCCCATTTGAGAATGTGAGGTGTCATCGTAAGGTTAAATGTGTATTTATAATTTTTGTAAAAATGTGAGGTGTCATGACAAGGTTAAATGAGTATTTATGTTTTTTATAATTTTATGAGAAAAATTAATTATTTCTAAGTTATTTTTATTTTGTTTGGTTTGTATTGGATTTCAAAATTTAATTAGTTGATAGATTTTTTTTAATTCACTATAGGCTCAATTTTTCCAAGGCCCAATTTATTATTATTATTATTATTATTATTATTATTATTATTATTATTATTATTATTATTATTATTTTGCCCTATTTTAAAACATAATTTTGGAATAAATATATTATTTTTACACATCTCTTTAAAAATATGATTTTATTACAATTATTCAAATTTAATTTTCTCACACAATTTTTAAATAATATTTAAAATTATTTCAAATAATCCAAGTATACTATAAGTTATTTTATTATACTACTTTTAAATTGTTTTAAGACCAAGACAAAATATCTTATACAATTATTTTCATTATAATATCATGACTTCATATTAATAATGAATAAGTAAGTTATATAGCTATGCACTATTCAATATATTTGATCTGATAAAATCTTTTAATTTAGACACAATTCCAATTATATGATAAATTTAATTGAATCTATCTATTCTATTCATTTATTTTAAAATATTTAATTTTAATAATAATAATAACAATGATTGAGTCAATTTTATTTTTTCTAATAATTTTTTTTCATCTATATTTATGATTTACTAAGATTAGACAGTTAAAAAATTTTAAATGCAATATTGTCTTGATAATCATGGCTTCATTCATTATTGGATATGGGGATGATTTTTTTTATTCATTATTATTTGGAATAGATCAAAATTACAATAATATATTTGATTCACTTAGTGAATTCTTTTATAATATTTGTTTTCAAATGTTATTATTTTATATTAAATTATAGTTAGGTGTAATAAAATGTAACTAATTGAAAAGAATAATATATAGTCTTAGAATTTTTAAACCTTTCAAATGTTAATTGATGATTCGATTTTTTTTTTTACTTTTCATGTAAATCAAACATATCCAACATATTCAAGTTCAAATTAATATTCCCTCCATCCCACAGACATTTTTCTTTTTGGGTTGTCCCACATAAGTTGTTACATTTCCTTCTTAAGTATATGAGACCCACTAAAAAAATTAATTTATTCATATGGAGTCCATACACACCACTAATACACTTACCCACTACACATTAAAATATTATATCTTCAACCTACTACACATTAAATTATTATACTCCTTAATCTCCGTGCCCAAAAAAATATTACTCCATCCGTCCCCTTGAAATGTAACCGTTTGCTTTTTGCACGTGGATTAAGGAGTATAATAATTTAATGTATTTTGAGGTGAGAGAAATAATATTTTAAAGTGTAGTGGATAGTTGTATTAGTGTTGAGTGTGGGGCCATGTGTGGTCACATCAATCTAAAAAAGGAAATTTATACTTTATAATGAGACGGACCAAAATAGCAAAATTGATACGTATCAAGGGGACGGAGGGAGTACATCTTTAGTGGGATAGAGGGAGTATAATTTAATAAATTAGATTTAAATTAAATAAAATAAAAAACATGATCAATTAAGCCTTTGCATCAACAATAAGATTGATTTTTTTATTATTATTATTATTATTATTATTATTATTATTATGATGATGATGATGATTAAAATAGTGTATAATAAAACTTAAATTATTCTCATTCATTTCATTAGTACAATAAATTATATTACTCAATAAGGAGTTTAATTCATTATTATCATTGGTGAATTGATTGGACCTTAATTTGTAAATTTTCTTTACGTATAAACCATTATTTTAGTTATAATTTATCAAAGTTGTCTAAGTACACATTATATAACTTAATATTTCTAAATTAAATTAAGAACATGATCAATAAAGCGTGGCTTCAACCAAAAAATAAAAATAAAAAATTTATTTTTTTCTCTTTTTATTATCATTTTAATGGTTCATACAAATCTTTAAATTAATTATTCTTATTAGTACAATGAATTAGATTACTCAATTAAAAATTTTATACATTCTAATCACTGTGATTCTAATAAATAATAATAGTTTTAATGCTTTTTTTATAAAAAAAATCATTATTATAAATTAATATGATTGACTATATGTAAAAAAATATAAATTTAAAATAATAAAAAAATTATAAAATATGATTACCCGCATTGCACGCGGGCACGGTACTAGCATTACTCTATTTTACGAGAGAGACTGTAATTTTTCTTAAAAAATAATGTGGTATTATACCCTATATTCTAAGGGATTAGGATTATAATTTTACCCAGCCGTTCTGGACCCGCCCTGGCTCACAATATTTGGGGTGAATCCGACCTATTCCACTTTGAGAATGGAGTTGACCTGAGTGTTAACCACGTCCCGTTTTGCTCCCCTTTACCTGCCCTGTCCCACCCCCATTGCCCTTCTTATAAGGAATAATACTTTTTTACAGTGAGATATGCATACACCTGATTGTATGAAAATATCTATTTAAAGTTGCGCAATTAATAATTTAATTGTCAATTGATTTAAAGTGCGTTTTAGATTAGATTGATTTATGCCGGTTCGAATCTCCTGTTACATTTTGGTGTTACATCTCCTATTACAAATCGTTGGATGATTGACACGTAGGATAAACTAATATATACCCTAACAATCAACCCTAAGGGGAAAGGTTGAGATTTTACTCTCCACATACGTGTCACTCATCTAACGCGTGTAACATGAGATGTAACATCAAAATGTAACAGGACATCCAAGGTGGATTTACGCACATCTAATTGCATAAAAGTATCTCTCTAAACTTGCATTATTAATAATTTAATTATCAATTGATTCAGAGTACGCTTAGATTGGATTGATTTCATCCGTACACATAAAATTGGCTTCATACGACTCCTAAAATGTAAATATACACAAAAATGAGAATTATATTCATGAATGGCAGTATTTTATTTGAGGAAGAGCTAAGAAGCTTGATTTGGTGAGTGTAGAGTTGTCAAACGACTGTAGCACGCTTCTAAAATACAAGTACGTAATTAACAAATTACGTATACTTGGAACATTTAACTTTCAAGCGATTTCCACCCAAGCAACCCATAAACCATATTAATTAATTTTATCTTTATTGTAGAATATAATTAATAATGCATATTTTCTAATTTTTCATTTTGCGATTAACTTAATCTGAGAATAATATTAAAATGTTAGTCCATGTAAATTTATTAATTTTTTTAATTTCTTGTACCTTTGTTATTGATATTTAATTCATTATTGATTAAAAAAAGGGAGTAATAGTAATAATAATGCATGCTTTTTTTTATGACCATCTTTTGTTCATGCAAACAAATGGAAACATGCAAAGGTTAGAAAATGAAACAATAAGACTTTTTTCCTTCTCTATAATATTTATTTCTAACGGATTTAATTTTCACTAATTTTGTTGGTATGCGCCAAATATATAATGTACATTAAATGATATAAATATACAAT
This sequence comes from Pogostemon cablin, assembly GCA_023678885.1. Classification (NCBI taxonomy): domain Eukaryota; kingdom Viridiplantae; phylum Streptophyta; class Magnoliopsida; order Lamiales; family Lamiaceae; genus Pogostemon; species Pogostemon cablin. The sequence continues at coordinate 29,159,132 of CM042975.1, forward strand.
AAGTTTCTTATGAAATCGGCCGCATCAATAACATCTTATTTTCTTGATTAAATATTATATTTTATTAAAGATATTATTCCTTTTCATATTATATAGTAATGGTTAATGAAGTGAATTATAATATTATTACTTTTTGCCAATAAGGTATTTTATGGGTATTATATCCCCTATGCGTAGCATGCCCAAAAGCCTAATAATCTCTATTACACCTGAAGAAAAAAGTCCAACCCCCTAGCAGCCCAAACTGTAGATAGAACTGAAAGGACAATCGAGACAGCCCAAGGAGGTGGTGGCAGCCCGAAGGTCCAATCGAGGAAAGAACAAAGAGGAATCCACTAACAGGCCGAAACCAGAGAGCACCCTCGGCAAGTAACTTCAGCGACGTCACCCTCCTGCCCGAGAGTTCGGACGAGCGTCACAGCACTGAAAGTCAGCCTGTCCGAGGACCAAAGGGGCAACAGAAGCAGGATAGTGAAGAGCAAGCACCATCATGAAGGCTGACAAGTACCGCAGGCTAAAGGACAAGACTAACGGGAAGAAGAGATGTCTTGGGCAGCAATCCTAACTAGAAGACAACAACTGACTGGCGAACCTTACTCTAATAACCAATGGGAAGCCAGCAAAGGACGGAGGCACTCTGTGGAACCCTGCAAAAGCAACCAACGGCGTCCGACTTCTCCTGCAGCTGGTCGGCGTACCAAACAGCTTCATTAAAGGCGGCTCATCTCCATCCAAATGGCGCAAGGCGATTGGCTCTGGTTTAGGGTTTTGAGACAATATAAATTGGCTATGGTGATTAACACTTTGCTCTAGACATTACACTTGTAAAGAGAGTATTTTATGAGTGTTGTTCTAAGGGAGAGTAATAAAAATCGACCGAGTTCTTTGGTGGGAATTGAGTTTTCTATTGATTTTGATCCCGTTGTTTGTAGTTTTATCATGTTTGATTGTGCTCCTTCTTGATTCCGTTACTAAATATCTTTATCTCATAAACATTAATTAACGGGTCAAGAATAACCATCAAGGTGTTTTACTAAAAAAATATTGTTGGATTAGATGATGAAACAACTATTTATTCTTAGTGAATGAATAATGTGTATTAATAGTATTTCTTAGAAACATAAATGTTGCAACTTATAATTGCAAATTTTAATTTTAGCTACTTTTTTTTGGGCTAGATTTTTTTTTAATTTCCAATATTTTATAATTCTAAGTGAGTTCTGGGCTCATGGCCCATATGAGAAAAAAATCCAAGCCCAATAACAATTTTCTAGCTGGATAGACAACATATATATATTCAATCATTATTCATGGACATGGAGTTAATATCATTTTTGATCTTCTAAATTTCTTATTTTCGTTAAATCCAATTTTGTTTATTTTAATTTTTCTAATTTTAATTTCGATTTCCTTTAATCACGTACTCAACTAAATATATATGTACTAATTTCTTTTAGTTAATGTGAAATTTTTGTGGTCTCATTTTTAACTAAAAAACCAAAATAAATAAATAAATAATAAATAAAAATAATTATATTTATGGGTTTTTTATTTATTTGTTTTTAGTTGTAAAAATAAAATATTATCAATGCTTGGTAGGAAATTGCTTGAAACTTAAAATATCGAGGTATACGTATCTGGTAAATTGCTTGTATGTATGGGAACCTGAAACATTAATTGACAACTTCACAGCCACCAAATGTAGCAATTGCTCCCATAAACTACGTATATATCTTAATCATGCACTACCAATAATATATATATATATATATATATATATATATATATATATATATATATATATATATATATATATTCTTCTTTTTAGTGCTAGTCTACTAGTGATGGCTTGATGATCTTTTATAGTTGATTGAGTTAAATGATAAACTCTAGAACCAACTTCAAAAAAGTTAAAATAATTAAATTTTGAGTCCGATTGCTATGCACTTGGTGCACCGGTGTATTTGAACGATCTTAATCATTAAATTATATTTTATTTCGATTTCTACCATCAAATAAAATAAAATAATTATTTTTTTTTAAAAAAACCACCCACTCCCCCTATTTTTAACCCATTAACTGCAGGTGCACCTATGGACCGAGTGCACCGCAGAATGTCCCTTAAATTTTTATTAAAATCAAAATGGAAATTAACAAGTTATTGGGCCCGAGACAAAATAATACAATTAGGCAAAAGCTCATGCGCCCCCGGGGACACGGAGGGATACTCCGTGTCCCCATGTTAACACAACCTTCCCTTTCTATATCCTATTTAAACCTATGTATTGCTAGGGGTTTAAATTACAAATGGACACAAAAATTACAAAGGTGTACGGAGAGCACCCGGGTGCAAGTAAGCCTCACTCATACAATTATGAGATACTTTCTTATGATATGTGTTTATTATATAATGGGAGAATAATTGTGAAATGAATCGTAATTCATTATTAAAGTATGTTTATTAATTATATAAGTAAAGTATAAGTAAAATGTGTTTATTAATAGTTAAACTATATTTATAGTGAATCCTATTATAAAATTTAAAAGTATATATAAATTCATTATTATCATACTTTAAAAACACATACTTTAACTAACAATAAGTAATATTTTATTTATGTAATAATCATACTTTAACATTTCTCACAAATCATCCCACGCTAAAATCGTCTAGCAATTATGGAGTATATAATTCAATTATAGTTGCGTAATTTACAGTAATTCTGAAAATGCACCAAGTATAATTCATTGAATCACGAATGTTTTTAGTGAATACAACTTAATATGATGTTCAGTTGGAGTCTCCATATATTCATAATTTAGGGTAATTATATTATATTATTTCTAATCTACAACAGTCAAAATTAATAATTAGGCTCCTTCAGGTGGCTTTCAATGTCGTGTACCAAATTTTTACTCTATATTTAGTCAGTTCAGTTGAAAGATTAAGAAACGAGCTAGTAAAAGCATTAATTTCAGTCCTATCGCTAGTGTTATACTTATGTGTATAATAAAGAATGTATATAAATAAAATGGTGAACATCATTATTAGTATGTCACCACCATTATCTAAGTATATATTTCAAGTGACTAATGAAGAAGATTTTAACTGTACTTTTTAAATGGCTTTTATTTATTTATTGTTTTGTTGTACACTTGTACTTATAAAAGAGCCAAATTCTATTTTGAAATAATTACAATATGGGCTTAAATTGGCTGAGAATATATCAAAATTTGTATTTTAAGTATAATCAATTTTAATTTTAATTTTTTATTTATTTGTAATTCTCAATCTTTTTTTTTCAAATTTAATCATTTTATTAAATTTAGTCCAATTTTTTGTCCAAATTTAATTTTTATAAGAATTTGTCCAATTTTTATTACAAATTAGAATAAAAAAGAACTAAATTTGAGGAAAAAAAAGAAGATAAACGTAGGATAAATTATTATCAAATTTAAGAGTTGGAAATAAAAAAAATTAAAATTGGAATTGATCAATATTTAAATAAATGTTTTTCATAAAGTGTCTTAAGTTAAAAACTCATGATTGATTGCCCTTGTTAGGCCTAAATCAAATTCTACCTAAAAACGGTCAACTTGATGATTGTAAGACTTTTCCACCTCCCCTTAATGTAACCATAGGTTTAATCATACATATATTCATCAATCCCACTAATAAAACATATCAATTAAGCCTCATATATATCTAATTTATGGAGTATTAATTACTAAAGTATTAAGTTTTGTCACATCAATGAAGTGGGTACAGTTGATACACGTATGGATCAGTTAGCAGATTAAATCAATGTTTAGAGTTTAGACAGATCTGCTTCACATTTGTGCTGATGAGATAGCAATTCTTTATTCTTGATTGGGGGGTGGGTGGGGGTGGGGTGGGATCAATATACATTTCAAAGTTATTTTGACATGGAAAAAGTGTAAGGGTCAAAACACAACTAGGTTGTCTTTGACACCACTCTAATGTTGTTTTCCAACCACAGTAGCCCCTAGAAACACATATATAATGTTGGGATAAACACACGAATAATCAAACAATAAACTATTCGTCTACGCAGCGGAATGATCAATTATCCCTCTCTTGTGTGAATCTAGCAGGAAACAATCCTAATAATAATATGCACGATAAAGCAAGCAATCAACAATGCACGACACAATCAATTTAACGTGGAAAACCTCCTCAATGTGAGAAGGTAAAAAACCACGGGACCGAAGCCCACCAAAAACTTCACTATGAGACAAAGTTCAAGAGTTACAATCTGCCACCACAGACGAACTACCACAAACGTATCAAGACAATTAATACTTGATAACAAACAACGAGATTAGAAAGACCTCACCAAACTACGCAAACTGACGTTCTGAGTTCGCAACTGTAGAACCCTCAGAATCCGATCTCCACCGTCCAGAATCAACCTCTATGAGTCCTGAACGTGCTGTCCAAGTTACAGCTCGATCCAACGGTTAGTTTGTGAGAAACGACCCTTTCTCCTCGACTGCGCAGAACAGAATCGCCCAGAAATCTGCTTCTGTCTTCGGCGTATTCCCGTCAACCCAAAGCTCCAAACACGATCTCCACCGTTCAGAATGTACCTCCACGAGTTCCGAACGTGCTGACAAAATTTCAGCTCGATCCGACGGTTGAAACTCCGGTTATTGCTTCTGCACTGTTCTGATGTTCTCTCCTCTTTTTGCCCTCGTTTTTGTTTTGCTCTCGGAGTTGGAGTGTTACCTTCACCCGAACACACACAGCCTATTTCTACTGCCAAGTGATGATGGGCCAGAATGTGATGATGGTGGGCTAGAATGTGATGTTGGGCCAGAATTGATTTGGGCTCTCCACATATTTGGAAACCCAACCCAACAAATCTCCCCCTTTCCGATTATGTGGAGAGACTAGCCATTCCGGCTATCACACGACATACCTCTAACTTCTCTCTAGGCAATGCCTTCGTCATCATGTCAGCACCATTATCATCTGTATGAATCTTTTCAAGTTCAAGCAACTTATCATTGATGACATCCCTCATCCAATGATATCTCACGTGAATATGCTTCGATCTTGAATGAAATGCAGCATTCTTGCTGAGATGGATAGCACTCTGACTATCACAAAATACTACATACCTCTGTTGCTTCAATCCAATCTCCTCCATAAACCTTTTGAACCATAACACCTCTTTACATGCTTCCGTTGCAGCAATGTACTCTGATTCTGTTGTGGAGAGTGCAACACACTTTTGCAATCTTGATTGCCATGACACAGCGCCACCTGCGAATGTCACTAGGTAAGCAGAAATTGACTTTCTGGTGTCCACATCTGTTCCCATATCTGAGTCTGTGTAGCCAACTAACTCGGGCTTCCCACCTCCAAAGGTGAGTCTCAAACTAGACGTACCTCGTAGATACCTCATTATCCACTTCACAGCATTCCAATGCTCCTTTCCCGGATTAGACAAATAACGGCTAACAACACCAACTGCATGAGCTATGTCAGGCCTCGTACACACCATTGCATACATCAAGCTTCCCACAGCTGAAGCATATGGGACTCTTCTCATTGCTTCCTTCTCTTCATCGGTTGAAGGACTATGATGAGCACCAAGCTTAAAATGAGTGGCAGCAGGAGAACTAACCACTTTAGCTTTGCTCATATTGAATTTCTCAAGCACTTTCTCAATATACTTCTCCTGTGACAAGTGCAGCTTCTTGTTTGCTCTATCTCGGGTGATGTTGATACCAAGGATTTTCTTTGCTGGCCCCAAATCCTTCATGTCAAAGGATTTGCTCAACTGTTTCTTCAACCTGTCAATTCTTGAAACATTCCTGCCAACAATCAATATATCATCAACATATAGCAATAATATAATAAAATCATCATCCGAGAACTTCTGAACAAACACACAATGATCAGAAATAGTCTTTTGGTAGCCTTGCTCCCCCATAACTGACTCAAATTTCTGATACCACAATCTAGGTGCTTGTTTCAAACCGTATAGACTCTTCTTCAATTTGCATACATGGTCTTCTTTTCCCTTCACCTTGAAACCTTCAGGTTGCACCATGTATATCTCTTTATCTAGCTTACCATGAAGAAAAGCGGTTTTGACATCCATCTGCTCAATCTCCAAGTCAAGACTAGCAGCCAAACCAAGCACAAAACGGATAGAAGACATTTTGACAACAGGAGAGAAAATTTCTTCAAAATCAACTCCCTCTTTCTGACTGAAACCTTTAACAACCAATCTAGCTTTGAATCGAGGCTTTGAGGTGTGTTCATCTTGTTTTAGCCTGTACACCCACTTGTTCTTCAAAGCATGCTTCCCCTTTGGTAGTTTCACCAGATCAAATGTGTCATTTTCATGCAAGGATTTCATCTCATCTTGCATTCCTTCCAACCATTCATTCCTGTGTTCTCCATGAACTGCTTCTCCATAGCATTCAGGCTCTCCCCCATCGGTCAAGAGCACATACTGATCAGGAGGATACATCCTAGAAGGTACACGAGCTCTACTGCTTCTTCTAGGTGGTTCTTGAACCTCCTGTTCTGGAACATCAGGTGGTTGCGGCTGATCGATATCCTCTTCATCATGCAAAGGATGATCGACATGCTCATCATTACCAAAATCAGGCTGATCTTGATTCTCCTCTTCAACTTCTACTTGATCTTGACCATGAGGAACAATTTCCAAGTCAATCAAGTCATCACCAGGTGTAGAAACTGAGCTATCCGTCTTCTCAATATCTCTTATAGTTTGATCCTCAACAAACACAACATCCCGACTTCTGATAAGCTTCTTCTCTACGGGATCATAAAGTCTGTAACCAAACTCATCTTGGCCATAACCAAGAAACACACACTGTCGAGTCTTCATATCCAACTTAGACCTCTCATCTTTGGGAATATGCACAAATGTCTTACATCCAAAGACCCGCAAATGATTATAGGAAACATCTTTTCCTGACCAGACTCTATCTGGAACATCAAAGTCTAAAGGAACACATGGAGTAAGATTTAAAACATGTACCACAGTACTCAGAGCCTCACCCCAAAATGATGAAGACAATCCTGCTTCTGATAGCAGACATCTTACTCTCTCGACCAATGTTCTGTTCATCCTTTCTGAAAGACCATTCAACTGAGGTGTCTTTGGAGGAGTCTTTTGATGTCAGATACCATGCTCTCTGCAATACTCATCAAAAGGACCAATGTATTCCCCTCCATTATCCGATCTGATGCATTTCAACTTCTTCCCAGTCTGTCTCTCAACTAAGGCATGAAACTGCTTGAATGCATCGAGCACCTGATCTTTCGTCTTCAACGTGTAGATCCAGGTCTTTCTTGAGTGATCATCTATAAAAGTAACAAAATATAAAGCACCACCAAGAGTTCTAGTTTTCATAGGACCACAAACATCAGAATAAATTAAATCGAGTATACCTGATGCTCTAGTAGGAGTTGAGGTCTTGAAAGCAACTCGAGTCTGCTTTCCCGCCAAACAGTGAGAGCACTTCCTTAAAGATGCATTCTTCAAGTCTGGAATGAGATTTCTCTTCTCTAAAATCTTCAATCCCTTTTCACTGATATGACTGAGTCTGCTGTGCCACAACTCAACTATCCCCTCATTCTTAACTGCATTAATAGAGCCATCAAGTAACTTTGCTTGCATCAAGTACAATGAGGAGTGTTTTTGACCTCTAGCAACAACTAAAGAACCTCTTGTAAGCTTCCACTGACCATCGAAGAACACACTGCAGAAACCTTCATCATCAAGTCTCCCAACAGATATCAAGTTCAATCGAAGATCAGGCACGTGCTTCACATTTCTCAAAACTAGCGTAGCACCATTACTAGTCCGCAAACATACATCTCCAACGCCAATGGCTTTAGCTAAGCCATCATCACCCATCCTAACATTACCATAGTCACCTGACATGTAGGATGTGAACATATCTCTACGAGATGTGGCATGTATGGATGCCCCACTATCAATCACCCAACTGCTTTCACCATATGCAAGATTGACCACTTCATAATCACGAAAGATAAGAAAATCACCTGTTGCAGCAGACACTCGATCATTATCTTTCGTTTCTTCATTCTTCCTTTCTTTCCCATTTTCTTTCTTGTCATCTTGCTTGGGTTTTCTGCAATACCTTGCTATGTGTCCTGGAGTTTTACAATTCCAACACTCAACCTTGCTGTATCTATTGGATTTACTCCTCCTGCCTTTTTGCTTGCCTGTTGGACCTCTACTATTACTTCTCCCCCTCTTCTCTGTAACCAAAACCTCTGATTGCTGTGAAGGGCCCTGCGATTTTCTCCTCGTTTCCTCATTCAAAACGCTGCCCTTAACCAAATCCATTGTAATGGTACCATTGGGGGCTGAATTAGACAAAGATGTCCTGAATGTCTCCCATGAATCCGGCAATGTACCAAGAAGCCATAAGCCCTGTACTTCATCCTCAAACTTGATATTCATTTCCGACAATTGATTGATAATGCCCTGAAATGAATTCAAGTGATCCGTCATAGGAGTGCTATCTTTGAATTTCAGATTCATCAACTGCTTGATTAGAAATAACTTATTGTTCCCAGTTTTTCTAGCATACAGTTCCTCCAACTTTTTCCACAATGATCGTGCATGTGTTTCTCCACTCACATGGTTCAATACATTATCATCCACCCACTGCCTAATGTAACCACATACTTGACGATGCAATATTGCCCATTGCTCATCCGTTTTATCATTAGGCTTTTCAGTTTCAAATACAGGCAAATAATAATCTTTCACATAAAGAAGATCCTCCATCTTGCCTTTCCACACATGATAATTGGAACCATTGAGATTCACCATTCTATTAGTATTGGTTTCCATATTCACCACAAGGCACAGAGCAGAAACCCGCTCTGATACCACTTTGTTGGGATAAACACACGAATAATCAAACAATAAACTATTCGTCTACGCAGCGGAATGATCAATTATCCCTCTCTTGTGTGAATCTAGCAGGAAACAATCCTAATAATAATATGCACGATAAAGCAAGCAATCAACAATGCACGACACAATCAATTTAACGTGGAAAACCTCCTCAATGTGAGAAGGTAAAAAACCACGGGACCGAAGCCCACCAAAAACTTCACTATGAGACAAAGTTCAAGAGTTACAATCTGCCACCACAGACGAACTACCACAAACGTATCAAGACAATTAATACTTGATAACAAACAACGAGATTAGAAAGACCTCACCAAACTACGCAAACTGACGTTCTGAGTTCGCAACTGTAGAACCCTCAGAATCCGATCTCCACCGTCCAGAATCAACCTCTATGAGTCCTGAACGTGCTGTCCAAGTTACAGCTCGATCCAACGGTTAGTTTGTGAGAAACGACCCTTTCTCCTCGACTGCGCAGAACAGAATCGCCCAGAAATCTGCTTCTGTCTTCGGCGTATTCCCATCAACCCAAAGCTCCAAACACGATCTCCACCGTTCAGAATGTACCTCCACGAGTTCCGAACGTGCTGACAAAATTTCAGCTCGATCCGACGGTTGAAACTCCGGTTATTGCTTCTGCACTGTTCTGATGTTCTCTCCTCTTTTTGCCCTCGTTTTTGTTTTGCTCTCGGAGTTGGAGTGTTACCTTCACCCGAACACACACAGCCTATTTCTACTGCCAAGTGATGATGGGCCAGAATGTGATGATGGTGGGCTAGAATGTGATGTTGGGCCAGAATTGATTTGGGCTCTCCACATATTTGGAAACCCAACCCAACATATAATACTATCAATTTTACTTAATTCTTCATCACCTAATCAACCAACCAACCACCTTGCTATAAAACCTCACTCCCATTGTTGTTCTAACACAGTACCCTCCCAAGAACATAACACACAATATTCCTTAAGAACCTTCTAGATCTTTCTTCACCAAAGAAGATTAATGGGTTCTACTGCATCTCCATTACTTGTTTGTGTAGCATTCTATGCTGCATTCATGGCCTTGTCCCTTCTTCCTCACCATGCACAAGCTATTACTAGACATTACCACTTCAATGTATAGCCAATTTATTGGACTTAATATTAATTTATAGATTTCTTGTTTGATCATTTTTCATTCAATGATATTCTTTTGATTGTTGCAGATCAAGATGCAAAAGGTGACGCGATTGTGCCATACGAGAAGCATTGTCACTGTGAACGGCATGTTTCCGGGGCCTCGTGTTGTAGCAAGGGAAGGCGACCGCCTAGTTATACGAGTCACTAACCATGTCCCCAACAATATCTCCATCCATTGGTACATATATATACACACACATTTTAGTTGATCATGACTTCCTAAGATTAATATTTTTACTGAAGATGTGTTGATGAATGTAGGCATGGGATTAGGCAACTACGGAGTGGATGGGCGGATGGACCGGCGTATGTGACACAATGCCCGATTCAGACAGGGCAGAGCTACGTGTACAATTTCACGATAACGGGGCAGAGAGGAACTCTGTGGTGGCATGCACATATATCATGGCTTAGATCCACTCTTCATGGCCCCATTATCATCCTTCCTAAGAAAAATGTGCCCTACCCTTTTGAGAAACCATACAAGGAAGTCCCCATCATATTTGGTAACATTACATACATCCACTCATCCAACCACATATAATATAATATTTAGTGTTCTAAAATATCTTTGCCATAATGATAATCATCATACATGTGTGTAGGAGAATGGTTCAATGTTGATACTGAAGCCATAATCAGCCAAGCCTTACAGACAGGCGGAGGTCCTAATGTATCCGATGCTTACACCATCAATGGCCTTCCAGGCCCACTCTACAACTGCTCCGCCAAAGATACATTCAAGTTGAAGGTAAAACCGGGGAAAACATACCTCCTACGAATGATCAACGCTGCACTTAATGACGAGCTCTTCTTCAGCATTGCCAACCACACCCTAACCGTCGTGGATGCAGATGCAGTCTACATTAAACCCTTCGAAACCGACACCATTCTCATAACACCAGGACAAACCACCAATGTTCTCCTCAAGACCAAACCAAATCATCCAGCTGCCACATTCTTCATGACCGCCAGACCATACGTCACCGGCCAAGGCACCTTCGACAACTCCACGGTGGCCGGAATCCTAGAATACGAATCACCATTCTTCGGCTCCACCAAAAATCTCCCACTCTACAAGCCAGTCCTGCCACCCCTAAACGACACCTCATTCGTGACCAACTTCACCAACAAGCTGCGCAGTTTAGCAAGTGGTGAGTATCCTGCTAAGGTGCCACAGAAGGTGGACAGACGGTTCTTGTTCACGGTGGGATTGGGGACCAGCCCGTGCGACCATCAGAACAAGTCCAGCTGTCAGGGCCCAAACGGCACCAAGTTTGCAGCATCGGTGAGCAACATATCATTCGTGCAGCCCACCACGGCCCTCCTGCAGGCCCACTTTACGGGCCAGTCCAAGGGGGTTTACAGCCCGGATTTCCCCTTCAGCCCGCTCCAGTGGTTTAACTACACCGGAAACCCGCCCAACAACACCATGGTCGGAAACGGGACAAAGCTAATGGTGCTGCCGTACAACACGAGCGTGGAGCTGGTGATGCAGGACACCACCATTCTCGGGCCGGAGAGCCACCCGCTCCATCTCCATGGATACAACTTCTTCGTCGTCGGGCAGGGGTTCGGGAACTACGACCCGAACAAGGACTCGAAGACATTCAACCTGGTGGACCCGGTGGAGAGGAATACTGTGGGCGTGCCGCCGGGCGGGTGGGTAGCGATCCGGTTCTTGGCGGATAATCCGGGGGTATGGTTCATGCATTGCCACTTGGAAGTGCACACCAGCTGGGGTTTGAAGATGGCGTGGCTCGTCTTGGATGGGAAACTACCCAATCAGAAACTGCTTCCTCCGCCGTCCGATCTTCCAAAATGCTGATCAAAATTGGTTTACTTTTGTTGACACAAATAACTCATGAGCTTACTGGTTTCTCCAGTTTTGCCGCGCTGACTGACTTCATCTTAATTCCTGAGTGTGCATATTTCAATTTTTTTAATTTTTTTCTTTTGGGATTGATGTTTTGTAAACTGTAATGTCATTGAGTTTCAATAAAGTGCCTGAATTAAAATAACTGGATCCATTTAAAAAACTACTTAGCCTTCCATTTTCATTTTTCAATTTAATAATGTAATTTGTACCATATAGAAGTAGTCCATCGTTACTTAATTAAATATTAAACGATTCTCCTCCCTATAAACTTAAGTTTTAAGATGAAGTGGTCATTTAATATGATATCAGAGTAATGACCTAGCAAATGTCTTAAAATATGGGATCTACACTCCACATTAAATAATAATACTCTTTAATTCATGTAAAAAAAATAGAACACCTCATACTATGTGACAGAGGGAGTAAAACATTTGCTCTGTTTTTAATTTTGTGTTGGTAGGTTGGTTTTTAATGTTATATTTCATGAATTAACTAGCTTTCTTTGCATTGTGAAAGTTCATGGACTCCCCTCCATAATTTATCTTGTGTCATTAGTGCGGGTTGTTTCTATCTCCATAAAATCGCTCTTCTTTCAAAAGAAAAAAAATATTTTAATCCAAATGCGATATTGTACGTTTAGAAAAAGGGATCACGCTGGAACACAAAAAGCATGCGATAAAACTCTGAAGACGAAATTCTTACTATTAAATGTCCGACTGATTTTCTCATTAATTATCAAAATTCAATGTTTTCTATTGCACATGAAACTTAAATGGAAATTCTTTAGCTCTTCTGCTGCTCTAACGGCCATTTCTTACCATTTTACACACACTACATACACAAAACCTCGATTTGTGATCGGATTCTCAGTTGTCATCTGAAACACACCCGAAACGCCGTCGTCTACTCTGATCAGCGATCCTTGGTGAGTTAATGTCGAGGTTTTGTCTCTAAAACTTGATTTCATTCGGTTTTTCTTGTTCTAGTTTACTGCTATGCTTAATTCTTGACTGTTGAAAAATGAATTACACGTGGAAAAAAAATGCAACTCCGCAAATTTATCAATTGGGGATGTTCTTCAATTTGTTTCCTGCCGAATGATATATTTTGTTATATCATGAATTATGTAAAACCCCAGTAGAATTGCAACAAAAAAATTAGCTTTACAGAACTTGCATGTCTGGTTTTATGTGTCTGATCAGAATCTTGAATCTCTTAAGCAGATTCTAAACAAGGGTTTTGAGTAGGTTATTTTGAGCCCTTTATTTTGTTTTCTTTGTTATGGACATTCATGTACTTGTATTTCAGATCCATGGGTTGAAAATGAGTGCTGCTTTTGAATCTGTAGCCATGTTGGCCTATTTCTGATGTGTTATTCTGATTGATCTCTGTTCTTTTCTTGTTTATTTTCTCTGGGTGCAAAGAGGATATTATTGATCAGTGTATTGTGATGTGTGTGAATATAACATTATTCGGATTTAGTGATGTACGTGTGTGATCTGATCAACGTGGTATACTCGACATGTTTGAAATTTGGTTTTCGCGGTAAAATATTGTAGGTGGTGATTGTGTCAATAGGCATTTGAGTTTTGAATGTGCTCTTATTTGTAATGACTAAATTAGACATCTTTGTCATGAAATTTCTCATTCTATTGAGTATGGTACCTGACCAAGAAGTCATTAAAATTTATATATGAAAATTTCTTTGGAGCATGGGGTTATAATGGTTTGACGGTCAACAGTGTATCTACAAACATCAGGTAGATTTCATGATTAGTGTTGTCATTCACGTAGATTCAAGAAATGTGCTCAAATTATTGCGAAGTATGCATCTTTGGCTAGAAATTTATGTCGAATCTACGATGGAGAAGTATCCGATAAAGTTAGTTGTCTACGGATTTAGCGAAGCTATGCACATTAGGCACACGATTTAAGCTATAACTTGTCCTCTTGGAAAGTCAAAGTCATGTAGTACTCACAAGTCTTTGCCTGTCTCTACTAATGATTTTCATCACACATTTATCTTCTTTGATGATGTCTAATTATCATTTGCATGCTTTTTACCTTCATTATCCATTAAAAATCAGTAGCATTCCTGCCTAACATTGTTTGAGCTTACCTCTTAAATTCCTGTTGCATTATGGTCTTTACTTTAACATAAGCTCCCATATTTAAATATTTGATTATGAACTCTCTTTGTTTCTCATTGCTGGTAGATTATTTACAAAGCCTTCTTGCACTGAAAAAGCAAAAGGTAACAAATCCAGATAAGCAAATTCAAATGTATTTGATTATGATCAGAATCGCCTGCTAACGAAACTCTTATTCTTTACTTGGTGCTACTAATAGTTTTCACTTGTGATATTAATCAGCTATAATAATTTCTGTAGAATTTTCTTCTAGCTTTGAGGTTTTCCTAGATGAGATCATGCATGGTATATCTTTCACTTTTTCATATTTACGTCTTGTTTTCGCTTGGAATCAGTGCATAATTTGTGCTATGCAAGTGCAGATTTATTAGACAGGCTGATCAATGTATATTATCACCATGACAGTTTAAAAAAATGGAACGAGAGCAAGGCGTGCAGTCCAAAAAGGTCTGGGAATCAGTCAAGTACTACGCGGTAACTTGTGCAAATTGTTTAAAATGGAGGCTCATTCCTACAAAGGAGAAATATGAGGAGATAAGGGCGAAGATGGGAGAAGAGTTGTTTCAATGTGAAACAGCTAGAGAGTGGAGGCCACATATATCTTGCGAAGATGAATCAGATGTTAAGCAAGATGAGAGCTTTAGGTGGGCAATGGACAGGCCAATGATTCCCCAATCTCCTCCTGGATGGCAAAGAATTGTACGAATCAGAGCTGAAGGAGGCACAAAGTTTGCTGATGTGTGAGTAGCCTCCAATGCTTTATGTTTCCTTGTGGTTGTTTGAATCGAAAGTTTTGAGTTTTGAATGACACGTCTCTCTTAACAGATACTATGTTTCACCATCAAACAAGAGGCTGCGGTCTATGGTTGAACTCAGCAGGTATAATGTTAAGTGAGATATAATGCTTAATTAGTGTTGAACTACTTAGGGGTGAATTTAGCCGTTTTGTTTTAGGTACCTGGAGGAGAATCCAAGGTATCGACAGGAAGGAATTGACACGTCTAGATTCTCTTTTAAACCTCCAGTGCCACTGAATGAGAAATACTCAGTGAAGGGGAAAAAAAAGTTTTCGAAAAAGGCGAGGAGGCCACACCGAGCTCTTGCAGTTGCAGGTCATATGATGATCCAACTTGATCAAGATTGATATCTAGTATTGTCTTGTGTAAATATGAGTGGATTTGAATTTATTTATCCATATGGTGTTTTTCAGAGGCATATCTCAAACTTAAGAATCAAAATGTTGGCATAATTGGATCAGAAGCCAAGACTCCAGCTCAAAATTGAGGTACCAAATTTCTGTATTTTGTTCTTATCTTGGAATTCAATTGGAATTTCTTATCTAAAGAGCCTAACTTTCTTTAATTAATCGGAGCATTTGTGTTGATTTTCCATCATTTTACAACACGTGTTTTATGAGACGATCTCACGCAATAATTGTTCGGAATGACGAAACAGGACTTGGCTCCATTCAGAATCTAAGCTAACCCACAAGAAGTGGATCGTCAATATCAAGTGAAAATATAGCATCTAGAATTAATTGTATGAAGTTTTCTATTTTTGTTTTACTTTTAGCACAATTCACTTGGGAATGATATGCAATAGCATAACCTAAATTGGTGCCTTACTTAAATATAAGTACTAGGATGCATGGAATTTCGGGTTTATGTTAGAGATGCCTTTTGAGTTTTGTGAGAAATAAAAATAAGAGGATGACTACACTACAACCCATTTCAATTTCGCATGAGGCGTTCAAGTAGGATCTGGCAGGTATGAATCGTCATTTCCCAGGCCCGAAACATGCCTCCGGTAGGCCCGCTATCGTCCTGAATTTCAACCCCGGCACCCCCAACGTTTAACCTGTAAAGATTTTCCAACGCTGTGTCATCTCCCTTAAAGTATACTCTCAATCCGGTTGATGAAAGCAGAGAAGCACTCAAGTTTTTGAATAAAGTGAAGTCATTTGCAGTGGCATCCGTAAATTAACATCCGGATTCATACAAGTAGAGTCAAAGAAATTTAAGGGGAAACTGTAAGTGAAAGGAGAATGGAATACACGCGCCGTCGCGTAAGGAACTTAAATCGGGGGACTAACTCACCGCAATTGAGGAGGATTAACTCGGTAGCATTGTACGCAACCATAGCCGGCGCCGCGGTCATTACAAACAGTTATTGAGTAACGACAACAAAAGTCATTAGATGGACTATATTTTCTTATGACCACAACCACAACTACTCGTAAAACGGCAGGTCTGCTATATCTTCATTCTCTTAGCTATGTTTGTTTATCACTATTACTTTGATTTTGCGTTTGTTCTTTAATAGAAAAGAGTAACCTAAAAAAATATTGATCAAACAAAACAATATATAAACAAATCAGTGTCTCAAATGAAAGAGTAACCCAAATTATTACAAAGAGTAACCCAATTAATATAAAAGAGTAATCTAAAAAATTATTGATCAAATAAACCTAAAAAGTAATTTAAAATTTTGTTAATAATAATCCAATTTATTATAAAGAATAATCTAATAAAATTTTCAAAACAAAACTAAACTAATACTCCTATAGTAGAATAATCTAATTGTTTTTATAGATATTTTGTACAATATGGAAGCGCGGCACGCCTTGGTTCTTTAAAAATAAAAGAGAAGAGAGAGAGTATGTTTATGAAATCTTGCTGTGGTGAAACTACAAGTTTGAATTTGAATAATTAAATAACTATAAACAAATGAATGCACATTAAAATTCCAAATAAAAATGCATAAAATTAAATTCGTGTAGCATTTTTCAGGCTTGGAGCGCATTAGTTGGTGCAGAAGCAGCCATTAGTAGCCACAGCAAAATTATGCCATTCTTAATAAGAATAAAATCTCTCTCATCCCTTCTTATAAATGAGGTTGGACTCTTTTTCAGTTTTGAAACCATCGTAACTCCTTCCACCATAAATAAACATATGGAAAAGTATAGCTAAAAGAAAAGTTGAGCAACAACAACAAAATCAAATTAATTTTTTTCCAGCGAAAGTTCAAACTCAAACCAGCTAACAGAATAATTCATTACACCATTAGATGAATCTTAATTCAAAAAAATTAATAAATAAATAAATCATAGAGTAGAAACAACACAGACAACACACAAATAATCATTCGGGGAATATTCCATTGAGTTTAAAAAGAACATACAAATGATGATATACTATGGGAGGAGACAGAAAGTTATGCACAAATTAACCAATTTCTAAGATCAATTAAATCACTCTCGAATTTTCTACATAGCAAAAAAACATTTAAACAAGTCATATAACCAAAATTTTAAATACAGTTTTACAACAACATTAGAATGTTACCCGTGCTTCAATACAATAGTTAAACAGACTAATAGTAGAATGCAACACGAGAGAAAAAAAAATCTCTGAATTAATAAACGAAACATAATTTTATCATATACACGCCATTCAGATCTTATACACTCGCACTAAAAAGCACACCATCGAGCCCAGCCATAACACTGCCCGTTGCCGACGTTGATGGTCGTCGCCGAGTTCCATTTGCTGCCGCCTCAGTCCGTTGCCGGATTTGCCCGCCATTAGCCACAAACGCCAAGCCACCTGATGGAGTTATGATATGATTGACAGCAGTTACAGTTGTCATCAATGTTAGCAATGTTTGTGGCTGTGATTATGTTTCAGTTATCATTCATTTCCTACTATAAATAATGATGTATATCAGTACATTTGAGTACCATAAATAATACACAGTATATATTTTTCACTTAGTCTTTCATATGAATATGAATACTACTTTATATCTATAATCTTTCACCACCGAGTTCCGTCTGCGGCCGCCGATTCCCGCTGCCTCACGAAGTTCCGCCTCTGCCATTAGTGGGCTTTCGTTTCCCATCGCCAAGTTGCCGCGGTTCGAGTTGGAGTGCGCCGCTACCTTGTCTTCATCATTAGAGAGAGAGAGTACAGGTGAGAAAGAAGGAAGCGCAACAATGAAGGGAGAGAGAATAAAGATCCGTATATCTTTTGTGGGGTCCATTAGACATATCACATCACAATTAAAGATTCGTATTTTCAAATATTTGATCCAATTTTTAAATAAAGATTCGGTTATACTTATTTAAAAAAAACATGTATTAAAGTCTTTGTCTAAAAATAATACTCCCTTCGTCCCCCAAAGTATTTCACACTTTCCTTTTTCATCCGTCCCACAAAGTATTTCACACTTTACTTTTACTAAAAATGGTAAAAGATACACTATAAAAATACCTACTTTTTACACACTTCCCAATATAATACTCACTTTTTCACACATTTCAATAACTTTACACATCCTTTACATTAAATTAATTAAAATACTTCTTCTCTTTCTTACTTTATACACAAAAAAAAAAAATTTCTTAAACTCCGAGCACAACAATACGTGAAGTATTTCGGGGGACGGAGGGAGTAATAATAAATGCGGTACTCAGCTCGAATAACCTTCTATGAAGTATGAACCACATCTATGAGATGTATAAAAGTAATTTATTTTTAATAATATAATAATACCCAATATAGTTTAGTATTTATATTTTTTTTTTCAACGTGTGCTTTGCTAGCGGACCATTTTTGTAATTGATAATATTTCTTAGTTGACATTTCGGTGCAATATATGCATATATTGTAAAAGACAAATAACTCAAGAAAACTTCATGACTGATTTATATATATGACTCAAAGAATTATAAATTTCTTAAATCTTTCAATAAATGATAGTAGAAAAAATAAAAATTCAAAAAATAAAAAAGAATTGTGTGATTTTTTTTTTAATATTTAACTGTATGGATCATAAATACACCAAATTAATTTATTTAATTTAAATAATCGATCAATATGTGGGATTGAAAAATGAGCCAATGAGGAGAGAGATTATGGAGAGGTAATGACGAATATGGACTTGAAGAGCAACGTGATCCGAAAGCTGACCCGGAACATGAATATGATACGCGTGTGCAAATAATACACGTATGCTAATGATCAACGGTTGCACGTGGTTGCACGCGCCGCCGTTTCGCTTTGCATTCTCCGCTTCCCCGCTTCCAACCCTCTGTCGCTGTAACTTTCCCATGGCTACATCTTGCCGAATCGCCGTCGTCGGCGACGTTGTAATTTCTCGCTCTCTCTCTTGTATGGGTATCTTTTGAATTCTGGGCGAATATTAATATTCTCCTGTTCGTTTTTTGTTTTACCTAATTTAAACAAGCATGACGATTGGAGTCTAGAAGAGGACACCAGGGCTCTGCAACTGCTAAAGGTCTCTCTTTCTCTTATATTTGTTTAATGTCGAGATAGTTAGGCGGTTTAATTTTTTATAAGTTTCTGTATCTCGGTTCCCATTTTCTGGTACATTTATACTAAATAGTACACTGCATTTTTCTTTCTTTGGTGATTAATAACCACAGAAGTAATTTATTTGTTGAATATGGCAATTCATTAGCAGATTATGAGTGGCGATGGTGTTTCGATATGGAGTTAGTATGCTGTTAAGTGCATAAAAAGATTAGATTAGTCATAGTATATTAGTTTCTTGGAAATAGCCATATTCTTCATAATACAAATACATAAAATTTTTTTATGAAAAAGGCAAAATCTAGTCTGAAATTTCAAATCATTTTTCTGGGTTCGCCTGGCTCATCTGCTTAGATTTTTCCCCAAAACTTGTATTGTCTTGCATTTTGTATTTTCCATCAGTTAAAAGAGTAAAACAAGTGAATTTTTATTTTTGAATTGGTTATACATCTTCCTATGTGTTACTGCGTGAATTATTGTATTAATTTTTGTAATAAGTGTTTCTGTGAACTGCAGCCAGATCTGGTGCTGTTGACAGGCAGGTTTTCTCGTCCTCAATGTTGCGTATTTTATATATATTGAAGGGGTAGTAGAGTTTATCAATTGAGCATTTATGTGGACTATTCATAGCTTACTTAGGTCCTTCTGTTTTTGCTTATCTTGTGGGAGTTTTCTCCAGGTGATTTTGGTAATGAGAATGTTGATCTTGTTCGGAGTATTTCAAGTCTTGAATTTCCTAAGGCAGTCATTTTAGGGAACCATGATGCCTGGAATACCCAGAAGTTCTCTTCTAGGTAAGTTTAATTTATGTATGATTATTTGAAGTGGCTAAAGTTTTATGGTTGTATTAATAAGACATCAAAGATCAATGAAATGCATTATTTATTTGGTCAATAGCTCCATATCAATGTTTACGAATGAAAAGGCGCACAGTTTTATCTCAATGGGTCTTATATTACAAATCAGACCACTTCCCTATATTCTGCCTGAAGTGTTATTTTGGTGACTAAAATTGTTCCTGTGTTGCCTCCAACTGTTACTAGCACTGTAGGGATTTGTCTGTCTTTTGTTTTGAGGTTCTTTATGTAAAGTTTGAGATTCTGTTATATAGGAAGGAAAAGATAAGTAGGCGCTCTTGTACTTTCCAAAGCTTTGAAATCTATGGGCTGTAACTATATGTCTCATTCTCAGAGTCTACCTAACACGAGTAATCAATTTAAGAGAGAAGCACTCAATTTAGCCTTAAGATTTTGAATACTTATTTACAACTAATGCTATATGCATAACATGCTAAATCTTAAATTCCTCGTACTGCAATTTGTATCTGGAAGAAGGGAAAAAAATCGAAAAAGCATTACTCTAGTTTAGCCCTTTATTATTATTATTATTTTTTTTTGCATTTGGTAATTAACTCAGAATTGATAGAACAAATCACATTGATCCACATTACAGAGCAGAATTCAGATCAGGTAGTGATTACAGACTTGTTGTTCCCCCGTCCATCTACAATAAAAATAAATGGGTTATGAAGTTGTAACAACCCAAGTTTTCACTTTCCTAATAATAACTCAAAAGAAATACGAAAACAATATATAATAATTTCTTAAAACTGATTTTATGAAATCCCTAATTTTTGCAGCATATATAATCTTAAATCATCGCACTTTTTAGAATTTAACACATGTACTTTAAATACATAAGACTTTTCCTAAAAGATACGCATGTTTGACACATAATAAAATACCTAAATAAGTTCATTACACAGTCCATACCAAACTTAAGTAAAACACATAACTTCACATTGAGTTTCCTAAATTAGGTATGATTCTTATAGATCCACCACGCCACCACCACGCATCTCCAATTAACCTAAAATCAATCTGAAATCACATGTGAAAGGGGTGAGCACTACAACCGCTCAGTGAAGAAACATGATTCACAGTTAAATATCATGTATTATACTTGAACATTCACACAACAGTATAAACTTTTCAGTTTTTTGGATATTCGTGTAACTTTTAATCATATCATGAACATGCCGTTGGCCAACTAATACTTCTGTGCACGGTGAGGTGTACCCCATAAAGGACCGTCGTCCCCGCGAAAACATATTTTACGCACTGTAACATTTATTGCACATCACAGAACATAGCATAATTTCATATAGTTTCGCGTCATACACATCGCAGAATAGCAAATACATCACATAACATTTAAAAGTATCATGTAACCCCACCTTTAATCCAATAAAATCAACGTAGGAGTTTAAGAGTATTATCTGCCTTCACTCACAGAACACCCTATAATCACAAATATCATTCAATTAATATAATATCGCTAAACATACATAATCTAAATTTAAGAAAACTATAAAATATGCTGTTAGGCTTTT
The DNA here is from genome assembly GCA_023678885.1 of Pogostemon cablin. Classification (NCBI taxonomy): domain Eukaryota; kingdom Viridiplantae; phylum Streptophyta; class Magnoliopsida; order Lamiales; family Lamiaceae; genus Pogostemon; species Pogostemon cablin. The sequence continues at coordinate 29,181,028 of CM042975.1, forward strand.
TCTATGCACTATAATTTAATCCTCAAGTGTAAGGATATCAATTGTAGCAGCAAGCACCCAAGTTAAATTATCGATCCCACTGAGACAGCTAACTATTTATTTTACTATTAATTACTAATTAATCAGAATTGAGTAACCAATTTCCAATGTTTTGTTGTGAATTAATCTAATTAACGAAATATTAAATAACTGAATTAATTAAAAGCAAGGAAAAATAAAAACAAGTGTCTAATCAAGAGATGACAAACAGTTCTAAGGTATCAGGTATTGACCAATTAATTTGGGTTATTAAACTTACGATTGCTCATTCATGCAGTTTCACTGAAAATACACCACATATCCCTGTTATCCCACCGAATATAATTCGATTCTAAGCTAACAGTATAATCTGGTTTAAATCTTAAGGTGCGCAAATATTACTAAGCCTTATTCCTAGATACTAATCAAAGCAAGCAACAATACCTCCGGTTGGTAAGCCTGACTAACAAGATATTTTCTGGAATTACTACAAGGTTCTATTCACTTCCTACTTGATTGTCTAATTGCATTGTTCCACTAAACAAATCAAGTATTTGATTAACCAGTTCATGAAATTAAAGTGCTTATAGCGGAGCTACTCTAATCCCTAACAGATAGACAATACCAATCATGAACGCACACAAGCTAACACAATAATCCAAGCATTATAGCGGATGTCATGAATGTATTATGAAGACGTTACGAAGCAGAAAAGCATGTCTTAGTAAAATAAGTAAAATCAAAAGCTCAACTGCATAAATCCCAATCTTTGGTCTAAATCCCCAAATCAATTAAATCAATCCATCAAACCCTAGAACTGTATAGGAAATTAGCCCATGAGATTACAAGCAATCCTCATGGCTAAGCAATTCATAACAATAATCAAAGTAATAGAAAGGAATAGATAAGAATTGTGAAACCCTAGTGTAGGAGCAATCTCACGTTCCTTCTCCGTCTCTTCAATTGCTTGATTCTCCCTCGATTAGCACTTGGAACCCTTGTGGAATTGGATGGATGGTGAAATCAGGTTGTAATCTGATATGGGTATGAAAGGAGTGTGGATTGATGATGGTTTATGGCTGGGCTCTCTCCGATTGACGTCTCGATCTCCCTAATTGTTTCTAAGATGGATGCAGGGCTGTTTTCGCGACGAATCTTGCGTCTGAATGACGAAATACACATATATATACGTTGCTGAATCGAACAGGCGTCGTCTGGGCCAGAACTGGGCCGCTCGGCTAGCCGCTCGGCTCGAGCTGGGTCCTGACCCGGCCGAGCGGCCTGCCCTCGAACTTGCCACGTCACTGGGGTCCAAGTGGAACCCCACTCGGCGCTGTTTACCGCCGCTCGGCACCCAGCTCGGCTCGAGCGGCCCGCCCTGCTCCCGAGCTGGGCCGTTCCGGGTCTGTTTTGCTCCTCTTCCGATCCTGCCCTGTTTTACCCTGTTTCCTGCCTTCGAAACTCACAAAAACACCTTAATAGCCTTAAAATCGTGTAAATACTTAAACATACACAATTCCATGCAAAAACGATCAATTTCCTAAGCAAAATGGTGTAATGTGCACACATAAAATGCGTGAAATTCCACTCTCAACAAACCCCCAAACTTACCTGTTGCTCGTCCCGAGGCAACAACATCAAAAACCAATAGATTAACTGAGAGGAAATTTCACAGCAGAAAAACATTCAAGACAATATAGCAATTTAAATATCATACTTTGGATACAAGATAACCATCCATTTAAAAACATACAATTCAAATCAACTAATTCACCTTTTCGGAATGCTCATCCACCCATTCTCACGGGTAGTATTTACGCTCAACACTCAAGTGCGAGATATACACTTTAGGGTAAGGTGTTTACACTCAAAATCAATCCAAACACACGCGTAACCATAAGCTTGGCAATCATCTCAACTCTCGACTAAAGGAATAATTTCAACAATAGGATCACAAAGGTCTTGCATTAGGTTGTAATGTTGGCTCTTTGGTAAAGGTAGGGAGTATATGGATAAGGTGACTCAATCACTAGTAGAGAATCAAAGAAGACTTACAGCTTTTCAACAAACAGTTTAACTTTCTTCTTTCTTCTTCAACGCTCTTCAATGCTTCTTGCAATTTGATTCCTCCTTCACTTTTGAACACCACATCCTTACTTGAAATTTCTTTTTCTTCTTCCCTCTTTTCTTTTTTTTTCTAAATAAGGGTACCAGTTTCAGGCACTACCCTTTTCATGGGGTACCAGTTTCGGGCACTACCCCTTTATGCAACAATTTAACCACTCTCTTCAACAAATTTCATCACTTCCAACTTATTCTCCTTTTATGTTTCTTCACAAGACACCAAATTGACTCCTTCAACTCTCTACTAGGTAGGAATTTTTTAAAGGCTAGCAAAAGGGATCAATTGGCTAATCACGTAGGCTTCCAACAAATAAGGCTTTTAGGCTCAAAAGGGTTGACTACGGATATTTCATTAGGTAGAAAAATAATATGGCTAGTGACTAATAAAAAAAACAAAGATGGCCTAAGATCATTTTCTATTGTCTAGTCAAACACGTAGCTTCAAGCAAGATACAAAGCCAAGTTCTAGAATACGTGCGTATGAACGATACTCACAAGAATAAACTGAATCATGCAATTTGTCATGATTGTAAAAGGCTCAAAATCTCACATGGCTATACGAATGAACGAGCACTCCTAATTAAGCTACATAGCTAATCTTCCTTGCACATTATCAAATTTCAAGCATCTCAATATCAAAGCACAATCTCAAACTGCTTCTCAACAATCACACATATAATCAAGTGCCAAGAAAAATCAGAAAAATCATCCTAGAGAACCATAAATCGACTACACCGACACTAGGATTAACACAAAACAAACAATAAACACCACAAAACACGAAACCTGAAAAATCGCAAAAAATCGAACCCTCAATATTCTCAAATAAATCAAAAATATTAAGAATCCGCAAAAAAATCGACTCTCCAAGCAACAACACAATGCAAAAATTTTACTTCGGTACTACAAGACAAGGTATGTACGTAACCTCCCCCCAAACTTAGATTAAACGAAGTAAGAAACTAAGTTTGCAAAGAAGTATATACCGCAGTCAAGCAATACCTAATAAAACTCCTACACCAACACAGACATATAAAAGCAATAAAACGGAAGGGACAGCCCCCAACAAGCGCTCATGTTTAACGTCGAAGAGTCACGACGGATACCTCGTTTTAACTACTGGATCGGAGGACAGTCTTTTCGCATCCTTACTTTCAAGTACTTCTTCCCTCTCTTATTCTCTACTCCAACCACCTTACCTTTCTTTGTCACTGAAACAGGACTCTTTAAATTCTTTTCCTCCCATGACTGGCTTGGTTCCTTCTTGTCAATCTTCCATTCTGTTGTAGGCTCACCCTGTGTAGCAAAACAAGGATCAAACAAGTTAGAAATTATAACACCAATATAAGAAAAAAAATCGGGAGGTATGTTCGGAGGCTTCAAATATGGATCATCCATTGTTCCTGCAACCAAAAGATTATCAAATATCACATTAGAGTTAGTAGTAGGAAAAGTAAGAGATACGCCTGGTCCTGCGATCTCCTCTACCACTTCAACTCTTTGGCTCTCATGCTTCTCTTCCTTAGCAGCAGGCTGCATCTCCTCTTTAACAGTGGACTTCTTATTCTGATTCACTATGTCAGCAGTGGTCTTTCTTATCTGTTCATCCCTTGCATCACCTAATGCAAGTAACTTCTCAAGATAGTCAATACATGCATCATTGGACAAACTCTCAAACTCTGCATCAGGCAGGGTGAAGTCCTCTACTACTTCCACAGACTTGCAGTGCTGCTGATCTGTAGGCCACTGCATCTCCTTATTCAAAGAAAAGACAATCTCCTTATCATTAGCCCTCAGCCTCAACTCTCCTTTGAACACATCTATTAGAGCTCTCCCAGTTGCAAGGAATGGACGCCCCAAGATCAGAGGCGCACCATCCTTTTCATCCTCCATGTCAAGTACAAGGAAATCCACAGGAAAAGTCAAATTCGATACCTTCACTAGCACATCTTCAATCACTCCCTCGGGGTATGTCAACGACCGATCTGCTAACTGTAGGGCAACAGACGCAGGTTTCAACTCCCCCAAACTAAGCTTCTTGAACACTGATAAAGACATCAAATTTATACTGGCTCCTAAATCACACAGTGCTCTCCTAGATGGCCCTTTTCCAATCTCACAGGGAATGATGAAGCTCCCTGGATCCTTCAATTTTTCTGGAAGCTTTTTCTGAATAATGGAGCTGCAGTTCTCTGTCAAATTCACTGTCTCCACACTGTTAAGCTTCCTCTTTCTGGAGATAAGTTCCTTGATGAACCTAGAGTAATGTGGCATCTCTTCCAATGCTTCTGAGAATGGAATAGTGACTTGGACATCTCTCATGACATCAGCGAACTTCCGGAACTTCTCATCAAGGCACTTTGACAAGAATTTCTGAGGGAAAGGAATTGGTACTTTTGTGATCGGTAGTCCCAAACTATCTTTCTCGAATACCTGTTCCGCTTCTCTCAGTTTCTTCGCTCTCTGCCACTTTTTATCAGAAATTTCCAGATCAGATTGACTCTGTACAGAATTCGGACACGCAGGAAACCCCGGAGGACAGCTCGTCGGCTCGCTCGAGCCGAGCGATGGACAAACTGAGCCGAGCAGGGTTCCAACTGAACCGAAGGGACCTTCTGAACCGGCTGGTGGGCCGCTCGGCGGCGATTGAGTCCGCTCGGCAGATGGCTCGGCCCGAGCGGATGGCCGAGCGGCGTCTTTTCCGTTCTGCTCCGCCCCTGTTTCGTTCTGCTTCTGTTCTGCTTCATGCTGTACAAGTTCTGTTACATCCTGCATTAGTGTTGTACCTTTATATTGCTTCCCGGACCTCAAAGTGATCGCATTTGCAGTCTCCTTCGGGTTTATTTCCGTATCCGAGGGAAACTTCCCTTTCTGCAACTGCACTTGCTGCTGATTTACTGTAGTGGAGATCTGCCCTATGTTATATGACAAACTCTTCAACTGCTTGTTCACTTCTTCATGTTGCTTTGTCATATTTGAATCCATGAGAACAATGCAATTATTAATCTTGTCAATATCTCCATCAGTCTTCTTCATATACCTGGCCAACACATCATCAATACTGGACTTCCCTTCTTCAGTCTTAGCACCAGGATCAAAATTAGGAGGATATGGAACTGCATTATTCGGATTTGAATAAGAGAAGTTCTCATGCCTCTGATTCTGCCAATTGCCTCCTTGATTATTAGGACCTCCCCCTTGGATATTCCTCTGGTTCGAATTACCTTGAGGGTACCTATTTCCTTGCCAATTTTGAGGAGCTCTCGAACCTTGAAGACTCTGCCCCATAGCCCAATTAGCATCCTCGACCTCTTGAAGGTTCATCACTACATCATCACTAGCAGACCCTCGGTTGCCTCCCCCATTATTACCTGATATCAGAGTAATCAGGTTCTTATTCATCTGTTCCAATTGAGCGACAACCTTATCATTCTTATCAGCTTCAGAAAATTTCTCTTCAACCTTTGCAACTTTACCAAGTATATAAGTCCCTCGGATCCTCTCAGATGGCCAATCCCTTGAGTTCAAAGAGATATCATCAAACAATTTCTCTACTGCATTGGATGTCTTGCCAAAGATTGTTCCTCCAGCAGAAGCATCAACCAACACTCTCGATTCGTTGTCAAGGCCATTATAGAAGACACTGATGAGTTGAGACTTTTTGAATCCATGCTGAGGGCATCTCTTCAACGCATCAGTAAACCTTTCCCAAGCCTCTCCAAACGACTCATCTCTTCTCTGCTTGAATTGATTGATCTCCTGTTTCAATAAAAGAACCTTACCTGGTGGCATAAATCGATCCACGAATAATTGCTGCAACTCAGTCCAATTCGAGCAGCTATCTCCCTTCAGCTTATCATACCACTCCCTTGCCTTATCAACCAATGAAAACTGAAAAAGCCTCATCTTCCATCTATCATTAGTAGCATCCGCAGCTTTCACTGTATCCATGTAGCTGTTGAAACGCTTAAGATGGCCATAGGGCTCATCAAAAACACCTCCGGCGAAGGGATTTCTCTCCACCATATTAATCAGGGCTGGCCTTATGTCATTCGCTTCATTCGCCTGAATTGCTCCAACTACGCCTGATCCTCCTAGATTGGTGGACTTGAATGTATCTCGGATGACGATGTCATCCTCATCAGTTCTATCTCCCATAATTGCAACTCAAGAAAAATTCAAGTAAAACAAAATTAAATCTCAACAAAATATTCTAATTAAATAAGTAATAAAAGAAAAATAAACAATTAAAACTGTCCCCGGCACAACGGCGCCAAAAACTTGTTAGGCTTTTTCTATGCACTATAATTTAATCCTCAAGTGTAAGGATATCAATTGTAGCAGCAAGCACCCAAGTTAAATTATCGATCCCACTGAGACAGCTAACTATTTATTTTACTATTAATTACTAATTAATCAGAATTGAGTAACCAATTTCCAATGTTTTGTTGTGAATTAATCTAATTAACGAAATATTAAATAACTGAATTAATTAAAAGCAAGGAAAAATAAAAACAAGTGTCTAATCAAGAGATGACAAACAGTTCTAAGGTATCAGGTATTGACCAATTAATTTGGGTTATTAAACTTACGATTGCTCATTCATGCAGTTTCACTGAAAATACACCACATATCCCTGTTATCCCACCGAATATAATTCGATTCTAAGCTAACAGTATAATCTGGTTTAAATCTTAAGGTGCGCAAATATTACCAAGCCTTATTCCTAGATACTAATCAAAGCAAGCAACAATACCTCCGGTTGGTAAGCCTGACTAACAAGATATTTTCTGGAATTACTACAAGGTTCTATTCACTTCCTACTTGATTGTCTAATTGCATTGTTCCACTAAACAAATCAAGTATTTGATTAACCAGTTCATGAAATTAAAGTGCTTATAGCGGAGCTACTCTAATCCCTAACAGATAGACAATACCAATCATGAACGCACACAAGCTAACACAATAATCCAAGCATTATAGCGGATGTCATGAATGTATTATGAAGACGTTACGAAGCAGAAAAGCATGTCTTAGTAAAATAAGTAAAATCAAAAGCTCAACTGCATAAATCCCAATCTTTGGTCTAAATCCCCAAATCAATTAAATCAATCCATCAAACCCTAGAACTGTATAGGAAATTAGCCCATGAGATTACAAGCAATCCTCATGGCTAAGCAATTCATAACAATAATCAAAGTAATAGAAAGGAATAGATAAGAATTGTGAAACCCTAGTGTAGGAGCAATCTCACGTTCCTTCTCCGTCTCTTCAATTGCTTGATTCTCCCTCGATTAGCACTTGGAACCCTTGTGGAATTGGATGGATGGTGAAATCAGGTTGTAATCTGATATGGGTATGAAAGGAGTGTGGATTGATGATGGTTTATGGCTGGGCTCTCTCCGATTGACGTCTCGATCTCCCTAATTGTTTCTAAGATGGATGCAGGGCTGTTTTCGCGACGAATCTTGCGTCTGAATGACGAAATACACATATATATACGTTGCTGAATCGAACAGGCGTCGTCTGGGCCAGAACTGGGCCGCTCGGCTAGCCGCTCGGCTCGAGCTGGGTCCTGACCCGGCCGAGCGGCCTGCCCTCGAACTTGCCACGTCACTGGGGTCCAAGTGGAACCCCACTCGGCGCTGTTTACCGCCGCTCGGCACCCAGCTCGGCTCGAGCGGCCCGCCCTGCTCCCGAGCTGGGCCGTTCCGGGTCTGTTTTGCTCCTCTTCCGATCCTGCCCTGTTTTACCCTGTTTCCTGCCTTCGAAACTCACAAAAACACCTTAATAGCCTTAAAATCGTGTAAATACTTAAACATACACAATTCCATGCAAAAACGATCAATTTCCTAAGCAAAATGGTGTAATGTGCACACATAAAATGCGTGAAATTCCACTCTCAACAAACCCCCAAACTTACCTGTTGCTCGTCCCGAGGCAACAACATCAAAAACCAATAGATTAACTGAGAGGAAATTTCACAGCAGAAAAACATTCAAGACAATATAGCAATTTAAATATCATACTTTGGATACAAGATAACCATCCATTTAAAAACATACAATTCAAATCAACTAATTCACCTTTTCGGAATGCTCATCCACCCATTCTCACGGGTAGTATTTACGCTCAACACTCAAGTGCGAGATATACACTTTAGGGTAAGGTGTTTACACTCAAAATCAATCCAAACACACGCGTAACCATAAGCTTGGCAATCATCTCAACTCTCGACTAAAGGAATAATTTCAACAATAGGATCACAAAGGTCTTGCATTAGGTTGTAATGTTGGCTCTTTGGTAAAGGTAGGGAGTATATGGATAAGGTGACTCAATCACTAGTAGAGAATCAAAGAAGACTTACAGCTTTTCAACAAACAGTTTAACTTTCTTCTTTCTTCTTCAACGCTCTTCAATGCTTCTTGCAATTTGATTCCTCCTTCACTTTTGAACACCACATCCTTACTTGAAATTTCTTTTTCTTCTTCCCTCTTTTCTTTTTTTTTTCTAAATAAGGGTACCAGTTTCAGGCACTACCCTTTTCATGGGGTACCAGTTTCGGGCACTACCCCTTTATGCAACAATTTAACCACTCTCTTCAACAAATTTCATCACTTCCAACTTATTCTCCTTTTATGTTTCTTCACAAGACACCAAATTGACTCCTTCAACTCTCTACTAGGTAGGAATTTTTTAAAGGCTAGCAAAAGGGATCAATTGGCTAATCACGTAGGCTTCCAACAAATAAGGCTTTTAGGCTCAAAAGGGTTGACTACGGATATTTCATTAGGTAGAAAAATAATATGGCTAGTGACTAATAAAAAAAACAAAGATGGCCTAAGATCATTTTCTATTGTCTAGTCAAACACGTAGCTTCAAGCAAGATACAAAGCCAAGTTCTAGAATACGTGCGTATGAACGATACTCACAAGAATAAACTGAATCATGCAATTTGTCATGATTGTAAAAGGCTCAAAATCTCACATGGCTATACGAATGAACGAGCACTCCTAATTAAGCTACATAGCTAATCTTCCTTGCACATTATCAAATTTCAAGCATCTCAATATCAAAGCACAATCTCAAACTGCTTCTCAACAATCACACATATAATCAAGTGCCAAGAAAAATCAGAAAAATCATCCTAGAGAACCATAAATCGACTACACCGACACTAGGATTAACACAAAACAAACAATAAACACCACAAAACACGAAACCTGAAAAATCGCAAAAAATCGAACCCTCAATATTCTCAAATAAATCAAAAATATTAAGAATCCGCAAAAAAATCGACTCTCCAAGCAACAACACAATGCAAAAATTTTACTTCGGTACTACAAGACAAGGTATGTACGTAACCTCCCCCCAAACTTAGATTAAACGAAGTAAGAAACTAAGTTTGCAAAGAAGTATATACCGCAGTCAAGCAATACCTAATAAAACTCCTACACCAACACAGACATATAAAAGCAATAAAACGGAAGGGACAGCCCCCAACAAGCGCTCATGTTTAACGTCGAAGAGTCACGACGGATACCTCGTTTTAACTACTGGATCGGAGGACAGTCTTTTCGCATCCTTACTTTCAAGTACTTCTTCCCTCTCTTATTCTCTACTCCAACCACCTTACCTTTCTTTGTCACTGAAACAGGACTCTTTAAATTCTTTTCCTCCCATGACTGGCTTGGTTCCTTCTTGTCAATCTTCCATTCTGTTGTAGGCTCACCCTGTGTAGCAAAACAAGGATCAAACAAGTTAGAAATTATAACACCAATATAAGAAAAAAAATCGGGAGGTATGTTCGGAGGCTTCAAATATGGATCATCCATTGTTCCTGCAACCAAAAGATTATCAAATATCACATTAGAGTTAGTAGTAGGAAAAGTAAGAGATACGCCTGGTCCTGCGATCTCCTCTACCACTTCAACTCTTTGGCTCTCATGCTTCTCTTCCTTAGCAGCAGGCTGCATCTCCTCTTTAACAGTGGACTTCTTATTCTGATTCACTATGTCAGCAGTGGTCTTTCTTATCTGTTCATCCCTTGCATCACCTAATGCAAGTAACTTCTCAAGATAGTCAATACATGCATCATTGGACAAACTCTCAAACTCTGCATCAGGCAGGGTGAAGTCCTCTACTACTTCCACAGACTTGCAGTGCTGCTGATCTGTAGGCCACTGCATCTCCTTATTCAAAGAAAAGACAATCTCCTTATCATTAGCCCTCAGCCTCAACTCTCCTTTGAACACATCTATTAGAGCTCTCCCAGTTGCAAGGAATGGACGCCCCAAGATCAGAGGCGCACCATCCTTTTCATCCTCCATGTCAAGTACAAGGAAATCCACAGGAAAAGTCAAATTCGATACCTTCACTAGCACATCTTCAATCACTCCCTCGGGGTATGTCAACGACCGATCTGCTAACTGTAGGGCAACAGACGCAGGTTTCAACTCCCCCAAACTAAGCTTCTTGAACACTGATAAAGACATCAAATTTATACTGGCTCCTAAATCACACAGTGCTCTCCTAGATGGCCCTTTTCCAATCTCACAGGGAATGATGAAGCTCCCTGGATCCTTCAATTTTTCTGGAAGCTTTTTCTGAATAATGGAGCTGCAGTTCTCTGTCAAATTCACTGTCTCCACACTGTTAAGCTTCCTCTTTCTGGAGATAAGTTCCTTGATGAACCTAGAGTAATGTGGCATCTCTTCCAATGCTTCTGAGAATGGAATAGTGACTTGGACATCTCTCATGACATCAGCGAACTTCCGGAACTTCTCATCAAGGCACTTTGACAAGAATTTCTGAGGGAAAGGAATTGGTACTTTTGTGATCGGTAGTCCCAAACTATCTTTCTCGAATACCTGTTCCGCTTCTCTCAGTTTCTTCGCTCTCTGCCACTTTTTATCAGAAATTTCCAGATCAGATTGACTCTGTACAGAATTCGGACACGCAGGAAACCCCGGAGGACAGCTCGTCGGCTCGCTCGAGCCGAGCGATGGACAAACTGAGCCGAGCAGGGTTCCAACTGAACCGAAGGGACCTTCTGAACCGGCTGGTGGGCCGCTCGGCGGCGATTGAGTCCGCTCGGCAGATGGCTCGGCCCGAGCGGATGGCCGAGCGGCGTCTTTTCCGTTCTGCTCCGCCCCTGTTTCGTTCTGCTTCTGTTCTGCTTCATGCTGTACAAGTTCTGTTACATCCTGCATTAGTGTTGTACCTTTATATTGCTTCCCGGACCTCAAAGTGATCGCATTTGCAGTCTCCTTCGGGTTTATTTCCGTATCCGAGGGAAACTTCCCTTTCTGCAACTGCACTTGCTGCTGATTTACTGTAGTGGAGATCTGCCCTATGTTATATGACAAACTCTTCAACTGCTTGTTCACTTCTTCATGTTGCTTTGTCATATTTGAATCCATGAGAACAATGCAATTATTAATCTTGTCAATATCTCCATCAGTCTTCTTCATATACCTGGCCAACACATCATCAATACTGGACTTCCCTTCTTCAGTCTTAGCACCAGGATCAAAATTAGGAGGATATGGAACTGCATTATTCGGATTTGAATAAGAGAAGTTCTCATGCCTCTGATTCTGCCAATTGCCTCCTTGATTATTAGGACCTCCCCCTTGGATATTCCTCTGGTTCGAATTACCTTGAGGGTACCTATTTCCTTGCCAATTTTGAGGAGCTCTCGAACCTTGAAGACTCTGCCCCATAGCCCAATTAGCATCCTCGACCTCTTGAAGGTTCATCACTACATCATCACTAGCAGACCCTCGGTTGCCTCCCCCATTATTACCTGATATCAGAGTAATCAGGTTCTTATTCATCTGTTCCAATTGAGCGACAACCTTATCATTCTTATCAGCTTCAGAAAATTTCTCTTCAACCTTTGCAACTTTACCAAGTATATAAGTCCCTCGGATCCTCTCAGATGGCCAATCCCTTGAGTTCAAAGAGATATCATCAAACAATTTCTCTACTGCATTGGATGTCTTGCCAAAGATTGTTCCTCCAGCAGAAGCATCAACCAACACTCTCGATTCGTTGTCAAGGCCATTATAGAAGACACTGATGAGTTGAGACTTTTTGAATCCATGCTGAGGGCATCTCCTCAACGCATCAGTAAACCTTTCCCAAGCCTCTCCAAACGACTCATCTCTTCTCTGCTTGAATTGATTGATCTCCTGTTTCAATAAAAGAACCTTACCTGGTGGCATAAATCGATCCACGAATAATTGCTGCAACTCAGTCCAATTCGAGCAGCTATCTCCCTTCAGCTTATCATACCACTCCCTTGCCTTATCAACCAATGAAAACTGAAAAAGCCTCATCTTCCATCTATCATTAGTAGCATCCGCAGCTTTCACTGTATCCATGTAGCTGTTGAAACGCTTAAGATGGCCATAGGGCTCATCAAAAACACCTCCGGCGAAGGGATTTCTCTCCACCATATTAATCAGGGCTGGCCTTATGTCATTCGCTTCATTCGCCTGAATTGCTCCAACTACGCCTGATCCTCCTAGATTGGTGGACTTGAATGTATCTCGGATGACGATGTCATCCTCATCAGTTCTATCTCCCATAATTGCAACTCAAGAAAAATTCAAGTAAAACAAAATTAAATCTCAACAAAATATTCTAATTAAATAAGTAATAAAAGAAAAATAAACAATTAAAACTGTCCCCGGCACAACGGCGCCAAAAACTTGTTAGGCTTTTTCTATGCACTATAATTTAATCCTCAAGTGTAAGGATATCAATTGTAGCAGCAAGCACCCAAGTTAAATTATCGATCCCACTGAGACAGCTAACTATTTATTTTACTATTAATTACTAATTAATCAGAATTGAGTAACCAATTTCCAATGTTTTGTTGTGAATTAATCTAATTAACGAAATATTAAATAACTGAATTAATTAAAAGCAAGGAAAAATAAAAACAAGTGTCTAATCAAGAGATGACAAACAGTTCTAAGGTATCAGGTATTGACCAATTAATTTGGGTTATTAAACTTACGATTGCTCATTCATGCAGTTTCACTGAAAATACACCACATATCCCTGTTATCCCACCGAATATAATTCGATTCTAAGCTAACAGTATAATCTGGTTTAAATCTTAAGGTGCGCAAATATTACCAAGCCTTATTCCTAGATACTAATCAAAGCAAGCAACAATACCTCCGGTTGGTAAGCCTGACTAACAAGATATTTTCTGGAATTACTACAAGGTTCTATTCACTTCCTACTTGATTGTCTAATTGCATTGTTCCACTAAACAAATCAAGTATTTGATTAACCAGTTCATGAAATTAAAGTGCTTATAGCGGAGCTACTCTAATCCCTAACAGATAGACAATACCAATCATGAACGCACACAAGCTAACACAATAATCCAAGCATTATAGCGGATGTCATGAATGTATTATGAAGACGTTACGAAGCAGAAAAGCATGTCTTAGTAAAATAAGTAAAATCAAAAGCTCAACTGCATAAATCCCAATCTTTGGTCTAAATCCCCAAATCAATTAAATCAATCCATCAAACCCTAGAACTGTATAGGAAATTAGCCCATGAGATTACAAGCAATCCTCATGGCTAAGCAATTCATAACAATAATCAAAGTAATAGAAAGGAATAGATAAGAATTGTGAAACCCTAGTGTAGGAGCAATCTCACGTTCCTTCTCCGTCTCTTCAATTGCTTGATTCTCCCTCGATTAGCACTTGGAACCCTTGTGGAATTGGATGGATGGTGAAATCAGGTTGTAATCTGATATGGGTATGAAAGGAGTGTGGATTGATGATGGTTTATGGCTGGGCTCTCTCCGATTGACGTCTCGATCTCCCTAATTGTTTCTAAGATGGATGCAGGGCTGTTTTCGCGACGAATCTTGCGTCTGAATGACGAAATACACATATATATACGTTGCTGAATCGAACAGGCGTCGTCTGGGCCAGAACTGGGCCGCTCGGCTAGCCGCTCGGCTCGAGCTGGGTCCTGACCCGGCCGAGCGGCCTGCCCTCGAACTTGCCACGTCACTGGGGTCCAAGTGGAACCCCACTCGGCGCTGTTTACCGCCGCTCGGCACCCAGCTCGGCTCGAGCGGCCCGCCGAGCTGCTCCCGAGCTGGGCCGTTCCGGGTCTGTTTTGCTCCTCTTCCGATCCTGCCCTGTTTTACCCTGTTTCCTGCCTTCGAAACTCACAAAAACACCTTAATAGCCTTAAAATCGTGTAAATACTTAAACATACACAATTCCATGCAAAAACGATCAATTTCCTAAGCAAAATGGTGTAATGTGCACACATAAAATGCGTGAAATTCCACTCTCAACATATGCCTTACCCACATAACCCACAAAAGAAGATGAATCAATTCATATCATATTCTCGAATATGTATATGATGTGAAAGAAAAAGAATGGAGAAGCAACCATTAAGGATTATGCAGAACTGATATTTATTTAAAATGAGAATAAACTAGAACTGCAAATGGAATGAATCGTGGAGTAAAACTGAGAACTGAAATAAATAAGTTTTTGGGAAAAACTGCAGAAAATGAGGAAACTGCAAAGACACAACGTGAAGAGAGAATTGATGAGAGGCAGTACAACTGCCTCTGAGATCGTGCAGAAAAGGAATTGACTTTTACGGATAAGATAAACAAAACACACCCGATTACCTTTCAAACTTTCGATAACAACAATTAATTAATAAATAATAATATATATCCTATCTTAATTTAAAATATAAAAATAATAATTACATATTCCTTAACTCACATTTAAAATTACGGGGCGTTACACTCTACTCCCCTTAAAAATATATTTCGTCCTCGAAATATTATTACTTACCTCATACAGTTGCGTCTGCGTACAAAGCTTGTATCTCTTCTTCTCGTTCCCAAGTGGCCTCATCTTGTCCATGATTACTCCACTGTACTCGAATTAGAGGAACATCTCGATTTCGTAGCCGATGGATCTTTCTTTCAAGAATAGAGATAGGAATCTCGTCATACGTCATGTTTTTGTTAACTTCAAGATTCTCGTGGTTGATGACGTGGCTTGGGTCATGCACATACTTCCTCAGCATAGATACGTGAAATACATCATGTATTAGAGCAAACTTCGGTGGTAGAGCTAAGCGGTAGGCTGCATCTCCAATTTTCTCCAGAATCTCGAATGGCCCAACATATCTGGGTCTCAATTTGCCCTTCCTCCCGAAGCGCACTACTCCTTTTGTCGGGGAAACCTTGAGGAATACGTTATCACCAACTTCGAAGTGTAAGTCTTTTCTTCGCTTGTCGGCGTATGATTTCTGCCTATCCTGCGCCATCTTGATATTTTCTCGTATCCCTTCAATCTTCGCTACCGTCTCTCTTATCAACTCAGGGCCTAATAATTTCTTCTCTCCAACCTTGTCCCAATACAAAGGTGATCGGCACTTTCTTCCGTATAATGCTTCATAAGGAGCCATTTGAATTGTTGATTGATAGCTATTGTTGTAAGCAAACTCTATTAATGGTATTTGGCTCTCCCATCCATCATCCATATCTAACATGCATGCTCTTAACATATCCTCGAGAATTTGAATGGTTCTCTCGGATTGTCCATCACTCTGAGGATGAAATGACGTACTAAAACACAACTTAGTTCCCATCGCCCTTTGTAAGCTTCTCCAAAATGCTGAAGTGAATCGTGGATCTCTGTCCGACACAATAGAAACGGGTACCCCGTGCAACCTCACTATCTCCCGAACATAAACTTGAGCAAGTTGTTCCATCTTGAATGTTGTCTTTATCGGTAGGAAATGAGCAGACTTGGTCAGGCGATCAACTATGACCCATACGGCATTATTCCCTTTTACCGTTCTTGGTAATCCCGTGACAAAATCCATTGTAATGTTCTCCCACTTCCACTCTGGAATCTCGAGCGACTTCAGTAATCCAAAAGGTCTTTGATGTTCAGCCTTGACTTGTTGACACGTCAGACATCTCTCCACAAATTCTGCAATATCTCTTTTCATTCCGCTCCACCAAAACATCCGTCGCAAGTCTTGATACATCTTTGTAGTCCCAGGGTGAGCAGCATATGGTGTATTGTGAGCTTCTTCAAGGATTATCCTTCGTATCTCAGAGTTCTCTGGAACACAAATTCTTCCTCCATAATATAATGTTCCATCATCTGTGACAACATACCCTTTATCGTTTCCTAGAATAACCTCCTCCTTCAACTTTCTAAGAAATTCATCTTCACCTTGATGTTCTTTGATTACATCTCGTAGTGGAGGTTGTACCACCATAGTTGCTAATACTCCTTTTATATCTCTGGGCCCATCCACCATCTCAATTCTCATTCTCTCAAACTCTTTTTCCAGCTGCTTTTGCTCAGTAAGGAAATTTGCCATTCCATGATTGCTTTTTCGGCTTAAAGCATCAGCTACTACGTTAGCCTTTCCTGGGTGGTAGTGTATGGTACAATCGTAATCCTTCACTAACTCCAACCATCGTCTTTGTCTCATATTCAACTCTCTTTGAGTAAAAAGGTATTTTAGACTCTTATGGTCTGAATATATCTCACACCTTCCTCCATAAAGATAGTGCCTCCATATTTTCAAAGCATGCACAACTGCAGCTAACTCCAAATCGTGCGTCGGGTAGTTCAACTCATGAGACTTTAATTGTCTTGATGCATATGCCACAACTCTCCCTTGTTGCATTAGAACGCATCCTAGACCTTGCTTTGAAGCGTCACTATAGATAACAAAGTCTTGTGTGGGATCTGGAATCGTCAAAACTGGTGATTCAGTAAGTCTCTTCTTAAGCTCTTCAAAGCTTCTATCACACTCTTCGTTCCACACAAAATTTTCTCCTTTCCTTGTCAATCGTGTTAGCGGCATCGCTATCCTAGAAAACTCTTCAATGAATCTGCGATAATAGCCAGCTAAACCAAGGAAACTACGCACTTCGTGCGCATTTTTAGGTACACACCACTGCTTGATCGTTTCGACTTTAGATGGGTCGACTTCGATTCCACTAGCTGTAATTACATGTCCCAAAAATACAACTTTATCCAACCAAAACTCGCACTTTTTAAACTTGGCATACAACTTTTCTTTCTGAAGAACTCCTAGCACCATCCGCAAATGTTCCTTGTGTTGCTCCTCATCCTTTGAATAAATAAGGATATCGTCTATGAATACTATGACGAACTGATCCAGAAATTGATGGAACACTTTGTTCATCATATCCATAAACACTGCAGGTGCATTACTCAACCCAAAAGGCATCACTACAAATTCATAGTGGCCGTAGCGAGTCCTGAATGCTGTCTTTGGAATGTCCGACTCTTTAACTCTTAATTGATGATAACCCGATCTCAAATCAATTTTAGAGAAAACACCGGCACCTCTTAATTGATCAAATAAATCATCAATCCTTGGCAGTGGATATTTGTTTTTTATTGTGAGTCGATTTAGTTCTCGATAATCAATACACATCCTTAGTGTACCATCTTTCTTCTTCACAAAAAGAACCGGTGCACCCCATGGCGAAACACTGGGTTTAATGAAACCCAAATCCAATAATTCTTGTATTTGGGCTTTTAACTCCTGTAACTCTTTCGGGGCCATCCTGTAAGGAGTTTTAGAAACTGGCGTCGCTCCAGGCAACAAGTCAATTGCAAACTCTACTTGTCTCTCCGGTGGAATTCCAGGAAGATCGTCTGGAAAAACATCAGGGAACTCTCGCACAATAGGCACTTGTGTGACTGTCAGCTTCGAACTTTCGCTTCCCATTATGTTAACTAAATAACCTTGACAACCTTCTTTGGTCAACATCTTTATTGCCTTCATAGCAGATATCACCCGAAGTGGTGCTCTTGTTCTTACTCCATGAACGATAACCTTTTCATTGCCTGGCAGGTGTAAGGTTATCTCTCTTTCCCGACACTTTATATCGGCTCTATACTTGCTAAGCCAATCCATCCCAAGTATAATATCAAAATCCTTCATATCTAACTTATACAACTCCATTCCTAAATTATTCCCATCCACATCAATGCACACACCCTGAACGACTGAATTAGTAATAACTGACTTTCCAGATGGAATACTAATTTCAAGGGGATTTTCTATTTTTGTACACATACCATCAATTCGAGTATAGAATGAAGCAGATATGAAAGAGTGCGTGGCTCCGGTATCAAAAAGTACTAAAGCTGGTACGTTCGAGACAGTGAACATACCTGTCATTGTGTCTGGTTCTTCCTCATTCTTCACTTCAGCGATTGCATACATACGAGCTCTTCCACCTGCTCCTTGAGTTAGTTTGTTCTTGTCACCCAACACTTTTGATCTTGGGCAATCCAAAGCAGTATGACCCGGTTCCTTACATCTGAAACAACGGTTCTGACCCATCAGGCATTCTCCAAAATGTTTCTTTCCACACTTCACACAAGTTGGTCTCTCTGCATTGTTTTTCGGCCCTGGTCCAATAACTCTGTTTTGCTTGTTGAAGTTCTCATTTCTGTTTTGACTCTGGTTCTCCCACTTCCTTTTTCCAAAATTCTCCACTGGCTTTGGCTTGGGAATGTCCATCTCTAGATTTGCAGCCACATCTTCAGCCCTCTCAAATGCTTCAGCGAAAGTCGCAATGCCTTGTCCCGATATCAAATTACGGATGCTAGGATGAAGGCCATTTCGAAATTTCAATGCCTTCTTTGCCTCAGTGTCGACAAAGTGTGGGGCAAAGCGACACATTTGACTGAACTTTCTTTCATACTCCGCAACTGTCATGTCTCCTTGCTTCAGATTGAAAAACTCCGTCTCCATGCGAGCACGATATGATGGTGGGTAGTATTTTCCCATCACTACTTCCTTGAATCCTACCCATGTTAGATTGGCGCGCTCTTCAGTAGTTCTCATCCGCCAGTATCCATTCCACCAAATCCTTGCATCTTCCTTCAACTGAAATGTAGCACATATCACCTTTTGTCCATCAGTGCACCTTATGAGATCGAATATACTTTCAAGTGCTTCGATCCACTCCTCAACATAAGCGGGTCCCTCTCGACCATTAAATATCGAAGGCCGATACTTGTGGAATTGTTCTACCATTTGAGCATGTTGAGTGATATGATTCTGTGGGACTTGTTGATCCGGTTGTTGTGCACGGAGAAAGTTCACCAGTTCCGCCAGTGAGATACGTTCATCAAAATCTACGGGTGCTTGATTTGCATTTCCACGCCCTAACATTTCCTATGAAAATAAAAATTAAAATAAATTTAATATATAGATAATATTGATTTTTTTTTTATAAAAATAAATAATTTCATAAATATTTTCTCAATCAATAATCAATAATAATTATGGATAATATTAAATTCTTAAATTAAGTGAATCCGTGAAAATAGTTTAAGACATAAATTTAAAAGACATATAAAATATCAATAATCTATCGCACTACAAATCTTTCATATCACTCCACATCTTTGCAGCTTCTACTGGGTTCGTTGGTAGTTGATTTCTTTTTCTTTGTTAATGGTTCAATCCACGCTGAGCCCTCTTCAGTAACAGTTAAAATAATTGTTTCTGGCAATTCTATCGACTTTAATTCTTCGTTTTCTTCCTCCTCCTCAGGATCCTCTTCCTCTTCTGGACCACCGTATAAAATCCACCTATTCATTAAATCCGCTACCAGCTCAGCATAATTAAACGGTTCTTTAGCTTCAATTTTCTCAAGCCAAAATGAGTCAGCACGAGCCTTCCAATTCTCTGGCAACAAACTTATTAGGTGTATTGCTTCATCTTCATGTGCAGGAGGTCCACGTTTATTTCTCCAATTTTGGAGTTTTGAAATCAATTGCATAGGAAAATTAATCCCTTCATCCACAATCTGTTTGTCATTCTTGGAGGCTAAAATCTTAGTAGGAATGCTCCCTCCAACAGACATCCTTGCCGTACGTCGTGCACCCATAAGTACCACTACCACTAGTAAATAAGATTTAATAAAACTTTCCTATTTAATCTCTGTTACGTATCAAATCATACCATAATAGCGTAAGGGAAGAACACCTTCAAGGCATATAAGATTTACAGCACATATCATGTTAATATATATATCATAAACAAATAAATTATACCTTTCTTGTGGAGTTCCATGGATGGTGGGTGGGTATTAAATAGTCTCCATCTTAAATCATATTATTAACAATTATCTTTTCTTTTTATTTTTTTTTATAATGAAAAATCCACAATTTATAAATAACATATTTATAATTTACAAAATTTTTCATTTTCTGCAAAATTGTCAATTTTTACAAATCAGACTAAAAATTTTTTTTTTTACAAAAACTATCATCTTACAGAAATAATAATAAGTAAAAGTTTTTTTTTTTTTTACGCAGGTCTACAGAAACGTCGACCTGCTCTGATACCAACTGTAACAACCCAAGTTTTCACTTTCCTAATAATAACTCAAAAGAAATACGAAAACAATATATAATAATTTCTTAAAACTGATTTTATGAAATCCCTAATTTTTGCAGCATATATAATCTTAAATCATCGCACTTTTTAGAATTTAACACATGTACTTTAAATACATAAGACTTTTCCTAAAAGATACGCATGTTTGACACATAATAAAATACCTAAATAAGTTCATTACACAGTCCATACCAAACTTAAGTAAAACACATAACTTCACATTGAGTTTCCTAAATTAGGTATGATTCTTATAGATCCACCACGCCACCACCACGCATCTCCAATTAACCTAAAATCAATCTGAAATCACATGTGAAAGGGGTGAGCACTACAACCGCTCAGTGAAGAAACATGATTCACAGTTAAATATCATGTATTATACTTGAACATTCACACAACAGTATAAACTTTTCAGTTTTTTGGATATTCGTGTAACTTTTAATCATATCATGAACATGCCGTTGGCCAACTAATACTTCTGTGCACGGTGAGGTGTACCCCATAAAGGACCGTCGTCCCCGCGAAAACATATTTTACGCACTGTAACATTTATTGCACATCACAGAACATAGCATAATTTCATATAGTTTCGCGTCATACACATCGCAGAATAGCAAATACATCACATAACATTTAAAAGTATCATGTAACCCCACCTTTAATCCAATAAAATCAACGTAGGAGTTTAAGAGTATTATCCGCCTTCACTCACAGAACACCCTATAATCACAAATATCATTCAATTAATATAATATCGCTAAACATACATAATCTAAATTTAAGAAAACTATAAAATATGCCTTACCCACATAACCCACAAAAGAAGATGAATCAATTCATATCATATTCTCGAATATGTATATGATGTGAAAGAAAAAGAATGGAGAAGCAACCATTAAGGATTATGCAGAACTGATATTTATTTAAAATGAGAATAAACTAGAACTGCAAATGGAATGAATCGTGGAGTAAAACTGAGAACTGAAATAAATAAGTTTTTGGGAAAAACTGCAGAAAATGAGGAAACTGCAAAGACACAACGTGAAGAGAGAATTGATGAGAGGCAGTACAACTGCCTCTGAGATCGTGCAGAAAAGGAATTGACTTTTACGGATAAGATAAACAAAACACACCCGATTACCTTTCAAACTTTCGATAACAACAATTAATTAATAAATAATAATATATATCCTATCTTAATTTAAAATATAAAAATAATAATTACATATTCCTTAACTCACATTTAAAATTACGGGGCGTTACAGAAGTATTATGCTAGTGATATCCTGGAAGTGTGGTCACTTTTATCATATCAGCAAATTCTCCTGGAAGACTGACCTTATGTGTGTTTGTTTATGCTTTCTCTCTCTCTCTCTCTCTCAGGGAGGTATTATTGTTGCCTTTGTTTAATAATATCCTTTACGATCTCATAGCTATTCAAATACCTTGTGGTAATAAATCAATGAAAAACTATTCATAATCTTAATTTCAGTCTTTCCTTCAAACTCGGCATGCTTAAAAGATTCCATCATTTATTTTGGTATGTATAGTGATTCACTTACATGCTGTATTCTTTTCAAGTTATGTATCAGTTCTGATTGTCTCAGCACTTAATGTAGGGAAAAGGATGCTGTTCAGCTGCAGCTTGAAGCGTAAGTCTGTAAATTATGCTTCATCTAAGGTTCAAGTTTCTACAGAGTTTATTTTGGTCTTTGGTTCCTTTAATTTTCTTATAATCTATTTCGGGGCAGTGGGATTTTTACTTTTCGATGTTTTCTATGAATCAAAAAACATGATTTCTTCTTGCTTTCCACTATTAACCAATAAAAGACTCAGAGCAATCCTACCGATGTATTATTTGCTGGAGCTCAGGCCCAGTTTGTCCTGAACATTTGGAGCAGCAGACAAAGTAGAAGCATCAGTGCATGTTTTATACAAAGCTCAATTAGTTGTCCCAGACTTTGGTGCTTCAGGACCAATTGGGCTGGGAAATCGAGACCCCTGAATCATTAAGAGTAATTATTGGTAAAAATGTCAAAGTGGTATAAATTATGTTTTATATTAAGGTGGATAGGAAAATTATTTGGTTTAAGAGGAGAAATTCTCCCATATTAATTATCAGTGAATTGTAACCTTGTTACTAATCACTTTACTAATGACTGATTTTATTTTTTTTAAAACTTCATCTCTCTGCATTTGTCAGATTTAATTTATTAGTGTGAGTAGGTTATTTACGTTCTTACTGCTGCCAGAATTCTCATATAAACAGCAGCAAACATACATCTAGCAAAATATCTCTGAATTTGCCATAGTTTTCCATGTTCTTTGGCTAATGACCTGATATGCTGAAATCACTGATTGAACATTTTTTTGTGGGTAAATTTAATCTTTCTGACCACCAGACTTGGTGATGAGCATGTTGGCTATCGACGGATGGATTTTCCAGATTTGAAGTTGAGTATAGTTGGCGGGCGACCATTTTCTTGTGGTGGTGAACAATTATATAGGAAGAAACTTCTTACTGCGAGGTTAGTACTCTACTCGTGCCAAAATCCAATTTTAATCCCCCTGTGCAATTCTGCATCATTCTTTAATTAGAAGCTGTATTCCAATGTGATCTAGCGGGACTGAAAGCAAAGGAGATCATTTTGTTTTCTATTAGTTACATTTAAAAATTAGAGTTTTATAATTATATCGATTTTCCAGTGGTTCAAGATATGAAGAAAAGAGTTGTGCAAATCAAACAAGAGTGTCAATTGTTTCATTATGATTACCCATATTGTTGGGAGTTGAATACAAGATCTCAATGCCTTGTCATATAAACCTGGTCTCAATATGTATACTCATATTGTTTCATTTACGCTGAATACAATTGTTCTGCTAACTAAATGAACACAATTGCCCTTAATGAGATAGTTGTAGGGACTGATAATCTCAGCAAATTCCTCTTATTCTGGTCTCATATCCATGATTCTCTCATCCAACCACTTTCCTAGATACGGTGTACGTGATATGGAAGGAAGTGCAAAACGGATTTATGAAGCTACGAAGGGAACTCCTGCTGATCATTCAATAATATTTCTTGCTCATAATGGGCCTACAGGTATATCAATTTGTGGACTTTCTTCACGAGACACCTTCGATACTTTTTTTATAACCAGGCAGACAACTCATCCAGGCCTCGGTTCCAATGAGGATGATATCTGCGGAAAGGATTGGACTTTTGTCGCTGGTGACCATGGGGACCCTGGTAATTCTGAATCTCTGCTCACTATTTATCATATGCAGTTAATAATTAGTGAAGAGGCTTAAATTTGATCCATAGTGATAAAAGAAGTGTGATTTGTGTACACAGATTTAGCCAGCACAATATCCCAAATAAAAGAGACCACCAATTTGTGTATTAAGTTGGTAGTGTTTGGTCACATGCATAATCATCTGGCATATGGAAAAGGTCTTCGAAAAATGATAGTGGTTGGGGATGACAATATTGTGTACCTCAACGGAGCCATTGTTCCTAGGGTTAAAACAATCGTGAAAGAACAGGTAAGCTCCTCCACAGCTACATCGAATATTGAAGGCACTTTAAGAGCCTTCACTGTTGTTGACATATTAGATGGGACTTTGGAGAAAATTGCTGAAACTTGGGTTTCAGTAATCGGAGACAAAGTTACGATAGAAGACGAGTTTGTATTACTAAGCAAGGGATCTAGGATTTAGGTACTCTGGTTTTCTGGTATGTAGGTTCAATCACTCATTCATCAGTGTTTTTATATGATGCTATGTATAATACCGAATATTATAGTCGAAATCGAATGCAGGTGGAGTTGATTATTGGTGCATGCTATGCATATCATTAACTCAGTGTAAGGTATTGTATTAGAATTGATGATTATTAAATATGAGTACCAATATCTTCCTTCTATATAATTTGCATAAAATCTTGATGCTCTTCTGTCTTCATGTTATAGCAAAATTGTTTTTTCTTTAATGTTCTTTTTTAAAGGAACTGTTTGGATATATTGGGGCTGAAATGCTGACATTGTAGAAAACAAAACAAAGCAGGCAATCTGCAACTGCAGCTCTGCAAGAAATAAAACAATGTCATTCATATGTTTGACCCCTTTATCCAATGATATGGTGGTGGGGAGCCCCCCCTCCCCAAAAGGGGGTCTATGATTCATCTTTACTTTTGGTCAAGGTTTCTCATCTTTTATTGGTGCATCAACTTCCATGCATTCTTTAATTAATGGAGGTTGGCTTTTCTTTAAACAAACAATGCCATCTCCTTTTCTCTCTCAAGATTTTGAGAAAAGAAAGCACTTATTGCAGACAGCCCCCACCACATATGTTTTTTTTTAGATGAGTAAAGTTTGTTGTCTGATCCATGTTGATGATTGCTTCTTAATTTGGTAGGGCAACTTATCTTGCAAACACAGAGGAGGTTCTTATGGAAGATTTCCAGGTGTTTGTTCATTTGCAATGTTGAGTTAAATTTGATGAATTGCTATTTCTCTGTGTGTTTTTTCATCTCTTGTGTGTATTATTTGTTATTAGAGTTGCTACTTTGTTGGGGTTTCTTTGGTATTTAGCTGAGTTTGGGACAGCAATTAATACTACTATAAGTAGTACCGCAGGCCACAAAATAAAATTGGACATCTATTAGTGGTTTTTTTTTTTTGTAAATAAGGGTTTGGTGAATTTAATTAGTAAGCATGTATCACTAATGGAGTTAGAAGTGTTAAAATAAATGAGCAAGTTGGATTCGACTTGTAACTAATTTAAGTTCAAGATTGTTTCATGCACGTAGGTTAATGAGCCGCTTGGCTGGATAAATATCGACCATTATTATAATAGTAATTAATAATATTAATACTATTTATGATAAATATTATTTGATTATATTAAAATATATTTATAAATATAAAATATATTGGAAGTAATTAAAATATGGCTTGATAGAACTTGACTCATTTTGCTTAATAAGTCGAGTTTGAACTCTATCGAGTAATTTTCAAATCGAATCAAGCTTTTTTTTGGCACATTTTCTATCAAATTCAAGCTCACTAGATAACTATTTAAGTCGAGCTTTAATATACGATACTCTATATACTTTTAACTAGTTTATACCCTATATACTTTTAACTAGTTTTTTCCTATTTTAAATATGGAAATTGTATTTTACAGAACAAATTTTTTATATATAAAATTGAATCAGGAAGAGTTATTTATCTACATAATACTATTATGAGAAATTATCATAAACGGTCCATTGAGTATACCAAAACCCATTGAATTCTCAATTTTAGTCATTTTTCATTTCAATTTTAGTCCATTTTATACAATTTTGGTCCAATTTGATTTAAAATTTTTAATTTCAGCCGGGATTTGCACATGTTGACCAAAATTTGGGAATTTCTTTCAGTTTCCGGTGATTGTGCTTACGTGGCAATAATATCATTAATTTAATGCCATTTAAACTCCACATCAGCAAAATGAAAAAGAAAAAAATAGAGAGAACCATGAATTAGGGTTTGGCCTTCATCATCCAAATCCTCCAACTCAATGCCGGCGGTTCTGGAAACAACAAGGATCGGCCGTCGAGGAACTTCTCAGAACATGTCCGACAACCTCTAGGCTCCGTGCGGCGCTGAGTCGATCGGAATGGTACATTATGAACATGATAATGGTGATGGTGATTTGGGCCCTGGTTGCGGCCATTCCCTTCCAGGAGAGGAACGGGCTGACGACCCATCTGCAGACTCCGAGGAATTTGGGGTGGGTCGTCCCGACAATCGGGCTGCAGGAGAAGATCGGAGACGAGTGGAAGAAGAAGGAGAAGAGGGGGACGCCAGGTTTGCTGAAGGAGTTGTAGGGGATGGAGAAGGCGGCGCGTTCAATTCATGGAGGTGTACGCGTTTCCATTGGAGGAGGAGAAGGAGGCGGGCTGGTGGAAAGGCACGCACAATTTCTCCACGATTTTGACAGTTTAGGGCTGAAGGGTGGATGATTAAATTGATGAGGCAACAGCCGTCGGATTGCGATGGCAGCGGCACTTCGACAGCAGACTGGGAAACGCGGCGGCGACAATCTCAGCGGCTCGGAACGACGGGATGCTATGGCAAGATCTGATCGGGAGTGGCTTAGTGCGTGGATTTTTTGGTTCCCAGCTAGGAGCGACGAATGGCAAGCAGATCTCGGCGGAATGACGCCAGACTCCGGCAGCGGCAGTCAGGACGTGGCTCTCCAACACGGCAGCGACGATCGATGGGTGGCGGCGACGGACTGGCGGTGAGAAGCGGCAGATCAGGCGGTCTCGATGGCTGGCAGCGACACTAGAGGGTAAGCAACGGACGGTGTTGTTCGCGTTTAGCGTCGGCCATGCGACGGTGGCGATTGGCAGCGATGATGGTGAACACGCCGGAGAGGAACGTTGAAGGGAAGGTTTTTCCGGTGGGAATAGAACTTCCACTTTCTTACACGTAGGAACAGACCTTGATGAAATGGCAGTCAAAGAGGCGATTTTTATGCCACGTGGGATTGGGTGCTTTTGGAAAATGTCCAAAATTAAGTCACCTATCACTCTCCGGTTGTTCCTAATTTATTTTAGGAAAATGGACTAAAATTGAAAAAATTGAGATAATAGGACTAAAATTGAATTGAAAATGACTAAAATTGATAATTTTAAAAGTTATAGGACCATTTGTGGGTTTGGTCATGCTTAATGGACCATTTATGATAATTTCTCATACTATTATTATTATTCTTTAAAATGATAAATTGTTATTTTAAAAAATTAATAGATTAATAATAAATTTATAAAATGAGTAATAATTATTTACACAATTAAAATGATAACTCCTCATCTAGTTTTAAAAAAAATCTAACCTTGAAATTTTTTCATGCAATCCTTTGCTTTGTGAGAGTATTTTCTCATTTAACACTAGTTTATTTTGTTCAATTTTGCATACTTCAATTGAATAACTACGATTTCTTTTTAAAGAAAGGAAATTGCAGTAAAATCAATTACTTCTCATTTTCTCTTAAAAAAAAAAGAGAGAGAAAAGTCCATTAGTTGTATTTTTTCCAAATAGTTGCATCGATAAAATACATCCTCATCATATTAATATATGCAAGTGTGATTTGAATTAATTAATTTATTGAAAAAATTTTTTTTTGGAGTTTAATAATAAGAATAATAAAAAAAAGGGTGAAAATAGTGAAAGAAATTGAAAAACAGTTGGGCGAAACAAGAGAATGTCTGATTTCTGACAAGGTCAATCTGACATATCCAATCTGTAATTCTCTCGTCAAGATCCATAGCAGCCTTTGACCGAATCTTAGCCGTCCATCATTCTTCCCACATTCCACCTTTAACAACTTCTATTTTTTAAGATAAAAAATAGATTTATTAATATTTAATACAAATTATATGTTCATATTACTATTTATCTAAAATTATTATTAACAGATACTCCCTTCATCCTAGAAAAGATTGCACTCCCTTTCCTGACACGGAGATTAATAAAGTGGTGACTTTAGGGCTATTATGATATTTTTTGTTAATAAATAAATGATAAAATATGTTAAGTGTGTTAGGTAAGGGTGATTTTTTTGTAAATAAAGTGTATGGAGAAGGATGATTGTGTTTGACTTTTTGCCTTTTTTAGGAATGTGCAAACTTTTGTGGGACAACCCAAAATGGAAAGTGTGTCATCTTTCCTGGGACGGATGGAGTACAATATATTATGATAAAATACCTAATACATCCCTGCAATGAAATACAATCTTAATCAATTTCTTTTATTAATAATTTCAGTTCTTTCCTTTTTCCTCTCTCTCCTTCGCTCTTTCTTTCTCTCCCTAAAAACCCTGGATCTTTCTTTCAAATTTCTCCTTTCTGATTTCAAATTATCGGAGCTTTTCAATGAGAAGTCGTGATGGAGGTTTTTGGTTTTCTTATTTGGATGCATTATTAGTTCAAGAATGATCATGTATTTTCTTAATGCTGAATTGCTGATTGGTTTGATTGTGTAGGATTCATTCATTAAGCATGATATTTGTCAAAACTCATCTTTGTAAGACTATAGTTAGATTTGCTGTTCTTTTAATTGAAAATATGGTTCTGCAATGCATATCATGGTAGTGTGCGTGGTAGTTTCTTGTGAAGAAATAAAAAGTTGGTGATGGAGGTTTTTGGAACTAGAGTTTCCATTGGTAATTGATGAGGTTTTAGGAACTCTGCAGAATACAAATATATTAAACATTAATATTTTTTAATACATAAGTTTTTAATAATATACTATCTCCATCCCGCCCAAATAGCACAATTTTACTATATTGGACGTCCCGTCCAAATTGCACAATTTTCCTCTTTTAGTAAAAAGAGTCCACCAATGGCCCACCACTACCAATCACATCTCTCTAATGCACCTACCCATTTTACATAAAATAATAATACTCATTAATCTACGCGTAAAAAGTAAACGGTGCAGTTTGACCGGGACGGAGGAAGTATAACATCATATACCAACGTAACAGATTCAAATATATTGGCCATAAATATTTCTGAATACATATATTTTGAACAACAATAAATATCATAGATTTTAATATACTGAACATAAATATGTTGAACATAAATATTTTTAATACATAAAATTTGAATAAAAATAAACTATTAATTTTTTTTGAACCGTGAATAGGGGGAGGTTTGTTGCGATGTTTAAGGAACTAAATTACAAAGATAATTTTTTCTGAATACAAATATATTAAATATTAATATTTTTTAAATATGTAACATAACACCATACTTGCTACATTTATTATTCTTATCTTAAGATTCGAAATTCCTTCCTTTTTACTAATAAGGTAAGGAGGGGAAAACTTTGCCTTTTTTTTTTAAGGTTCAAATCATGATATGAAATCAGTCGATAAAGCATAAATCGCAGTGAAGAATCCTCTTTTCGACTCTGACTCTCCTACTCCAGTCGTTGCTTTTCTTTCTGTTACTTCGAAAGTACTTTTGAATAATATATTGGAAGATAATCTTTCTGAATACAAATATATTAAATTTAATATTTCTGAATACATAAATTATGAATAATACATAACATTATAACATGACAAATTTTAATATATTGAACATATATATATATATATATATATATATATATATATATATATATATATATATATATATATATATATATATATATATATATATATTGAACAATAATAAATGTCATAGATTTTAATTTATTGAACACAAATATGTTGAGCATAAATCTTTTTTAATACAATCTATTATTTGAATATGCGACTCTTTTTTATCAGATTGACTAATCTCAACCTATTTTTTATTTTTATGGAGAGATGTTAATTAATTTCTGAATACAATAAATCTTATAATAGAGTTAAAAGGGGTATTTGATGTGTTCAATTTGCAGTGGATAGTATTTTAATTTGGATAATGTACCTGCTAGTAATATAGATAGATAAAGTGTACCTATAAGTAATGGACCCTTAGTAACACTTGGATAATAACTATTTTATAGTATTTTCTTCTTCATTTTATAGTATTTTCTTAAATATTTATCTTTTTTTAATAGATATTTTTACTTTTTTTAAAAAAATATTATACTACATTTTTGAATAAATCATGAAATAATTTATTATATTATTATTATTTAATATTCACCTTTTAAGACAATCTTTTCACTGTACGATTTTACACCAGTGTTCCCCAAAAATTTTAGGGTAGGTTTTGCGTGAGACCGTCTCACGTGAGACTATTTTTTACTTTTTAAAATAGTTATCATTTTCGCTATAAATTATTATCACTTTTCCTATAAAATGTTATCACTTTTTATTTATACTATAAATTGTTCATGAAAGAGTATTATCACTTTTCATTAATTTATTATCACTTTCCTTCATAAAAATTATCACTTTCTGCCGTCTCAAGTAAGTCCTTACGTGAGACGGTCTCACACAAATCTTTGTCAAATTTTTAACACCATTTCTAGAAAATCAATTTTATTTAGGGTGTAAATTGATGATATTGTAATGTCTATTTTAATAATAATAAAATTATGAGGTGATATATTGTGCATTCATATATATTAAATTTTTATTTAATAATTGTTGAGAGTGGAATTTCACGCATTTTATGTGTGCACATTACACCATTTTGCTTAGGAAATTGATCGTTTTTGCATGGAATTGTGTATGTTTAAGTATTTACACGATTTTAAGGCTATTAAGGTGTTTTTGTGAGTTTCGAAGGCAGGAAACAGGGTAAAACAGGGCAGGATCGGAAGAGGAGCAAAACAGACCCGGAACGGCCCAGCTCGGGAGCAGCTCGGCGAGCCGCTCGAGCCGAGCTGGGTGCCGAGCGGCGGTAAACAGCGCCGAGTGGGGTCCCACTTGGACCCCAGTGACGTGGCAAGTTCGAGGGCAGGCCGCTCGGCCGGGTCAGGACCCAGCTCGAGCCGAGCGGCTAGCCGAGCGGCCCAATTCTGGCCCAGACGACGCCTGTTCGATTCAGCAACGTATATATATGTGTATTTCGTCATTCAGACGCAAGATTCGTCGCGAAAACAGCCCTGCATCCATCTTAGAAACAATTAGGGAGATCGAGACGTTAATCGGAGAGAGCCCAGCCATAAACCATCATCAATCCACACTCCTATCACACCCATATCAGATTACAACCTGATTCCACCATCCATCCAATTCCACAAGGGTTCCAAGTGCTAATCGAGGGAGAATCAAGCAATTGAAGAGACGGAGAAGGAACGTGAGATTGCTCCTACACTAGGGTTTCACAATTCTTATCTATTCCTTTCTATTACTTTGATTATTGTTATGAATTGCATAGCCATGAGTGTTGCTTGTAACCTCATGGGCTAATTTTATATACAGTTCTAAGGTTTGATGGATTGATTTAATTGATTTGGGGATTTAGACCAAAGATTGGGATTTATGCAGTTGAGCTTTTGATTTTACTTATTTTACTAAGACATGCTTTTCTGCTTCGTAACGTCTTCATAATACATTCATGACATCCGCTATAATGCTTGGATTATTGTGTTAGCTTGTGTGCGTTCATGATTGGTATTGTCTATCTGTTAGGGATTAGAGTAGCTCCGCTATAAGCACTTTAATTTCATGAACTGGTTAATCAAATACTTGATTTGTTTAGTGGAACAATGCAATTAGACAATCAAGTAGGAAGTGAATAGAACCTTGTAGTAATTCCAGAAAATATCTTGTTAGTCGAACTTACCATCCGGAGGTATTGTTGTTCGCTGGATTAGTATCTAGGAATAAGGCTTGGTAATATTTGCGCACCTTAGGATTTAAACCAGATTATACTGTTAGCTTTGAATCGAATCATATTCGGTGGGATAACAGGGATATGTGGTGTATTTTCAGTGAAACTGCATGAATGAGCAATCGTAAGTTTAATAACCCAAATTAATTGGTCAATACCTGATACCTTAGAACTGTTTGTCATCTCTTGATTAGACACTTGTTTTTATTTTTCCTTGCTTTTAATTAATTCAGTTATTTAATATTTCGTTAATTAGATTAATTCACAACAAAACATTGGAAATTGGTTACTCAATTCTGATTAATTAGTAATTAATAGTAAAATAAATAATTAGCTGTCTCAGTGGGATCGATAATTTAACTTGGGTGCTTGCTGCTACAATTGATATCCTTATACTTGAGGATTAAATTATAGTGCATAGAAAAAGCCTATCAATAATATATATATTTTTAATAAATATATAACCTTTTCATGTTCAATTTTTTATTAAAAAAAATTAATATAAAATTTTGAATGTGCTGCATGTTGCAATCGGGTGAACAGAAGAAATTGGAACGAATTTAATTTTTTAAGCAACATGTATTATTCACATATTCATCAATTTGGTTAATTAATTAAATAATGAAATTTGTGTGGAGTATGATAATAAATTTCTACTTATTAAAATACTCCATTTATTATTGGTCCATGATGGTGAACTAATATGATTAGGTGTGATGATGATAATTTAATAAGAAATTGGAACTAAAAGAATTCTTACACATAGAATCTTTGTTCTGTGTGTAATGCTTATCATAACTTGTAAATGATCACAACTACTATATCCTTGTTAGAAATCATGTTTAATGATTCCATCTTTCATCATAATCATAGTTATTATTTCATTAATTATGTCTAAATAAATAATATTTTTAAATGGCAAGCACCACAATTACAGAGAGTATGTACTATACACTCTTCAGATCAGTTAAGAGTTTTCCAACAAGATAATAGGTTAAATTTCCAACTATATAATATAGCAGTGGATTCATGACTTGTGCCCAATTATCTATTCAAACAAGAATTATATAGTAATAATAATGATATAATACAACAACTTACAATTAATCAACCAAATATTATAATTTTAAATTTTCTTTTTTTTATTGCACTTTTCTGAACGTGACAAGATCCAGACGGCTTAGTCTTCATTACAATGAAATATAGGTTTGTGATTTGTTTTTAAATACTCTTTCAATTACATTAATCATAACTATACTATAAAATCTACGAAGATTTTAATTCTAGGTGGAATTCATTCTAGGCTAGTACTCCCTCCGTCCGCTCGAAAGAGGGTCTTTTTTCCATTTTGGTCGTCCGCTTCAAATAGGGTCATTTCCTTTTTTACACACATAGGACCCACACACACCCACTAATACAACTAAAATATGGGGTCCACACTCCCACTAATACAACTACCCACTACACATTAAATAATAATACTCCTTAATCAACGTGCACAAAAGTAAACACCCCTCTTTCGGGCGGACGGAGGGAGTATATATATATATATACATATACCATGTTAGTTTATTGATTGATTTTAAAGTTTTAAGGTAAATGACTTAAAGTAAATTTGCAAAATATTGTGATCAATAATTTACCTTAAAACTTTAGTCAATCCGAAATCAATCAATAAACTAACATGGTAGTTTCATTGAGATATAAATGAATTGATTAACACAATCTAGCTACAAAAATAAATGCAAAGTCACTGAAAAAAGAAATGGAGATTTTTCCAAGGGCAGAATGGACTTTTCACAGAAAACATATCAATAATGGGTGTCCATAACCATAACCAATCATCCACAGTGAAACAATTGTTTATTACACAACTCATCCCAGAAAAAGGAGAAAAACCAACAAACATGCAACACACAAAAACACAAACACACTTCTATTCATTTTTGCTTCTTTCAATTCCCCTGTCTCCATCTTCAGCTTAGATCGGATCTTCCAATATCTCCATTATCATCCACGCACGAACCCAAAGAAAGAAAAAAAAAAAAAAGATTTCAGAAAAAAAAAAGATTTCTTTTTTTTTTTGGAAAGAGAGAGAGAGAGAGAGAGAGTTATTGGAAAGAGGGAGAAGGGAGAAGAAGAGAAAGAAAGAAATAAGACGAGCCCAACAAAAAAGATCCTATTTTTCGACAACCCCAGAAAGAGATTTGTGTGTTCATGGCCTGAATTTTGATTTTCATGTTGGAAGGAGGAGAATTCTTTGTGAAAGTTTTTTTCATTGGATAAAAAGAAATAAATGGGAAATGTGACATCGAGCGTTGCTGCAAAGTTTGCATTCTTTCCACCCGACCCACCAACGTACGATGTGTACAGAGATGATGAAGATCGACGGCTGGTGATGAGTGGGTTGACAGCTGACAAAAACGTCGACGTTCATTTGCTGGATACCAAAGCAGGAAATAAAATTGTGGCCACTTTTTGGAAACATCCTGCTGGTAGATTCACCATTTTGTATTCCCATGGAAACGCTGCGGATTTGGGGCAGATGCAGGAGCTTTTTCTTGAGCTCAGAGCACATCTTCGTGTTAATATCATGAGGTGACCTTTGTGTCTTAATTTGGAGTATTTGTTTCTTGTTCATATGTATCTAGGTTTGTGAATTGGGAAAATTTATAAATGTGTTGTTTAAATGGGATTTATTGGCTTCCTATGATGACACCAAGAATTGTCGGAGAGATGTTTTCTGCTTTGTATCTTTGTTGTTGTTGATTTTGATGGTACACTGCTTGGTTCAGCCAATTTTGTGTGTTTCTATGACAAAAGGTTTAAATCCTTTTGACAAATTTGGGATAAATGAGTGTTGTTGTTTAGAGATTCAATTCTAAGCAGGGTTTATTTTCCCTTGATTAAATTTTGTCCAAGTCATGCAAATCTTGTGGAAATTTATGAGTTTTATGTTAGCTATATAGAAATTCAAGATTGTCATCCTGTTGGAATGATTTGCTGAAGTTTTACCCTTGGGATATATGTCTTCAGTTTCTTGATTCTAAATATGATACTCCTATCCATCAATATTATGTTAAGGTTGCATTCTTTATGACACCATATCTCTGTGACTTTATTGCAGCTATGACTATTCCGGATATGGAGCGTCCTCCGGTAAGGTGAGAACTTTGATTATGTGTTTATAGTTAGATTCTTTTTAGCTTAATTCTGAAATTTGAAATTTAAACTGATTTGAATACAAACTTTCCATGCTATGGAAGGCAAAGGGAAGGGAATTTGTATGAATATGATGGCTCTTCATGATTTGATGGCTAAAGTTTGACAAGTTTATATGTGATGATTATAGCCATCCGAGTTGAACACATACTATGACATCGAGGCTGTCTATAATTGTTTGAAGAGCGAGTACGGAATCAGGCAAGAAGATGTGATTCTATACGGTCAATCTGTTGGGAGTGGTCCTACATTGCATCTGGCTGCTCGTTTTCCGAGGTTGAGAGCTATAGTTCTTCATAGTGCAATTCTTTCAGGCATAAGAGTTTTGTATAATGTTAGGGTCACATTCTGGTTCGACATTTTCAAAGTAAGTTTTCTACCTTCTTACTGCTTTCAGCTTATGGCGTTGAGGATGTTATCTGATTCAAATTATGTCTGTTTTCTCCAGAACATAGACAAAATAAGGAATGTCAACTGCCCAGTTCTAGTCATACATGTAAGAAACGTATCTTACTTCGTTCTTTAGCACTAAAATGCATTTTGAAGATGTTTTTACACTGCTGTTGAACTTTGCAATCTGCGCATGACACTAAACTCACGTAACTGCAGCGACACATTACAGACAGATTCAACCTTGCTTTTACTCTTGGTATAAGCTTTATTTCATTCTTAAACTCTGTACCTCGAGGGGTATGTCTGGTGTTGAGACCCCAATTCTATAACTAAGATGAACATTGTTTCTTGTTCGTGCTTTACCGTGAAAAGACAATATGACAACTAATAGGCATATCCTAGGATCTCATACTATACTGTGTGGTCTATGGCATTATAAAGTATCAATCATCCGCTTAAATAATAAAACCTCTAGTTAATCCCAAACTGCTTCGAACAATCGTTAGTCTAATTTGGTAGGTGTAGCTCTCTGCTCCTAGTTCCATAAAACAAATGAATAGAATGATGAACTTGAAAATGTTGTCTACATCAGGAATCAGCTTAGGATGTTGCATAAATATTCAAAAGATAAAAGAAATCCCATAATCCAGCTCAGCTACTGTCGAAATCCTAGAAGATGATGGAATAATGCTAAGATGAAATCCTAGAATGCCCTTTTCCGATTTAAGGAACTTCATTCCCACCCTTCTAGTTCTAGTTGTCTAAGTGTTTTACCATTTACTAAACCATTGTGGAATAGGTCAATAAGGTGGCTCAACTATGAGAAACACTCTGTTTTCATTTCTTTTTATCAGTTTCAATTAAATTTGCTGTCCCCAACTCGTCGCCTTTTACTACACAGTCTTTCATTCAATGGGTTTTGTGGTTTATTGGGCATATCTGTTACTTGCAGGGTACGAACGATGACATTGTTGATTTGTCACATGGCAAGCGACTATGGGAGCTTGCAAAGGAGAAATACGATCCATTATGGGTGAAAGGTGGAGGACACTGCAATCTTGAAACATTCCCTGAGTACATTAGACACCTACGGAAATTTGTAAACGCAATGGAGAAGATTTCCTTCTCCAAACGGAGCACCACGCAGCCTGATCCGGGGCCCCCAATAACAGAATTCAAACACAACAAATGCTTGATATTTACAAAAAGATAATTCTTCCATTTTTGGTTATGTAGGGATAAGTTACACCTCAGTATAAACACTTGCTTCCTCTCGTGCTTTGTCTGAAGGGATTCGAATCATTGATTGGTACAAAGACTTGATGTATCTATCAGGATTGAAGATGATCAAATCTACATTCTTTATAGTCGAGCAGAACCCGGTGAATGACCTAATCTTTCCGTTTCCCTGTCACTGTGTCACAGCAAGACGTTTCCCCTGTTCCCAGAAAACTTTCAGTGTTCTCAGCTCATGTATACCGTGAAGGTTTTAGCTGCAAGTAGTGTACTAGTATATTGTTATTCATTCTTCTGTACTGATAAGAAATCGATACGACCCACGATCCAGCAGAATTAAAGTATCATTACGATGAGATTCTAACATTTATGCGATCTGTTGTGTATATACTGTCACTTGAAATCTATATGTTAATGATCTTCTTTCTTCCTCTGATTAATATTTTGTACAATTAACCCTTGATATGTTGATATCTTCTTGTTGGGTTTCTATAAGTTATAACTCATTCACCAATTGTCATCAATATCTTCTTAGATACTATCACTTCTTATTGGTAGTAATGGAAGAAACAGAAAGTGTTACCAAATTAAGGCGAAACTGATACAATAGTGTTAACTCCTCTAGCTTGTAGCAGCATAACTGAGCATCGAGATGTCTGAAAGAATGCGCTGGAGGCGATTCAATTTCAGACACTTCGATGCTCAAATCAGTCGAACGATTGACCCAAATTCAGACACTTCAATGCTCAAATCAGTTGGAACAATCGACCGAAGTTGGCGCCAAGTGTTGGTAAACACTTGAGGAAGGAGAACAATCAGTCATAAAATGAAGCTTTACCCATTTATTCACAAATGCATAACATTATATTTCAGAATTTGTCATTTCCATGAACAATCTCATAAGAATAGATATCATTAGCTAATTAGCTTCCTTTGTTGACATACAATTATACTAAACAAATTCTACAATAACAAAACTAAAATAAATGCTGTGTCGAGACGATCAATTAAAATCTCCATATATAAAATAATCTCACGAAAGAATAACCCAAATAAAATAGATTTTCTATGTTCATTCATGAACAAAATCCACCACACAATCACTTGTTTATAATCAAGAATCTCCGTAGTAAAAAACAGTCAGCCTAAGCTTGATCAAAACTCAATTTTCAACCAGTTGTTGTAATAGACACAAGTTTTAGGGGAGATTTTACCTTTAGGCGTACACGAGTCACTCAAAGTACATGCACCACAAGGTATCGAAGAAAAAATACCCGTCTTGACAGCCTTCGCAACATCAGCCCTCACAACTCTATAACACGTTTTTCCTTCGGGAATCAACTGATACTCTCCCAACCCGGTGCTCTTCTCCTCGATAATATCATTATCCAATTCCATCATATACAGTATTTTAGCCACTTGTTCGGAAGAAATATCAAAGGTCACCAAACGTTGCTTCTTCATTTCATTGTGGACTCTCTCCACCGTAGCAACCTTCCACTTGTTCAGTTGTCGAATGCAGAACTCCCTCAGCACTCTCACGAAATCATTATCGAGTTTCCCATCCGTGTAAAAATCACCTCCGCTTATTTCCTTGGAGGGTTCGTAGCCAACTGCCATGTAGTGTTTGCCACTCCTACTGTTAATGTTTTTCACCTCTTTGATCAGAGATTTAGCCAACAACGACTTGATGGATTTGTTGACAACAACATCCGGCAGCTTTGTCTCATACTTGATGCTCCGGTTCCAAATGCCTGCGTCTTTTCTACTTTCGATCAAGTTGAGGATTGTAAGCTCGTCGCCTACGACAGCTTGTGGATTCCTGGCTGGTCTTCCCTGTCTACTCATTCCTGTGGATTAATGAAAAACCATGCATAAATATACAACCAATTAGTCACGAGAGTAATAATTGTCATGCATAAAGGTGACAATACTTTCTCGTTTAGTTAGGCTTAACATGTAATAGTACATTCCATTTCAACCAAACAATTTTTATATGAGATAAAGCAAATAGGAGAACTGGAAAAGGCCTAGTTGCACCCAAGAAAATTGACTAATAATGATAGAATCCATTATTATTAATTATATCCGGTCATAATAGCTTAAGGAAGCTATTACGACGGGAGATAAGTAATAATGACACATTCTTGTCATTAAAGATCTTTAGCTAAAGAAACAATAATGAAATTTTCTTGTAGTGTTGCTAAGATCAATTTTCTTGTTGTGTTGCTACAAACAGTTGCACAATTCAACAAGACTTCTCAGCATTTGATCCAACTATGATCAAATTATCTTAAATAATCAAATAAATCTTAATTAAATTCATTAATTGTGGTTTCCATTTCTTGAGGGAAAAATAAAACCTAATTTAAAGAAAAAACTCCCAACTCTCTCTCCAATCTCAATCCAACCTACCTCTCTCTCTACATGAATTCTCAGCATTGGTAGTAACAATTAGCAACTAATTAAACTATACATCATTCCCTCTTCTACCATGTTTTATTCATAAATTCTGTTCTTCCTTTCCATGTATATTAATTAAATTCATAATTGATCGAATCAATTTCGCTCACGAACTTCGAAATAATAAAATATTCAATCAAATCACGACAACATTAATTAATTATTTAATGCGGTATTGAAAACAAGATTAATAATTGCGAGTAAGAAAACACTTCCTCCAGTCCACAGCTTAGATTACCGGCGGCGGGTTGAAATTTTCTCACACTCAATGCTCATAAGGTTTAACTTTACTCAATTTTAATGCAACTTTTAAACCCTAAAATCACATCATTCCTTCAATTTTGTTGTTTCTCAGTAAAAGTAATAATGAGAGCGTACCTGAATTCATGAAATCGCTGTTACTCTTGTTGGAAAAAATAAAATAAAATAAAATTTGAGATTTAATATATTGTTGTTATCTCTTGTTGGAAAAAAAATTTTAAAAAAAATTGTTTGTAAAAAAATAATAATAATAACCCTTGAGATTTAATATAGTACCTCTGTCCTAAGAATATCCCTAAATATGTACTATTCGTTTATTTTTGCAAGTAAATTGAATGTAAATATGAATTTTTAAAAAATTAAAATTAGGTGAATTTAATAAATTTAATTTAATTTATGTATATTTTGAGATGGATTTAAATATGGTTACTTTATGTGAAATTGTGATGGATTTAAATAGGAATTTCATATTCCTAAATTTGAGTTATAGACCCAAATATAATATTTTATATATGGTGGATATATTTTTTAAGTATTTTTCCAATTTGTACTAATCTTTTGAATTAAAGAGGTAGCATATTAATGTGATTTGTGTAATTTTTGGAATTTTATTATTGAATGTGGGACTATATTTACTAAAATGAAAATGAAAATAAATAGTTTGTAGTAGAAAGAAATAAAATCGATATGTTTAGGTAAATATTATTTTTTATCTATTAATTTTCTTCAATTTTGAGGGGCGATTGTTTGCACTCCTGAACCCAAAAATATTTTAATTAATCTTTTTAAAATTAATAAGACTAAAATACCCTTATTACTAAATATACCCCAAAATTATTATTCATTCCCCTAAATATATCATCCCAATCTCCCCTAAACACTTCTATTGGTTGATCTCCTGCACAAGTTTTTGTTGGAAATTTTAGGTGAATGGAAAAGTAATTTTAAAAGTGTGTCTATGAAGAGGTGTGATCAAAGGTTGTGATTGTTGAATAATTGTGTCTTTTCAAGAAGGACATTTGAGTTTGAAATCAAAATCCAAATCCAATAGTTGCATCAATTCACGTAAAGACGCATTGAAGTCTATAAATAGACCATCCCTTTCCATAATCCTTCACTCCGAACTCGAATGTTTTCTACACTTCTTAGAGACTTGATCTTAAACACACATGTGTCGTAGAAGTCAAATGAAAATTCGAGTTACCTAAAGAATTCGTAGTGTATTCCAAAGTTGTCTACTCCTAAGGTGAGTTCATAATACTGGTTGATTCGCCGTATCTTATGATTTGTAGTGCAACTATCACAAGATATGAGTCGTTGTATCTTGGAGATGATTGCCGTCGAACCGTAAGCACCAGAGCGGGGCATTTTCGTCTTAAGGAGAAAGAGTGTAGCTCTTGACTCGACTCAAATTTCGTTCTTATTATTTTTGTCACATTTTTTCTAGTCAACATATTATACCAAAACCCAAATATACCCAATAATCTTAAGACAAAAATTATGCTCATGGCTCCGATATAATATTGGTTGACTGCAAAAAGAATATCATAAAAAGATTTTGAACGTGTACAGACATGAAGGTACGTGAATTTATCTTAATTTTTCTGCATGGCATGTGCTATCAAAATTGAATTTTTCAAATTTTGATTGAAAATGAATTTTTGATGAGATGTTGATTAAATGAGAAAAGGGCATGCAATTAGCGAGCGTTGGTGCCAACGGACATCAAATTTGAATTTGCATGGATATTTTTTATGGACTATATTTCCATATTATTTGAATTCATGAATGTTATAAGCAGTGGCGGACGCAGGATTTCCGCCGAGGGGGCCCAACTTTTCTTATACAATAGTTCGTGTTTTTTGTTCTACAAATTTTAAGAAGAATATTTTATTTACCAACTTTTATTAACATTTTTCTAAAGATGTTTTAGTGTTTTTAATTGTATTATGTAAGAGTAACAATTTTGAAACTAAAGTCGATAAAATTATTAAATAAATATGTTATTTAGAGGGAAAATAAATACAATTTTGAAACTAAAGTCAATAAAATTATTAAATAAATATGTTATTTAGAGGAAAAATAAATAAATAAAAGAAATAGAAGAGGGGAAAAAAATAACAGTGCTGCATGAATCGAACACGGGACCTTTAAAACTAAAACATCACACTTTACCACTTGGACACAAAGGTATTTCAAGAAAATTTCTATATCTATACTAGTAATTTGTAAAAGTTCAGGGGGCCCAGTGCCCCCCTACCCACCTAGTACGTCCGCCCCTGGTTATAAGAGATAAGTAAATTATTTTTGGAGGTAACTGTATGTAATTATATGCAGTGTAATGTGTGCATGATTTAATTTTATTTCTTAAAATTTATTAAATTAAAAGAAATAAATTATGGGGTATTTGTACTGGTGCTTGAAAATATGTGTCGGTTCTGAATTGAGATACCAACCGTTTTAATGACTAATTGAAGTGTCATATTGGCATTATAGATGCGTGTGTTGGATTGGTTATTTTTTGGATAATAACAAATAAAATAAGAAATCAGTTAATTAAAACTGTGTGAAAGAGAAAAGATGTAAGATCGGGTTCTCTTCAACCTTATTCTGTTTAAGTTATGTATTAGTTTCAGAATTCTTTCTTATTGAAATTAAAGATGAAAATATGTGAAAAGATGGGCTTGCAGTAGTGGAAACTATACATATGACAGTTAATTTTTGGTCAATGGTGTCCACTATCAGGCAACTCCCCCCCTGCATAAAACTCCTTCTCATCTCTTTGCTTATTACATGTTTACCGCTTTTGCGTTTGAGATATGTGGAGTACAAATCATTCAGATTTGGATAAAACAAGGAGTGTGTTTCAGAAA
The DNA here is from genome assembly GCA_023678885.1 of Pogostemon cablin. Classification (NCBI taxonomy): domain Eukaryota; kingdom Viridiplantae; phylum Streptophyta; class Magnoliopsida; order Lamiales; family Lamiaceae; genus Pogostemon; species Pogostemon cablin. Next base: position 29,223,454 of record CM042975.1, read on the forward strand.
ATGAAATGATCATTGGGAATGACGCCAAATTTTATCACGCTCTTAATCTTGTTCTCTGCATGTAGACATGCTGGTAATCTGAAGGAAGGAAACCGTTATTTCGCCTTGATGAAGGACGTCTCTTCATGAAAAGTTATATCAAACTATATTTTAATTTGGGTATCTTGACCTAAATTATAAAGTTTTGGACTTAAAAAAAAAGATGAATAAATTCAAACAATTATTTCAATAGATTGATTGATTAATTATTTTAAAGAAAGGCCAATTGACCCTAATGTGGGAAATAAGGAAAGCCTCCGGAGACATTTAAATGTGGGGAGAGTCCCCATAGACATCTAAATATGGAGGATCCCGTAGACATTCAAATGTGGGGAAAAATACCTTTAGACATTTAAATATGGTGTAAGGGCGTAGCTCCTAAAGTTAAAATTATATTGGCCTAAAGCAACTAATCGCAATGAATTAAATGGATCTAATCTCAATGAATTAAATGAATTGGAGGAATGGAATGAAAAAACCACAAATTAAAGAAACATTTATAATGGTAACTCAATTATGATAAGTGGAGATCCCACAAATTTGGTTCAATGAGACAACTAAGTTGTATTTGTTCAGATGTGCTCTTGAAATATATTAATTTATTCTTGGAGACAATTCAAGTGCAAATGAACATGTTGACGTGTGGCTATAAAAGCTTTTAATGACTCTTATACCTAATAAAGGTAGGGTATGACAGGTACTCTTGATAAGAGGTCACCTATGTAAGTGTGAGGATGTGCATCATCAATGAAGCGCTTATGAATCCAAGATATGGTCCACGGCCGAAATGGACACAACTATGAGAACCAAAGATATTAGGAGAGGTATTATGTTGGTATGTTATCTTGTCATACACAAAAGTAGAGTAGTTCAAGGCATCACGTCCACTAAACTGCGAGTATGTCCGATAGTATTCATCTAGGAAAGGTTCAAAGCCAGAAGTTACCTATCCCGTGTAATATCTTTTCGTTTGAACTCACTTTACCGTCAGTTTTCTGTGTCGTAGTCTTTTCAGTTGACTTTATCCATTTATGTGGGGATTGTTGGAAATTTTAGGTGAATAAAAAAGTAACATTAAAATGGTGTCTAATATATTAAAGTGTGTCTATGAAAAAGTGTGATCAAAGGGTGTAATTTTTGAATAAATTGTGTCTTTTCATGGAAAGGCATTTGAATTTGAATTCAAAATAAAATTCAATGGTCACATCAATTCACGTAAAGACGCCTTAAAATCTATAAATAGTGATACCGGGATTTTAGAGAAGTAGGAGGCAACACAAGCACACACTCGGATACAATTCCTCACCTATGGAATCCACCACAAGTTTGGAATAAACTCGTCGTCTTAAGGAATCCACCGAAAGACTAAGAGGTGCACTCACCACTCTAGGAATCCACCAAAAGAGTTTAGAGTAGGATACAAGAAGATAACATCTTCTAAACAAGCTTAAAAGCTCAAGATAAGTTTAATTTTCAAATTGGTTGCTTAAGAGCTTACAAATGATGCCATTATATAGGCAAGACTTGGAACAACCCTCCAAGTGAGTCAAAGGAAATAAATGAGATTAAACATTCTCAATGCACATAGAAAATAAGAACTTAGACTCTAATAAATATAAAATTAATGAAAGATAATCAAATACTAAGAATATGTAGATATCAATGTCCATAATGAAGAGACGAACCATCAAAAACCAGCAAAGTCGAAGTTGGTCCAGCAACTTTCGTAATCTGAACAGTCTGCCACACTTCAGTCAAATGGCCATAACTTTCTGTAGGAATATTATTTTTGAGATCCGTAAATTTTATAGAAACTTAGACTTCAAGAGCTTTCCAATGGTATATGGCATGAATCATAACTCTTTTCCAATCAAAACAGATAAATTCGTGAAGTTGACTGACTGTTGGTGATCTCCATGTTGCGTTGGTATTGCATTGTTGGACCATTTTGTTCAAAGGTGCTGAGTTTAAGGTCTTCATTGATGGGTAGCTTTTCAATACTGCAGGCTTCAAATCTTCACCAAAAATTCCCATGTCATTCTCCCCTGGTTGGAAAAGATTCGTCCTCGAATCTGAACCTTCTTCATCATCAACATATGGTGAAGGATTAGCAACATTGAAAGTAGCTAAGACACTAGCAACTCTACCATTAATCACCTTTTGACCACCCAAAATCTTGCACAACATTATTGCAACAATTAAGATAGTAATTAGGATGACCTGACCAAGAAAGGATTGTTGAAAAAACTTCAAAAACTTCCGTTGCATGAACTTGGCAGATCTTCGAGTGCTTCTGCCACCTTCCAGAAGAATAGACATAACTTCTTGTATAAAATTCCAAATGACTCTCCGTTTGTTGCATTTGAAACTAGACTGAAATAGCTTTCTATCTATATACTGCTAACATTCTGAATCCTTACCAATCAGTACCAGAATTATTTTGAAGTTACCCCATATGCAATGCATCATCCGCTTCCACAGCACACAAACTTGCTTCTGAATTTCCTTCATATGTCGATTCTTATCAGCATTCATCTTGAATCTTATATTTTGCTTGTCAATCTCTCTGCAAACCTTCTCATGCAATTCCTTGAAGTAAACATCATGAGTTGCATCCATTATTTTGATGCAATGAATGAAATGTCCCATCTTTAAGAACCAATCAACAAACACCACTACCGAATCTTTGTTCATTTGGGTGCAATACAGCCCAACAACAAACTCCATACTTATATCTTCCCATGGATATAGCAATAATGGCAAAAGAATGTACAGACCTGAATTTTTTTCATGACAAGTACTCATGCATCTTTCAACATACTTCTTCTTGACATCTCTTCCAAAATATCCAGCAAGCTGACCTCCACTATTTGCTTTATCAATAATTGTTAGCTTTAAAGAACAATCAAGAACACATAGCAAGTTACCTTTGAAGAGATAACCATGATGAATCAAGAAAAGCTTGAATGTAGCTTTTAAAGATTTCTCCCACATTTTGCCAAAGTATGAATCATCCTTGAAAACATCTTTTCTTACCACAAACCCGATCACATTCAATAGCAAATTGGTCAACAAAGTGTGTCGTCGACTCAGAGCATCCGCTACTTGATTTAGCACACCAAATTTGTGCTTGATCACAAGGTTGAATGTTTGCAAAACCTCAACACACGTACCATGTTGTTATTTCAATTTCTGTTGTAAATCCAAATATTCCAAAGCTTCATGATCTTCTTGGCTAAGAACTCCCCCTATTCCCACATTTGAAGCACCGTAATCCACTTCGAACACCTTTCCAAAATCTTACATCAGCAAACCTTTATCTACGAGCTCTTGCTCCTGCCTTTGCAACTCATCATGTTGCTTCGGATTCATTCGATAAATTGTTTGATTCAATAAAGAAGGATCACGAATGTTCTTCATTGGAGGAAGGCCTAGTGTAATCTTCTCACGTACCACATCATGAAACTCCTGCAAAAGAAATTCAACTTGGAATGGTATGACATCCACTTCATTCTCCTCTAAAGCCATCGATTCAAACTCCATTGATTCATATAAAGGATTTTCATGAATTTGTGAATAAGAGAGCATCACTTTTGATGGTTCAAGAATACTCTGCATCTCGTCATTTGACGTGAAACTTGTTTGAGAGATATTGTTGTGAAGCCATAGATCATCCTCCACATAGGTGGCATCGAGGCTACGCCGTAACTCCAAATCTTCACCATGATCCTCGTAATCAACATCTTCATCATACTCATCATAAATTGGTGTTGATTCATCATGCTCCTCTTCTTCATACTCATCTTCACTCTTGTCATAAACTAGCTTCTCCCCTTCTTGCTCTTCCTCAATAAGAACAATGATTCTCTGATTTGGACAATCAACAACATTGTGTCCAAGCCCCTTGCACTTGAAACAATTTTTTTGATTAGTAGGAGTACTTGGTTTCACAAAACCAGCACTACTCTCCATATTACTTGCAGCAACTTGTTGTCTTGTATCATTTGCAGTTGGATTCTTCTTTGAAGTAGAAGCACTCCCCCGGTTAGAAGCACCACCACTCGACGAGAAACGTCCACCGAAATGACTTGAATCTTTTTGTTTGGAGTTGTGAGGAAAAGCATCTCGTAGATAATAATCCGGCAAAAATTTCCTCCTTAGCTCCTTTTTCATTTTGTCCCACGTTCTAATCTTCTGTTTGCCATCACGAGCACGCTGCTTCTTAAGATGCTCCCACCATAAGGATGCGTATTTCTTCAATCTGATGGCCACAAGTTTCACCTTGTATTCTTCTTGAATATCTTCGAATTCAAAGACTCTCTCAACCGAATTGAGCCAATCAATGAATTCTTCGGGATCATTTCTTCCTTCAAAGTCTGGAACAATATTGAAAACAAAAGATTTCCTATGAACACTGCTCCTTCGAACCCGTACACTTCGAGATGTATTGCCACTTGAATCGTTACTTCCATCACCATGAAATGGATTGAAATCCAAATCATAACTTGCAGAACCACCATCTGAACCATGACACTCAACATCACGTTCAAGATGTTCGCCACGCGCAAGGCGTTGCTTGAGTTGTTGCACTTGTCTCCTTAAATCTTCTAACTCAATATCATGAGTTGCCATTGCTAACCAAAGCTCTGATACCACTTTGATACCGGGATTTTAGAGAAGTAGGAGGCAACACAAGCACACACTCGGATACAATTCCTCACCTATGGAATCCACCACAAGTTTGGAATAAACTCGTCGTCTTAAGGAATCCACCGAAAGACTAAGAGGTGCACTCACCACTCTAGGAATCCACCAAAAGAGTTTAGAGTAGGATACAAGAAGATAACATCTTCTAAACAAGCTTAAAAGCTCAAGATAAGTTTAATTTTCAAATTGGTTGCTTAAGAGCTTACAAATGATGCCATTATATAGGCAAGACTTGGAACAACCCTCCAAGTGAGTCAAAGGAAATAAATGAGATTAAACATTCTCAATGCACATAGAAAATAAGAACTTAGACTCTAATAAATGTAAAATTAATGAAAGATAATCAAATACTAAGAATATGTAGATATCAATGTCCATAATGAAGAGACGAACCATCAAAAACCAGCAAAGTCGAAGTTGGTCCAGCAACTTTCGTAATCTGAACAGTCTGCCACACTTCAGTCAAATGGCCATAACTTTCTGTAGGAATATTATTTTTGAGATCCGTAAATTTTATAGAAACCTAGACTTCAAGAGCTTTCCAATGGTATATGGCATGAATCATAACTCTTTTCCAATCAAAACAGATAAATTCGTGAAGTTGACTGACTGTTGGTGATCTCCATGTTGCGTTGGTATTGCATTGTTGGACCATTTTGTTCAAAGGTGCTGAGTTTAAGGTCTTCATTGATGGGTAGCTTTTCAATACTGCAGGCTTCAAATCTTCACCAAAAATTCCCATGTCAAATAGGCTCTTTCATTCCATAATCTATCACTTGATTTTCACTTCGAAATCGAATTTCACTTGAGTTACTTGAGCACTTGTCACAAAGTCGTGGATGCCCGAAAAAGTTCAATAAAGTTGTGTCGTTGTAACTGATTCATAGTGTATTCTCAAGTTTGAGCACTTGTGACAAAGTCGTGGATGTCCTAAAAAGTTCAATAAAGTTGTGTTGTTGTAACTGATTCATAGTGTATTCTCAAGTCGTCCAACTCCTAAGGTGAGTTCATAATATCGGTTGATTTGTCGTATCTTGTGATTTGTAGTGCTACTATCATAAGATGTGAGTCGTTGTATCTTGGAGATGATTGCCATCAAACTATAAGCACCATAGTTGTTTTGGCATACACAAATGCAGAGTAGTTCAAGGCATCGTGTCCACTAAACTGCGAGTATGTCCAATAGTATTCAACTAGGGAAGGTTCAAAGCCAGAAGCTACCTATCTCGATGTAACATCTTTTCGTTTGAACTCACTTTACCGTCAGTCTCCCATATAGTTGTTTTTTTGTTGACTTTATCCATTCATGTGGGGATTATTGAAAATTTTAGGTGAATGGAAAAGTAATCTTAAAAGTGTGTCTATGAAGAGGTGTGATCAAAGTTTGTGATTGTTGAATAATTGTATCTTTTCAAGAAGGACATTTGAGTTTGAATTCAAAATCCAAATCCAATAGTCGCATCAATTCACGTAAAAATGCCTTAAAATCTATAAATAGACCCTTTCATTCCATAATCTATCACTTGATTTTCACTTCGAAATCGAATTTCACTTGAGTTACTTGAGCACTTGTCACAAAGTCGTAGATGTCCGAAAAAGTCCAATAAAGTTGTGTCGTTGTAACTGATTCAAAGTGTATTCTCAAGTTGTCCAACTCCTAAGGTGAGTTCATAATATCGGTTGGTTTGCCGTATCTTGTGATTTGTAGTGATACTATCATAAGATGTGAGTCGTTGTATCTTGGAGATGATTGCCATCAAACCGTAAGCACCAGAGCGGGGCAATTTCGTCTTAAGGAGAAAGAGTGTAACTCTTGACTCGACTCAAATTTCGTTCTTATTATTTTTATCATATTTTTTCTAGTCAACATATTATATCGAAATCTAAATATACCCAACAGTGTTTGAAGCGAATGTACAAGCAATCTTCACCATCTGAGTTCCTTCTCATCTTCATCAATTCATGACCCTTGAATTCTGTGAGATGGGCATTAAGAGTAATTTCGCTACTCACAAGAAAATTAATTCCACTTGTTGACTAGTGATTTTGAGGTGGGGACGGAGGCGGTGGAAATTCGGAAGGGGATAGATTGGAATGATTTATTTAGGGAGATGAATAAAAATTTTGAGGTGTATTTAGTAATAAGAGTATTTTAGTCTTATTACTTTTTAAAAAATTAATTAAAAAGTTTTTGGGGTTTGTTCATAAGTTCGGGTGCAAATAGCCGCCCCCATTTTGAAATTGGTCGTTTCACACTTTTTAAAATTAGTCCATTAAATTTACAAAATTCGACAAATTCATTCTCTGATCGACTGTAGCGAGTCTCTCACCCAGTATTTACAAATTTAATTTAATGGACTGGAAGGGTATTGCGTATATATCCTCATTCCCCTACGGTTTTATATAACTATTCAATTGGGGTCATTAAAAATCTCTACTTTTCTATAAATTTTATAGACCATAATTTTTTTGTATTTCTTTAAAACCATTTTTAAGACCATTAATTAATAAAATGAATATATTATCCATAATTAGATTGTATGAATTTTTCTTTTTCAAAACGATAGACATTTTTATTGATAATGTCAAATTACGTAATAAGCCAACTAGCCCAACAATCTCAATGGTTTTGAAATAAAATCAAAAAGATCTTTATTTAGTTAAAGATTGAATAAATTTCCAAAATTGAGATGGTTAGACTTTTTAATGGAGTAATCTATAGTAATATATAAAAAGTCAAAATTGAGTCAACTTTTAATTTACACTATTATATTTGATTACTAAACTATTTTGAATCTTAACCACTCATAACATGATTTAAATCACTTTATTTAATTCCTAATCAACTTATTTAATTCCTAAACCCATTTAATTATATTATTTATGGTTTAGGATTTATGATTTCTCTTCTTAATATAGATGATTATTTATAATAATTTTTAAGATTTACTTTTAAAAGTCGATTACATTACATTATACAGTATATGATATGATTTAGGATTTATGATTTATCTTCCTAATGTAATAATAATTGATAACTAATTTTAATTTTAAGATTTTAAGTTACCCTATTATATTCCAGCAAAATCAATAATATAGTTTTAATAATTAATTTATTATTAAGTTATTTTCTTCATTATTATTAATTTTGAATTAATATTATTGATCCTAACATCTTAATAATTTTAAGTGTGTACGAGTACGTAACAATTAATTAATTATTAAATTATTTTTTTCATTATTAATAATTTTGAATTAATATTATTGATCATAACATCTTAATAATTTTATATGGGTATATGTAATCAACGGGTAATGATAAATGAATTTGGGTCGGGAATGATCAATGGGTATTGATAAACGAGTTTGGGACGGATATGTGTATTGATACAAATATTGTAATGATTTTTTTAAATATTAATTTTTAAATAATATTTATTTATACTCAGGTATGAGTACTACGAAATAAGCATCTTACATAATTAATAAACATAATTATTAATTATGTTAAAAAAAATTTAATGGGTTTGTATAATCAATGGGTATTGATAAATGAGTTTGAGATGGATATGAGTATCATAATATATTTTTGATCCTAACATCTTAATAATTTTATATGGATATATGTAATCAACGGGTAATGATAAACGAATTTGGGACGGGTATGATCAACGGGTATTGATAAACGAGTTTAGGACGGGTATGGATATTGATACAAATATTGTAATGAATTTTTTAAATATTAATTTTTAAATAATATTTATTTATACTCATGTATGAGTATTACGAAATAAGCATCTTACATAATTAATAAACATAATTATTAATTATGTTAAAAAATAATTTTAAATGAGTTTGTATAATCAACGGGTATTGATATATGAGTTTGGGACGAGTATGAGTATCATAATATTTTTTTTAATAAAACGGGTACGAATATAAGTAGTTTGGAGTATTTAAATAGATACGAGTACGTAACAATTAATTCATTATTAAATTATTTTCTTCATTATTAATAATTTTGAATTAATATTATTGGTCCTAACATCTTAATAATTTTAAATGTGTATTTATAATCAATGGATATTGATAAACGAGTTTGAGAAGGGTATGAGTATCATAATATATTTTATATATTAAGAAATATTTTATATATTTATCATATATTTAATTAGTAATAGTATAAGTTGATTTAAAAATTTAATTTTAATTAATAAAAAATACTTTAAAAAATAGTATTAAATTGGTATATGTAATCTACGGGTATTGATTAATGGTTTCACCAATATCGATTCAGTTTACCCTTCGGATAATATTAAGCAATCATAATGGATACAATACAGTAATAATTTTAATCTCTACTTCTATATGTCTCACACTCTTTGCCAATACCTTCTTTCATTTTATATTTAAAATGTACTATTTTCTTATATTTTTACTGTTAAAAATGAACATAGATAGCATGACGAGGGATTAATATTTGCCATTAAAATTTTTCATTATATATATTTAAGTGCACAGTTTGATCTTCTTACTACTAAAAAGTAACATACGTAACATGAAAGTGATTCTATTATGTAATATTTAAATTCAAATAAATTTTAAGTCAAGATATACTTATACTTATTTTATAAAAACGCTGCAACGCACTGGAGGGTATTACTAAGTTTCTCCTTTGAGTAGAAATAGAATGATTTCTCTAAAATGCATGATTTAAGCTTCTTCTTCGAGTTTAAATAACATCAAAATAACTTTGTCCCGTGCATCGCACGGGTTCAAACGCTAGTTTAATTAACAACGTACCAATGAACTTATAGGACTATTCTATATACTGTGCAATGGTATTAAATTTTATTTGTTATATACTATAAATAACATATCACAATTTTGTGTGTATAAATGCATCTTGAAATTCAAACACCAATTATAAATTATATGTACGAATAATTTAATGCATGTGTCGGTTTATATATAAATTGCAATTAAACAATGTGTCATGATATTTTATCACGAGTTGGTCTCATATGCATCTAAATGAATGAGGTGTTTATTTTGTTTTATAAAATATACATTTTATTATACTTTAATTAATAAGTGTTTTTTTTTTCAATGAAAAAATTATTGAAATATGGAAAGTATTATAGTTTGACTATTTTTTTTTTAGGATAATCAAGAATATAATTTTTTTTGTATTTAAATGATTATAACATTCAATAAGAGACTAAAATTAACTTTAGGCGCACAAGTTTCGTGCATCAGATGCACGAAATACTTTCTCTTTATCATATAAAACATGTACTCCCTCCGTCCCGGGAAGTATTTCACGTATTGGTGTGCGCGGAGTTTAAGAAAATTTTGTATTTTTATGTATAAAGTAAGAAAGAGAATATATATTTTAGTTGAATTAATGAAAAAAGTGTGTAAAGTTGTTGGGAGATTTGAAAAAGGTGTATAAAGTTGTTGGAAGATGTGAAAAAGTAAGTATTATATTGGGATGCGGGTAAAAAGTGAGTATTAGTATAATGTATTTTTTACCAAATTTAGTAAAAATAAAGTGTGAAATACTTTGAGGGACGGATGAAAAAGGAAAGTGTGAAATACTTTGGGGGACGGAGGGAGTATTTACTATATGTACTTACCAATCTCCTTTCATGTAGGTTTTGGAAAAAAGGAGTTTTAACATGAGTAAATTAATATCTAACTAACAATAATTCACACGTGATACACACACGATGAATGACTAACATTAATAAAATACTCCCTCTGTCCGCTTCTAAGGTATCCATTTTATTATTTCTGGCGTCCGCTTCAAAGGTATTTATTTCCCATATTTAGTAAAAAAAATACACAATATGGTCCACCACTTCCCTCTAATACAATTATCCACTTTTACATATAATAATAATATCCCTTAATTTATGTGCAAAAAGCAAATGAATACCATAAAATCAGACACATGCAAAAACTAAATAAATATCTTAAAACCGGACGGAGGGAATATTAAATTTATACTAACATGGAGTGTTATTTAGTAGTATAAAGATTTGGGTTTTGAGGCTTTGAAGGTTTTTACCAAGTTATCTCTCAATTAACATGGAGTATAATTTTTATGTAATACTTGTACATAGTTTTATTTTATGTTTATGTAAGATATATTTTTTGTTCAAATATTACTTCAATTATTTCATTAAATAGTTTATTAAATAGTTATTACTTTTATAGATGAATATGTTACTTTTTCTTTTTTAAAATTTAAATTTTTATTACTTTTTAATCTTTACTCTAAACACTCTTCATAAAATAATATGATCACTTTTTTTTTTCATTCATATAATTAATACTCCCTTCCCTCTCTGTCCCATAATAATTGTCTTACTTTCCGTTTTCGTCCATTCCACAATAACTGTAACACTTCAAAAATGGAAATTTCACCTCAACCAACAACCTCAAAAGTTATCTTAATTTCAAAAATACTACTCCTACCTAACACACATAACATACTTTATAATTTATTTATTACTTAAAAATACCACAATACCCCTGAAAAGTCAATAAAATTGATCAAAAAATAATTTTTCTAAATTTCGTGTCTATAATAACTACGACATCAATTATGAGACGGGCGGAGTACCAAAGATCAAGGCAACACGTGCATGTTTAATTTTTGGGGCAAAGAAACAAGAGATATTGGGCAAGTAATTAAGGGTGATTGGAGCATGTTGGGCCCAGTTTTGAAATGGGGGCCCACCAGCCGACATGTCATTTTGAAACAATCTCCATCCAATAAGACATCGAAACGTGGTGGAATCTTGTAACCTTTTACAGAGGGCCAACAGCCTTTCGATTGGATACATCCCCTGCTATGCTTTAGGTGGTTGTACCTTTGGATCTCCACTGAAACCTATCTTCTCTTTTGTCATTTATTCGCTATTTTCATTTCTTTTTGCTCCAGATTCTTGTATTGGGGGAGTGATGATGCTCTATTTACCTAGAAAGTTGAATTTTATTTTGGCCGGATGACAAACTGGAGAATAGGGTAATACTAATTTATTACAAAGATTAATGATTGAAATACCTAAGTAATTTAGGAAGGTTTCTTGTGTATAATGGCTAACTAATGGTTTAATCCATGTTCATTAATTTAATTAACATAAGGGGGGGTGCAAATACCGATAGAAAGAAAGGACGGGTGGCGCATGGTACTTCTCGACCCTGTTTCCGAGGGACAGTTGAACGAGCGACTCATGAATGCTGCCGGGTTGGACGAGCCAATAACTCGAAGGCGTTCGGTCTTTTTTTTTTAGCAAGAATCACAGCCTTACCTTATCTTCACCATGATACGGACTCCAAGTTCTTATGGCAGAGCACGAGGAGATTTATCTTATCATAAATATGATAATGGGAATGGAAAGCAGAAGCACGACTGGGGTCTTCGTGGTCCAAGATAATCAAACCATCAGTAAGAGTAACGTAAGCATGAGACTTTTTGGTAGTACCGGTGAACCAGATGGCCGCGGCGCTGGAATCTGGGACGGAGGACTTGTAGTATCTCTCTAAATCTGGCAAAAGCAAAAGAACCCCTAACATAATGAGAATGGAGGCTGACGGCTGAGCCCACTCTGGCCTCGCAAGGCAGGCCCCTGTGGTTGCGAGCTGGAGCTGCCATAGCTTATGGCTAGAGCAATGGGAAGGCCCCAGCAGAGAGCAAAGTAAGGATAACGAGCGCTCCGCTTTCTTAAAAGCAAGGACCTCCATTCTCATTAGGAGGTCAAACCAAGGACCTATGGAAGTCGGGGCTCGTCCCCGGTCAATATTGGATCAAACAAAACAATAGGGGGCCATAGCAATGACCCTTTTTTGATTCAATACAATAAGGTAAAAGATCGTACAGTTCCCTACCGAGACAAACTCTCAACGGATCATCGGCGCGCTGGGCATACCTCTTCCGCGCGTCTTTATCGTGGTGGGAATAGAACAACAGGGAAAGACCCGGCAGACCCGCCCAGGGCTCGAGGGCGAGCTTTATTTATTTAAGAGAGAATGGGAAGTGAGTCGAAAGGCTTCCGTTTTCGTTCTTGGTTTGGGGGCTTTCGGGCCCCTCTCGATCTTTTTCGTAGTTGAGAAGGGGGAAGGAGTCTAAATCAATGAACATTAATGAACCATCATTGATGGACGTTGCACATGACACGATCAATTCGACTCAAGGTCCGGCGCTAATAGAAGTTGCTTACTTTCCTAGTAGCGAAGGAAAAAGGCAGGGCTTCTTTCGTAGTAATAGTGGGCGGGTCTCATGAGATCTATGCCGGCCGTCGGAATCAAACGAAGGTCGAAGGACCATTCAATTCATGTTGGGGCATAGCGGCGACCTCGCCTGGCGCCATTCCCGGACCTAGCAGCAGACGGGCGGGCCGTGCCTGAATTCAGACCGGACCAGACTCTTCTTTGTTTGAGCTGCTCCCACGCACGCAGACCGGAAGATCTCACTTGTCCTGGACTGGAACAAGTACGTAGAGATCTTCGTGGGACCGTGGAGGGAGTCTCCATCGGTCTTTTATAGGATTCCTTATCACGCCACACATGGAGATTTTTCCATTGATAGATAAGAGGCCCCCCTTGAACAAATTCTTAAAGGTTAGGTTACTACCTGCTTCTACGGAAGAGGTTTACTTTGTACGACCCGGAGGTCATATAGATCGGAATCCGGAGCGATAAGAAATTTAATTAACATAAGGGGCGGCTATTTGCACCCGAAATTATTATTTGAACCTCAATTATTTATAAAATTAAAATATGATATTTGAACCCCAATTATTTATAAAATTAAAATATAATAATCTAAGAAGACATAAATACTCTTTTGTAAATAATAAACTAAGATTAAATATAATTAAATTTCTAAATGCACCCCATCAAGATTTCTAAATGCACACCAAAGTTATAATCACTAAAACACGATCAACCCTAAACCCTTCTGTATCATAGTGGTATCATGGAAGAAGCAAAACTGAGAATGATGATCATCCGAAACAAGCAATAATAGTAAAGGAGGAGAATAATCATGAACAAGCAATAATAGTAAAGGAGGAGAATAATCATGATGAGGTCAATTTTTAATTTTAAATTTTAGAAGTTTTAGTTTGTAGAACAATATATTGTATCGTGATGTGTTGAATCAAATTATCATATTTCACTGCAACAAACAAATAGGAATTACGAGGGTTCAGGTTTGAATAGATTTACAAATAGAGATTATGAGGGTTTAGGTTTGAATATATTCAAGTCGACTAATGCCAAGAAGATGTTGTTCGACTACAGAACTCAGAACAGTATATTCTGTTCGACGGATCAAATGTCAACATGTTGTTCGACTACAGAACTCGAACAGTTTATTCTGTTCGACTGCTTTTGATCAAATAGTTGGGTCACGGTTGTAATCTGTTCGGTTTCTATAACCAAACATATTTAAGTGTGTTCGGTTGTACTTACCGAACACCTTTTTTTTTCTTTTTCTTAAAAGGATAAGATTGTCCTTGCATGGGGTGCATTTAATAACTTAAATATGTATTTTTAATTTAAGTGGGGTACATATAATAATTAGGATTTAAATAACAATTTCGCGGGTGCAAATAGCCGCCCCTTTAACATAATTTACCCATCTAGGCCAGGGTATCAGGACGTCTAAGGTGGGCAATTCCACCTTTTCACCCTATAGTTGATTTTTATTTTGTTATCCTATTATTTACTTCATCCCAAAAAAAAAAAAAGCATTACAGTATAAACTTTTGAGTATCCTGGATATGGATTTAATAAAGAGATGGTATCCTGTACCCGAAGACACACCGTATTCCAATGGAAGCATAATGTGTCCCTTGGGCACAGGAATTTTACCTTTAATAAATCATAAAGAGTTATAATCTATTTGGTCGTTTACGCGTTTTAAATTCAAGTTTTTGGTTTTTAAAGCCCACATATTTTAAAAACCACACATATATGAGTATATATCTACTATATTCTCTCTTTAATTAATACACTTTCTCTCTTTATCCCTTCCATCTTATTTAATTTTTTAAATAAATTAATAGTAAGTATTAATTATTGCATATAGTACCACATGTACATCACCATCTTCACATATATCGTATATAGTGTTACCCAGAACGTTACATAAATAATTTTTAGATTTTAACATAAATTCATAATTCAAATTATGGTAAAGTTGGTATCTATGGATGCGGAAGCAGATCCTCTCCAGTAAATTGAGTTGACTCAATTTACTGGAGCAGGTCCCTATGGATGCTTACATGTGATTTACTCCCTCCGTCCCAAAGATATTGACACACTTTTTTTTTTGGTTGTCCCAGACATATTTTCTTTTTAAAAATATGAGACCCACAAAAAAACTATTTATTTATTTACATGGGTCCAAACAAACATCACACTCACCACTAATACAACTACCCACTACACATTAAATATTATTTCTCTTACTTCACTTTACATTAATTTATTATACTTCTTAATTTCCGTGCCCAAAAAAACATGTGTCAATTTCTCCGGGAAAGGGTACAACTAAGGAATATCATTAGCATTTAAGTACCAAATTATTACCAATATTCTATAATTAGATTGTTCAGACGTAGTTCAATGTTTAACTTAAATCACCAAAATACCCCCAAGAAACCACGCGTTTCCAACCATAACTTGGGGGTAGAGAAGGAATTTCAAGAAACATCATTCATGAAGAAAGAGAAAATTCAATTTTTTTCCAAAAGAATGGTTCGTTTTCCTTGTTTAAAATCTTTGGAGGTAGGGTTATTAGCACGTGTTGAAATTAATCAACGGTCATGATTTGCGGATAATCAGAGTACACCGAACTCTCAGTGGACGTTGCATACACTGGATCACTCCCCAAAGTTCCACTTTCCAAATTGCATGCTTCTTGGTTCCACCCGAGGGAGTGAGGGTGAGGGGAGAGAGAGAGAGAGGTCTGGTTTAGGAGAGAGAAAGTTGGTTCTATAAACAATGCTGCATTATTTGACTACATATAAAGCTTCATTATTCACACATATGATATAATATTATCTAAATCCATAGTATTCTTTAAAATAAACACCTTTCCAACACCAATCACAGAAGAAAGAAAAGCAAAAGACAAACCAAATCTACACAAACAGAGAGAGTACTGTTTGGAGAGAAAAAGAGAAATTGATACGATTTGGTGTTTTGTTGAGTTGGAACCATTCACTTTGCACTCGCCATCACCATCATTGTCCCGTACAGCTTTCGATCTTCCCTCTCTCGCTCTCTCTCTATCTTCACACACGCACTGACGGTGTTCTCTGTGTTTCTTTGTGATCTTTCCCTATCCCAGTCGATTCTTCACTTCCTGTTGTTAAAGAAACCCTTTTCTGCATCTGGGGTTTCGGTTTGGTGTTCAAGAAAGTGACTTTCTTGGTATTCAAGACTCGAATTTGGGCCTCTGATTTTATTTTATTTTTAATTTTCTTGAAATCTTGAAATGACTATGGAAGAAAATAGAGGAGATTTTGAGAATTTCCCAGTGGGGCTTCGTGTTCTTGCTGTTGATGATGACCTAACTTGCTTATTGTTATTGGAAAAACTTCTCAGAAAATGTCAATACCAGGGTATGTCTTTCTTCTTCTGTTTCTTTTAAGTGTATTTCTTTTGAATTTTGTTGAGTTGTTTCTTGATTGGCCCTGAAGATTCGGTTTTAATGTTTTGCCCTAGTTTTAGTATGGGATTTTGATGTAATTTACGTTACTTGTCAATTTTCTGCAAAATTGTTATTAACATGGGTTTTGACTTGATGAGAATTGCTGATTTCTTCTTTGTATTTTTCAAATTTTCCAAATTTTAATTTTTTCAGTTAGTGAGTTCGTCGAGGAATCTTTAAAACATTCACGTAATCTTGTCTATTTTACTAAAAGTAATGAATTTTATGACCTACGTAATTACTTTACTTTCTTGATTCTTCACACTTTTCTGAGGTTTTATCTTATCAATGTTATTTTGACTACAGCTTCATCCAAGTTGCCTATCAATGAACTATTGTGCTTGGAGAAGGAATTTAATTTAGATGTATTTGAGAACCTGATTTATTAAGCATAACTTCTTGTGAATGTAAAGAGTAAATCACTATTACTAAAATCAACCCCTGCTTTTATCAAGTTTGTGTAAAATTCAAACACAAATTTGAATTTTCAGGAATAACTCTAGGATTTGGATAGAAACTTTCTATGGGGAGGGTTCAATGTCTCTGTGTTGCTAGCTTTCTTGCAACTTGCTTCATCATTATTTGTTTCTCTTTTATGAATCATTGTTCTAGTGTCTAGGTCTCTTTTATTCTTTGGAAATTTATGTCTGAATTATTTGGATTTTTTGTTCTGCTAAGTTCACTGTTCTCATTGTTCGTTTTCACAGTCACTACAACGAGCCAGGCAAGGGTTGCATTGGATATGATAAGGGAAAAAAAAGACAGATTTGACCTGGTGATCAGTGATGTGCATATGCCTGATATGGATGGTTTTAGGCTTCTTGAACTTGTTGGTCTTGAAATGGATCTACCTGTTATCAGTCAGTTCACATGCTCCAATTCTTTCTTTCTTTTTTTTTTTTTTTTTGTATGCATAGTACTAATAAGGAGCCAAGTATTTGTAGCTAACTATTCAGCTTTCGATGGACTGTTGTTGCAGTGCTGTCAGCAAATAGTGATCCCAAACTTGTGATGAAAGGGGTCACCCACGGAGCTTGTGATTATTTGGTGAAACCCATTCGGATCGAGGAGCTGAAGAATATATGGCAACATGTAGTCAGGAGAAGGAAGTTGGATGCCAAGACCCTGAATAAATGTGTCGATGAAGCCAATGCTCATCAGGGATGCGGAGAAGAACTTGGGTCTCCGTTGACAGGAAATACAGATCAGTCTGGAAAATTTAGTAGAAAGAGGATTAACGAAGAAGATGAGAGTGAAGACAATGCAAATGACAGTGAGGACCCGAATGCGCAGAAGAAGCCTCGAGTTGTCTGGTCCATAGATCTTCATAGGAAGTTTGTTGCAGCAGTGAATCAGTTGGGAATTGAAAGTGAGGTTTTCTTAAGCATTACTTTTAGCTGTGTGTTATATCCAACTGGTTATTGCTAATTCTTACGTTGAATTTCTCTTCGTTGTGTTTCTCATTGCAGAGGCTGTTCCCAAAAGAATTCTAGACCTCATGAATGTTGATGGCATTACCAGGGAAAATGTTGCTAGCCATCTTCAGGCACTTCCTCTCTCTTTTTTTCTCTCTCTCTCTTTGCTTCTGTAAAAGTAAATCCCTAGTAGGTTTGGATATAAACTGTTGGGTTTGCTTAAGAGTATACCAAATTTTGATTTGATGATTAATAGTTGATATGTCTTCAATTCATGAATGTAATTCCTTTCTACTTTAAATTCCACAGAAGTATAGGCTGTACCTGAAAAGGATCAGTACAGTTGCAACCCAACAGGCAAACATGGTAGCTGCACTTGGGGTTAAGGATTCTCCTTTCATGCATATGGGTCCGTTAGACGGAGTTGGAGATTTTCGAGCATCAAGTGGAGCAAGACTTGGAAACGTTGTGCTGTCACCTTATACGAATGGTGGAATGCTCGGTAGACTGAATAGTCCTACAAATCTGAACATCCGTAATCTCACTCCATCTCCACTGATGCAGCCGAGTCAAGTTCAAAACTTGAGCAACTCCATCTCTTCAATTGGGAAAATGCATCTCATCCTTCCACCTTCCGGTCAAAATCCGAGCATACTTCAAGGAATTCCATCCTCTTTGGAGCTGGATCAGCTGCAACAGAACAAGGGTTCCTCAGGCTCTCCAATTTTCAACACTGACAACTCAAGAATGTTCAAACCTGCCATTGGTAGCTCGAACTACGTGTTGAACAATATCAGGATTAATCCGGTGATGCTACATGGGAACTCTCAGCAAGTAGTAAGTAGTGGAGGGTTTGGAAATCAGTCTGCTCACGATATGGCTTTCAACTCGGAATCCTTCAATGCCAGTGTCTCTGGCTCCTCTAATCTACTCGATCCTGGAAAATTTAACGAGAACTGGCAGAACATAATCGAGCCATCCAAGATGCACCCGAGTCCATTGCCTTCTACCCAGCCTTATCATAGTCAGTTGCCTCTTAATGCTTCAAGAGAGAGTACTTCAAACAGTTCTTACATTCAAAACAGCCCTATTGGGCTTCCTTCCTCAAGCATGGCTTTGCCGCCATTCGAAGATTCAAGGGAGATGCAGTGCCAGAGATGGGGAGAGCAAAGGCAAAACTATGCCCACTTGTCTCAGATTCCTGCCAATGGAATCATCTCCAACTTGGGTCCAAGTTTAGACCAGAATGGTGGAATCATGAATCAGAGGATGGAGATGTTCGTTGGTGGGAGATCGAACGGAAATACTTCAACCCTCATGCAGCGGAACGAAAATGAAAAGACGACAACAGAACTGCTACAGAGGTCTAATGAGGACTTCCTTTTGGAGCATACAAAGCTGCAGGGGGGATTTTCCTCTCAAGCTTATGATTCGTTGGACGAGATGATGAATGCCATGATCAAACGGGTATAATCAACAATTATGAGTTATAGGGTACATTAACTTCTTAGATTTTGTTATTTTCTTGTTTTGTAAACCTCTTCAAAGTTCATGTGGAGATTGCAGTTTTTCTTTCTTTGCAGTACCTTAATCTGAATCACTTGAATCATTTGATTGATCACCCTTTGCTACTTCATTTGTATTAATGTCTCAATCGAATGACTTGTAGGAACAAGATGAAACATTTGCTGATCACTGTTTTGGATCAGGATTTGCTGATCACTGTTTTGGATCAGGTATATAAAGAAGTTGTTTCGTGGCGAAGCAGCGCCACAAAACTCGAACTTCATCAAGACCATGTATCTATATTCTAGTGTCTGTTTTTTCCTTAAACCTTTCTAGTAAGAGTGATTCTAGTCCTATTAGGTTTTCCTCTTGTTAACCTTCTGCGTTGCAGTTAATGCTGCTCTCTTGAGTGACAAATTATGAATAATATCTGTTTTGTTAGTCCCTAGTTACGTGGAGCTTTGCTCCGATCATTTGCTCCGTTCATAAGCTGCAGCCATAAAACGGAACAAAATAATATCAAATTTTTTATATTTATACGATTGCTGGACTTGCATAGCTCGTTCCACATTACTGAGCCATCAATAACTATGCCTAACCGAGTAGCTTATCTCTACAACTGTTGTATTCTCTTTGTTTCGATGGTCCCATCATAAGCTGCAGCAAACAGAACAGATTGAAGCAGCAACACATTTCTACAAAATCGTTTATTTTTATACAACCTCAAAAATTCAGTTCTTACTAAAGATAACAGAGCATCTAAAACTGCGGTTTCTGGTTATCGTTATTCCCAACCGAGTAGCTTAGCTCTTCGTTCCCACAGCGCTGTTATCTTCCTCTCTCTAACGAGCAGCATCTCAGCTCGTTCTCGGGCTCCTTCACAGGTTTCTGTGGCGATATTGCACTTCTCAGCCTCTCTCTGGTACTGTGAAGCTGATCGTCTTGCTTCCCTCAATGTGACATTCATATGATCGGTCTGCTCTTCTTCCACAACTTTTAGCAGTCGCAACTCTTCCGATAATAAGTCTGCAAATTGTTTCTCCATCTCTTCCTTGAGATCAGGCTCATCTTTGCCACAATCTGTAGAGGAAAATAATTCAACACATTGTTCATAATACTATCACAAGAATCACTAAAATCAAGGAAAAATAATAATAAGGCCTTCAAGGCAGAGCCATAGTAAAGCATTCAAGGTATGTTATAGAAGCAACATCCGGGTAGTACACCACGAACGAACGAAATCCAATTTCTATTAGGTAGCACTTGGATTGATGAATGGGATTTGTGAATTTTGAATCCATTTATAACCATTATGTGAAATCATTTAAACCAGATCAAATTATTTCACATACAAAACCCCGGAGAGAAACAGAGGAAGTCATCCGGAAAAACCAGAGAAATCATACCTGTAACATAGAGTTGAGCCAAGCCTGTAACATATTAGAAAAGAAAAGAAAGAAAGAGAAAAGGTGTCAATAAAATGGAGATCATTAAGTGACAAGAATAAGAAATTTAACAATAGCTAGAGCTTTGAAATTAAGAATCAAACATAATAAATGAGGAGAAATGAACAAGAACATCTAAAAAATCCCATCTATTTCTCTCGTCGTCGATAAAAAATTAATTGAAAATGAAGATAAAATATGGCCAAAGAGATAGACCAAGTCAGGAAATGACATCCTTACTCCTTCCTCACATATCAGCATTTTGAACACATTTTGAAAAGATACAACTACTCTCTCGACTCCGAATAATCACAGCTAAAATTCAAATAATTGGACAAAATTCGACTTCTTGTACCCTATCATGATTATAACTACAAGTCTGCATAAACACCTCATTAACTCGGGGCATTTCACTAATGATGTTTTTGAAGGGCTCTTTAGGGTAAATTTATCTATAAATACCCTATTCATGTCACATTTCTAGTCAAGAAAGTAAAACCATGTTCATCAATTTGTATCCTGAACAATAAGACAGTACTCAAAACAAGATCATGTAATGGTTAAGGTGATGCTTAACCACTGCTCTATGTTATTTTCTCTGCAATAGTACTAGACTAGAAGAATGAAAAGCTTTACCATTTGCTATGACTTTCCCTATGTAATAGAACCCCAAAGTTGATCTTCTAGTATAATGTAAAAGCATTTCCAACAAACTAAAATAAAATTTGCTTAGTACACTTTCTCCAGCTCATTGTCAAATTATCAGTACAGTCAATACAATAAGTGAAAGGATACATAGCAGCAAATGAATCCATTCCATTCATCCCTTTCATAGGTGAAGCAGCATAGAAATCAAGAATCAAGGAATTACACAAAATCCTCAGATCCCAGAAGCTGAAAAGTATCAAAACTTAAGCTTTGGGGGGGGGGGGGGGGGCGCATACCAGGAGAGAGCTGTAAAAGGGATTGAGGAGGAGTACAATGGCAAGTGCATGGAGCACAAGAAGGTGAAATCCCTTTAGAACTAAAACCCTTGTTGAATTTATAATAGAGAGCTGGACCAGATACACAGAGTGCAGAAACCACTGCAAAAATCACCAAGAAACACCTCAACCAACTCACTGATCCACCACTCATCTCACTCACTCACTCTCTCTCTCCCCCAGTAAAGGAACTTTAACAGGGGATCATCAAATCAATTTATATACAAGTATGGAGTATTATTTTGGTGAAATTCCTCCGTGTTTTGTTACTGTGTGTGTGTGAGTGAAAGGACAAGGGATGGATTGGTGGTTTTTCACATTAAAAGCAGTAAATGTTTTACAGCTAGATACCCTTTCCCATGTTTGTCTCCTTGTCAGTGCCATTATTTTCCTTCCACTCGATCTGCTTGCTGTCTTGCTGCGTGTTCTTCTCTTAATCCTCCTTAATTATGACACTTTTGCTTTGTTTAATGAGGTTTAAATTACTCTAGATTAGGAACATAGCATTTGATTTGACACCGATTTAAATTTCAAAAACTGAGATAATCCATTTACGGATTTACTATTGAAAATTCTTCTTATTTAGAAAAAAATTAATTATTCACATCTAGAAAAATTATTAGAATAATTTTTTTTTATTAAAATATCTAAACTATCCTATTTTTCTTACATTGTTACAATTAAAAACAATTCTTTTAAATTATGTGTCAAATTTCTTGTGGAAGTAAAATTATAAAAATAAAATTACAAACAAGAGACTTTGTTAAATAAAAAAAGTATTTTTTATTTCATTTTAAAATAAACAAGATTTCATATAGTATTAGGTAGAATTAAAGAAAGGATTATCTAGAAGATTATCCATAAAGTTAAGAGTTTCGACCAATAACGAAGGCTATCGATAAAATGCAAAATCCTAACTGTACAATGTGTCACAAATTTGACACTAAAATGTATAAGATCAACATAATAAAAAATATTCAATAAAAACAATTTTTTGCATTATGAGATTAAAAAAATAAAAATACAACTTATATGAGAAAAAAAAAAAGGGTTGGTGTATGTACACATAATGGATGTCAAAATTTATATGTCAAAATTTATCATGCTCCACGCGTAATTGCTTCTCTAAAACTTTTTCAATAATTAGACATGCACAAAAAAACCGAAACCGGTGATTCGAACCGGGGAACCGCCGATTTTAACCGGAACCGGAATCGTCGGTTCCGAAAATGGCAAAAAAAACCGGAACCGGCTAAGGAAGGTTCGTTTCGGTTCCTCATATTTGGAAAAAAAACCGGCGGTTCCGGTTCGAACCGCCGGTTTTTCAATTTTTTTTTCTTTTTACGCTTAAAACCCAAAAAAAAAAACCAAAATCGGCGGTTCCGGAACCGAAACCTTCGTACCCCGGTTCGATTCCGGTTCCCCCTACCTTGGAACCGGAACCGCCGATTTGAAACCGGAACTGACGGTTCCGAACCGGGATGCATGTCTATCAATTATCATCACATTCCAACCTTTTCAAATAATTTTCTCAAGGTAAACCCCCTTTGACTGTGACCCTGTCCTACTTCTTCAATAAGCATCCTTTCATATGTAAGTAATTTTCTTTTTAGCTTTTAATTTTAATCTATAGAATATAATTATGTTTGACAAGCTGAACACATTAAAATTCAATCATTAACTTTTCTCTATTTTGAAATGTTTTTTAGTAATATACAAATGTGTAATAATTGGATTGGTGGTTGGTAGATCCACAATTCACCCTCACTTCATTATTCGGTGAGTCCAGATTTTGGTAAGATGTGTCATTTGCAGCGCGGTTGAGTGAACAGTGTGGATTGACCAGCGATCAAATTTATTTTGATGTGTATATTTTTTAATTTCATAATTAAATAATTTAAATAAAATTATTAATAGGGTTAATTCATAATATATACTCCATCCGTCTCCTTAAAAAATGACTTCCCATCCAAGGAGTCCCCTTCCCTTCTTTACACACATTGAACTCATACACATTTATTAATATAATTAAAATATGGAAATCACACTCCCACTAATACAACTACCTACTACATATTAAATAATAATACTACTTAATTCACGTACCAAAAGGCAAAAGAATCTATTAATGATTGACGAAGGGAGTTTATTTTGGAAAATTATATGTGATGAGTCGATTTATAATACATGATTCACCAAAAAGGGTAATTGTAAATTAATTAAAATTTTGAGTTCAACTTGGTGCATATGTACATTGGTTTGAGATGGCAATGGTAGGGTACCCCTTATTTTAGGGTACTCGTATCCGTATTCGATTAAAAGACAACTATCCGTACTCGTATTCGTTCCATTTAAAAAATTTATTATGTACCCGTACCCGTCCCATTCCCGTTTATCAATACTCGCAGACACGAAGTTTAAGAAAAGTAACTTTTTGTTAGTGTGATGTAAGAAAGAGAGGGGGTATTTTGGGTAATTGGTAGAATAAAGTGTATGATGACTTTGACTAGATTGTGTGTAAAAAGAAGATGACATTTTTGTAATATTGTAGTATTGTAAGATTATTGATATTGTGTATTGTTTCTATTATTAGGGGGTGAAATTATTATTGGGACGAACTAAAATAAAAGGTGCAAATGTATTCTTTGGGACGGAGAGAGTATTATTTTAAATAACTATTTAATAAATATGACTAAATATAACTTATAACTATTAATTAAAGTATACTATAAAATATCTTATAATATAAATTATGGGCTATTATGTGGTGCACCCTAGATTTTAAAGATTAAAAACATGAGATAGTAGGTAATTATATATTTTTAATTTTTAATATAATTAACGTTAAGATTGAATTATTGTTTAATCCAATGATTGATTTCGTTCAGGTGCACCGAAATTAAAACTCATTAATTATATAATATATATTAAATTTTATAAAAATATAGTATATATATAATCGAGGTACTCGTGGATTTTGAGGCATTACCTGTACCTATCCCAAATTCTAATGATATTTCATACAACTATCCGTACCTGTTTCAAACTCATTTACAACTACTCGTACCTTACCCATTAAGGTTTGAATAGATCGAATATCCGAAAATATCCTTTACAACTACTCATACCTTACCCATTAAGGTTTGAATAGATTGAATATCCGAAAATATCCGTGTCATTGCGGTCCCTAACATTGGTGTACTAACCAATTTAATTTCTATCATTAATTAATTTTAATTTTTCTAAAGGAGAAAACAATTTTTTTCAAATTAAAGTTTCGAAATTGGTGAGGATCAGAGAAGCCCACCATAAGCATCAGATTCATCCAGACTTTCCCATTTGAAAGCATAAATAAAGAAAATCCAACAAGTTATACACAAAATTCAATTGTTCTTGGTTTTGTTTTATGCGTTTTTCGGAAAGAAAGGTAGAGACAATTCTTTAAATTTCTTCTATTTTTTGCCAAGTTTCGTCGGTCGAAACAAGAAAGGGGGAGAGAGAAAGGGGGAAAGGATGGTGAAGATCACAGCTTTGATGGTACTGAAATGCACCCCGGAGGGTTCGGATCCGGTTATATTGGTGAACGCGTCGGATCTAAGCAATTTCGGGTTTTTCCAACGCCCAAGCATTAGGGAGTTCATTGTTTTCGTGGGTCGGACCGTAGCTAAACGGACCCCGCCCGGCCAACGTCAGTCGGTGCAGCATGAAGGTTCGATCCTATTTGATTATTTTTTGTATTTTTCCTTGTTATTCGTTTTTTCTCTTCATCTGTTTGGCGATTATTCGGAATTGTTGATTTCAGGGGGGTTTGTGCTTAATTTTGATTTGTGTTTTTGGGGTTCTTTTGTTCATTACATACCGGCTGATTGTTGATCATCATCTTTAGTTTGTTTGTTCTTCTTTTTTGTATCTTGATCATGTATTTACTTTCAGATTTTTATTGTTGGAGATTTTGTTGTTGCGATGCCAGTTTTTTATGGTAGAAATGACCTTGAGTTTTTACTATGGAATTGTGGATTCTATTGTACTATTCTATGCAGGAAATATTGAGCTAGCCAAATTGTTATGATATTGCTTGCTAACTCTGATGGCGATAATCTTTATCCATGATGTTCTCTTAATCACTTGAAATGTTTGACACAAGAAACCAGTTGTTTATTGTCTGATATTCTGTGTCTATTTGATAACTTAAGTTCAGTTTTGAATTACGGGTATGTAATGACTGGATGGAGAACGTATTTGATTCTTGATTCTGAAATAAAATTAAATATAATTGGTTCTGAATTGCCCTTCAATCTGCAACACTTCAACTGTAAACAGAATACAGAGATAGTGTATCTTATTAGTTACCATGCAACAGCGGCAATCTCAGGCAACCTTTTTTCTAACCAGCAGATTAGTGGGGGAAGATTATTTGGTTCTAATGCTCTGTTGATAGTGGTTGTTGCTTGATTTATATCTGGATTTTGGAATTATACCTTTGTAATTACTTCAAGTTGTCAGTTTATTGACCCTGATTATTTTTCTTTGAAAAAAATTACGTGTATTTGATAAGTAAAAAGGGACGTCAACTGTTTATGATAAACAGGTGGTTTCATATATTATGATTTTACAGTAAAATGAATGAAACCACCAGAAAACCGACATTGCTTTTTCCTCCCTGAATCAGAATACAAGGTTCATTCTTACAATCGAAATGGCTTATGTGCACTGGGGTTTATGGACGACCATTATCCTGTACGCAGTGCTTTTTCATTGCTGAACCAGGTACAAAGGCTCTATTCGAGCTTTTCTATAATGAATAATTAGGATTTTGTTGAGAGCTTTTTTTTGAAGTTGTGATTTTGAATGAAATATGTTTGTTTATTAGGTCTTGGATGAATACCAGAAGAATTTTGGAGAGTCCTGGAAAACTGCTCAAGCTGATAGTACTCAAGAATGGCCATATCTAACTGGTGCATTGGCGAAATTTCAGGTTTGTTAGTCTATTTATTCTCTGTTAAAAAATTGAAGTCTTAATCCTGTTATAATGACTGGTGCTTTCCGTTTATAATTTTTTTTTGACTTTCCTCCTTAAAACGTTTTAGGACCCTGCTGAAGCTGACAAACTGCTGAAAATTCAACGGGAGTTGGATGAAACTAAAATTATTCTTGTAAGTTCTGTTTCTAGCTTTGTGGAGACCCATTGTCACATACCACATAACTCTAGGCTTGTTTCATGATCATGATCATGATGTTGGGGCAATGTATTCTAGATATTGCCATCAACTAGGAGATATTTAATTTAGCAAGATTTGATCACATTAATGATATTGTATTGTTCACTCTGAGAATGATATAAGACTGAATCTATTTGATTTTGGTTTGTTAAGCTGCTCAAAACAAGGTATTATGATCGGAGTGATTTCAGCTTAAGATCAGGACAGACTTTTCCAGTTAACCACTTCTTTCATTCAAGGAGTCAGCTTCACTACTGATTGTTGCGCAATTTAAAACTGCATTACTATCTCTACCTCTAATGAGATGTTAACCTTATTCCTGTTTCCACTCAATTAGATCAAGATGCTTGACTGGGCATTCAACCTGCGTTAGTGTTTTGCAAACAATCAATCGCTTAGTGATGTTATGGGTAGGAAAGGATCTGAAGCAGACAGGATAATGCAAAGATTTTGATTTCAGAAATATTTCCTTTTTATGCTAATAATTTGAAAGAAACAGAATTTTATGAATAAGTTCAACTATCAGAAAAAACACTTAGGAGAGTAATACAACATGTTAATACACTGGGTTTGATGTGCTTGACCACTTTCAATTTGTTAGAAATTAATTTCAAAAGCTTTAATGCATCTAATTAATGCACTTAATATCTCTCTAATTTTTCTTGGTTTCTTAATCCTTGTTAATGTTATCATGATATTAATATGTTTGTCATTTTCATCTCAGCACAAGACTATTGACAGTGTCCTAGAACGGGGTGAGAAGCTAGACAGTTTGGTTGAGAAGAGTTCTGATCTCAGTGCAGCTTCTCAGGTTCGTCTTACAGTCAGATTTTATCAGTAATATTATTGCAGTTCTGGTTGTTATCTTATTAACACTCCTTCAAAAGTTGAAACATTAAACTTGATTCCACCTCTGTTTTATCCTAAAACTACAATACACACTGTAAACCTCCCAGTTCAGCATTGATGCTTTTTTGTAATTCCCTTAGAATTCGTTTATGATTTCTTGTAGACATAACTCTTTTCAAGATGATTACTGTAGCTACCAATTAATTTTATGTCATAAACTTAATACTGGTTTGTCTAAGTTGTTAAATTCCCTAAGAATGTTTACATCCACTGGGATGAATATGTTGTTGGTTTTACCTTAGGAATTGATAAGAATTAGTATCTGGTTTCATAATTTCCCAGGATTATAGCCTCGTTAAGATTGAGTTCAATAACAAAAAAGGTTACTTGTACTGAATTAAGACGCAGTTACTTTTGGAAGCTCAATCGGAGTTTGGCTAATTCGCCTCCCTTTTGGTCTTTTATAGTGTCTGAATTTGGATGTAACAACTGAATTATATGTTAATTCTGATATGTCCACACTTATTGGATGCTGTTCTTTCTAAGATAAATGCAGTTTGGCTTTTCGGTTTATGCTTAATAGTTTTTTTGCTTAGACGACAAGCATGTTGTGCAACTCTTAAGCTAATTTTTTTTTTTTGCAACAGATGTTTTACAAGCAGGCAAAGAAAACCAATCAATGTTGTACTATATTGTAAATGCTTCAAGAAGGAAGGAGATTTTCTTTTAAGCAACTTCTAATGTATGGCTTAGTAGTTGCTATATCAATGAATGTGAAGTTAGACGATGTTGTTTATATCATTCACGTAATGTTGTGAGGCTCGAATATACGGTTGTTCCTCGTGTATCTCTGCATCGCATTAGGAGAAAAGATATCATGTTGGCAAATTGGCAGTGATTGTGTTGTTATAATGTGACCTCAGTGTTCTTTTGGGAGCTTTGATCAGCTTATATATGTTGATTTCTATTGCACAATGATATATATCTATACTTATGTTGTAATTATTTCAACTTGAGATAATCAAATGAAGTGTCTAATTGTTTGAAATCTTTGTTGCATTCAGCTTTGGTTTGACTTTTGTTTACTTGGATAGGTTTGCTATTGATTTATAGAATTTCGAATTTCGATTCAGTGAATATCAAAATAATTTAATGAAATTTACCCAAATTTTTACAAACATAAATAAATAAATATTTGTTATATTATCTTGTGATTCTTTAATAAATTGATGTGATTACTGTTTATAAATGATAGTGCCACGTATAATTAGGCAAATGAATGATTTCTTATAGACGAGAGGCGCGTGATTAATTAATTACCAAAACTTAATTTCTTTTCCTCTTTATTCATGGGTATTAATACGTTTTCATAGATGGGTATTTATGTTATTTCCTTTCCTCTTTATTTAAAAAAAAGATATTTTTATCAATGTTCAAATTAAATACTACTACAAGTTAGAGGGGATAATAGATAGTTTTTCAAAATATAAGGTTTATTTAATAGTTTGGATAAATATCGATGGTTTTGGTAATTTACTCCTTACTTAATTGTATTTATTTATTTATTTATATTATTTTTTACCATAATAAGTTACTAATGGCTCAAATAACAATTATAAAAATGGGTACATTATTACATTTTTAATGAAAAATCAAGCTTAAACGAAATTTGACAAAACTCACACCTAACATATTCATTTCCTGAAGACTCACTTACACCACTTAATATAAAAACAAATGGGATCACATATTCCATTTGGTGTTTCATCTGTTGCATGTATTAGATTCTTGTTACGTATCGTAATTAATGGCCAAATTTCTACCACATGCTCAAAGGGTTTAATGGTCATTAACTAGGATATATTATTTTAATAGAAAATAAGCTATGGAATAGGGAGTGGAATACCAAAGTGGAACAGGGGATTCGGACCGATATAAAAAGAGGTTGAATAGCTTAGGTTAAAATGAACAGAGGTACTCCCTCCTTCCCATTTTCATCTTCACGAATCAAAACGAAAAGTGTGAAGTTGAAATTGAGACGGAGAAAATATTAATTTTTAATTTAATTTGACAAATACCAACTCCTTGCATGTAGCAAAGAAAACATCTTACTGGTTACAAACTGGGACAAAATAGTTACATTCAATCAAAAGAAAGTTGATCCTTGCAAGTTGCAAACTAAACACTTAATATGATAACCATCTTCTTACTTAGTACAAAAACAAGCAAATTTTAGGCACACATGCATAGGTTATTATAAATATCCTATTTTCCAAATAGGGATTTGAACCACCAAGTCCCTTTATCCTTAGGGCCATCACTTTCAGGGGGTGCATCAGATTGAGGTGTTTTCTGTAGCTTGGTCACATCATATCCTTCTTCTTTAGCCTTCTCCACCAACATATTATAAGTCTCCTCATCCATGTGAGATGCCCTGCTCAGAATCTGCCAAAAACATTCCGTGGTGTGGTTTAGAATAAGGAAAAAATGCACTTTTGATTCGAATGAATTTGTCTAATTTCGAAATGGTCCTTTTTATAGTGCAGTTTCGGTCCCATAAAATCTTTAGGGAACTTTTAAGAAATTCAAATGGAATGTTACTTGACCGTTACTAAAGTCTCAAGGTTGGTCCCATAGTTCTAAAATAACAAAAACTATTTGATGATTTTCCTATGTATAATTAGAGGGTGGGAAAATTATACTAATAATAACAAAACACATGGAGTATTTGGACTAGACATGCACCGGTTCCCATTCCAGTTCCTGGAAATGGAGAATCGGAACCGATCGAGGTAGAAAGTTTTGGTTCTGGGTTTTAATTTTTTTTTACTTTTTGCTTTTTAGCCTTTAAAACGTAAATAAATAAAAAAACCATTGGATTGAACCGGGAAATTCCGCTGATTCTGGTTTCACGAAATGAAGAACAGGAACCGAACAAGAATATATCCAGTTTCAGTTCATTTTGGCCGATTTCGAACCAGAGGTTCGTTTTTGTGCTTGTCTAATTTGGACAACGTATGGGTATGTGATCAAAATTGAATAAACCACTCATTATTTGCTATACCGAATATATAAAAAACACTATCATTTTTATTCAAATAAATAACTTTTTAAAACCATAATTTCTAGCATATGTTCGGACTCTTCAAATTCTAGACCAACAAACCCTTAATAAAAAAATTTGTACTCATCACAGATAGAAAAAACACAATAAATTGCAACATACTCGATCATTTAATATGATCAAAATTAACTTCATCCAAATGAATGCATCATGCATGTATGTTAGTATGCATGAAAACCATATCCACATGCAAGATTCATATTCATATAGGAAAGCTAATAATCTTAAGTGAAAATTAACATGAAAGAACAGAAGAAGTAGAGAAACATACCCACAGAAATTTCCTTGTGGGTCCACCAATGAGGGCATACTGATAATCATCATCAAGATACAAAACCCAATAATCCCCAACAACAGGGATTATAGGCAGAAAAGGGGGCACATAGAATTTAACTTTAAGCTTAGCTTCATCACTCTTTGGGTCAGCAAAGTAAGCAGTTCCTTCAATGGAAACCCTCTTTCCATCCTTCCAAGTCTCATTCAAAACATCAACAGTAGTGCCATCTTCTTTGAGAGTGTAGGTGGCCCTTGTATCCTTGCTGTTCTTGGGTTGGAAGAATGATGGGAATGAAGCTATTTCATACCATCTTCCCATGTACCTATTCACATCCAAATTCTTCACCACTGTCATCTCTTTCTTTGACATTTTTGCTGAGCAAGAAGGTGGGGTTTTGGAGGAGTTTGCTTCTTCTTAATGTTTTCCTATTTTTGGGTTTGTTGATGGAGTGTTGATGGGTGTGTGTGTGGTGGGAATATGAGATTAGGTTGGTGGGGCTGACTTGCAAACTGGAGGCGTACACGTGGATATTCTGGAAAATGCCAGAAATTATTGAGGTGCTTGAATTTATTTAGCTTTTGCAAACGTAAGAATCTTGAAATTATTACTCCATACTCTGGAAAAATGCGAGAAATTATTGAATTGCTTGAATTAATTTAGCTTTTGTAAACATAAGAATCCATACAGCACTGCATCTCTTTCCTAAAATATAAAGAAAAGGTGAAATATTAAATGAGATGGATGGAGTATTTGTGAGTTGAAAGAAATAATTACACAATTTTTTTTAACTAATATTATTATAAGTTAAAAATATATTAAAATTTAAAATTTAAAACCATTAAATATTACTACATGAATAACAAAATTACATGAATGAATTGATTAAATGTTCGTGGATATCCTAAAATAACAATAAAACTTCTTGAGTCAAAGTGGAGTGGCACTGTTGAACCATATTACATTATTGATTAGTAGTAAGATGAGCATGGCTCATATATATTTTTTTTTGGCATAGGAAAAATATTATTATTATTACTACGCAGAGTACAAGGTACTCTAATCCCATTTACATCAAAAAAACTTCAAATGTTACATATAGATCTCTTGTACAAAAAATTTTCATCAAAGTAGGAAATGCATGGCTCATATTAATCATGCAATCTTCTGAACAATGACAATCTGCTTAAAATTCAAGAAATCTCAAAATCTCTACAATGATTTGGTTGGCTATATTTGGCCAATATGAAGTGAGAGAAAAGAATTTGTGTTCGAAAAGGTAAATGATACTACTAAGATTATCTAAAATCAAAGAAAGCCCTAAATAATTGAGTAGAAGCCCCTTTGAAGCATATGTATATTAAAAGGTGGTTCGCACACAAGGCACCCCACGCCGGCCTAATTGCGTGAAAGGAAATTAAGTTAAAAAATTACCGAGTACCCCTCTACTTCAATTTAATAATAAAAAAATTCCTGATTAAAAAAAATTATTGGTTGATTACTCATTTGGATTATCTTACATAAAATTCGTTCAAGTAATATACGATGAATCCTTATTCAATTTGTAAACTATCAATTTTGTTCAATATTGATAATTCCTCTAATTTTATATAAAAAAAAAAGTGATTCGATTAAGCAATTTTGGGGGAAAAATAAGTTTATGATGGACCAGATCAGGTCTAAACAGAGAAACATTTAAGATATCTAAGCTTCGTGATATATTTAATATGGTCCATAAAAACGAGTTTCAATTAGATGTCCAATAAATAATTCTGTTAATGGAACTATCATGTCCATATATAAATCTGATACTCCCATACATTTGTGTTTATGCGTCACTGTATTTATTTATAAAGATGAATAAATACATGATTGAAATAGATATTTTAATAAGTAATTGCAAATTTATTTCTTTTTGATAACTTGAAAGAAAGTATAAACATGAACAA
Source organism: Pogostemon cablin (assembly GCA_023678885.1). NCBI lineage: Eukaryota > Viridiplantae > Streptophyta > Magnoliopsida > Lamiales > Lamiaceae > Pogostemon > Pogostemon cablin. Next base: position 29,256,698 of record CM042975.1, read on the forward strand.
GAAAAAAACTACTACAGCCTCCAATTAGATAACTACTCTCAAAATCAAGATTATTCACAATCAAAACACTCACATGAGAAAGATAAAAATAACAAACCAAAACATAATACAGAGCAAAGCCACTCATCATATTAACAAGGATAGAAAGAGATACTTCACAAGCTAGCATAATACTCAATATAATCTTTACATAGCTTGAAAGCAAACATATTCCAAACTACACGGATCTTGAGGGCTACATACCATAGTACTTGTACATGAGTTGATGCCAAAACATTGATTCTAGCGACCCAATATGGATTTGATCCACCACATCCCTTTATCCTTGGGAGCCTCCTCACCCTCCGGCGGAGCATCGGAGTGAGTAGTTTTGTGCAGTTTGATCACATCATATCCTTGGTCTGTAGCCTTCTGCAGAAGCTCATTGTAGATCGCCTCATCAATGTGAGAGTTCTTACTAAGAATCTGCAAAGAAACACAATTTACCAACAAAATGGATGTATTTAATCCAAGAATTTAATTGTGTTTGGATTAAACTTTGCAAGCTAGTTACTTGTTGCATTGATAAGATTATACAATCTACCTACAAATCAATAAAATCAACATCTACTCATTCCAACTATACTTTAAATTCAACTACACATTTTACAATATTACAATATTCAAATCAAATGGCTTATTAAGCTAGCATTTAAAAACTAAAACTAAGATAAGTCAATCCAAACATAGCATAGTTTCCAAACTGATGCTTGCACATGTGAGGTAGAGGGGATGAAAAGAAGGTCACACCATCTTAACAGTTTAATGTTGATAGACACATCATCCTTCAGAGTTCATCATATAATGTGCAATGGTAAATTCATTGTTCTTCAACTCATGTAACCAATCAACAGACACCAATTCAAGAAATCACCCACAAGAAACCACATACTTCTCATATAAATCAGAACCACACAAAATAAACCCAAAAAAATAAAAAGAAATTAGAAAAACATACCCATAAATATTTTCTTGAGGGCTGACCAACCACAGCATACTGGTAATCTTCATCAATGTACAAAACCCAATAATCCCCAGTGACTGGAATTATAGGTAGAAAAGGGGGAACATAGAATTTCACTTTGAGCTTAGCCTCATCACTTTTGGGATCTACTTTGTAAGCAGTTCCCTCGATATAACCCCTCTTCCCATCGGTCCAAGTCTCATTCAAAACATGAACAGTGCCATCTTCATTGAGAGTGTAGGTGGCCCTAGTATCCACGCCATTCTTGGGCTGAAATCTCGAGGGGTATGAAGCGATTTCATACCATCTGCCCATGTACTTGTCTGTATTCAGGCCCTTCACCACTTCCATCTCTTTGTTCGACATTTTACTGCAATCAGAAACTTGGAAATTTCGGGGAATTAGGAGATTTGGGCGTTTGCGTGACTAATTTATGGAGAAGATTTCTTTGATGTTCTCTTTTCTTTGGGGTTACTGCTTTCTTGATGAAGGGTTTAGGATTGTCGGTTAATGCAGAGAATGAGTGTTGGGAATTTGGGATGACGTGGGCACCCTAGAGCCTTACACGTGTAAAGTGGATACTTTCTAGAGATGTTTATGCAAAATGGCACGGGATATAATATGACACTTTGATGTTATATCTCCTATAATATCTCTTTATATAATAATACTTGACAGGTTGAATTAATTTTTATCCCTAATTATTGATTATGGTATAATATCTTTTTATCTCTCCTATATGTTACTCATTTAATGGAGTGTTACAAGAAATGTCACACAAAAGTGGCACCAAATTGTGTATTCATTTTTAGATTCGTATACAATTATGATAAAAGCATGTATATTAATAAATAAAATGTATACATATTACATGAATAAAATTTTACTCTATATATTAATAAATAAATAAAAATTTAAACACATTATTGCCTAATTTTTTATTAGTTTCTTTAATGAAAATTGCACTCTTTAATGAAAAATGTATACTAATTTCTTATGAGTACACTTTGTTTCCAATTTTTTAAATTAGGAATGGACTTCAAATTTTAAGCAAAATTACTTCATATGCGCCTATAAATCCTATAATCATCAACCTATATTCTTTCTCATTATTTAATATATTCATTTTTTATATCTCTCCTCTTTTTTTTAATATAAATTATTACCTTCTTATACATTAATTTGTCATATAGAGTTAAAACTTACCATATCAAAAAATAAAAAAAAACATATATCAATATTCTTTAGATTTTCAAATCCCAAAATCTCAATTCTATTCTTTAATAAAAAATCCACAAGTTAAGTATCTCACTCTAGAAAATGAAGAAACCGATGAACTTCTTCGTGATCTTCCCAGCAAATCCTCTTCATTCTTCTTCTTATCTTCTTCTGTTCGAATCACAATCCGTATGAATTCTGTTGCAGTGGCAGATTCATTCTGCCTCCATTGCTGGAATTCCTCTTATTCTGATCGTTTTTGCAGCTTTCTTTTCTTTTGTAAATACAACAAACATGAAGAGTGCATAGTCGTCTTCGCTCCGATCAAAATCGAACAATTAGTTGTAAACATCCCACGAGATTTGTAAATGATTTCCGTTGATTTCGACGCTCTTGTTGCCCCTGAATTTCGACTTCAAATGCTTAATTTGAAGCACCTGTTTGTCGTCAATGGCGAAATACAGTCTCGGGTCACTGACCAGCTTATATTCGATGGATTTTGCTCTCCTTGTCACCGATGACGGCATGGAGTATGGCTTTGTCCCGTAAACATGTTCTCTCCTCAAGATCATCAGCAAGTGGAGGCTGTTCGGAGGTACGCCGAATTTTCAAGTGTTCTTGTTCTACGGCGTCGCCAATGAAGAGGACGATAACACCATCGACGACGACGGCGACGATTTAGAATTTGGAATGGGTTCTTGGCATAGGAGAGATCACAGAAGATGGTGGCAGTTTATTCAAGCTGATTAATTTGAGTTTCTTGGGTCCTTGTTCGTTGTTGAGAAAGTGGATGAATATGATCCCTGGCATCAAATCATTGCCAAAATTGCCGAAGAACTCCAGCACTTTATGTTTCCTTTTACTGTTTTATATTTGACGGCATTAGTAATGTAATAATTCAAAACTTCAATTTGGAGTGTTGGTGAATCCTCTATATACTAGAAATTCTCTCACGAGTTCCTCCACCACTTTCATCGTTTCCAATTTACATTTTACAGTTGCATACTCACAATCATAAAATTATTATACTCCATAGAACAAAATAGTCTTATCGAGAGGGATGTGTATCATCGTGAATTATATTCTAGAATTAAAAGGGTAAGTTTGGAATTTTAGGGAGTATGCATACAATAAAATTATGATTTAAAAAAATTAAAAGTAACACTCTTTTTCTATTTCTTATAAGAGAAAAAAGCGGCTCATAAGATGTCAAAGCTCAGAATGGATAGAGCTAGTAGCTCAAAATTTCTTTATTCACTAATAGGAATAAAGATGTGACTCCACCTATAAGCATAATACACGAGCTCCCATTTTTGTCTGACAAGCAATGCTGGGAGCTAATAGAAAAGAAAGTGTTCGGCACTAGAACTTGCCCTTGTCAGCTACGACAGATTGGAATGAAAATTGCTGCAAAATGTGGTGGACTACCACTCACGGTTGTGGTTGTTGCAGGAATTCTTTCAACCGTGGACAAGGTTAAAAGTAAATGGGAAGAAGTGGAGGGAAGTTTAGCCTCTTATATTGATGGTGAAGACAATGCAGTGATGGAAACTCTGGAAATGAGTTACAAGCACTTACAAGACCATTTGAAGCCGTGCTTTCTTTACTTCGGTAAATCTGAAGAGGACAAAGAGATATCTGTCAAAAACTTGATGAGATTGTGGGTCGCAGAACGTAAGGAAAAAGAGAAAAAAAGAGAAGATATAGGGAGAGAGTATTTAATGGAGCTAATAGATAAAAGTCTAGTAATGGTGGCGAAAAGAAGTTGGGATGGTAGAGTGAAAAGCTGCATTTTACATGATTTATTGCGTGACATGTGCTTGAAAAAATGTAAAGAAGAATGCTTCTTAAAATATATGAGGAGAAGGTAAGTTCCAGTTTGTTTTCATGTTATATATGAAATTGTCTTACATTGTGATGACAGATAGATTATGATGTTATTCATAGTTAACTATGGTTGTCTCGTCTCATGTTTTGTTTCCAGTTTCCCTATGATGTACCATGAAGACCAACACCTTCGCTCTTTATACGGAGAGTCTTTGGAGACATTATATGCACGGGACATGAGATCATTGAGAGTACTCTCGTGGCACAATAGCTCTATCAATAAACGTATACTTGGAATAGAGTATCTAGTTAACTTGAGATTCTTGGCTGTGTATGAAATGTGGGAATCTATTGACAGCCTCCCAAAGCTAGAATATCTGTGTTTCAAGTTTGTGGGAACAGCAATTTTGAAAACGAACAAGTTGAGATGCCTTTTTGGAACATATTTAGAATATGGTGAAGACTGGAATGACTGGGAAACCAACAGCCTAGAGTCCCTCTCATGGATAAGTATCAAGAAGCTGAGGGATGAAGAGTTGTTAAAATATTCACCCGCCAACTCAAATGCATATATAAACTGCCAACTTCCTCACTCCTTCAGCTCTAGGGGGATATTTGAATTGGAGGATTTTAGATTCCCTTCAAACATAAAAAAACTGACCCTTAGTGGGTCAAGGCTGAGTTTGAAGAAAATGTCAATAATCGGGAGGCTGGAAAACCTTGAGGTTCTCAAATTACTTGAATACTCGGTTGTTGGAGAAAGATGGCATACTGAATATAGTGAATTTCGTAAGCTGAAGCTCCTAAAAATGAAAAGATTGTATATTTCTGAGTGGATTGTGGAGTCCAATGATCACTTCCCTGCTCTTCAACATTTGATCCTGACGGACTGCCTTCGCCTGAAAGAGATTCCTCGTGAAATCGGTGAAGGGGGATTGCCGAGCTCCACTAGTGGAGTCCGCAGAGAGAATAAAAGAAGAACAAATGAAAATGGGAAATGAGAGCCTCCGAGTAGTGATCATGACCTTCTGGGCAAGGCCGTGAGACTGGTTATCTCTTCAACCAACTGGGCGTAGTATCCTGCTTCCCTTCTCTCACATTACTTTTTGCTATTGTGGATGGGTAAATTTATGTATTTTAAGGTTTGAGATTAATATCATGTTTATTTTTCAGATGGTGAAATGTAATATGTGATGATGTTTTTTTTTTAGATGCTGAAATGTAATATGAGATGATGTCTATAATTACTGGTCGGCTGCTAAAATTTCTCCTTTCTATTTTTATTTTTATTTATTTTCTTTATCTAACAGCTAATTTATTTTAAATTCTTTACCGACAATAAAATTACATGAGAAAAATAAAAATAATAAACCAAAAACACACTACAGAGCAAGCTAACATAATGCTTAATAAAAATCTTCACTCCTTTTCACCCTTAAAAAAAGTTTAGGATTGAGCATTATTTTAAGTTTTCAGGAAGACAAAAAAAAAAAAAAAAAAGACATTTACTTCACAAGTTACATAAATCTTGATGGCTACATACCATAGTACGTGTACATGAGTTGATGCCAAAACATTCATTCTAGCGACCAATATGGATTTGATCCAATGGTGATGTTCGTTTTTAGCGAATTAGATTAAGATTATCGAATAATCGGACACTAAAACGGACACATCAAACAAATAATTTTCTCCATCGCCCCATAAAATTGATGCCCCTTTCCTTTATTATTGATGTTGATATTCCAAGTTCCATGAAGGAACGTTACACAGTAAAGAGAGGAGTACGAGTTGGTTTCTAGAGAGATAAAGTAGAATGGAGAAGATGATGTTGAAGTGAAGTGCCAATCAAGTCTTGTGTCCTCTTGCTGCAGATGCTTTGTCTTTATAGGAGATATTTTGTGGATGGTCCCCCTTTGATTTGCCAACCGTTGCCACGTGTCCTTCCAAGGGAATCTTATCTGTAGGAAGGTGCAATGAGATCCTAACATGTTGTCTCCATGCAGAACGCGTGTCTTTTTATGGTCGGAACATAATATTGAAGGGCCGATAATATGCTGATGGGCTGATCAGCTGGTGGTTGATTGCCGATAAGCTGAGGATTAGCGACCGAGGCCGAGGCCTTATCCTCGGTGTCGGCTGCTTCCGCCTTCTGCTTTCTGGCAGTCAGCCGAGGCCTTATCCTCGGTGTCGGCTTCCTCTGCCTTTTACCCAGTCAACGTGTGTTCAAATTCCACTTTTATCCTTAGCCTCAACTTATCCCCCAGGTTGTACCGCGCGTATAAGTCACGCCCTTATATGGGGTATAAACACCCATAACATTAGCTCCCGAGGTTGCTTCTTGTGTGAAACTACAAGGAGCAATCTCGATCCTGAGCTCTAAAATTCCATCTTAGCCTCGGTGTCGGCTTCCTCTGCCTTTTACCAAGTCAATGTATGTTCAAATCCCACTCTTATTCTTAGCCTCAACTTATCCCCCAGGTTGTACCGTGCGTATAAGTCACACCCTTATATGGGGTATAAACTCCCTTAACATTAGCCTCCGAGGTTGCTTCTTGTGTGAAACTACAAGGAGCAATCTCGATCCCGAGCTCTAAAATTCCGTCGGCCTCGTTAAAAACCTCCATACGGGAAAATCCAGTGGAAAAAACTCGTATGTAGGAAAAAGAGTACCGTAAGAACTTTAGAACTTTGATGCAGAATGAGCCCTTTCCATCTGCTTATCCATCAGTGTGAATGTCGCACATGCATAGTGGTCAGAAACATTTTCTTCTTTCTGCTTCACTTTGTCTGATCGTTGATTTTAACCTCGATGTCCGATCGGGATTGACACATTCTTCCATACTTTAATCAACCGAGTTATTTGATTTGATTTTCCTTTTTTAGTTTTTGAGTGCCTGAGATGTAGTCTCGGTTTCTGAATCTCCTTCCCATCGAATACTTATTGGATTATCTTCATCCCTGAGCCCCCGAGATGTAGTCTCGGCCTTATCTTCATCCTCCGAGTTCCCGAGATGGAGTGTCAGGTTCTGAATCTTTCCTTGTAGTGTGATCATTTGATTTGACTTTCCTTCTTCAGCCCCCGAAATATAGTATCGGTCTTATCTTCAGCCCCCAAGTTCCCGAGATGGAGTGTCGGGTTCTGAATCTTTCTTTGCAGTGTGATCGGCCTTTCACCTTTCGACATCGGTCTGATTTTCCTCTATGCTTTGACCGACCGAGCTATTCTTCTTCGAGGTGTTTCATCGGCTTTTCATCCAGTATATTTCTTCAGTTTAGCATCGGCATTTGCCTGTGATTTTTTTGCTTGTATCTTCCTTGGTTCAGCATTCTTGTTTCCACATCATTCAAATATGTTTCTCTCTCTACTCTTTGAATGTTGCGACTTTCTTCTCCTTAATTTTAGATTTCATCCATGCTCTAAACAGCTGAGCTATTTCTTCCCATTTTTATTGAGATCCGAACTTCAGCCCCTGATCCCATTTGATTTCATCGAGGTTGTTTAGTCGTTGGGTGTTTCAACGTCAGCCGAATCCATGCCGATCTGATCCTATTTGATTTTAGCCACTCCATTTAGTTCCAACCTTTGAAAGGACAACCATTTCATTTGAGATTATTCATATTGTGAGCACCCGAGCTATTCCAACCTTTGAAAGGACAACCATTCCATTTGAGATTATTCATATTGTTAGCCCCCGAACTATTCCAACCTTTGAAAGGATAACCGTTTTGTTCGATTATTTGAGTTAAACGCTTTAGCCGATCGAGCTATCTCTCCTCATACAGAGGTTGCCGATATAATTCCATTTATTTTGAATCGCTCCCTTTGAGTATTTGAGCAAAACACTCTAACCAACGAGATATTTCTCTTATTGAAGAGACTGCCGATATAATCTCATTTATTTTTAACCGCTCCCTTTGAGTATTTGAGCAAAACGCTCTAATCATAGAGAGATTATTCATATTGTGAGCCCCCGAGCTACGCTTATTACTCATATTGCGAGTCCTCGAGCTCTACTTGCAAGCCATGCCTTTCATTTTTACTGATTCTTATGTCAATGATGATGTTAATGATGATGCATATGATAATGATGCTTATGATGATAATATGATGGTGTTGATGAATATGTTTGTGAGTCGTGACTCACCCTTTCATTGACACTTAGCCTTTTTTTCGAGTTGTAATTCGCCTTTTTACATGTGGGCTGAGGATAAGACCATATCCTCATCCCCCGCATTTTTCCGGACCGATATACGACCTCATATTCCACCATAATTTTTCATAAACTCCGATACCAAAATAAATTTCAATACCATAATTTTTAATTCCCAAATACTGATACCATAATAATTCCACCAATACCGATACCGAAATAAATTTCAATACTATAATTTTCGCAAATACCGATACCATAATAATTTCACCAATACCGATACCAAAATAAATTCCCAAATACCGATACCATAGTAATTCCAATAAATTCCAATTCCATAATCCCACAAATACCGATACCGATACCATAATTTTCCATACCGTAATTTTCCTTACCGATACCATGATTCCACCAATTCCATACCGATACCATAATTTTCCAAAAATTCCCGTGCATTATTTCCATAAAATTCCGATGCAAGACCGATACCGATATCAATTTTTTTTAACGCTCTAACCAACTGAGCTACTCCAACTAACCTTTTCGTTGCAGCTTCTTTTAGCATCATAAGGTGTTACTCAACTGCCTTGTAAGAAACCCAACCTTTTATATCTTTGAAGATTGAAACCGAGCCTAGGCTAGCAATAGCCGACCCTTCCTCACTTTTTTTTATCGATTATGTTATTAAGTTCTTTCCTTAGCCTCCGAGCTGTGTATTCTTCTCTCTTTTCCTCTGTTTACGCGCTCCAATTGCGCCACCATCGGATAGGATTGCCCTTGTTTTCTTTTTTTCCTTTTTCAAGCTCCAAGGACAGCGTATCCGAACATCTGACAGGTATGGGGACAGAATATCTAATCTCCAATGGATGAGGTCGATTTTCATTTCAATCCACACTCTTGCTTTTACACGATCTTCGTTGACCTCCGAGGTAAGAGGGTAGAACATAAGACCGCGATGGATGGATGAAATTGGGTTTCCTTTCCACCGATGGATAGACGAATGGATGAGGTTGGATTTCCCTTTCAATCCGCGCTCTAACAGACCGAGCTAACTGTTTTTTTCTTGAAGAAGATTACGTGACCTCTAACAGAGGTAAAAATTAGAACATGATGGATAGATGATGTTGGATTTTCCTTTCAATCCGTGCTCTAACTGATTGGTGCTTTCTTCCTTGGAGTAAGAAGCAGAAAATTCAAGCTACGATAGATGGATGAGGTTGGATTTTCTTACATCCTATCTTTCTTGCATGTACCCGTTGAGATCTTCCCGGCATAGGCTCTAACCAATGATCTATTCACTCGCACCATGCGATTTCTTTTCAGTTTGAATCTTATCAGTTAATAACCGACGCTGTAACCAACTGAGCTATATTTCCACAATCCTTTTCTTTTCTTCAATTCTTCTTTCTTAGATCATCCGCGCGCCGTGCCCTTGGCCCTCGGCCTCGGCTTTAGCTTTTTTTTTTAATTCATCTTCTTTATTTCCCGTGGCTTCTTTGTTTGACAAATCTTGACAGTTAATAAGCAACACTCTAACCAACTGAGCTATTTCTCATGCCTTCTTACATTCCTCCTTACATGGTATCCTGTAAGAATTGGATTCTCACGGTACCAACTGTTGAATTCTTTTCTTTCTTTCTTCCATTTGAAAATACGTGTTCTTCATACCCGAGCTGATGGAGACCTTGGCCTCTACATCTTCAGCTGATGGAGACCTCGGTCTCTACATCCTCACTGGAATCTTTATTTCTCATGTGAGACTTAATCCACTACACGCTCTAACCAACTGAGCTATATACCGACCAATTTCTTTCTTTTTGTATTGACGAATCTCTACTCTTGGGCTCATGCATTTTGCTTCTCCTCGAGAATTTAATGTCAACTCTTTTTCATAATGGATACTCCCCTTCGGCTGCCTACTTCAACAATGGTTGTTCAGTCGCCGGGTGTTTTAAAATCCGTCTTTCCTATTTTTCTCATAAAGTTTACATCTTTCCTGCTACACTGCTACACTCTAACCAACTGAATGATAGATGTTGGGTGGAACCGGAAAATTCAACCTGCCTTGCTTTCTTTTCTTTTCTTTTTCTTCGCTGAAAGATACGATATCAGTCAGCTTACTCAAATTCTCAACATGCATTTAACCGGTACGCTCTCCCAACCGAGCTATCCCAGCCGAGCTATGTTAATTCTTTCTGACTTCTTCTCTCCTGTTTAATTTCAAATATGGCTAATAGCAACGCTCTAATTAACGAAACTACCCTTTTGCGCCAATATATCTTTAGGGCTAATAGCAACGTTCTAATCAACGAAGCTACCCTTTGCCGATATGGATCTTCGATGGATGACATTCAGTCCACACTCTAATCCACTGAGCTAACTTTTTTCTTTTATATGGATCTTCGCTTCTTCATTCCCGTTGGATTGGATTTAGGCTTTTTATTCTTTGTTGAATCGACCATCAGGCACTCTACCTTATAAGTTATCCCTTTTACTTTCTTATTTCCTCATCTTCACTTCTTCGCCAATTTATCTCTTCATGAAAGGTCAGCCATCATCCGTTCTAACTGACTATGGTGGAGCATCAGGCCTATACCACAGGTGGAGCCTCAGCTTCTGCACCTCAGGCGGAACATCGGTTATGACACCTCATCTGGATGCTTCTACACTTCAGTTGGATGGAGTCTTCGTTTCTACATCTCATATGGGTGGAGCCTCAACTTCTACACCTCATACGGATGGAATGTGCCTCTACACCTCAGCTGGTGGAGCCTCATTTTCTCGTCTCATCTGTATGTAACCAAACTCCATGCTCTAACCCACTGAGCTATCTCATTTCTCTTCTTAATTTCTCATCTTCCTTATTTTTCTGACCAATTTTCTTTCTTATCGGTATTGAACACTGATCTTCTCTTTTTTTTGCACCAGTTCAGCTCGGCTGGATCTTTCTTCTTATATGTACCCACGTGGGATTGGCTATGCCATTCTTTTCTACTTTTCTCATCCCGACATGTTTACAGTTGATGAGAAGAACACGCTCTAACCAACTGAGCTACAAATCATATCCTCCATATCTTCCTTTAACTTCAGACCGCTGGACATTCTTTCTTTCATACAGGCATCTCCGTCTCGGCCTCGACACCAATTTTTTATGCCTATTTCTGTTTTCTTTCTCTTTCCTTTCCCTTCCCTTCACACGCTCTAACCGACTGAGCTACACATCACATGGGTCGGTTTCTTTCCTCGGCCTCGGTATTGCAGGGTCAGCCTCTTCCCTCGGCCTCGGCATTGGCATTATAGGGTCGGCCTCTTTCTTCAGCCTCGGCCTTTATTTTTTACCACGCGGGATTTTCTTTTCTTATCTCATACATATCTCATCCCGATAGTTGATGAGAAAAACATGCTCTAACCAACTGAGCTACAAATCAAATCTTAGTTGAACCAAACTTGCGATTTGTCCTCGGCCTCGACTTTCTTCACTGGATCTTCCGCCACATGGGATTTTTTTTCTTCTCTCTTACAGATCTCATCCCGACAGTTGATGAGAAAAACACGCTCTAACCAACTGACCAACACGTCACCTGGTCAGCCTCTTCCTAAGTAATCTCGGTCTCAGCATGTTGTAACCTCAGCTCGATATTTTTTTACGACTGTTTTATCTTCTTTCTTTTCCACGTGGGCTCATCTCCCAAAGTTGAACCTCGACATCCTTCCAAAATAAACCATCGGCACCTTCTCTCGGCCTCAGCATCCTTTTCTGCTTTCCTTATATTTTCTTCATTTTTCTTATGGGTCTCACCCCAACATGTATATAATTGATAAGAAAACACGCTCTAATCGACAGAGCTATACATCACGTCTGAACTTAAGCTGAACCCAAAACCCAAACTTATGCTTTCTCTATTTTACATTTAGCATTAAACACGAAGAAAGAGTAAAATATTCTTTCTTCTCCAAATTTAGCATAAAACATACGTAAATCACGCTTTCACTTCAGATTTAGCATAACACAGTAAGAAAATACGTAGAACATGCCATATTATTCTTATTTCATTCTTCTGCATTTTTTTTATTTTTGCCGATTTAAGGTTGGAGGTGTTGATATTACCTCCGAGTCATCTCTTAAGATGAGTCCTTCCTCTTCTTCAGGTAGAGAAGTTCTGCTGGAGGAATGTGCTAAACATCATCGGCCTCTTTCTTTTGATTATGAGCGACCCACGCTCTAACCAACTGAGCTATACCCAACCTTTTTCTTCTTTCCACAGCGACACACATTCTTCACCTTTCTTGATTTTTTATCACAAATACCGGTGCGGCCACTCTACGAATACAGCTGGAGCTCAACCTTGTCGGCTGAATCGGGAGAGATGAGGCATGTACTCATGGATAATTGTCTGTCTTCTTTCATCAGGAGGATCGATGTCGGCCTCTCCATGAACACAGCGGAAGCTCAACCTTGTCAGCTGAACTGGAGGAGCTGAGGTGTATTCATGGGTAATAGTTCGTACTGTTGATGACACTGCTTTGCAATTTCTTCCAGATCTGGTTCTTTTTGCGTCTTCTTTATCGAATATTATTTTCTTCCTTGGGTAACCGGGGTTACGCGCGCTAACCAACTGCACCACCAAGTTTTCTCATTCTTCTTTATCTACAAGCTGAAGTAGAAGGCCTTGTAGAATACCTTCATGGAAGATGGTTATCAGCTTCTAGATCTCCACCCACCAAGTAAGATTGGGAAAGTTAGCTTGGTTTTCAAATAGAGAAATAAAATATTTTTAGAGTAGATGGTTGGATCTTTGAAACAGTGAAGTTCTGTGACCATATATCTCTTTGGTTTTAGAGAGAGGAAAAATGGAATATTTGGAATTTTCGGGTTCTTTTAGAACAGAAAGAACAAGAATGGTGAGAACAAATGAACTCTGGTTGGCGACAGCGGCGACGATGGAGAAAACTACAAAATGGAAAAAGCAAAGAAGACATAGGGCGAGAGTATTTAAATGAGCTAATAGATAAAAGTCTAGTAATGGTGGCGAAAAGAAGTTCGTATGGTGGAGGAGTGAAAGCCTGCAGTGTACATGATTTATTGCGTGAAATGTGCTTAAAAAAATGTGAAGAAGAAGGCTTGGTGAAATATATGAGAAGAAAGTAAGTTCCAGTTTGTATTCTTGCTATGAAATAATTGTGTGACAGATAGAATATGAGGTTATTCATAGTTAACTATGGTTGTCTTATGTTTTCTTTCAGTTGTTCTACCAAGTATGATAAAGACCAACAACTTCGCTCTTTATATGGAGATTCTAATGGGGAATTATATGCACGGGACATGAGATCATTGAGAGTACTCGAGTACTTCAGTCGAAGTATCCATCATTGTCGTGTACTTGGAATAGAGTATCTAGTTAACTTGAGATCCTTGGTTGTTGAGGAAATGTTGGAATCCATTGCCAGGCTTCCAAAACTATTGGAGGTGGAAGATATTTTATATCTTTAATAGATGACTACTCTAGGAAGTTATGGGTGAAGATCCTAAAAACAAAGGATCAAGCATTCACTGCATTTAAGGAATGGCTTGCTGAGGTGGAGAATTAGACAGGGAAGAAGTTGAAATGCTTAAGGTCAGATAATGGGCTTGAGTTTGTTTCAGAAGAGTTCAATGCTTTCTGCTGAGAAAAGGAAATTAAGAGGCACAAGACTACACCTGGAACTCCACAACAAAATGGTGTTACAGAAAGAATGAAGCAGACATTGTTAGAAAGAGTAAGATGTATGCTGAGTAGTGGAGGATCTACCAAAGGGTTTTGGGGTGAACTTGTGACTACAGCAGCCTATCTGATCAATCTATGTCCATCAGTAGCCTTGAAATTCAAGCCACCTGAAGAAGTGTGGTCTGGAAAGGCACCTAGTTACACTCATCTAAGAGTAATAGGATGTCAAGCTTACTCTCATGTGAAGCAAGATAAGTTGGAACCTAGAGCAGTGAAGTGTGTAATGGTTGGATACTCCAATGAAGCAAAGGGTTACAGGCTGTGGTGTTATGAAGCTAACACGTTTATTGTTAGCAGAAATGTCACATTCAGTGAAAGAAAGATGCCATTGGTTGAAAGGAATTATGTAGTATCAATTACTACAGACTTTGATGAGCCTCAGGTGGAGCAAGCAAGAGAGGAAGTACAATAGTGTAATGAAGAAAATAACAATGCTGATCAGAATAAGGAAGACAGTTCTCCTAGCTCATCCAACTCAAGGTATGATCTAAGTTCTTATCAACTTGTAAGGGATAGGCTAAGGAGACATATTAAAGATCCAGTGAGGTACATGGAAGCTGATATAGTATCATATGCACTATATGTTGCATCTGATATAGAAAATTATGAGCCAAGAACATATGATGAAGCTATATTAGGGAATGACAATAACAAGTGGATAGTTGCTATGGAAGAAGAGCTGCTATCATTACATAAGAATAAGACTTGGAAAATTGTTGACAGACCAAAAAATAAGAAGTTAGTAAGCTGTAAATGGATCTACAAGAAGAAACCTGTTACAAGCAAAGAAGGAGGTGTTAGGTACAAGGCAAGACTTGTAGCAAGAGGTTTCTCTCAGAAAGAGGTGTTGACTACAATGAAATATTCTCACCAGTTGTCAAACACTGTTCTATCAGAATCTTACTGGCATTAGTAACTCAGTTTGATCTTGAGTTACATCAGATGGATGTCACTACAATATTTTTGCATGGAAATCTTGAAGAGGATATCTACATGAAGATTCCTGATGGTGTAAGTATTGAAGGGGCTGAAAGTAAAGCCTGCTTACTGCTGAAATCTTTGTATGATCTGAAACAAAGTCCAAGGCAGTGGTATTTATGTTGGCATTCGATCGTTTGGTTAACGTGACCCGTTAGGGTTCCATGTATTTCTAACAAGCAGCGGAAGCAAGTAAACATGAAACGCATTACCTTTCACCAAGGGTTGATGTAGAGGTTGAATTTTCGCTGGCAGTCTGCGCAGTCCCACGAGAATAGCCATAAGTTCCTCTTCTGATGTCGGAATTGAGTGATCTTTGTGCTCAGATGATCCTCTCTTCGACGGCTTTCCATCAGTATATAATACATCAAAATCGAAGAACTGTACGATTTTATATGAATTTTGGAACATGACGAACTGCAGCAAACGACCTTCCGGTCTTCTGCTGTATGTCCCAAGTCCGATCTCGACGTCGTGTGGGCGACGATCTACGAGACCTACTCAATCTGCTCTCAACCCTCATCACACGTGAATAATGAATTAGATTAGGGTTCCAGATAAGTTGAGGTGACTTATATACATGGGCTACAGCAGGGACCAGGAGGAGAAATTGGGTTGGGCCTCCATTGGGCTTAAGTATCCAAGCTTAGCCCAAAGCTTATACTTAAGTCCAATAATAATAATATATTCCACTAAAATATTATTACTGCACTACCATACCAATCCCAAAATTACGTTTTGGGCTCCTTCTTATTATGAGCCCGTTAGTCTCCCCATGTTTAAGATATACAATGTCCATTAATTAATTTAAGTTACTGACAACTCAATTAATTAATATCTCATCCAAGAGTAGTACCACTCAACCTCATTATCATGCCGGAATAAATTCCACCTGCAGGGTTTACATGATAATCCTTATGAGCTCCTCAAGGGGACATCATCAACCTATGACGGACACGGATTCCTTCTACAATCAACAGCACACCATAGAGACATCACTACTTCCCAACTCACCGAGTTTATTAATTTAATTGCATGTAAATCTCACCCATTGATGAATCAAAGAAATACATACTGCCCTATGTGTCGAGGTTATTGTATAGGGATTAAGAGCACGAACATCCATAATAACTGAGATCAAGTTCTCCTATAAGTCAGTATAAATCGAACGATCTCAAGCGGTCCTGCTCAATACACACAAGTGCACTAATGTGATTCTATAGCCAAGACAAGCTAATACCAAACCACACTACAACCATCCCGATAGAGAGTCCCCGTCTATCTCGATTGTGAGCATCTGTTTATACTTTATAAGGAAACCGATAATATGATCTTCCGCGTGTTGTCGCACAACATATTATCTACAGTATAAAGTAAGTGGACTATTGCATCGAACATATAAATAAATTATAAGATGCAATCATTTGATCATATGATTCTCATTTCAAATTAATTGTTATAAAATTGTTCATACAAAAAGCTAGACTTTTAGTATACAATCCAACAATCTCCCACTTATACTAAAAGACTATGATGTCATGTCTTCCGTCATACATCTGATTCCCACTCCCACTACACGACCATTAAAAGCTCTCGCCTTAATATCCTTGTAAATAGATTTACTAGGTCATCATCCGATGCAATCTAGGCGACAACAACCTTCCCCTCATCATACGATTTCTCGTAACAGGTGGTACTTGCACTCAATGTGTTTAATTGCCTTATGGGCTCGTGATTCCTTCAAGTTTGCAACTGCACCAATATCATCAATATAAATTGTGATATCCTTGGGCAAACTTAGAAACACTTCGAAGTCCATCTTGAAGTTTCTAGAGTCATACAGATACTTTGGCTGCCTCATAGGCTCCAATTTATCATCTTTCCATGATGGAGTCCGGAGTCTGAAATATATTTCTATATAACACTCCTCCACATTATGACTCAACTTCCTAAAATTAAACACATAACCTTGAGGTGGATTTACTGCCGTCCAATCTGACTAAAAAATCCGAATCTACGTAATCCACAAGAAGCAGTGAATTTGCCCAGTAAGCTTACATATAATTTCCAGTCCTTCTCAGGCACTTCATATATGTCTTACCACAGTTCATCATTCTTGTTTCGGGTTACGTTGATACCCACTGTTCATGCGTTCAGCAAAATAGATATCCATTCTCGCGCATAGCATTCCTAAGATTAAGCTTCCTTATTCGCCGAAGCATAAGGAACCGCTTTCGTCACCTTTATCTTCCTTTTGTGTCTCAAGACATATTTTCTTAGATAAAGTCACTTGCTAAAACAAGTAAGGATCGTATCAATTCATGAAGCTTGAGACAAGCATAATATCATTTCTTGTGATCCGTATTACCGTGATCAAAAGGATATTTTTGCTCTTCTTAAGTCCTTCATTTCATACCGCGTTATTATCCATACACATATGCCCGACAATACTCTTTCATTGTCTCCAATGAGCAATATATCATCTACGTATAGTACAAGAAATACCACCACGTTTCCATCACTCTTTTCAATACACAAGACCCATCCGATCATTGATTAGATCCATGTCACTGGATTACCTCATCAAAACGGATGTTTCATGATCTTGAAGCTTGTTTTAGTCCATTAATGGACACTTTTAAGCTCACTATCACAATGCTCTTAGCTCTTTGCAATGAATCACTCTGGTTGTTTCACATAGATGTTTCCCTCAAGATTTCCAATCAGGAAAACTGTTTTGACATCTATTTGCTATCCCTCATATTTCATATGAGTAGCAACAGATAAAAGAGTCCGGATCAACATAAGCATAGCTACTGGCGAACAGGTTTTCTCATAATCGAACCCTTTCTTTCTGAGTATACCTTTTCCCAACAAGCTTTACTTCTAAGGTTTTCACCTTACCGTATGATCCTCTTTTATTTTGTATGACCACTTCCAATGGTTTTCACACCATCCGTGGTTTTACAATCATCCAGATCTTATTTAGAATCTATTGATTCTATTTCAACATTTATTGCAATTTGTTAAGATTTCGCATTTCTATCTTGTAGTTCTTCGTCGTATTCGTGGGTTAACTCCATGTTTACTAGGGACCAAGCCTCACGACTCTCCCAAAACATATATCTATCAGGATTTAGAACAACCCTCCCACTACGAGAAGACACTACACGCAATTGTGTATCAGATGTGACACATGTCGCAGTTTACCTTGTGGTATATCCTCTTGTACACTTGGTACTAATACTTTGTGTTTTCCTCTCACTTCCTTTAGAACAACTTATACATGGGTATTTGATTTATTACATAGTCCTTTTTCCAAAAATCTAGTGTTTATGTTAACAATCACTCTTCGATCTTGTGGACTAAATAAATCATCCTTCATTTTTCTAAGATATCCCACAAATAGAAAAACATTCTTACGAATTACTGTTCCTAGGGCATATCCATAAAATGAATTTAGTAATTCCAAATAATTCATCATCTATCTAATCACTACCATAAGAGTGCTATTCCTTCTATTCGTCACACCATTAAGGTGGGAAATTCATTTCCGAAGGTACCTTTCTCTTACTAGATTAAAAGACTCATTATTAATTACTATTTGTCGCATCCAGGGGATAAACATGATTTAAGAGTGTACAAATTGTTCACCAACGTACCATAACAGATTACAACTCTATCATTCATTATAATGACCATATCATTTAATGAAATGGAGTATCCATCTATTAATGCATAGAAACCGAAATCAAATTCTTTCTATGAAAATGTACGTAAAGACAATTTCATAAAATCAAACGTTTATTCATATCGTAAGATAAATAAACAACTCCCACTGCAACAGCCACTACTCTCATAGTATTATCCATGTATAAAATAATCTTATCCTCACTTAGTAATAAACATTTAGTGATTCCGGTATCTACACAATGTATAAGTAGGTGCCATCACTAATCATGCTTCAACGACTAGCAAGTAAGATTCTATCCTTGTTCACTCCTTTTATGAAATTGGATTTTCTTTACCACATGTTTTGTCAGAAGTTTCCCACCATATACAACCTCTTGTAATTCAGGAGAAACTTACTCAAAACATCTAGGAAATTATGGAAAATAAAATTGACTTAGGTTTCCCCTTCAACTTCTATTCCATGTATCTAATTCATTCATCAACTTCATTCATGACCTACCGCCTTTTAACTTACTCAAGTATCCGAAGAGTTACATGAGGCCATCATATTTCTATGAACTTCTCACCTATCCACTAGAGACTTTAATAGGCATCATGAACATCTTTAAGGGAGAACACATTTTTATTTTCTTAAGCAGTAAAATCAAAACCAAGATTCTTTTCTAATCATCTAATTTTGGACCAGTAAATATAATTTCTTTTAGTCAACCATAAGTGAAATAAAACTATTTGAAATTTAGAGAATCATAAATTAATTTACCGATCAAAACTTCGAATTTTATCCTTTTATATTGATTCCCTCAAAACTATATAAAAATAAAATTCACCTACATCTCAAGCACCGTGAGTCTGCAAGCCACGTTAGTGTGGACGTTTACAAATCCAAACATTTACAAGAGAAGGTTTTACCCATTAATTTCATTTGTCAACCTAACTTTATGACAAAATAATTAATAGTCGGTTCCTCTTTAGCCATGCAAATAATAGCAGTGACTCCGTTGGGGAGGATACTAATTATTTACACCTAAGTGTACACCATTATTTGATCCCAAGTCCACTGCGCGAGCTTGTGTGCCTTACAGTTGGAGAAGTACACACGCGCTCGGATAGCTTCCTACAATCATCAATTATAAGTTTGTACCAGTGAGCCCCACATAAACTCATCCGTTAGGGAGGAAGGCCTATTGCTAACACGCAAGTTCATGTACCACATTACAAACAATAATTATGTAATGAAGTCTGTACCAGTGATCCGTGAATAAACTCATCCGTTAGGGAGGAAGGCCTATTGCCAACACGCAAGTTTACTCACATCACTTACAAACCAATAATGGAGGCCGCGGGAATATTTACCAATCCCCTCTCCCACTTAGTAATTTAACACCGAGGGTTTTTACATGCATATGATATTCAGAATAAAATACGCAACGCTAGCATGCTTCTATTACGGCACATAAGGCAGTAAATCACAGAGAGTCATGCATACATATATAACAATAATCAATAATTAAATCAATCATTAACAGTTATATATCAGCGAATTAGATTGTTCGCCACCAGGCACGAATATCAGCAAAGACTTCCAGACTATCAAATTTTTAAAATTTCCAGATTGTCCAATTTTCGAAACCATCGATATCGACCGTCGATGTCGTCCAGATTATCAAAATCATCGATATCGACTAGATTATCAAATATTCGAAAAACATCAAGATTATCAAAATTCCGAAACTATCGATATCGATCGTCATATCGTCTAGATTATCAAAATCATCGATATCGATGAGCAACCATATATAACAATAATAGATAATTAAATCAATTATGTCAGTTATATATTAGGAATCAATTCAACATCCATATATAACAATAATAGACAATCAATTATAGCAGTTATATATTAGGAATTAATTCGACATTCATATATGACAATAATAGATTATTAAATCAATTATAGCAGTCATATATTAGGAATTAATTCGACATCCATATATAACAATAATATACAATCTATTATGGCAGTTATATATTAGGAATTAGTTTTCATAAAATTGGATGTCTTATCCAACACTCTAGCAATACATGCATATAATATACCAAATATAATACGCAATCTAGCATGCTTCTATATAAGACAATAAATCATAGAGATCAGACATCCATATATATATATATATATATATATATATATATATATATATATATATATATATATATATATATATATATATATATATATATATATAACAATAATAGACAATTAAATCAATTATGACAGTTATATATATTAGGAATAAAAACGCCTCTAAATTTTAATGTCTTGTCCGACACTCCTACTGTGGAATCGATGCCTTACGCAACAAGTAGGATTGCTTGTGCCCCAAGACGTCCATCGTCATATCCCACCACCAATCATGTCAGGGAGCGCCCAAAGTGCCTTGACGAGCGCCCCTCGCCCGGACTGTCGCTCGTCCAAGGGCCTACTTGCATGGAACCAAGTTCAGCCCAACGCGCAACACCAAACTACACCAACTGTCGTTCGTAGTTCGAAACTGAAAGAACCTCAGAATCCAATCTCCACCGTCCAGAATCTACTACTGTAAGTCCTGAACATTCTGCCCAAATTACAGATCGATCCAACGGTTATTTTGTGAGAAACAGTTCTTTTCTCTCGACTGCGCAAAACAGAATTGCCCAAATATCTGCTTCTGTTTTCAGCGTACTCCCAGCAAGAAAAGGCTCCAAATTCGATCTTCACCGTTCAGAATGTACATCCACAAGGTCTGAACGTGTTGACCAAATTACAGTGCGATCCAACGATTAGTTTGTCAGAAACGGCACTTTTCCCTAGACTGCGCAAAACAGAATCGCCCAAATATCTGCTTCTGTTTTCAGCGTACTCCCAGCAAGAAAAAGCTCCAAATTCGATCTCCACCGTTCAGAATGTACATCCACAAGTTCTGAATGTGCTGACCAAATTACAGATCAATCCGACCGTTGAAACTCTGGTTATTGCCTCTGCAATATCACTACGCTGGATTTTCTCTCAAAAGCGTGATTCTATTTTTGCCCTCTCTTTCTTCCTTGCATGTGAAATTGACGAACAGTTTTCGTCGAATCCTCTCACACACAACCATGGACGAATAGATATGATATAGGGTATATATTACATAGGGATATTCATGGTTTGCGCAATAAAACCAAAACCCTAAACATGTGATCCTAATTCCAAAAAATTAATCACATAAACCCTATCCTAACGTGTCACGCTTCACCATGAAACCGAAGCTCTGATACCAATTGTTGGCATTCGATCGTTTGGTTAACGTGACCCGTTAGGGTTCCATGTATTTCTAACAAGCAGCGGAAGCAAGTAAACATGAAACGCATTACCTTTCACCAAGGGTTGATGTAGAGGTTGAATTCTCGCTGGCAGTCTGTGCAGTCCCACGAGAATAGCCATAAGTTCCTCTTCTGATGTCGGAATTGAGTGATCTTTGTGCTCAGACGATCTTCTCTTCGACGGCTTTCCATCAGTATATAATACATCAAAATCAAAGAACTGTACAATTTTATATGAATTTTGGAACATGACAAACTGCAGCAGCAAACGACATTCCGGTCTTCTGCTGTATGTCCCAAGTCCGATCTCGACGTCGTGTGAGCGACGATCTACGAGACCTACTCAATCTGCTCTCAACCCTCATCACACGTGAATAATAAATTAGATTAGGGTTCCAGATAAGCTGAGGTGACTTATATACATGGGCTACAGCAGGGACCAGGAGGAGAAATTGAGTTGGGCCTCCATTGGGCTTAAGTATCCAAGCTTAGCCCAAAGCTTATACTTAAGTCCAATAATAATAATATATTCCACTAAAATATTATTACTGCACTACCATACCAATCCCAAAATTACGTTTTGGGCTCCTTCTTATTATGAGCCCGTTAGTCTCCCCATGTTTAAGATATACAATGTCCATTAATTAATTTAAGTTACTGACAACTCAATTAATTAATATCTCATCCAAGAGTAGTACCACTCAACCTCATTATCATGCCGAAATAAATTCCACCTGCAGGGTTTACATGATAATCCTTATGAGCTCCTCAAGGGGACATCATCAACCTATGACGGACACGGATTCCTTCTACAATCAACAGCACACCATAGAGACAGCACTACTTCCCAACTCACCGAGTTTATTGATTTAATTGCATGTAAATCTCACCCATTGATGAATCAAAGAAATACATACTGCCCTATGTGTCGAGGTTATTGTATAGGGATTAAGAGCACGAACATCCATAATAACTGAGATCAAGTTCTCCTATAAGTCAGTATAAATCGAACGATCTCAAGCGGTCCTGCTCAATACACACAAGTGCACTAATGTGATTCTATAGCCAAGACAAGCTAATACCAAACCACACTACAACCATCCCGATAGAGAGTCCCCGTCTATCTCGATTGTGAGCATCTGTTTATACTTTATAAGAAAACCGATAATATGATCTTCCGCGTGTTGTCGCACAACATATTATCTACAGTATAAAGTAAGTGGACTATTGCATCGAACATATAAATAAATTATAAGATGCAATCATTTGATCATATGATTCTCATTTCAAATTAATTGTTATAAAATTGTTCATACAAAAAGCTAGACTTTTAGTATACAATCCACAAATTAAAGTTTGATGATTACATTACATCAAATTTATTCAGCAGGAGCCTTCATGACAGTTGTGTGTATGTTAGGAATAAGGGAGGATGCTATACATACTTACTTTTGTATGTAGATGATATCCTCATAGCTTGTAAGGATCAAGCTGGTATAAATGAGGTAAAGGAGATACTTAAGCAGTAATTTGATATGAAGGATCTAGGGGAAGCAAAGGTAATTCTTGGTATGCAGATTGAGAGAAATAGATCAGTTGGTGAGCTAAAGTTGTTCCAAGAATCATACCTAGACAAAGTGTTAAAGAGATACAATATGAATCTTAGTAAGACAGTAACTACACCAGCTAAGCAAGGAGTTAGTCTGTCACTACTTCAAGCTCCTCAGACAGATCAAGAGAAGTTTGAAATGAGTAATGTTCCCTATGCCAGTGATGTTGGTAGTTTGATGTATGCAATGGTGTGTTGTAGGCCAGATTTAGCTTATGTGATGAGCATGGTTAGCAGATTTATGAGTAATACATGTTTACTACACTGGAGTTTAGTGAAGTGGGCACTCAGATATGTAAAAGGGACCATTACAGCAGGTTTGAAGTTCCAAAGAATGGCAACATGGGATAAGACAGTAGTAGGATATGTTGATGCTGACTATGCAGCAAATCTTGATACTAGAAAGTCTCTTACTGGTTATGTGTTCAACCTGTTTGGTACTGCAGTAAGTTGGAAAGCAACTCATCAACATATAGTGGCATTACCAACCACAGAGGCAGAATTTGTTGCACTTACAGAAGCAATCAAAGAAGGAGTGTGGTTGAGAGGTATGCTGAGTGAGTTTGGGATTGAACAAGAATCAGTTGAAGTACATTGTGATAATCAGAGTGCAGTGCATCTCTCCAAGCATCAAGGATACCATGAAAGGACCAAGCACATTGATGTGAGGTTATATTTCATAAGGGACATGATAGACAAAGGGGTTGTGAGTGTTAAGAAGATCAAGACAGATGACAATCCTGCAGACATGTTTACAAAAGCTTTACCAGCTCAGAAGTATGAGCTGTATAAGCACTTGATTCAGCTGAATTAAGTAAGGAAGGAAAGGTTGCTGCTCCTTATAAAAGCAGCAAGGTGGAGAAGATGAAGCTAACATGAAGATGCAAGGTCTAAGGTGGAGAATTGTGATGAAGTAGACCATGCATGCTACATACATACTGCAGAAAGCATGTGTGTGTATGTGTTTGATGGAAGTTAGAATAGTATCATGTGAAGGTTCATGCATTGATGGATTAAGTATGAGAAAGGATCATCTAGTTGCCGTTGGATTGAACACAAAGCAAGGTGATCAGATGGAGGTAGCACCAGCTGGAAGCATCAGCTGAAATGTGATTGATCAGTTAGTTGCAACTGATTTGGTTGCAACGGTTTCATCAGTTGGTTACAACTGATTGAAGTGTGTGCATTATGATTGGATGAAAAGGATTCTACACGTTACATATACATCCATATAAGTTGAAGAGTAACAGCTGAGAATCATCATCATCATACCATCTGCACACATCAGTTTAGAAGAAACAAGCTTAAGAATTAGGGTTTTTAAGTATGCTTGTATCTTGTAATCATTGTCATCTTCATTGTTTAGTGGATTCTTCTCTCAAGTAAGTGGATGTAGGCTATGCCGAACCACTATACATTCTTGTGTTGATCTCTTTCATTTCATTCTTCATTTTGTTTATCAACTTGTGTGTGAAACGTGAGTGATCTAACATACAAGTGAGTGTAAGTTCTTGAGTGATTATTATCAAGCATTTGCTCAAGTTTCATAACAGTTTGATTTAAGTTTCACATTGCTTCAAACTATTTTTGGGTTTAAATGAAGATGGTTGGCTGTGAAAGAGAAAAATAATCCCGTGCAAACACAACTGACGCATAAGAAAGGTGAATGGCAAGCAATAAATATGTTAAGAGGTACTTCATCCCACCGGCAGCATGGAAGACAGAACTGAATTTTCGTTGGGGGCTGAATCAAAAACGAAGCCAAAACAGACACCGCAGTTGAAATATGATTTCTTCCATGTAAATCACAGATTCCTTCACAATTAGGTTTATGTAATAGCAAAATAAGGTTACACCCTATCAATTGATCTATTGCTCTGTTTAATTCAACAAATTGTCAGGGATAGAAAATGAAAACATGATTGCCATTTGATGATGCTCAGTGGAAGAATAATTGAAATGGGGTTGAATTCCACTCCCTGTAACTTTTCACAAATTTCTCAAGAAAGAATACATTATTTGTCACGATTGTTTATCAATATTCTTGAAATGATTATTGAATCGCAGTTATACTTGGTGATGAACAAATGATTAAAGTTATTGATTTTATTAAAAGACATGATTTTCGTCATGAAGCGATCAAGATTGAAGATGGGGTTCAAAGAATTTTTTTTAAAATAATTTTAAGTGAATTTGGGTTAGGGTTATTATTGTCTTTTCATTACAATTTTTCTTGGTGGTTGGGTGCCTTCAGTAATATATCGGGTGACAATAGTGCCTCCCTTCTTCTAAATGGGAAAAGTTTGTACAAATGGGCAAATTTGTTCAATATGACCCAATGTATAACATTAAACAAATTTTATACTCGAATGTAATTTAAAATGCCCAGAATATCTCCAATTAATTTAAAATAGAAACCCCCACCCAGCCCCACCCCAACCAATCCCTACCCTCTTACCTCCCCCTCCTCACTGGTTGCCGCTGCCACCCACCATCGCCTCCGCCGTTTCCATCCGCCGGTCACCGCACCCTTCGTACTCCGATCATCAATCACCGCCGCCGACGGGAGCCGCCCATCAAAGAGGGCATTGAGAAGAAGAGAGAGGGCATTTTGGATATTTCAGCCAACGGGAAATTCCACTAATAGGGAAAAGAAACCCTTCTTTCAGCCTATGGATAATTTATAATCTATTTACTCCCTCTCCTTTAAGATGACACATTTTTTAATTTGAATTGTCGCACAAAACTTTGTACATTTTCAAAAAAAGCAAAAATGTATTCCTTCCGTCCATTCGAAAGGTCACCATTTTGCTATATTGGGTGTCTCATCCAATGTCACAATTTTTCACTTTTAGTAAAAAAGGTACCACACGTGGCCCATCACTCACTACTAATACAATTACTCACTACACATAAAATAATAATACTCCTTAATTTATTCACAAAAAGCAACCGGTGATGTTTGGGCGGGACGGAGGGAGTAAAAAACTATCACCTTCCACGTAAACTTTATTTACTAAAAGAATCTCACCTACCTAACATGCCCAACATACTTTATCACATTATACTATTAAAAGTTATCGCTTTCTTAATCTCCGTAAATTATCACTTTCTTAATCTTCGTGCCGAAAAGGTGGTGCACTCTTTTATGAGTCGGGGAGGGTAGTTTAATAGGACAGCAAGAGTGCCATTCACTTGCTTAAGACTGTTTTTAAGGTGAAAAGGAATTAGAAATTTAAAATTAAAGCTAATTAAGAAATGGAGTGAAATCATAACTCCTGTCTTATAGTTGACTTGGCTGCTGTCTGCGACAACTCTTGTTTCTCATCTCAATCTCTCCTAGTTGATAAGAATTCGAAAGCCAATTTGTTGATCAGAATATATATATCCATTATGTTGAAATTCTTCAATTGGATCACAGAATTGAGGAAGAAGTACGAGTTCCAGTTTCAATTGAAAATCGAGCATATTCGCGTTGCTGGAGACTACTTCAAGGGACTTGCAGGAGCGTATGATGATTGGTGGGAACCCTCAGAATTCCACCGTATTTGCGTTGCTCGGGACTTCATCTATCAACTTTCCCGAAATTACAGAGACATTCTGCCATGGCTTGATGATTTGAGGAACGCCGGGATGATACCTCAAGGGATGTTTGTGGTGCCCAGATTGAAAAGGTTGGACCAAAACCATAATCGGATCAAGAGCTACCAACTCATGGAAGGCTTTCTCAGCAATTATTGTACTATAAAACAGATTCGGTTGGTGAGCGAATTCAGAATCTTGAAAAGGAGCTGAGGCATCTTCTCACCATTCTTGGCGACATTTCATGGATGCTGGAAGACAGCCATCAGCTGGAAGCTGAATTCCAGAATCTGTTGGCGGATTTTGAAGCAGTGGCGAATCGAGCTGTAGGGTTTGTCCATTCCTTGTTATTCTCCACTTGTCGATATATAGCCATCAGCATGCCTGCATATATAGCTGCAAAGACTTCAAGGGTGAACTCCTTGCTCATTATCAATTCTCTAGTTGATGATCTTGAGGATATGTTGAAACAGGAGGATGATCGAATCTCTGATGTTAAGTACGAGATCAACCATCTCCATCTGGGGCTCTTACTGTTCACCTCTTCAATCAATCACATGAGATCTCAAGAAATTGAAGAACTTAAAGAGCCTCTTATGCGCATGGGAGATGTGGCACATCAAGCTCAATATCTTATCACTGCTCTTTTGGTAAGAGATGCTCCTCTCTGGTATTTCATCAACAGGCTCACTGCCCTTATCCGCAATATTGAACTCATACAAACAGAGCTCCAAGTTATTACAAAGAAATATCAATTAAAAGATGAAAAGTATTTGGGTGCAGAGCTTTCATTACGAGATAGGAGAGAGGCTGGGGTCAATCAAACAATTGTTGGCTTTGAGGACAAAGTGACGACTATTTTGGAACAGTTGGTTGGAGGAGGAAGAGGGAGCTTGCAAGTCATTTCAATTTTCAGGATGCCTGGACTTGGTAAAACCACTTTAGTGAATAAATTGTACAATCATCCGTTGGTAAATTATACGTTCCAGAAACTCTCATGGTGCGTAATATCTCAAACATTTAAGAGAAAGAGCACACTGGCCAACATTTTGATTCAGATCAATGGTGACCTTGATAAAGATAGGATCTTGGAAATGGAAGAAGAAACTTTAGTGGAACAAATTTACAAAATATTGAAGGGAAGAAAATACGTTGTTGTGTTGGATGATGTATGGGATTCAAATGTGTGGTATGAATTACAGAGGTGTTTTCCTGATGATGGAAATGGCAGCAGGAATTTATTCACTATGGGATTCAAATGTGTGGTATGAATTACAGAGGTGTTTTCCTGATGATGGAAATGGCAGCAGGAATTTATTCACTAATAGAAATAAAGATGTGGCTCCACCTAACAGCATAATACACCAGCTCCCATTTTTGTCTGACAAGCAATGCTGGGAGCTACTAGAAAAGAAGGTGTTTGGCACTAGAACTTGCCCTTTTAAGCTACAGCAGATTGGAAAGAAAATTGCTGCGCGGACTACCTCTCACAGTCGTGGTTGTTGCTGGGATTCTTTCAACTGTGGATGAGGAAGAAAGCAAATGGAAAGAAGTAAAAGGAAGTTTGGCCTCTTATGTTGATGTTGAAGACAATGCAGTGATGCAAACTCTGGAACTGAGTTACGACCATTTACAAGACCATTTGAAACCGTGCTTTCTTTATTTTGGAAAATTTGAAGAAGACAGAGAGATATCTGTCAAAATCTTGATGAGATCGTGGGTTGCAGAAGGGTTTATACGTAAAGAAAAAGAGAAGAGCAAAGAAGACATAGGGCGAGAGTATTTAAATGAGCTAATAGATAAAAGTCTAGTAATGGCGGCGAAAAGAAGTTCGTATGGTGGAGGAGTGAAAGCCTGCAGTGTACATGATTTATTGCGTGAAATGTGCTTAAAAAAATGTGAAGAGGAAGGCTTGGTGAAATACATGAGAAGAAAGTAAGTTCCAGTTTGTATTCTTGCTATGAAATAATTGTGTGACAGATAGAATATGAGGTTATTCATAGTTAACTATGGTTGTCTTATGTTTTCTTTCAGTTGTTCTACCAAGTATGATAAAGACCAACAACTTCGGTCTTTATATGGAGATTCTAATGGGGAATTATATGCACGGGACATGAGATCATTGAGAGTACTCGAGTACTTCAGTCGAAGTATCCATCATTGTCGTGTACTTGGAATAGAGTATCTAGTTAACTTGAGATCCTTGGTTGTTGATGAAATGTGGGTTATCTATTGACAGTCTTCCAAAGCTAGAGTATCTGTCTTCCGAGGATTTGGCGACAGTATATATACTCCCATCAATTTTGAATAAATTGAAAAAGTTGAGATGCATCTCTTCAAGGTCCTTAGAATATGGTGAAGATTGGAATATTGGCTGGGAAACCAACAGCCTGGAATCCCTCTCATGGTTAACTATAAAAAATTCCAACCATGAAGAGCTGTTAAAATATTCACCCCGTCTTCGGCGACTCAAATGCATATATGATCTGACATCAGAATTGGAGGAGGATTATCCACATTTTGATCTAAGCTTCCTCACTCAACTACACTCACTCTCCTTAAGGTTCTTCAGTCCTAGACTGACATTTAACTTGGAGGAATTTAGATTCCCTTCCATCATGAAAAAGCTGATCAAAATTGAGTTGGGAGAAGATGTCAATAATTGGGAGGCTGCAAAACCTTGAGGTTCTCAAATTACTTGAATACTCAGTTGGTGGAGAAAGATGGGCTACAGGAGATGGTGAATTTCGTAAGCTGAGGTTCCTAAAAATGGCAGGATTGTATATTTCTGAGTGGATTGTGGAGTCGAGTGAGCAGTTCCCAGCTCTTCGACACATGATCTTGAGGAACTGTTATCGCCTGATTGAGATTCCTCGTGGAATCGGTGAAGTCACAACACTTGAGTTGATTGAGGTGAAGGGGTTTTGCCCAACTTCATTAGTGGAGTCGGCAGAGAGAATAAAAGAAGAACAATTGGATCTGGGAAATGAAAGTTCGTCACCAATACTGACCATAACAGGTTTGCCTTCTTATGAATTGCTTATGTACAATATTATAACATCCTTATTCTTATTTTCGATCTTTTTATTCCGTAATTAGTTGTAATAGAGAATCTGTAAAGGAATATGATCAGTTGCCGATTGATTGTTTTATGAGCACTATTTACATTATTTAAATGAATGATTTACGCTTGGTTCATCTAATTTGTTTACATAGTTCACGGGCTAACATGATGCTCAATATAATCTTTATCATTACATAGTTTAAAAGCAAATGAGTTAGATAAGCTAGATGCCAAAACATTCATTGTAGCGGGATTTGAACCACCACATCACTTTATCGTTGGGAGCATCGGAGTGAATAGTTTTGTGCAGTTTGCTCACATCATATCCTTCTTCTTTAGCCTTCTGCAGAAACTCATTGTAGATCATCTCATCAATGTGAGAGTTCCTATTGAAAATCTGGAAAAGCAACATAATTTATCAACAAATTGGATAAAATAACCTCAGTACTTAATCCAAGTGCATTTGGATTAAACTTTGTAAGCCCATTACTTGTTTTCATTTATAAGATTACACAGTCTACTTACAAATCCATTAAAATCAACATCTACTTATTTCAACTATATTTTAATTCAGCTATACTTTTTTACAGTATGAAAATATTCAAATGAAATCCCATCGATTAGCTCACAAAGTAGTGGTCAAACGCTAAAACTCACATAACCAATCAATGGTGGGCCGAATTGATTCAAATAGAAAAGAAAAAGAGCTTTATTGAAAAAAATAAAGATGAAGGGCATATTTGCCAACTTAAATGGTTAATTTGACCTTTGGCAAAGGGTCAAATTGGACCCTCATCAAATTGGCCCTTTATCTAACTTTTTGTTCATCCAACACCTTAATCAATTTTATTAAAAAAAAAAAAAACTAAATATCAAATAGTTATTTTATTTCTCTCTCCTACTTAATTTGTGTTAAAACAGATTGAATCCAAAATTAGTCAACATAATCTGTATTCTATACCGCCACCGTGACAGTTCCTGACAACACAAATTCAATTCTTCCAACTCGGTTGTCTGTCGACGTAACTGGCGGCGAAGAAGTCGTCGGAGTCAATGGTGGAAGCAATAATTGCGGTACTCCGTGAGACAACAGATCACATGAAAGAACCTCCAAATATTTTCTCCAAGATGCTGCAGATCTCCCCTAATGTGAAGTTTCTGGTGGTGCCACCGTGCGACTCCGCGGCGGCACCGATGAAGTTGAAAAGCAATCGTACGATGGTGGAGAGCCGTGGCCTCCCGATCTCGTCGACACAAAATATGGGCATTCTAATAGAGGTGGGAATTTCAATTTCTTGAATAAATCAATCAGATCAGCAATTACATAATTACATTAATTATGATCACACAATAGCGCTGAGAATGGTAGCTGTGGGAAGCAGAGATAGTGACGACTGCAAGGCGGAGGGTCGGGGGTTCCAAGCTTGGGGAGATTCCCAAGGAGAGGATGGGAGCTTATATTGAGTGTGTGTGAGTGCAGTAAGTGTGGTGGGAAAGAGGATTTGGAGAGCAAGATAGCGAGAAGAGGGGAATGCATTGGGCTGTCGACGTGGGATTTGGGTGGGATGTTTCAGGGTGGGGTGCGATTTAGAAGAAAGACAATCAGACTGTGAAATTACATTTATTGCTTTCCTTTACTTAATATTTGGGTAAATCACGTGTATTAACCCAAATTAAGTAGGAGATATAAATAAAATAACTATTTAATATTTAGTTTTTTCTGAAAAAAGACTAAATTAATCCTATTAAAATTGATTAAAAGGTCGGGTGAACAAAACAAAAAAAATAGATAAATGGTCAATTTGATCCCACGATAAGATGAGGGTCCAATTTTACCCTTTGCCCATTTGACCTTTTCCGATTTTTATCTGCTTTCATTCACCGCTCCAACTCGATAAAGATTCCAAATCCAATTTCTTGATCTATCCATTATGTTGTACTTGTTGAATCGGATCAGAGGATGGAGGAAGAAACGTGTCCCCAACATCGACTTCCAGCTTCATTTGAAAGACGATTATACTAGCGTTGTTACAGACTACTTCCATGGATTAGGAATTTTCTACTATTCAGACTTTCAGGAAAGGCATGGTTATGAGAAGAGTTTCATCTGGAGGATGGATTCTTTCACGCGAAAGCATAAAGTGATGTTCATGGTGCCCGGATTTAAAAAATTGCAGGGTGTCAAGAGGTACAAACTCGTGGAAGGGTTTCTCAGTTTCCTACTGCAATTATTGTACCATAAAAAAGAACCAGTTGATGATCGGATTCAGAATCTTGAAAAGGAGCTGAGGCATCTTCTCACCATTCTTGGAGACATTTCATGGATGCTGGATGGCAGCGATGAGCTGGAAACTCAATTCCAGAATCTGTTGGCAGAATTTGAAGCAGTGGCGAATCGAGCTGGAGGGTTTGTCCACTCCTTGTTGTTCTCCACTCATCCATCGTTTGAAAAAATGGATAAGAAGCTTGCAGCTGTTTTAAACCATATCCACCTCTTGAGAGCTGATATTCAGTCATCTGATATCAGCATACCACCATACATAGCTGCAAAGACTTCAAGGGTGAATTCCTTGGTCATCATCAATTCTCTAGTTGATGATCTTGAGGATTTGTTGAAACAGGAGGATGATCGGATTTCTGATGTGAAGTTCCAGATCAACCATCTCCATCAGGGGCTCTCACTTTTCACCTCTTCTCTCAATAACATGAGATCACAACGGCTTTTAGAAATTGGAGAACTGAAAGAGCCTCTGATGCGCGTGGGAGATGTGGCACATCAAGCTCAATATCTCATCACTGCTCTTTTGATAAGAGATGCTCCTCTCTGGTATGTCATCAACAGGCTCACTGCCCTTAACCACAATATTGAACTCATACAGACAGAGCTCCATGTTATTAAAAAGAAATATCAATTAGATAGCGTAATAGTTGAAAATTACTTGAGTGCAGAGCTGCCATTACAAGATAGGAAGCAAGCTGGGGTCAATGAAATAATTGTTGGCTTTGAGGACAAAGAGACCAATATTTTGGATCAGTTGGTTGGAGGTGGAAGAGGGAGCTTGCAAGTCATTTCAATTTTCGGAATGCCTGGACTTGGTAAGACCACTCTAGCAAAGAAATTGTACGATCATCCCTTGGTTAATTACGCATTCCAGAAACTATCTTGGAGTGTAGTTTCTCAAACGTTTAAGAGACAGAGTATACTGGCTAGCATTTTGATTCAGATCAATAGTGATCTTGAAGAAGATGAGATCTTGAGAATGGAAGAAGAAACTTTAGTGGAACATATTTACAAAACATTGAAGGGAAGAAGATACGTTGTTGTGTTGGATGATGTATGAGATTCAAATGTGTGGTACGAATTAAAGAGGTGTTTTCCTGATGATGGAAATGGCAGTAAGATTTTATTTACTAATAGGAATAAAGTTGTGGCTCCACCTAACAGCATAATACACGAGCTCCCTTTTTTGTCTAACGAGCAATGCTGGGAGCTACTAGAGAAGAAGGTGTTCGGCAGTAAAGTTTGCCCTCCTAAGCTACTACAGATTGGAAAGAAAATTGCTGAAAAATGTAGCGGGCTACCTCTCATGGTTATTGTTGTTGCTGGTATTCTTTCAACCATGGACGAGGAAGAAAGTAAATGGGAAGAAGTGGAAAGAAGTTTAGCCTCATATATTGATGGTGAGGACAATGCAGTGATGCAAACATTGGAACTGAGTTACAAGCACTTACATGACCATTTGAAGCCATGCTTTCTTTACTTTGGAGCATTTGAAGAAGACAGAGAGATATCTGTCAAAAAGTCGATGAGATTGTGGGTTGCACAAGAGTTCATACTGGAAGAAAAAGAGAAGAGCAAAGAAGATATAGGGAGAGAATATTTAATGTAGCTAATAGATAAAAGTCTAGTAATGGTGGCGAAAAGAAGTTCTGACGGTAGAGGAATGAAAGT
This sequence comes from Pogostemon cablin, assembly GCA_023678885.1. Classification (NCBI taxonomy): domain Eukaryota; kingdom Viridiplantae; phylum Streptophyta; class Magnoliopsida; order Lamiales; family Lamiaceae; genus Pogostemon; species Pogostemon cablin. The sequence continues at coordinate 29,290,885 of CM042975.1, forward strand.
CTGCATTGTACATGATTTATTGCGTGACATGTGCTTGAGAAAGTGTGAAGAAGAATGCTTACTGAAATACACGAGGATGAGGTAAGTTCCAGTTTATTTTCATGAAATTAACTGTGTTGACTTTGTGATGACATATGAGGGTATTCATAGTTAACAATGGCTGTCTCACGTTTTCTTTCAGTTGCTCTATAATGTATGACAAAGACCAACACCTACGCTATTTACAAGGACAGTCCTATGGGGTAGATCTATATGCACGGGACATGAGATCATTGAAAGCACTCTATCACTTGTATGGCAGTCTCCCTAATGGTCATATACTTGGAATAGAGTATCTAGTTCACTTGAGATCCTTGGTTGTAGATGGAACGTCAACGTGGGAATATATTGACAGGCTTCCAAAGCTAGAATATCTGTCTTCCGAGATTGTGGGGACTGTATATCTACGCCCATCAATTTTGAAAATGAACAAGTTGAGATACCTTTCTGCAAGACGCATAGAATATGCCAAAGATTGGAATAGCTGGGAAACCAACAGCCTCGAGTCCCTCTCATGGATAACTATCGAGAAGCTGAGGGATGAAGAGTTGTTAAAATATTCACCCCGTCTTCGGCGACTCAAATGTAGATATGAAGTGACATATGAATTGGAGGAGTATCCACATTGTGATCTACACTTCCTCACTCAACTTCACTCACTCTCCTTAGATTTCTATGGTTCTTGGGGGACATATAAATTGGAGGAATTTAGATTCCCTTCAAACATAAAAAAGCTGACCCTTTGGGGGTCAAGGTTGAGTTGGGATAAGATGTCTATAATTGGGAGGTTGGAACACCTTGAGGTTCTCAAATTACTTTGTGATTCAGCTGATGGAGAAAGATGGGTTACAGGAGACGGTGAATTTTGTAAGTTGAGGTTCCTAAAATTGGAAAGATTGTTATTTTCTGAGTGGATTGTGGAGTCGAGTAAGCATTTCCCCGCTCTTCAACACTTGATCTTGGGAGTCTGCCCTCGGCTGAATGAGATTCCTCGTGAAATCGGAGAAGTCACAACGCTTGAGGTGATTGAGGTGAAGGGAAATTGCCTAACTTCAGTTGTGGAGTCTGCAGAGAGAATAAAAGAAGAACAACTGGACGTGGGAAATGAAGCCCTCAGAGTTGTCATCAATACTAGTCATTAACAGGTTTGCCTTTGAATGAATTACTTGTGTACAATGTAATGACATCCCTTATTCTGGATTTTTTTAAATATTTTTAATACTTTATATAATAGTTGTAATATTAGAGAATCTGAAGTCATATTGATGATTGTTTATTTTATATTTACATTATTCAGATGAGTTGTTTATGCTTTGTTTATCTAGTTTGTGAAGCAGCAACACCAACTTTCTAGAATATTACGGAGGATCAACTTAATACGAAGAAGGGAGGTTATGGTTCAAGTGGGCTGATATATATTGATCATAGTGTTAATTAAATGGTTGTGCCGTGCTAGAATCTTCTAGCAATGGTAAGCTGTGAAAGAATAATTAGAGGCGTGGAGTGTGTAGCCTAGACTGTCAACAGTCTGATCACTGACGTAGTGTCTCGTTGCACTTCTCCGAGATGTTTCAAGGAAATTCACTCCTATCAATGTGTAGAATGTGTAGAGGATGATGTTCCAAGGAAATTCACTCCGATCAATGCGTAGAATGTGTAGAGGATGAACAAATAAAGGATTGATGTGTTGGGAAAGCATACACTCTTATTAAAGTGCTAACAAAATATTTTACAACGCACTCAAGTCTCACACTTGTGGACTCTGCTTCAATCTTGACTTGGACACTCTTTTTATAACACACTCATTCTTATTCTTACTCTCTTACTTAGCACTAACTTTTACATATCGCTTGCCACTAACCATTTAATAATGAAAGGCACAAATCAGATTTAAGATTACGTGTAATGCAACCAGGTGGCCACTGATCAGGTAGCAGGTCATCACATATGCCCTTCCCATTTAATGGTATGAATGTGTTTTATAGAGGTTTCAAACACTTAACTCATATTAAAAAAATATCCACAGGATGGATATGTAATGGGACGGATACGGATAATAATATTTTTATTGGATTTTGGTTTGGGTACCCCAAAAAATGCGGGTACCCTACTCGCTGTCATCCCTATGAGTGTTCCACGTTCGATCATTTTTGGAAACGAATAGGTGAGAGTTATAAGGAGGTTTGAAAAAAAAGAGGGAGTATAGGTGGTAAGGGTTGGAGAAAAGAAGGAAGTATGGATATTTAGTGAACTTACTACTTATTATACTAACCACCAACTTTGTCCCATGAATTCTCTATTTTTAGTCGGAGATTAGTAAAATAAAACTACTACATAAACTCCACCAACATACACATGCATTATCTTTTATTTCTTATACATTAATTAAACATCAAGTTAAAACCATTTTATCTAAAAAAAAATAAACATAAATTAACTTTCAGCTAATTTTAAATTAATCTGTCATTCTAAGTTACAACCATGACAAAATAGCCAAAAGTGTTTTAGATTGGTTGATGGAGTAATAAATAAAAAGTTGAGGGAGGTAGTAATAAACAGAAGGTACAACTGTACAAGTAATTGATGGAGAGACCCAATTGTAGTTGACTAAAAATCAGATCAATGTAGACCATATATTTCTGTCCTCCCTCCAATTACGTCGAATTCAAAATACAATAATTGAGTAGATATTTTAAACGTGAGATTGTCTATGAAAAGAGCGAGTGGGATCACCTGTGCCACCCCTGGTTTATCTCCTGTTACATTGGGTGGGATGAATGACATGTGTCATAAGATAAAAGTGTAATTGTCACGACCCAACTTACATAACTTATAATTTAAATACTAATTTACATAAATATCGTCATTATAAAAATTGCATTTTTTTTAATTTAACCAAACGGTCACACCAGTTCAACATATGTAACTGGTTTCTGACTCCACATCATTCCACACAAACTGGTGACAATACTTATTATATTACATAATAAAATATCAGCAGAAACAAAATAAACACATGGTCTAGCCCAACAGGTCGTCATCTATGTACATCTGCTCAAAATCCTGTAGGAGCTCACAGTACACCACATACTCAAATATTATCAGGCTCACCTACAATACATAAACTAGTGAGACAAAAATCTCAGTAAGTAGAAATCATGCATGACAGTACATGGGAATGCATTTAGTTTTCTATCGCATATTTCTCAGTCTTTCTAATTTGGTCATTTTTATTTTGAAAACTGTTCACGTTGCGGATTTCCCACGACACACTTATGATATGCACCCCAAATGAGCTCAATGGGGACGATTTTTTCAAACTCCGAATATATAAAGTGCCGAGAACAATTTTTTCGAACCCTGGCAGAGTGATGGGGACGATTTTTTCGAACCCGAACAAAGTACTGAGAACGATTTTTTCGAACCCAGAAATAAAGTGTCGGGAACGATTTTTTTTCGAACCCAGACAGAGATGCATATATAGTGGCCGCACACACCATTAGTATCTTATTAATTTTGGGGAAAACACTTTTCATGATTATGCATGGTATGCAACCAGAGCAATTAATTATGCATCATAAACCATTTACAACATCATTATCAATATTTAATCATAATAAAACAACAACTTAACTTCAATTCACACAAATCCACTTCACCTTGGATCACACGGATCCCTTTTTAGGATAACAACTTCATTTTGAATCACATAGATCCTTATAACCAATATCTTCTCAAATCATATGGATATATTTTCAACAATTTCCAGTCACACACATCTATATAGAATAATGAAATAAATTCAAATCACATAAATCCACAACTTGTATAACCAATTAATCCCAAATAATTCATATCGTAATTAAACAAATCATAAATAATCCATAATATAATTATCACGTATTAATCACAAATAATTCACAAACAACATATTTATGCATTGTAGTTGGACTTCTACTTACCTTGACTCCGATAATAATAACATTATAAATTCTTGAAGAACCGTAACTAATTATTTCCTTCTTGCTCTGACATACTTTTTTTTTCCTGTTACCGATTGATTTGGGATGTGAGTGGATGGATTCTTCAATACCCCAATATGTATAGCAAAAAGGGGTAGGGGAGGTGATCGACAATTTAATAAATTTTTTTATTATTACTTTTTCAATAATAAAGGCTGCTAATCAGCGCATTCACCCTTTATGCTATCGCCAATTCATCTTGCATCAGCCGTCAATTTTGACTTTTTTTTTTTTAATTCTATTATTATTATTATTATTATTATTATTATTATGAAAATACGTGTGATACTTAATACTCCTTCCGTCCCGGATATTTTTACCTATTTGTACGGGCACGGAAATTAAGACGTTTTATTTTTTTAATATATAATGTAAGAGAAAGTAGGGATAAATTAGTAATTTAAAAAGAAAAAGTGAATAAAGTTATTGGAAATGATGAATAAAATGTAAAAAAAGTAATTAAAGTTGTTGGGATTGTAAAAAGTAGGTAATAAAATATTATGTATTTTTGCCAAAAATGGAATGGGTAAAAATACGTGGGACACCCCAAAATGGAAAGTGGGTAAAAATACGTGGGACGGAGGGAGTAATTAAGAAAAGTGTATTTATACACATAAAATAATTTACTCATATATCCAACTTAATATACGTAAATATTTATGCACACATATATTCACATATGTCACCATTATTATCACAGATGTCTCAAATAAAATGTAAAGATAAATAAAATGTAGAAACAATTGTCACATAATTGCCACATAATTATCACATAATTATAAAATGCATATAATACAAATTAAATTATATTGGCACACGAGTAGTGAGAAGCTCGGGTATTACAGTAATATTAGTTGATGGAGTAATAAATACTCCATCCGTCCCTGGATAAGAGTCTCATTTTATTATTTTGGTTGTCCCACCAAAGGATCTCATTTCATTTTTTGGACAAATGGGACCCACCCATACCCACTAATACAATTAAAACATGGGGATCACACATCTACTAATACTACTACCCACTACACATCAAATAATAATACTCCTTAATCTACGTGTGTCCAAAAGTAAATGAGACTCTTACCGAGGGACGGAGGGAGTATAAGGTACAAGTAATAAATTTCCAACACTATGTTTGTTTCAATGTTATTCCTGACTCTGCTTCTCTATCTGCGTCGACTCTTGTTTCAGTCACCTTGATACCATTTCCAAAGCCAAATTTCTTTATCCGAATATATCCATTATGTTAAACTTGTTCAATTGGATCAATGGATGGTGGAAGAAACGTGTCCCCAACCCCAACAACAACCTTTTCCTTGACGGCCACCATATTCGCATTGCTAGTAGAGACTACTTCAGGGGACTTTCTGCAGCATCAGATGATTGGTGGGACCCCGCTGAATTCGAGCGTATTTGCGTTGCTAGGGACTACTTCAATGACTTGCTGCTAATACCTGAAAAAAGGATATTCGTTGTGCCCAGATTGAACAAGTTGGATCGGGTCAAGAGTTACCAACTTGTGGAAGGTTTTCTCAGTTACCTACTTCGATTATTGTACCATGAAAAAGATTCGGTTGGTGATCGGATTCTGACTCTTGAAAAGGAGCTGCGGTATCTTCTCACCATTCTTGGTGACATTTCATGGATGCTGGTTGGCTGCGATCACGATCACATGGAAGCTGCAGTATTCCAGAATCTATTGGCAGAATTTGAAGCAGTGGCGAATCGAGCTGGAGGGTTTGTCCATTCCTGGTTATTCTCCACTCATCAATCATTTCAAAATATGGATAAGGAGCTGGCTGCTGTTTTAAACTGGATCAACCGCTTGAAAGATATTCTACATTCATCTGATATCAGCATACCACCATACATAGCTGCAAAGACTTCAAGGGTCAACTCCTTGCTCATTATCAATTCTCTAGTCGATGATCTTGAGGATCTATTGAACCAGGAGGATGATCAGATTCCTGATGTGAAGTACCAGATCAAGCATCTCCATCAGGGGCTCTCACTTTTCACCTCTTCACTCAATCACATGAGATCTCAAGAAATTGAAGAACTGAAAGATCCTTTGATGCGCATTGGAGATGTGGCTCATCAAGCTGAATATCTCATCACTGCTCTTTTGGTAAAAGATGCTCCTCTCTGGTATGTCATCAAAAGGCTCACTTCCCTTAACCACAATATTTATCTTATACAAACAGAGCTCCAAGTTATTATAGAGAAATATCAATCAGGAGGCTTAAAAGTTGAAAAGTATTTGAGTGCAGAGCCGCCATTACAAGATCGGAGACATGCTGGAGTCAATCAAATAATTGTTGGCTTTGAGGAGAAAGAGATGAATATTTTGGATCAGTTGGTTGGAGGAAGAGAGAGTTTGCAAGTCATTTCGATTATCGGGATGCCTGGACTTGGTAAGACCACTCTAGCAAACAAATTGTACAATCATTCCTTGGTTATTTACACGTTCCAGAAACTATCTTGGTGTGTAGTTTCTCAAACGTTTAAGAGACAGAGTGCACTGGCTGACATTTTGATTCAGATCAATGGTGATCTTAAAAAAGATGACATCTTGAGAATGGAAGAAGAAACTTTAGTGGAACATATTTACAAAACATTGAAGGGAAGAAAATACATTGTCGTATTAGATGATGTATGGGATTCAAATGTGTGGTATAATTTAAAGAGGTGTTTTCCTGAAGATAGAAATGGCAGCAGGATTTTATTCACTAATAGGAATAAAGATGTGGCTCCACCTAACAGCATTATACACAAACTCCCTTTTTTGTCTGACAAGCAATGCTGGGAGCTACTAGAAAAGAAGGTGTTCAGCACTAGAACTTGCCCTCCTCTACTGCGAGATATTGGAATGAGAATTGCTGCAAAATGTCGTGGACTACCGCTCACAGTTGTCGTTATTTCTGGGATTCTTTCGACGGTGGATGAAAGTAGATGGGAAGAAGTGGAAGGAAGTTTAGCCTCTTATATTGATGGTGAGGACAATGCAGTGATGCGAAATCTGGAACTGAGTTACGAGCACTTACAAGACCATTTGAAGCCGTGCTTTCTTTACTTTGGATCATTTGTAGAAGACAGAGAGATATCCGTCAAAAGCTTGATGAGATCGTGGGTTGCACAAGGGTTCATACGCAAAGAAAAAGAGAAGAGCAAAGAAGATACAGGGGAAGAGTATTTAATGGAGCTAATAGATAGAAGTCTAGTAATGGTGGCAAAAAGAAGTTTGGATGGGAGAGGAGTGAAAGCCTGCATTGTACATGATTTATTACGTGACATGTGCTTGAAAAAATGCGAAGAAGAATGCTTCCTGAAACATACAAGGAGACAGTAAGTTGTAGTTTGTTTTTCATGCTCTCTTTGTGAGAATATGAGGTTATTCATAATTAACTATGGTTGTCTTGTCTCATGTTTTCTTTTCAGTTTCCCTGCGATGTATGATAGAGACCAACACCTTCGCTCTTTATACGGAAGCCCTAGGGCATTATACGGTCAGTCTATTATGGAATTATATGCACGGGACATGAGATCATTGAGAGTACTTTCGTTCTACAATCGTTTTGGCGGTAAACGTATTCATGGAGAGGAGTATCTAGTTAGCTTGCGATCCTTGATTGTTGATGAAGTCTGGGAATCTATTGGCAGGCTTCCAAAACTAGAGTACCTGTCTTCCAAGTTTACGAGGACAGTATATCTATGTCCGTCGATTTTGAAAGCGAAAAAGTTGAGATGCCTCTCTGCAATGCACTTAGAATACGGCCAAGATTGGAATTGCTGGGAAACCAACAGCCTCGAGTCCCTCTCATGGATAAATATCAAGAAGCTCAGGGATGAAGAGCTGTTAAAATATTCACCTCGTCTTCGCCAACTCAAATGCAGATATGAACAGCCACCAAAATTGAAGGATTATCCACATTTTGATCTACACTTCCTAACTCAACTTCACTCACTTTCCTTGAGGTTCTACGGTTCTTGGGGGACATTTAAATTGGAGAAATTTAGATTCCCTTCAAACATAAAAAAGCTGTCACTTTGGCAGTCATGGTTGAGTTGGGAGAGGATGTCAATAATTGGGAGGCTGGAAAACCTCGAGGTTCTCAAATTACTTGCAGGCTCAGCTGATGGAGAAAGATGGGTTACAGGAGATGGTGAATTTCGTAAGCTGAGGTTCCTAAAGATGGAAGGCTTGTTATTTTCTGAGTGGATGGTGGAGTCTAATGGGCACTTCCCCGCTCTTCAACACTTGATCTTGAGTTACTGCCCTTACCTCAGTCTCATTCCTAGTGAAATCGGTAAAGTCACAACACTTGAGTTGATTGAGGTGGAAGGGTATTGCCCAGCTCCGTTAGTGGAGTCTGCAGAGAGAATAAAAGAAGAACAATTGAACATGGGAAATGAAGGCCTGAGGGTCGTCATCAAGACTAGTCATTAACATGTTTGCCTTTGAAGGAATTGTTTCTGCATATTATGAGATCCATTCTTTTTTCCCCTTATTTTAATGGTTGTAATAGAGAATGAAGGAATATTAATTCTGGAATGTTTATTTTATGGTAATTAATTGTAGGGCACACCAATGTACTCTATGGTTGATAGATTTAAATAGAATAGTAATATTATTAGGCATTAATTGCGCACTCCAACTAAATCCCCGGGATGTCAACTGTAATGACAATTACCCCAGTTAAAATATCGTTCCCACTGAGATAGCTAATTATCTATTTAATTAATACTCCCTCCGTCCCGGGTATTTTTACCCGTTTGTACGGGCACGGAGATTAAGACGTTTTATTTTTTTAATATATAATGTAAGAGAAAGTAGGGATAAATTAGTAATTTAAAAAGAAAAAGTGAATAAAGTTATTGGGAATGATGAATAAAATGTAAAAAAGTAATTAAAGTTGTTGGGATTGTAAAAAGTAGGTAATAAAATATTATGTATTTTTGCCAAAAATGGAATGGGTAAAAATACGTGGGACACCCCAAAATGGAAAGTGGGTAAAAATACGTGAGACGGAGGGAGTATTACTTTTCAATTAGAACTATTGTAACCAATTTCCAAGTGTTTGAATATAATTATAATCTAAAGTATTGAAATATTAAATAACTTAATAAATAAAAGTAAGGAATTATTCAAGATTGAATCAAGAGAGAAGTAATAGCTCTAAGATATCAGATGTAGTGCAATTGATTTGGTCTCCTAGACGTCCTATTGTTCATTCATACTATTTTAATGGAAATACATCAAAAGGTGATACGTGAACAGTTTGAACCTCCTTCCTAGATACTAATAAGACAAATTTCATAAACCTCCGTGGCTAATTCGACTAATATATATTCTTCAAACCTATTCACTTCCTAGTTGATTTCCTAATTGCATTGTTCCACTAAAACAATCAAGTATCCTATTTATCAGCCCTTAGAATTATCGTGTTCACGGGCAAACTACTATAATCCCTAGCAAACAAACAATATTAAGTATGTATCCACACAGGCTAACACAACATACCAAGCATCAAGGGCAACATCAATAGCATGCTATGAAAACGTTACAAACATATAACATAATCTGAATAAATCGAATAAATAAGAATCAACAATAGCATAAATTCACAATATTTGTCTAGGTTCTCAATCAACTACCCTAACCTTCAATCCTTAGAACTGTAAAAGAGTTTTTAGCCCATGAGATTACACACAACCCTCATGGCTGACAATTTCATATCAAAATCAACAAAAGAAGAAATTAAGAAAAGAATATGAAACCCTAGTGTCACGTGGTTTACGAATCTTCCCCGTCTCTCCTATTGGATTGCCTCTCTCAATAGCACTTGAATCTTCCTCCGGACCGATGGGATGGATGGATGAATGGGTGGGTGGAATGGGTGAAAGGTGCGAGTGATGGCGTGTGCGGTGGTGAGTGTTCACGATCGAACAAGGGAGGAACGTGTTCTGTTCTCAGAAATTGCGCCCCTGTTCTGTTCGCGATAGTTGATACCTAGGGAGTTTTGCTGCGTGTGTTTCTTTTCTGCTCTTGGGCCTTCTACTCCACGTTAGAACATCAACTTATGGGCTTTCACGTACACAATGGAATAATTGGGCCATGGTGATTTGCATGTAAAGGATTAATAGGAAATGGGCCCACTAATGAATTTCAATTCCCATCACGTATCCTGAATTGCAATTCTTCATTAATCAGCACATGGGTCCCTCACAGCAATTCAATTCATGAATTGTATTTCCTCAACTCAATGGCTACTTGACCCACCACTAAGTTGATGCAGGAATTTATTTTCTTAACCACAATTTCATGTTCGGATTTTCTGATGACGTCTATTTTGGGCCATGACAAGTTTCGAAAATTTCGTCAATAGCTGCGCAGTTTCACCGTTTTGATCATAACTTCTTCATTCAAACTCCAATTAAGGTGATTCTTGCGGCCACGCGTTCCTCTCTTCTGTGGCTTTTCAATCATGTCTCACACGAACAGTTTCGACTTTCACACAAACATAGAAAAATTAGGGAAAGTGGACGTCTGTTGCTTGCAAGTATCACAAATTCACTTTTCATTCAAACTTTGCATTATTTATCCCTTTTTCCTATCAAATTACAACAATATACCTTAGTAACACCATACTCATGCAAAATACGTAAACCACGCAATCCTACACGAATATGTGGTCTTTTTCTAATAAAAACAGTATATCGTGAGACCGAAGAGACGTAAATTTCCACTCTCATCAAATATGTAATTATCTTATTTCATTTTTAATAATGAATCCCCGTAGAGCTGCCAGGAAAATAAGTTCTTTAATGCTCAAGCTAACATAATGCTAAATAAAATCTTCACATTTTTCACCCTTAAAAAAAGTTGAGGATTGAAAAAAAAAAACGCTACTTCACAAGCTACATAAATCTTGAAGGCTATATACCCAGGGGCGGATGTATGTGGGGCAGCCCCGGGCTCAAGCCCAGGGCTGCCCCCGAAAAGTCCATTATATCATATGTAAATAATTTATAAATAATTTGTGTTTTTAAGTTTAGCCCACCCCAAAAATATTTTCAGCCTACCTAAATGAAGCTAAAAAATAAATATATCTTCTTTCTTCTTTGTGTTTTTAAGTTTAGTCCAATCCAAAAATATTTTAAGCCCACTGAAATGAAGTTAAAATATATATATATATATATATATATATATATATATATATATATATATATATATATATATATATATATATATATATATATATATATTATTTTTTAATTATTATTTTTTATTTTCTTCAATAAACTTAGCCCACCCCACCCCAATTTTCTGGATCCGCCCCTGTATATACCATTGTACTTGTACATGAGTTGATGCCAAGACATTCATTCTAGCGACCCAATATGGATTTGATCCACCACATCCCTTTATCCTTGGGAGCCTTCTCACCCAAGTAGTGAGTAGTTTGTGCAGTTTGCTCACATCATATCCTTGGTCTGTAGCCTTCTGCAGAAGCTCATTGTAGATCTCCTCATCAATGTGAGAGTTCCTACTGAGAATCTGCAAGATTTACCAACAAAATGGATGTATTTAATCCAAGAATTTTAATGTGTTTGGATTCAACTTTGTAAGTCAATTACTTGTTTGTATTGACAAGATTATAAGTCTGCTTACAAATCCATAAAAAACATCTACTCATTTCAACTATACTTTTAAATTTAATTCAGATGTGGATTAACGTATATGTATATTATTATTTAATTAAACTAAAATATAAATATTATACATATGGAGGAGTGAGTCGTTGGAGGAGTGAGTCGTTGGTTAATCGCAAGATATAACCGCACTCCTAACTCTGAGAAATTGAGAGTTTCGTGGAAAAGATTGTGGGTTAGATTGGCACAAAGGTGGTCGACTTATATATACATGATGGAGAAGAGAAAGAAGGCAGATATGAGTGTTTTTCCTTTCAAGTAAAATAGTCTTTTAATTAATTCCCCACATTTGTATTCATCAAATTCAACTACACTTTTTACAATATACTCATTTCGTCCCGCCCAAATAACATCATTTTACTATATTGAGCGTCCCGTCCAAATTGCATCATTTTCCTCTTTTAGTAAAAAGGGTCCACCAATGACCCACCACTACCCATCACATCTCTCTAATACACCTACTCACTTTAAATAAAATAATAATACTTCTTAATTTACGTGCTGATAGGCTTTTTCTACGCACTATAATTTAATCCTCAAGTGTAAGGATATCAATTGTAGCATCAAGCACCCAAGTTAAATTATCGATCCCACTGAGACAGCTAATTATTTATTTTACTATTAATTACTAATTAATCAGAATTGAGTAACCAATATTCAGGGTATTGTAGTGAATTAATTATCTAAATTACTGAAATAATAAATAACTGAATTATTAAAAAGCAATAAAAATAAAAGTAAGTTTCTAATCAAGAGATAACGAACAGTTCTAAGGTATCAGGTAGAGACCAATTAATTTGGGTTATTAGACTTACGATTGTTCATTCATGCAGTTTTACTGAAAATACACCACATATCCCTGTTATCCCACCGAATATGATTCGATTCAAAGCTAACAGTCTAATCTGGTTTAAATCCTAAGGTGCGCAAATATTACCAAGCCTTATTCCTAGATACTAATCAAAGCAAGCAACAATACCTCCGGATGGTAAGCCTGACTAACAAGATATTTTCTGGAATTACTACAAGGTTCTATTCACTTCCTACTTGATTGTCTAATTGCATTGTTCCACTAAACAAATCAAGTATTTGATTAACCAGTTCATGAAATTAAAGTGCTTATAGCGGAGCTACTCTAATCTCTAACAGATAGACAATACCAATCATGAACGCACACAAGCTAACACAATAATCCAAGCATTATAGCGGATGTCATGAATGTATTATGAAGACGTTACGAAGCAGAAAAGCATGTCTTAGTAAAATAAGTAAAATCAAAAGCTCAACTGCATAAAATCCCAATCTTTGGTCTAAATCCCCAAATCAATTAAATCAATCCATCAAACCCTAGAACTGTATAGGAAATTAGCCCATGAGATTACAAGCAATCCTCATGGCTAAGCAATTCATAACAATAATCAAAGTAATAGAAAGGAATAGATAAGAATTGTGAAACCCTAGTGTAGGAGCAATCTCACGTTCCTTCTCCGTCTCTTCAATTGCTTGATTCTCCCTCGATTAGCACTTGGAACCCTTGTGGAATTGGATGGATGGTGAAATCAGGTTGTAATCTTATATGGGTGTGATAGGAGTGTGGATTGATGATGGTTTATGGCTGGGCTCTCTCCGATTAACGTCTCGATCTCCCTAATTGTTTCTAAGATGGATGCAGGGCTGTTTTCGCGACGAATCTTGCGTCTGAATGACGAAATACACATATATATACGTTGCTGAATCGAACAGGCGTCGTCTGGGCCAGAACTGGGCCGCTCGGCTAGCCGCTCGGCTCGAGCTGGGTCCTGACCCGGCCGAGCGGCCTGCCCTCGAACTTGCCACGTCACTGGGGTCCAAGTGGGACCCCACTCGGCGCTGTCAGGTAGAGACCAATTAATTTGGGTTATTAGACTTACGATTGTTCATTCATGCAGTTTTACTGAAAATACACCACATATCCCTGTTATCCCACCGAATATGATTCGATTCAAAGCTAACAGTCTAATCTGGTTTAAATCCTAAGGTGCGCAAATATTACCAAGCCTTATTCCTAGATACTAATCAAAGCAAGCAACAATACCTCCGGATGGTAAGCCTGACTAACAAGATATTTTCTGGAATTACTACAAGGTTCTATTCACTTCCTACTTGATTGTCTAATTGCATTGTTCCACTAAACAAATCAAGTATTTGATTAACCAGTTCATGAAATTAAAGTGCTTATAGCGGAGCTACTCTAATCTCTAACAGATAGACAATACCAATCATGAACGCACACAAGCTAACACAATAATCCAAGCATTATAGCGGATGTCATGAATGTATTATGAAGACGTTACGAAGCAGAAAAGCATGTCTTAGTAAAATAAGTAAAATCAAAAGCTCAACTGCATAAAATCCCAATCTTTGGTCTAAATCCCCAAATCAATTAAATCAATCCATCAAACCCTAGAACTGTATAGGAAATTAGCCCATGAGATTACAAGCAATCCTCATGGCTAAGCAATTCATAACAATAATCAAAGTAATAGAAAGGAATAGATAAGAATTGTGAAACCCTAGTGTAGGAGCAATCTCACGTTCCTTCTCCGTCTCTTCAATTGCTTGATTCTCCCTCGATTAGCACTTGGAACCCTTGTGGAATTGGATGGATGGTGAAATCAGGTTGTAATCTGATATGGGTGTGATAGGAGTGTGGATTGATGATGGTTTATGGCTGGGCTCTCTCCGATTAACGTCTCGATCTCCCTAATTGTTTCTAAGATGGATGCAGGGCTGTTTTCGCGACGAATCTTGCGTCTGAATGACGAAATACACATATATATACGTTGCTGAATCGAACAGGCGTCGTCTGGGCCAGAACTGGGCCGCTCGGCTAGCCGCTCGGCTCGAGCTGGGTCCTGACCCGGCCGAGCGGCCTGCCCTCGAACTTGCCACGTCACTGGGGTCCAAGTGGGACCCCACTCGGCGCTGTTTACCGCCGCTCGGCACCCAGCTCGGCTCGAGCGGCTCGCCGAGCTGCTCCCGAGCTGGGCCGTTCCGGGTCTGTTTTGCTCCTCTTCCGATCCTGCCCTGTTTTACCCTGTTTCCTGCCTTCGAAACTCACAAAAACACCTTAATAGCCTTAAAATCGTGTAAATACTTAAACATACACAATTCCATGCAAAAACGATCAATTTCCTAAGCAAAATGGTGTAATGTGCACACATAAAATGCGTGAAATTCCACTCTCAACAAACCCCCAAACTTACCTGTTGCTCGTCCCGAGGCAACAACATCAAAAACCAATAGATTAACTGAGAGGAAATTTCACAGCAGAAAACATTCAAGACAATATAGCAATTTAAATATCATACTTTGGATACAAGATAACCATCCATTTAAAAACATACAATTCAAATCAACTAATTCACCTTTTCGGAATGCTCATTCACCCATTCTCACGGGTAGTATTTACGCTCAACACTCAAGTGCGAGATATACACTTTAGGGTATGGTGTTTTCACTCATAATCAATCCAAACACACGCGTAACCATAAGCTTGGCAATCATCTCAACTCTCGACTAAAGGAATAATTTCGACAATAGGATCACAAAGGTCTTGCATTAGGTTGTAATGTTGGCTCTTTGGTAAAGGTAGGGAGTATATGGATAAGGTGACTCAATCACTAGTAGAGAATCAAAGAAGACTTACAGCTTTTCAACAAACAGTTTAACTTTCTTCTTTCTTCTTCAACGCTCTTCAATGCTTCTTGCAATTTGATTCCTCCTTCACTTTTGAACACCACATCCTTACTTGAAATTTCTTTTTCTTCTTCCCTCTTTTCTTTTTTTTTCTAAATAAGGGTACCAGTTTCAGGCACTACCCTTTTCATGGGGTACCAGTTTCGGGCACTACCCCTTTATGCAACAATTTAACCACTCTCTTCAACAAATTTCATCACTTCCAACTTATTCTCCTTTTATGTTTCTTCACAAGACACCAAATTGACTCCTTCAACTCTCTACTAGGTAGGGATTTTTAAAGGCTAGCAAAAGGGATCAATTGGCTAATCACGTAGGCTTCCAACAAATAAGGCTTTTAGGCTCAAAAGGGTTGACTACGGATATTTCATTAGGTAGAAAAATAATATGGCTAGTGACTAATAAAAAAAACAAAGATGGCCTAAGATCATTTTCTATTGTCTAGTCAAACACGTAGCTTCAAGCAAGATACAAAGCCAAGTTCTAGAATACGTGCGTATGAACGATACTCACAAGAATAAACTGAATCATGCAATTTGTCATGATTGTAAAAGGCTCAAAATCTCACATGGCTATACGAATGAACGAGCACTCCTAATTAAGCTACATAGCTAATCTTCCTTGCACATTATCAAATTTCAAGCATCTCAATATCAAAGCACAATCTCAAACTGCTTCTCAACAATCACACATATAATCAAGTGCCAAGAAAAATCAGAAAAATCATCCTAGAGAACCATAAATCGACTACACCGACACTAGGATTAACACAAAACAAACAATAAACACCACAAAACACGAAACCTGAAAAATCGCAAAAAATCGAACCCTCAATATTCTCAAATAAATCAAAAATATTAAGAATCCGCAAAAAAATCGACTCTCCAAGCAACAACACAATGCAAAAATTTTACTTCGGTACTACAAGACAAGGTATGTACGTAACCTCCCCCCAAACTTAGATTAAACGAAGTAAGAAACTAAGTTTGCAAAGAAGTATATACCGCAGTCAAGCAATACCTAATAAAACTCCTACACCAACACAGACATATAAAAGCAATAAAACGGAAGGGACAGCCCCCAACAAGCGCTCATGTTTAACGTCGAAGAGTCACGACGGATACCTCTTTTTAACTACTGGATCGGAGGACAGTCTTTTCGCATCCTTACTTTCAAGTACTTCTTCCCTCTCTTATTCTCTACTCCAACCACCTTACCTTTCTTTGTCACTGAAACAGGACTCTTTAAATTCTTTTCCTCCCATGACTGGCTTGGTTCCTTCTTGTCAATCTTCCATTCTGTTGTAGGCTCACCCTGTGTAGCAAAACAAGGATCAAACAAGTTAGAAATTATAACACCAATATAAGAAAAAAAATCGGGAGGTATGTTCGGAGGCTTCAAATATGGATCATCCATTGTTCCTGCAACCAAAAGATTATCAAATATCACATTAGAGTTAGTAGTAGGAAAAGTAAGAGATACGCCTGGTCCTGCGATCTCCTCTACCACTTCAACTCTTTGGCTCTCATGCTTCTCTTCCTTAGCAGCAGGCTGCATCTCCTCTTTAACAGTGGACTTCTTATTCTGATTCACTATGTCAGCAGTGGTCTTTCTTATCTGTTCATCCCTTGCATCACCTAATGCAAGTAACTTCTCAAGATAGTCAATACATGCATCATTGGACAAACTCTCAAACTCTGCATCAGGTAGGGTGAAGTCCTCTACTACTTCCACAGACTTGCAGTGCTGCTGATCTGTAGGCCACTGCATCTCCTTATTCAAAGAAAAGACAATCTCCTTATCATTAGCCCTCAGCCTCAACTCTCCTTTGAACACATCTATTAGAGCTCTCCCAGTTGCAAGGAATGGACGCCCCAAGATCAGAGGCGCACCATCCTTTTCATCCTCCATGTCAAGTACAAGGAAATCCACAGGAAAAGTCAAATTCGATACCTTCACTAGCACATCTTCAATCACTCCCTCGGGGTATGTCAACGACCGATCTGCTAACTGTAGGGCAACAGACGCAGGTTTCAACTCCCCCAAACTAAGCTTCTTGAACACTGATAAAGACATCAAATTTATACTGGCTCCTAAATCACACAGTGCTCTCCTAGATGGCCCTTTTCCAATCTCACAGGGAATGATGAAGCTCCCTGGATCCTTCAATTTTTCTGGAAGCTTTTTCTGAATAATGGAGCTGCAGTTCTCTGTCAAATTCACTGTCTCCACACTGTTAAGCTTCCTCTTTCTGGAGATAAGTTCCTTGATGAACCTTGAATAATGTGGCATCTCTTCCAATGCTTCCGAGAAAGGAATAGTGACTTGGACATCCCTCATAACATCAGCGAACTTACGAAACTTCTCATCAAGGCTCTTCGACAAGAATCTCTGAGGGAAAGGAATTGGTACCTTTGTTATCGGAAGTCCCAAACTATCTTTCTCGAATACCTGTTCCGCTTCTCTCAGTTTCTTCGCTCTCTGCCACTTTTTATCAGAAATTTCTAGATCAGATTGACTCTGTACAGAATTCGGACACGCAGAAAACCCCGGAGGACAGCTCGTCGGCTCGCTCGAGCCGAGCCATGGACAAACTGAGCCGAGCAGGGTTCCAACTGAACCGGAGGGACCTTCTGAATCGTCTGGTGGGCCACTCGGCGGTGATTGAGCCCGCTCGGCAGGTTGCTCGGCCCGAGCGGGTGGCCGAGTGGCGTCTTTTCTGTTCTGCTCCGCCCCTGTTTCGTTCTGCTTCTGTTCTGCTTCATGCTGTACAAGTTCTGTTACATCCTGCATCAGTGTTGTACCTTTATACTGCTTCCCGGACCTCAAAGTGATCGCATTTGCAGTCTCCTTCGGGTTTATTTCTGTATCTGAAGGAAACTTCCCCTTCTGAAATTGCACTTGCTGCTGATTTACTGTAGTGGAGATCTGCCCTATGTTATATGACAAACTCTTCAACTGCTTGTTCACTTCCTCATTCTGCTTTGTCATATTCGCGTCCATGAGAACAATGCAATTGTTAATCTTGTCAATATCTCCGTCAGTCTTCTTCATATACCTGGCCAACACATCATCAATACTGGACTTCCCTTCTTCAGTTTTAGCGCCATGATCAAAATTAGGAGGATATGGAACAGCATTATTCGGATTTGAATAAGAGAAGTTCTCATGCCTCTGATTCTGCCAATTGCCTCCTTGATTATTAGGATCTCCCCCTTGGATATTCCTCTGGTTAGAATTACCTTGAGGGTACCTATTTCCTTGCCAATTTTGAGGAGCTCTCGAACCTTGAAGACTCTGCCCCATAGCCCAATTAGCATCCTCGACCTCTTGAAGGTTCATCACTACATCATCACTAGCAGACCCTCGGTTGCCTCCCCCATTATTACCTGATATCAGAGTAATCAGGTTCTTATTCATCTGTTCCAATTGAGCGACAACCTTATCATTCTTATCAGCTTCAGAAAATTTCTCTTCAACCTTTGCAACTTTACCAAGTATGTAAGTCCCTCGGATCCTCTCAGATGGCCAATCCCTTGAGTTCAAAGAGATATCATCAAACAATTTCTCTACTGCATTGGATGTCTTGCCAAAAATTGTTCCTCCAGCAGAAGCATCAACCAACACTCTCGATTCGTTGTCAAGGCCATTATAGAAGACACTGATGAGTTGAGACTTTTTGAATCCATGCTGAGGGCATCTCCTCAACGCATCAGTAAACCTTTCCCAAGCCTCTCCAAACGACTCATCTCTCCGCTGCTTGAATTGATTGATCTCCTGTTTCAGTAAAAGAACCTTTCCTGGTGGCATAAATCGATCCACGAACAACTGCTGCAACTCAGTCCAGTTTGAGCAACTGTCTCCCTTTAGCTTATCATACCACTCCCTTGCCTTATCAACCAATGAAAACTGAAAAAGCCTCATCTTCCATCTATCATTAGTAGCATCAGCAGCTTTCACTGTATCCATGTAGCTGTTGAAACGCTTAAGATGGCCATAGGGCTCATCAAAAACGCCTCCGGCAAAGGGGTTTTTCTCCACCATATGAATCAGGGCTGGCCTTATGTCGTTCGTTTCATCAGCTTGAATGGCTCCAACTACGCCTGATCCTCCTAGATTGGTGGACTTGAATGTCTCCCGGATGACGATGTCATCCTCATCGACTCTTTCTCCCATTGATGTTGTTTCAGATTCTGTCTCAGATTCTGATTCAAACTCCGATTCAGCCTCTTCTAGGATAGCCTGATTCTCAATCTGCACTTCTTCCTCCTCTAAGATTGCTTTAGGAGGTGCTTTGGTATTCTTTGATTTTACTCTTCTTTTTCTCGCAGAAGCTTCAATTTCCGGATCAAATTCAAGATCTTGTGCTCTCGTCTATGACCTAGTGTGCATGCAACTTCAAGAAAAATCCAAAGAAAAACAATTAAATCCCAAAGAAAATATTCTAATTAACTAAGTAATAAAAGAAAATAAATAATTAAAACTGTCCCCGGCAACGGCGCCAAAAACTTGATAGGCTTTTTCTACGCACTATAATTTAATCCTCAAGTGTAAGGATATCAATTGTAGCATCAAGCACCCAAGTTAAATTATCGATCCCACTGAGACAGCTAATTATTTATTTTACTATTAATTACTAATTAATCAGAATTGAGTAACCAATATTCAGGGTATTGTAGTGAATTAATTATCTAAATTACTGAAATAATAAATAACTGAATTATTAAAAAGCAATAAAAATAAAAGTAAGTTTCTAATCAAGAGATAACGAACAGTTCTAAGGTATCAGGTAGAGACCAATTAATTTGGGTTATTAGACTTACGATTGTTCATTCATGCAGTTTTACTGAAAATACACCACATATCCCTGTTATCCCACCGAATATGATTCGATTCAAAGCTAACAGTCTAATCTGGTTTAAATCCTAAGGTGCGCAAATATTACCAAGCCTTATTCCTAGATACTAATCAAAGCAAGCAACAATACCTCCGGATGGTAAGCCTGACTAACAAGATATTTTCTGGAATTACTACAAGGTTCTATTCACTTCCTACTTGATTGTCTAATTGCATTGTTCCACTAAACAAATCAAGTATTTGATTAACCAGTTCATGAAATTAAAGTGCTTATAGCGGAGCTACTCTAATCTCTAACAGATAGACAATACCAATCATGAACGCACACAAGCTAACACAATAATCCAAGCATTATAGCGGATGTCATGAATGTATTATGAAGACGTTACGAAGCAGAAAAACATGTCTTAGTAAAATAAGTAAAATCAAAAGCTCAACTGCATAAAATCCCAATCTTTGGTCTAAATCCCCAAATCAATTAAATCAATCCATCAAACCCTAGAACTGTATAGGAAATTAGCCCATGAGATTACAAGCAATCCTCATGGCTAAGCAATTCATAACAATAATCAAAGTAATAGAAAGGAATAGATAAGAATTGTGAAACCCTAGTGTAGGAGCAATCTCACGTTCCTTCTCCGTCTCTTCAATTGCTTGATTCTCCCTCGATTAGCACTTGGAACCCTTGTGGAATTGGATGGATGGTGAAATCAGGTTGTAATCTGATATGGGTGTGATAGGAGTGTGGATTGATGATGGTTTATGGCTGGGCTCTCTCCGATTAACGTCTCGATCTCCCTAATTGTTTCTAAGATGGATGCAGGGCTGTTTTCGCGACGAATCTTGCGTCTGAATGACGAAATACACATATATATACGTTGCTGAATCGAACAGGCGTCGTCTGGGCCAGAACTGGGCCGCTCGGCTAGCCGCTCGGCTCGAGCTGGGTCCTGACCCGGCCGAGCGGCCTGCCCTCGAACTTGCCACGTCACTGGGGTCCAAGTGGGACCCCACTCGGCGCTGTTTACCGCCGCTCGGCACCCAGCTCGGCTCGAGCGGCTCGCCGAGCTGCTCCCGAGCTGGGCCGTTCCGGGTCTGTTTTGCTCCTCTTCCGATCCTGCCCTGTTTTACCCTGTTTCCTGCCTTCGAAACTCACAAAAACACCTTAATAGCCTTAAAATCGTGTAAATACTTAAACATACACAATTCCATGCAAAAACGATCAATTTCCTAAGCAAAATGGTGTAATGTGCACACATAAAATGCGTGAAATTCCACTCTCAACACGTGCAAAAAACAAATGGTGCACTTTGACCGGACAGAGGGAGTAATAATATTCAAATCAAATCACATCGAATGGCTTACAAAGCCGGCTGTTAAAAACTAAAACCAAGTTTAGCCAAACCAAACATAGCCATAGTTTCCAAATTGAAGCTTGCACATAGAGTTAATATCGTTTTCATCCTAATAATTATTGTCAAATCCAATTTTTATCCTTTTTAACTTTTAACTTTTTCAAAAAAAATTTTAATCCTTTAACTTTTTATTTGTTCAATCTAAGTCATTTTGAAAAAAATTTGCAAAACTTATTAAAAATAATACTCCCCCGCTTCACAATAAACTTCACACCTTCTATTTTCGTCCATCCCACAATAATTTGCACCACCCATAAAAGGAAATATCACATTAATTCCTAACTTCAAAAGTTCATCTTAACTACAAATTTAAGACTCTCACCTAATACACATAACATACTACATAACATACTTTATAATTTATTTATCACCTAAAAATACTACAATAACCTCCAAAAGTCAATAAAGTTGATCAAACAACAACTTTTTTTAAACTTCGTATCTACAGTAACGGTGCAAGTTACTTCGGGACGGAGGGAGTACAAAATAATTAAAATTGAAAAGGTTAATCAAAAGAATCAATATTGAATTTAACCAAATTAAATGATTAAAATTGAAATATTCTCCTTGCACACCATCTTTAGTTTAACACTCCCTCCGTCCCAAAAACAAGTTCTCGATTACTGTAAATACGGAATTTAAAAAAAAATTACCTTTTGGTTTACTTTTATGGTAGTTTGGTATTTTTAGGTAATAAATAAATTATAAAATAACCGTGAGTCGTAAAAGGGTGACAATTTTGAAATTAAAGTGTGTTGTGAGTTATTGATGACCAGTGTACTGGCTACCTCTGTGTAGTCATCATCTTGTTGTGCTCCGCCCGAGAGCTTCATCAGCTCCTTCCTCTTCCAGCAGGAAGTCGAGCAACAGAACGAAATCAAAGAAAGGAAAAGTATGCAGCAAAGGTGCCTCACGTGCTAATTCTCTTTCACCTTCTTGTATGGACTGCAATACCCAGCTGTCCATTCTCAATCCTTCTCCGGCAGCCGCCACAGTTGAGGAGATCGGCAGAGAGGACGATGCTTCTACACACAGTGGGTCAACACCAAACAAAATGGAGAATCAGATGATGGAGAATTTGGCAGAAAATTTTCAGCAGATTGCTACAGCGAAAGTAAATCTGGCGTTATCTCCTCCCCAAAAAATATTTTGAATTTGCAGCCACTTTCTGCTTTGGAAATAGTGGCCAAAAGTACAAAAAAAGTTGGTGAAGCAGGCCGCTCTTCCCAAACAACTCATTTAGAGCAGCCACAAGTAGACACGTACCCCTTTTATCCAATAATTCAAATTTTATAGTGAAAATGACAAAAAGTAGCTACTATTACTTAAAAGTAATTTTAAGTGGCCACATGTGTTATATACAATTTATTCTAGCTATTTTTAATGGAATTGACCAAAATACCATTGAGAGGGACCCACTTTTCATGTGTTTGAGGAATCAAATTCCTCACTTTTTTTGACTAAAAATACAGTAGAGGAATCCGATTCCTCTCTATTTTTGTAAAAAGTGTCAAAGTACAACTATGTAGGCATGTGCTCCCTCATATGCCTACAAAAAATTAGGTATATATATAATGGCGGTCCAACCATCGTGTTGCATCATACACATATATTCATTTCATTTTTCAAGTTTTTGTTCGAGGTTTCAGCATTTGGGGAGCAACTATTTTTTCTAGTTCTTTAGAGGTGTGAGAATTTGGGGAGCAGTAAGGTATGTTTTTAAACTTGTTTTAAAAGCTATGAATTCATTAATTTGATTATTTTTACATGTCTCAGGAGTGTATATTATTTATTCAACGTTTTATAATAGAAATAATAGATTGCCGAATAGAGTAAGTGGACTATAAAATGTTTCCACATTAAATTTTTTCATATTTTTAAATAAGAAACAAGTAGGTCGAATAGAACATGATTTGTAGGCCGATTAGAACAACTATGTATGCCGAATATCAAAAACGTTGGCTGAATAGGTAAAAAAAATTATCTCTTATTTTAAAAAATATAAGTAGGCCGAATAGAACAACATTTGTAGGCCGAATAGGCAAACTTTCTTGGCCGAATAGAAGAGACGTCGGCCGAATAAGATAAAAATATATCCACATGAAATTTTGTCATTTTTTCAAAAAAGTATAAGTAGGCCGAATAGAACAAGTATTGTAGGCCGAATAGAACAGTCTTATGGGCCGAATACAAGAAACGTAGGCCGAATAAAAGATCTAAAATTTTTCACATTTAATTTTTATCTTTAAGAAACATGTAGGCCTAATAGAGCAATATTGTTAGGCCGAATAGAACAACCTCATAGGCCAAATAAAAGAAACGTAGGCCGAATAGAAGAAAACATACTGAGATTTTTAAAGGCATCTCAAGGTAGGCCGAATAGTGAAACAGTGTTGGGCCGAATACAATAATTCATTGGCCGAATAGAGTACAATATTGGACGAATAGAATAGTTGCAATTAATTTTCTAATGTTTTAATGTTGTCGTCATTTATATTTTCTTGAAAAAATGTGCAGATGAGCTATAAAACAGCTGGGATGAGTTGAGGTGGATATTGGGATGGGTTACTATACAAAGATGGACATGTTCGGTTATTATACTTGTGGGAGGATAATCTGTATTATACTAGTATGCTATTAGAAATTCATAACATAATACAAGCTGATTTGAATTATTGGGGTTATGAAGTTCATTCTCTGATCGAGTACAATGGTCGTATGTCTAAATATAAGATAAAGAATGATGCACGTGTGGCAGAAGTTTTCAACTGTGTTGATGTAGGAATGGTTTACGTGACACTCCTTCCTATCGCTGGCAATGCATTCGTTCAACATTCTGCACAAGGTTCAGGGCATAGTTTGGATTTAGGATTGGGTTTTAATGACGGAAGTGCTGGTCCGAGCAATGATCCATGTACGAGGGTACAATCTAGTGGTAGGCCTGATTTTGATTTGAATGTGGAGTACAGTCCGACCTCAGAGATGCAGCGGTTTGGTATTAAAGAATCTGTAGATGCTGAAGGTGATGACAACGCTGGTGAGAATGAGGATGATGTACATGCTTATAATGATGATGTTGAGCCGGGGAATAGGACTGTCGAAGAAAAATATGAAAACAATGACGATGATATACAGTAGGATTGTAATCAGTCTTCAAAGTCACGGGCAATCTCACTTACTAATGGTCTTTGGCCCTGACCATAATACGTATCGTACACCCCACCAGACGGGATATGATACGACATGTTCGGATCAAACCTCACTCGGTCCCGAAAGCAGAGCCCCATTATCCGCATGAACTCTACCCTACTAAATCTAAGGCACTCGTTCCCAACCTGAAAATATGTAGCAGTTACATCATCCCTGCTAAGTATGATCTCCCGTATTATGAGACCGTGGAGATTAGCATGCGCGCTCCAATCGTCGTGAAGATCCCAATAATGACCAAAACAGGATCTCCTGAACATCTCCTCCGCATTACTTCCAATCTTTGTGAACTGCTTATGGATAATTTTCATAACAACCACAGGTTTGCAGTAATTATATATAATGCATTTCTGCCCCTGCATAGTTGGACGCTTTCACTCACCCTGCACAAATTAAATTTTTTGCTAAATAATATAAAACACACATCATATAGATGTACTCTGCATCAATTCAATCAGCTTACTTAATAAGACAATAAGTCATAATTATATCAAATAACAATAAGTTCATTGCAGTAACTGAACAAATATTGGCACACTCAATCATTTATTCTATTCGGCCTACTTTTTCTTCTATTCGGCCTACACACTATTCTATTCGGCCTACAAAAATTGCTCTATTCTGCCAAGGTCAGTGCTATCACATTATTCCCACTTCACTTTGCTCTATTCAGCCTAAACTCGATCTATTCGGCCTACACTATTGCTCTATTAGGCCTACCAAATATGCTCTATTTGTCCAAGGTAAGTGCTATCACATTATTCCAACTACACTTTGTATTATTCGGCCTATACTTGTTCTATTCGGCTTACAGATTTGTTCTATTCGGTCTACAAAAAAGTTCGATTCGGCCGACCAATATTTCAAAATATTCCAAAAAAATACACTCCTACACTTTGTTCTTTTCGGCCTACACTTGTTCTATTCGGCCTACAAATTTGTTCTATTTAGTCTACAAAAAAGCTCTATTTGGCCAACCAACATTTTCAAATATTTCAAAAAAATACACTCCTACACTTTGTTCTATTCGGCCTACAAATTTGTTCTATTCGGTCTATAAAAAAGCTCTATTCGGCCAACCAATATTTTCAAATATTCCAA
The DNA here is from genome assembly GCA_023678885.1 of Pogostemon cablin. Classification (NCBI taxonomy): domain Eukaryota; kingdom Viridiplantae; phylum Streptophyta; class Magnoliopsida; order Lamiales; family Lamiaceae; genus Pogostemon; species Pogostemon cablin. The sequence continues at coordinate 29,316,977 of CM042975.1, forward strand.
AAAAATACACTCCTACACTTTGTTATATTTGGCCTACACTTGTTCTATTCGGCCTACACTTGTTCTATTCGGCCTACAAATTTGTTCTATTCGATATACAAAAAAGCTCTATTCGGCCAACCAACATTTTCAAAAATTCAAAAAAAAAACTCTTATACTTTATTCTATTCGGCATACAGATTTGTTCTATTCGGTCTACCACAAAGCCCTATTCGGCCAACCAACATTTCCAAAAAAAAAAAAAAAAACCCCACTGCGGTCCTACATTCTAAACATGATGTATACACAATTAAGTCACATTCAACAAATTACATTTTCAAACCACAACATGTGCGAAACATTATACACAATGAATTCACATTTTACACATATGAACAAAATCACACAAAATATACTACAAACTCAATGTAGGAAATATTGTAAACAAATAACTCATAATTTAGAAATGCAAATAAAATTGCTTTTTATACATACCTGAAAATTTGCCATTTCGAAATTCACCAGAATCCACCTCGTCGGGAAACGCCTATTCCGGCAGATGGAAAAGAGAGACTGAGAAATGGATACTACAAATGGGTGGCACTGCACTGTGTGCTTTGGGACGAAAGAGAGAGAGGAAGAAAGAGGATGTTGGACGAAAGATGAGAGAGAAGAAAAAATTTGAAATAAAAATGACGTTAATGATATACCCCACCAACCCACATCCAAAATTTTAAATTGAAAAATTTTAAAACTTTAAATGTGGTCCACTAACCCACTAAGTACAATTTTAAATGTGATCCACCCACCCCATTTACTCAGTCAAAACTGACATGATGATGACCCCTTTATTTTTGTCCTTTATCTGACAGTTATGAGGGTAATTTGGCGAGTCCACTAAATAGTGGCTAGTAAAAATTGTTCTTAAGAGATGTGACTATTTAAAATTGTACTTAGTCAATAGTGACTATTAAAAAATTGTTCCCAATTTTATATCCTCTTCCAACAACTGTCCTACTGTTCATCTAGATAGTCCCACCATCCCTTTCTCTTTCAAGGACAAGTTATTGGGCCCCAAAAACTCTCTCTCTTTCACCCCCACCCCCTCTCTCTCTTCTCCAACAGCCTGTCACTTCCAACTTTCTGACAATGGTGCCGCTGTTAAACAGACTCGTTGCCCTCACCCCCTTCAACCCTAACCATCCCTCTAGTCGCACAAACCTTCTCCCGTCCACCATCCCCCAACAATCTCCTACATCTCTTCTTCTTGGAGATTCCGCCTCTCACTCTCTGTTGTCAGCTCCCTCCTCTTCCCCTCTCCTGTTTCACCATCACATCCTTGTTCCTCAATCTTCCCATAACCCCCCATCCCCAGCAACTCCCTGTCTCTCCACCCTCTCCTAATCCCTCTCCTTCTTGCCACTCGTTTCCCCCTCCGTCCATTTCCCATCCTCCCCCCTCACTTTGCCTCATCCCCATACTTCCAAATCCAATTCTAATTCCTACAATCGCCAACCCCAACCCAATCACTTCTTCAAATTTGTCCCCCCTTGAACCCGGAGTGGTGGAGATTCCTGACCATATGATTGACGACGATAACGATGAATGGAATCACACTCTTATTGGCTGCTTTGCTGGTAGATATCTGGGTTTTCAAGCGGTGAAAGATATCATCAATAAGTGGGGAGTACTGTTATAAATTTTCAGCCACGATAGAGGGTTGATAATCTTCAAACTCATCAGTAAAGAGGATGTTCAAAAAGTCCTCCAGAATGGCCCCTATGATGGTAAGTTCGTCTATCTAATGTTGAGAAGGATGCCTGACGATTTCCAATTCGACGAAGTGGGGTTAGCCATTGTTCATGTATGGATTCGTCTTTCATCTCTTCCTCTCAAATATTGGGCATCTGATCGCTTAAGCCTCATAGCCTCGACAATCGGAGAACCAGTCATGATGGATTACTACACTACTCATAGGGAGAGAGTCTCATATGCACGTATCCTTGTGCATGTCGACGCTTCTAAAACCCTCCCGGAAGAGATCTGGGTCAAAATCGATTTGGTGGATTCAAGCAAAAAATTCATTACGAATTCAATCATAAATTCTGTAAGAATTGTAACTCCCTGGGACATCTCGAGTCGGAATGTCGTCGAAGTGATGAACAGATGCAGACAGAACACACTAGTGAGGAGAACAAGAATTTCCAGTTTGGCAAAAGGAAAAGAAACAGAAATCGTGGCAGGCAGCCCAATCCAATTTCCAACCCTAAGCCCAATACCCATCCTAAGCCCAATCCCCAACCGTTTAATCCTAAACCCATTCCCAATCCCACTTGCCCTAATAAGCCCAATCCCCCTAGGGAGCCCAATCCCTCCACTTCTCTGTCCCAGCCCAATCGTTTTCACGCCATAGCCCATCCAAAAAAACCAAATACAATTTATCAGCCCATTTCTCGCCTCACCCCTAAGCCCATCCATCCTAACCATCCTAACTAGCCTAACTCTGTCCCTATTCCTGAGCCCATGACAAGCCCATGACAACTCCAGAAAGTCTCCCCCCCACTTTAATACTGACAAGGAACATATTCAAGAGACTCCTCTCTCTAACCACAACAACCCCCATTATGGCAGCAAAATGAAAGGAAATTGGACCCCGACAATAGTGGAGAGTCTTCAGCTTCTATAGGTAGAAATTACAAATTTAAAAGAATAAAATCCTGGGGAAGAAATGTAGACAAAGAGGTCGAAGATGAAGATGGAAATTTTGAAGATTATGGAGATTGGATTAGTAAGAAGATTGCGGAGGAAGGTATCCCATCCTCTGAATATTCTTCATGACTCTTCTCATTTGGAATGTGCGTGGGATGGGACGACACCAACCCACAAAGCACTCAAAAAATGGTGCAAAAGTATGATGCAACAATTATTGGACTGCTGGAAACTAAATTGAATTTATCCAAGGTGAATGTCGTTATCAGTAAAAAATTTCCTTTGTGGAATTGTAGTCATAATTTTGATTGCTGTAATGGAGGACGAATCATGATTGTTTGGAATCCTATGAGAGTTTTTCTACATAACTTTGTAATTTTTGATCAAGCAATCACTGCCAATGTTCGTTGCCTTACTACTGCTAAAGAATTTTCGATCTCCATCATCTATGCTTATAATAGATATGTAGCTAGACGATCATTGTGGCAACATCTCTACTCGTTATTCTACTCTAATACTTTATCTTGGATTTTGGGAGGGGACTTCAACTGTGTCCATTATGATTATGAGAGAACGAGCACCTCTTCCCATCACGGGATCAGAGAGTTTCATGAGATTTTTTCTTTAATGGGAATTGAGGATACATGCTCTTCTGGCTGTCACTACACTTGGACGAATGTCACTATTTGCTCAAAGTTAGATAGAGTGATGATCTACAACATTTGGAGAAGTATGGGTTGGGATCTTCACACTACCTTCTTGGCTCAAGGAACACAATCCGATCACTGCCCTTCTATTACATCATTTCAAAACCCTAGCCCTCACTCTATAAAACCGTTTAGATTCTTCAATTTTTGGACTAACCATGAATCTTTTATTTCTCTAACTTCTTACCATTGGCAGGTCTTTTTTGCAGGTACTAGACAATTTTCTCTATGTCAGAAGCTGAAATTATTAAAAAAATATTTGAAGGAGCTTCATCATCAAAATTTCAGTCACATTTCAGAGAGGGTGAACAGAGGAAGAGAGTACTTGATTAATCTCCAATCTCGTTTCATGAAGGATCCGAGTTCTCCAGAACTTCAATCAGAACTTAGAGAGGAGATTAACAAACAGAAGCACTTGAAGGGTTGTGAAGCTGATTTCTTGTTGCAGGTTCTCAAAAACAATCACATTAAGTATCAGGACTGATCAACCAAGTATTTCTACTCTCTCATTCGCAGTAATGGTTTGAGGAATGACATTTATAGAATCTTCACTGATCACGGTCCCACTACTTCCTACCAAGAAATGATTGATTACTTCATCTCTTATTATCAATCACTTCTAGGTGAGGAAGGATCAGTAACAGACAAAGTGGAGTAAGAAGTTATAGACTTGGGACAGAGGGTGAGCTTAGAGGAAGCAAGCAGGTTGGAGATTAGAGTTGAAGAAGTGGAGATCAAAGAAGGACTATGGTCCATTAATAAGAATAAATCTCCGGGTCCAGATGGGTACACATCTGTTTTCTTTCAGAGTGCTTGGAGCGTTGTTGGTAGTGATGTGGTGGCTGCGATTCAAGAGTTTTTTCGGAAAGGTAAACTTCTGAAGCAAATCAATGCTACTTTCATCTATTTGATTCCGAAAAAGACCCATGAACTAGGAGTCCGAAACTGTAGGTCTATATCTTGCTGTAACACCATCTATAAGATTATCTCGAAGATATTAGCCAAATGTCTTCGTGATTGCCTTCCTTCCTTGATCAATCCAGCTCAATTTGGATTCATCAAGGGTGGGAAATTGAGAGATTGTGTTTTCCTAGCAGAGGAGATCTTCAGAGGATATGGTAGGAGAAATGGGCTCTCCCCCAGGATGGTAGTCAAGGTTGATATCTCCAAGGCGTATGATTCTGTACATTGGGGTTTTCTCTTTGAATTGCTGGATAGGTTGGGATTTCCTCCTTTACTTTGTAATTGGGTACAACAATGTGTGACCACTACCTCGTACTCCCTAATTATCAATGGCAAACCTGAAGGGTACTTCAAAGGAAAGAGAGGCCTCCGTCAGGGTGACCCTATATCTTCGCTTCTATTCGTAATTTGTATGGAGTACTTCAGTCGGTTGATGAAAAGAGCTGTGGACAATCGAGATTACAGATCCCACTCCAGAATTTGTAAAAGGGTAGATGTCTCTCATTTGATTTTTGCTGATGACCTTCTAATCCTGGGGTATGGTAACACTAAAACAGCCACTACTATTCATCAACTTTTGGACAAATTTGGGGAGACTTCTGGTCTGATTGTTAATCCCCAAAAGTCCAATCTCATTTTAACAGGAGTCATAAATAACATCACTGATCAGATTGTTCGGATTCTCCCATTTAATAGAGGTACCACTCCTTTTAAATATCTTGGTATTCCTATTTGTAGTAAGAGAATAGGAGTGGTGGATTTCATGCCTTTATTGAATGATATTAATAGTATGATTCAGAGATGGTCTTCAAAATTGTTGTCCTTCACGGGTCGATTGGAACTTATTACATCTGGTATTTATGGTATTCTACCATTTTGGTGTGGTATTGTTAAGATCCCTGTGGTGGTAGTGAATAAAGTGGAGGCATTGATTCGTAGATTCTTGTGGGGTACAAAGGTGAGTCCGGTAAGATGGAAGGACATTATACAACCTAAGACTGCAGGCGGACTAGGGTTGAAAGACATCTTTGCTTGGAATAGAGCATTACTAGCGGTAGCTTTGTGGGACATTCACCAGGAGGCCTCGTCACGTTGGGTAAAATGGGTCCACAGTGTTTACCTATCGTCCACCCATTGGACGATCGTTCCCCCCACAGCTAATTCTTCTTATCTATGGAGAACAATGTTCGCCACCAGAAATGTGATTGAAAGAGAGGATGAAGAAGAGGAAGGAGTAGTGAGTGCCTTACAAAATTGTTGTGAGAATGGAAGGTTCAGAGCCAATCGAATGTATGCATTCTTGAGGAGCAAGCACATAGATGATACCAGCTTTGTATACAAACATATTTGGCACAAATGGATTGTAAGGAAATACAGCTTCAGAATATGTATGGTACATCGAGAAAGATTATTCACGAAGGACAGGGTATGGTGCACAAGAGAAGATACACGATGTGGGTTTTGCTTTGATAGAGAAACCACATCGCATCTCTTCTTTCAGTGCCCTTATACCACATACATATGGGATGATGTCAAGAGATGAATAAGATGGAGAAGAGGATGATTCAACTCAGTTACCGATGCTTTCCGTAAAATTTGCATGGACACTCAAAGAAGCAACAAGGCAAGGAAGCTACTCTACATCACTTTTGCTACTATGATTTATAACATTTGGATGGAGATGAATGCTCTATACTTTGGCACGAGAATGCTATTATCGAACCACATTGCAGATATAATCAAGATACAGATAGCATCTTTGTATTTGAATTCGTGATGTATGTTTTGTTTTGGTGCTATTCACCTTAGGCCCGGACCTAAATAGATTGGATAGATTGATTTGATCTTATAATCGCATCGTATATAAATACTTGATGTAACAGTTTCCAGTGAAATATAATTTACCAATTTCACTAGGAGGGAGTATTCATATATTCATAGACACATCATCCTTCAAAGTTGTATCATATTATGTGCATTAATAAATTCATAATTTTCAACTCACACAACCAATCAACAGACACCAATTCAAGATCCCCCAACTCTTTAATAATGGAAATGTTAAACCAACTCCACCACCACAACAATTCAAAGAAACCACAATACTTCTCATAGAAATCAGAATCACACAAAATCAACCCATAAAAATATAAAAAAAATTAGAAAAACATTCCCATAAATAATTCCTTGAGGGCAGACCAACCACAGCATACTGGTAATCCTCATCAATGTACAAAACCCAATAATCCCCACTGACTGGAAATATAGGGAAAAAAGGGGCACAGAGAATTTCACTTTGAGCTTAGCCTCATCACTTTTGGGATCAACTTTGTAAGCGTTCCCCTCGATATAACCCCTCTTCCCATTGTTCCAAGTCTCATTCAAAACATGAACAGTGCCATCTTCATTGAGAGAGTAGGTTGCCCTAGTATCCACGCCATCCTTGGGCTGAATTCTCGACGGTACCGAAGCAATTTCATACCATCTGCCCACGTACTTGTCTGTATTCAGGCCCTTCACCACATCCATCTCTTTGTTCGACATTTTTCTGCTAATCAGAAGTCTCGGGAATTAGGAGATTTGGGGGGTTTGCGTGACTAATTTATGGAGGAATATTTCTTCAATGTTTGGGGTTTCCGCTTTCTTGACCAAGGGTTTAGGATTGATTTGTGGGAAAATTTACAGAATGATAATGTGCGGGGTGTGAACAAGATCGGGAATTTCGGGATGACGTGGGCATTCTACAGCCTTACACGCGTATGAGTGGAGAAATTTGAAACTACAGAGTGAATGGAGTAGAGAGTGAAACCGTAAGTCCAGAAATTTGACTTGGCTTTTCTGATTAACTCCATTTCTATCTGCTTTAATTCTCCTCTCAAACTTGATAAAAATCCCAAAACCAATTTGTTGATAAAAAAAAAAAAAATAAAAAATATATATATATATATATCCATTATTATGTTAAAGTCCTTCCATGGGATCATAGGATGGAGGAAGAAACGTGTCCCCAACGACTTCCAGTTTCATTTGAAAGGCGAGCATATTTGCGTTGTTAGAGACTACTTCAATGGTTTAGGAATTTCCTTCACCTGGGACTTTCCAGATTGGCGTGGTTCTTTTGAGGAGTGGTACCGCCGCCATAAAGGGATGTTCGTGGTGCCCAGATTGGACCAAAACAATGGTCGGATCAAGAGGTACCATCTCCTGGAATGGTTTCTCAGTTTCCTACTGAGATTATTGTACCATAAAACACATCCGGTGGATGATCGGATTCAGATTCTTGAAAAGGAGCTGAGGCATCTTCTCACCATTCTTGGCGACATATCGTGGATGCTGGGCAACTGCAATCAGCTCGAATCTAAATTCCAGAAACTATTTGGGAAATTTGAAGCAGTGGCGAATCAAGCGGGATGGTTTCTCTGTTCCTTGTTGTTCTCCACCAATCCATCGTTTGAAGAAATGGGCAAGGAGCTTGCTGCTGTTTTAAAGGAGATCCACCGCTTGAAAGCTAATATTCGGTCATCTGATATCCGCATACCACCATATACAGCTGCAAAGACTTCAAGGGTGAACTCCTTGCTCATTATCAATTCTCTAGTTGATGATCTTGAGGAGCTGTTGAAGCAGGAGGATGATCGGATTTCTGATGTGAAGTCCCAGATCAATCATCTCCATCAGGGCTCTCACTTTTCACTTCTTCCATCAATGGCATGAGATACCCACAGCCTTCAGAAACTGGAGAACTGAAAGAGCCACAAGGCGCATGGGAGATGTGGCACATCAAGCTGAATATCTTATCACTGCTTTTTTGGTAAAAGATGCTCCTCTCTGGTATGTCATCAACAGGCTCACTGCCCTTATACAAACAGAGCTCAAAGTTACTACAAAGAAACATCAATCTATTGGAGGCTTAAAAGTTGAAAAGTATTTGCGTGCAGAGCTGCCATTACAAGATTGGAGACAGGCTGGTGTCAATCAAATAATTGTTGGCTTCGAGGACAAAGAAATAGATATTTTGGATCAGCTGGTTGGAGGAGGTGATGGCAATTGGATCGTGTGGTTCAAACATGATCCGTTTAGGATTTCAGGCAAACAAATTAGCGGAAGCAATTAAATCATGTTTACCGTACTTCTGGGTCGTAGAGGATGAACTGCAGAGAACTACCTCTGATCTTCTACTGTATGTCCCAAGTGTGATCCTGCTGTTGTGTGGGCAACAGTCTGCAGGATCTCTCAATCTGCTTCTCTTCCCTTCTCTCACCAAAAGAGGCGCAGGAATAATCTTAGGGTTCCAGGAAGCTGAGTTCACTTATATATTGGGCTACAGCAGGGACCAGGAGGAGAAATTGGGCTGGACCTCAATTGAATTTAATTAATCAAGCTTAGCCCAAAGCTTTTAATTAAATCCAATAATAATAATATAGTCCACTAAAATATTATTACTGCATTACCCGTCCAATCCCAAAATTATGTTCTGGGCTCCTTCTTATTATAAGCCCGATAGTCTCCCCATGTTTAAGATATTCAATGTCCATTAATTAATTAAGTTACTGACAACTCAAATTAATTAATATCTCATCCGAGAGTAGTACCGCTCAACCTTATTATCATGCCGGAAATTAATCCACTTGCAAGATTTACATGATAAACCTTGTGAGCTCCTCAAGGGGACATCATCAACCTATGACGGACATGGATTCATTCTACAATCAACATCACACCATAGATACAGCACTACTTCCCAACTCACCGAGTTTGTTGATTTAATACTTATAAATATCACCCATTGATGAATCAAAGAAATACATACTGCCCTACGTGTCGAGGTTATTGTATAGGGATTAAGAGCACGAACTTCCATAATAACAGAGATCAAGTTCTACTATATAGTCAGTATAAGAAGAACGATCTCAGGCGGTCCTGCTCAATACACACAAGTGCACTAATGTGATTATATAGCCAAGACAAGCTAATACCAAACCACACTACAACCATACCGATAGAGAGTCCCCGTCTATCTCAGTTGTGAGCATCTGTTTATACTTTATAAGGAAACCGATAATATGATCTTCCGCGTGTTATCGCACAACATATTATCTACAGTATAAAGTAAATGGACTATTGCATCATGCATATAAAATCAATTATAAGATGCAATCATTTGATCAATGATTCTCATTTCAAATATTGTTATGACATTGTTCATACTAAAGCTAGACTTTTAGTATACAATCCAACAATCTCCCACTTATACTAAAAGACTATGTTGTCATGTCTTCTGCCATACATCTGATTCCTACTCCCACTTACACGATCATTAAAAGCTCTTGCCTTAAGGTCCTTGTAAATGGTTTACTAGGTCATCATCCGATGCAATCTAGGCGACAACAACCTTCCCCTCATCATACGATTTCTCGTAACAGGTGGTACTCGCGCTCCATGTGTTTAATTGCCTTTTGGACTTGTGATTTCTTCAAGTTTGCAACTGCACCAATATCATCAATGTAAATTGTGATTACATTGGGCAAACTTAGAACCACTTCAAAGTCCATCATGAAGTCTCTAGAGTCATATAGATACTTTGGCTGCCTCATAGGCTCCAATTCATCATCTTTCCATGATGGAGTCCGGAGTCTGAAATATATTTGTATATAACACTCCTCCACATTATGACTCTACTTCATAAGATTAAACACATAACCTTTGAGGTGAATTTACTGCCGTCCAATCTGACTAAAAAATCCGAATCTACGTAATCCACAAGAAGCAGTGAATCTGCTCAGTAAGTCTACATATGATTTCCAGTCCTTCTCAGGCACTTCATATATGTCTTACCACAGTTCATCATTCTTGTTCCGGGTTACGTTGATACCCACTGTTCATGCATCCAGCAAAACAGATATCCAATATCGTTCATATCTTTCTTTAGATTAAGCTTCCTTATTCGCCGAAGCATAAGGAACCGCTTTCATCTACTTTATCTTCTTCTTGTGTCTCAAAGACACATTCACTTAGATAAATTTACATGCTAAACGAGTATGGACTGTATCATTTTATGAAACTTGAGATAAGCATAACATCCTTTCTTGTGATCCGTATTACCGTGATCAAAAGGATGTATTTTGCCTTTCTTAAGTCCTTCATCTTTACCGCTTTATTAACCGCACCCATACGCCCGATAATACTCTTTCATTGTCTCCAATGAGCAATATACTATCTACGTATAGTACAAGAAACACCACCACGTTTCCGTCACTCTTTACAACACACAAGACTCATCCGCTCATTGATTTAAATCCATGCCACTGGATTACCTAATCAAAACAGATGCTTCACTATCTTAAAGCTTGCTTTAGTCCATCGCTGGACACTTTTAAGCTTACTATCAAAATGATATTAGTACTTTGCAATGAATTACTCTGGTTGCTTCACATAGATGTTTTCCTCAAGACTTCCAATCAGGAAAGCTGTCTTGACATCTATTTGCTGTCCCTCATAATTTAATATGAGCAGCAATAAATAAAAGAATCCGGATCAATTTAAGCATAGCTACCAGCGAATATGTTCCCTCATAATCGAACCATTTCTTTCTGAGTACATCTTTTCGCAACAAGTTTTGCTTCCAAGGTTTTCACCTTTCTGTATGATCCTCTTTTATTTCCTATGATCACTTGCAATGGCTTTTACACCATTTTAGTGATCTTTCAAGCTCCAGACTTAATTTAGAATCCGTAGATTCTATTTCAACATTCATTGCAACTTACTAAAATTTCGCATTTTCATCTTGTAGTGCTACTTCGTATCCGTGGGACAATACCATGTTCACTAGGGATCAAGTCTCACGACTCTCCCAAAACATATATTTATGGGTTGTCATACAACCCTCCCACTACGAAAAGACACTACATGTAATTGTGTATCAGACGTGACACGCGTTGCAGTTTACCTTGTAGTATATCCTCTTGTACACTTGGTACTTATACTTAGTGTTTTCCTCTCACTTCCTTTAGAACAACATATACATGGGTTTGTGATTTATTACATAGTCCTTTTCCAAAAATCTAGTTATTGAGTTAACAATTATGCTTCGATCTTTTGGACAAAATAAATCACTCTCCATTTTTCTAGGATGTCCCACAAACAGACAAATGTTTTACGAATTACTGTTTCTAGGGCATATCCATAAAATGAATTTAATTATTCCAAATAATTCATCATCTATCTAATCATAACCATAAGAGCCTTATTCCTTCTACCCACCACACCATTCAGCTGGGGCTCGCCCGGTGTAGTCAACTTGAGATTTAATCTCAACTTCTGATTATTAGTTCCTAACTATCCTAAGAGGTTTTTCATCATCACGATTGAATCGTAATGATATGATATATTTTCCATGACGCTTCACTGTACCAGCCTTACAATTCTTGAATTAATCAAAGAACTTAGACATGCAGTGCATCATATAAATATATTGGTTTCCAGAATAATCTTTGAATATTCATAACCACCTCTCGCCTAGGTTCGCTTGAATCAGAATGAACTAATTCCAACATATATATCTTTGGCTCTATACCCCACAGCCTTGAAAAGGCAGTTAATCATTTTTACTTCCAAGCAAGACTCGCAAGTCCGATAGTTTCCACTTCAGATAAACCTTACGGTCTATCGGCTATCAACTTTTGAATCCTACTCAAGTAAAATGAATTAATCTTAGACGCCAAATGTATGTTTAGTTTATTTCCGAAGGTTCCTTTCTCTTACTTATATTAGAAGATGCATTATTTAACTACTTTTTATTGCATCTGTGGGATGTACATGATTCAAGAGTATACTTTTTATCCACCAACGAACTTTAACGGGTTATAACCTCATTCCTCATTACTATGACCATGTCATTTAAATGAAATGAAGTGTCCATCCGTTAATGCATAGAAACCGAAATTAAATTCTTTCTATGGAACGTACGAAAAGATAATTTCTCATAATCAATCGTTTATTCTTATCATGAGATAAATAAACAACTCCCACTGCAATAACCACTACCTTTGTAGTTTTACCCATGTAATTAACAATCTTATCCTTACTCAGTGATAAACATTTAGTGATTCCAGTATCTACATACTTCGTATCAGTAGATGCCATTACTAATCATGTTCAAACCATTAGTAAATAAGATATTAAATTTGTTCACATCATGATGAAAATTGGCTTTCTTTTGCCACGTGTTTTTGTCAGAGGTTTCCCACCATTTACATCCTCTTGTAATTCAGGTGGAACTTACTCAAAACGTCTAGGCAATTATGAAGAATAAAATTGACTTAGGTTTCCCTTTCAATTTCTATTCCAAGCTTTTCCAATTCATTCATCAATTCAACCATGATCTTTCGCCTTTTAAATTACTCAAGTATCCGAAGAGTTACATGAGACCATCATATTTCTATGAACCTCTCATCTCTTCACTAGAGACTTTAATAGGCATCATGAGACGTCCTTTGTGAGAATACACATGTATTTTCTTAAGCAGTAATTTTCAAAACCAAGATTCTTTTCTAATCATTTAATTTGGACAAGTAAATATAATGTCTTTTAGTTAGTAATTAGTGAAATAAAATCATTCAAAATTCAGAGAATCACAAATAAATTTACCGATCAAATCTTCGAATTTTATTCTTTTATATCGATTCCCTCAAAACAATATAAAATAAAATTCACCGACATCTCAAGCACCGTGAGTCTGCAAGCCACGATAGTGTGGACGTTTACAAACCCGAACATTTACAAGAGAAGGTTTTACCCATTAATTTTATTTGTCAACGTAACTTTATGACAAAATAATTAATAGTCGGTTCCTCTTTAGCCATGCAAATAAAAGCAGTGACTCCGATGGGGAGGATACTTATTATTTACATCTAAGTGTACACCATTATTTGACCCCAAGTCCGCGGCCCAAGCTTGTGTGCCTTACAGATGGAGAAGTACACACGCGCTCGGATAACTTCCTACAGTCATCAATTACAAGTTTGTACCAGTGAACCGCATATAAACTCATCCGATAGGGAGGAAGGTCTAAGCCAACGCGCAAGTTCATATGCATCACATTACAAACGTAATTATTTAATGAAGTCTGTTCCAGCAATCCATGAATAAACTCATCCGATGGGGAGGAAGGCTCTAATGCTGACGCGCAAGTCTATTCACATTGCTAACAAACCAATAATGGAGGCCGCGGGAATTTATTACCAATCCCCTCTCCCACTTAGTTATTTAATTACCGAGGGTTTTTAACATGCATATAATATTCCAGAATAAAATATACAACTAAGACATGCTTCTATTAACAGTAATTTAAATAAATAAATCACATAGAACATGTCTTTCACATATACAACAATAATTGACAATTAAATCAATTAATCAGTTATATAACATTAATTAATTGCATAATTAGTGGATTAATTAAATGGGCCCTAGAGCATCAAATAAGCACAAAATGAGCAGCAGATTAATTAATTAATCATACTCATTATCTATGACCCATAATCTTAGCCCAAAACTAAATTAATTCCACTAGCACAAAATTAGTCCATTAATAAAATTAATTTTTATGCTTGGCCCATTACTCACAATTAATTAAATTAATTAGTCCAGCAACCCATTTCCATTTTAATTAAATTTGGGCCAACAGCCCAAAACCAAATTAAAATTGAGCAGCCTATTGGCCCAGCAGCCCAACACATATTTTAATTAAATTGGACCCCTAAGCCCAACAACCAAATTAAAATAAATTGAGCAAAGACCCAACAACTAATTAAATCCAGCAGATGTCCAGCAGCCCAATACCATTAACTAAAATTGGGTCCATATCCATAGCCCAAAACCATTTAATTAAAAATGAGCAGCCATTAAAGATTGGGCCCAACAATCACTTAATTAAAACAAGCCCAAACACATAAGAAAACCATCTGCTGCCCTAGAAACAACCAGCCGCAACCGATAGCCCTCACTGCCGTCCGCCTTCTTCCCACGACTGCCACCAGTTGTCGCCGGTGCAACTTGGTGTCGTAGCTGCCGGAAGCTGCGCCCATAGCCACCAGCTTTGCCCGCCTACGACTGCCATCTCCGCCGACAGCGACCAGCAATTGATATGCTCCGCAGCCTCGCCCCCTTACACCTTCGCCGGCAACAGCTCGCACCCGCCAGCAATCACCGACGCGACCACGCACACAGTCCATCGGAATCGAGTGCCAGGCTACCCACCGCGTCCAGCAACTCCAGCCTTCAACACGCCGAAAGTCCCGATCGACTGGAAGAGAGATACGACGAGGACACCGAAATCCATCGCCACTCCTCCCCGATCGACTGAAGGTACCCGTCTCTGGTTCGACCGGAAGCCCTTCAGACCCGTCCCAGCATGCCTATGATTTGCTCGGAAACACCTCCTGCCACGCTCGGAACCGCCTGAAGCTTCGCTTGGGACCAGATCGACAGTCCTCAGAGTCCACCGCAGCCCAGCGACAACTAAGCAACCTATCGCCTGAACAGTACCGGTCTAAAAGTGCCACGATGGTCGCCGCTGCCATTCTCGCCAACTGCCGCTACTCTCGTGTTCACGGCAGTGTTCCAGCCGCCTGTTCGAGCCACCAGACGCCTGCCTCGGAAACGCCATCTCCGCGTCCATCACTTCTGGGTACAGCATCGATCATCAGTCGCATCCTTGCGACAGATTCAATCAGCCGCGATTTAGACCCGATCGGAGACTGCCCGGTCTCGTTCCGTGCCAGTAGCAGGCCAGCAGATATGTGTGTGCGATGTCCAGGGTGAACTTCATCTCATCCGCAAGACAGAATCCAGTGTTTTTTTATTCTGCTTTCTTGCAACCGTGTGTGTCTTTCTTCGTTTACAATCGTATGTTTATGTCGTTCCGTGTTCGATTAACAACGATAATACAAAGCAGATAGAGACTTCATGAATGTTAAAAATAATAATATAAACCCCAAATCTCATGTTTTCCATACGATTATCAACAGATTATTTCACATAATCGCATAAGCCCTTTCATACATGTTCTAATCGACAATAAACACATATATGTCTCAAAACCCAACATAACGTCTCACGTTTCACCACGTAACCAACGCTCTGATACCAATTGTTGGCAATTGGATCGTGTGGTTCAAACGTGATCCGTTTAGGATTTCAGGCAAACAAATTAGCGGAAGCAATTAAATCATGTTTACCGTACTTCTGGGTCGATGTAGAGGATGAACTGCAGAGAACTACCTCTGATCTTCTACTGTATGTCCCAAGTGTGATCCTGCTGTTGTGTGGGCAACAGTCTGCAGGATCTCTCAATCTGCTTCTCTTCCCTTCTCTCACCAAAAGAGGCGCAGGAATAATCTTAGGGTTCCAGGAAGCTGAGTTCACTTATATATTGGGCTACAGCAGGGACCAGGAGGAGAAATTGGGCTGGGCCTCAATTGAATTTAATTAACCAAGCTTAGCCCAAAGCTTTTAATTAAATCCAATAATAATAATATAGTCCACTAAAATATTATTACTGCACTACCCGTCCAATCCCAAAATTATGTTCTGGGCTCCTTCTTATTATAAGCCCGATAGTCTCCCCATGTTTAAGATATTCAATGTCCATTAATTAATTAAGTTACTGACAACTCAAATTAATTAATATCTCATCCGAGAGTAGTACCACTCAACCTTATTATCATGCCAGAAATTAATCCACTTGCAAGATTTACATGATAAACCTTATGAGCTCCTCAAGGGGACATCATCAACCTATGACGGACATGGATTCCTTCTACAATCAACAGCACACCATAGATACAGCACTACTTCCCAACTCACCGAGTTTGTTGATTAATACTTATAAATCTCACCCATTGATGAATCAAAGAAATACATACTGCCCTACGTGTCGAGGTTATTGTATAGGGATTAAGAGCACGAACTTCCATAATAACAGAGATCAAGTTCTACTATATAGTCAGTATAAGAAGAATGATCTCAGGCGGTCCTGCTCAATACACACAAGTGCACTAATGTGATTCTATAGCCAAGACAAGCTAATACCAAACCACACTACAACCATACCGATAGAGAGTTCCCGTCTATCTCAGTTGTGAGCATCTGTTTATACTTTATAAGGAAACCGATAATATGATCTTCTGCGTGTTGTCGCACAACATATTATCTACAGTATAAAGTAAATGGACTATTGCATCATGCATATAAAATAAATTATAAGATGCAATCATTTGATCAATGATTCTCATTTCAAATATTGTTATGACATTGTTCATACTAAAGCTAGACTTTTAGTATACAATCCAACAGGAGGGACATGGAGCTTGCAACTCATTTCAATTTTAGGGATGCTTGGACTTGGTAAGACGACTTTAGCAAATAAATTGTACAATCATCCCTTGGTTAATTATACATTCTAGAAACTCTCATGGTGTGTAGTATCTCAAACTTTTAAGAGACAGAGTATGCTGGCTAAAATTTTGATTCAGATCAATTGTGATCTTGATAAAGATATGATCTTGAAGATGGAAGAAGAAACTTTAGTGGAGAACATTTATAAAACTTTGAAGGGAAGGAGATATCTAATTGTATTGGATGATGTATGGGATTCAAATGTGTGGTATGAATTACTAAGATGTTTTCCTGACGATAGCAACGGTAGCAGGATTTTATTCACTAATAGGAATAAAGATGTGGCTCCACCTAACAGTATAATACACCAGCTCCCATTTCTGTCTGACGACCAATACTGGGAGCTGCTAGAAAAGAAGGTGTTCAGCACTAGAACTTGCCCTCCTAAGCTACAACGGATTGGAATGAAAATTGCTGCACAATGTGGCGGACTACCTCTCACAGTCGTGGTTGTTGCTGGGATTCTTTCAACCGTGGATGAGGAAGAAAGTAAATGGGAAGAAGTAAAAGGAAGTTTTGCCTCTTATGTAGATGTTAATGACAATGCAGTGGTGCAAACTCTGGAACTAAGTTACAGGCACTTACAAGACCACTTGAAGCCTTGCTTTCTTTACTTTGGAACATTTGAAGAAGACAGAGAGATATCTGTTAAAAACTTGATGAGATCGTGGGTTGCACAAGGGTTCATTCTGGAAGAAAAGGGGAAGAGTAAAGAAGATATAGGGAGAGAGTATTTAATGGAGCTAATAGATAAAAGTCTAGTAATTGTAACGAAAAAAGTTTGGATTGTAGAGGAGTGAAAGCCTGCATTGTACATGATTTATTGCGTGACATGTGCTTGAAAAAATGTGAAGAAGAAGGCTTCTTAAAATATATGGGGAGAAGGTAAGTTCCAGTTTGTTCTCATGCTATGATAGAATGTAAGGTTATTCGTAGTTAACTATGGTTGTCTTATGTTTTCTTTCAGTTGTCTACGAAGGATGATAAAGACCAACACCTACGCTATTTATATGGAGAGTCTATTGGGGAGATGTATGATAAAGACCAACGCCTACGCTCTTTATATGCAGAGTCTATTGGTAACTTATATGCACATGCACGGGATATGAGATCATTGAGAGTACTCTCGCACTTCACTCGAAGTCATGGTCGTGTACTTGGAATAGATTATCTAGTTAACTTGAGATCCTTGGTTGTGAATGGAATGTGGGAAAATATTGACAGGCTTCCAAAGCTAGAATATTTGTCTTCTGTGGCGTCGAATGAGCACTTCCCCCTTCTTCAACGCTTGATCTTGATACACTGCCCTCGCCTGAATGAGATTTCTTGTGAAATTGGAGAAGTCGAGTTGATTGAGGTGAAGGGGGATTGCCAAACTTCAGTGGAGTCTGCAGAGAAAATAAAAGAACAACTTAAAAGAATATTAATTCACGATTGTTTATTTTACATTTCCATTATTTAGATGAATTATTTATGCTTTGTTTATTAATTCGTTATGAGTAGTTAAGGAACTTGCAGCATGTCAAGGTTTTTTTTTTCATAAAAATTAATATATCAATTAATAAAACTTATAATTATGATTTAATGATTTTAGCCAAAGGAAGGACCGATCAATCCCGAATTTACAAACATACATTATAATTAAATTATTAATATAACTTAATATTATATATTAAAATATTATATTATTTATTTCCTACCCATTTTATAATACACTTCAATCAACTTATAGAGTACCATATTGCTGTTGTTTGAAAAAGTAAGGATATCATATTCTCTTCTTTAAAAAAATATCCACATATATTCCACCACTTTCTATTAATTCAATTGATTACATAGATGGAAGAAGAGATGTAATTCTAGTGTACGGATTAGTCCCTACACTTATATGTGACCCAAAAAAAAAAAGGCAATGTCATTTTATTTGTATACTCATTTAACATAAAAATTATTATTCTTAATTTTTAAAATTAAAAATTAATTTTCTTAACTAAAAAATTTTATTACATTAATATTCTCTCATTAGAAAACAATATGCTTATTAATTAAAATAAATATTGAAATAATTATTAATAGGTACACACTTTGTACCCCTAATTACTACTAGATATATTGATTTAAAATATTACTCTCACATACAAAATATTAAAGTAAAATACCAAAATATAACCCCAAACCCTAAACCCTCACCCACCGCCGGACCGCTGGCCGGTAGCCGGAATTTTGCCACCGCAGGAGCTCCGGCTGCCGATCGGCGGACCACCCCACTTTTTTGCTGCGCACACTTTTTTTTACTGCACACACTTTTTTTACTGCACATACTTTTGCTGCACACGAACTTTTGCTACACACAACATTAATGTGCAGCACATTGTAGGGGTAATATTGTAATATCACTATATATTTTTGTAGTTAGTAGTAATATTTTTGTATGTTTGTATCTCATATAGGGGTGGGCATTTATTTTTGGGTTTCGGGTACCGGATCCGACCCGAAAAAATTACCAAAAAAACTCAATTTTTTCGGATAATTTCGGGTTTCGGGTTTACCCGAACCCGAAGCAATAACTTCAGTTCGGATTTCGGGTATTGAAAATATACCCGAATTACCCAATCGGATACCCGAAGTTTTTTTTACACTTTTATTAATTATAAAAAATAATTTGATTCATGAAATATTAAAATTTTGATGCATTCTTAATTTTTTAATCATAAAATATATTTATTATCCTTTAAACATTACTTAATTAATTAATTTATTTTTTAAATTATCAATTATTTTTACATAATAAAAACACAATTTTGTATTATTATATCCTTATCTTATCAAATTTAAATTTGAAATCTCCTTATATTATTAATTTTAATATGATTTAAATTATAATATACTTTAATGTATAAATATTTTAATTATTTTTTAGATAAAAATAACATATAAAAATATACTTATAAATTTAAATATCTCACGACATAATTAAAATATACTATCTAAATTCTAACATTAGTATAAAAATTAATATTATTATGATGTGATATGAATTTATTATATCCTTTTATAATTATTTAAAAATAAAGAAAAAAATTATAAAAGAGATCAAATAAAATATTGCATCAAAGATTAAACATTAAAAAAAAATTTATTTAAATCACACCTAATTAATTTATTATAACAATACTTAAAAAAAAGATGTATTTTTGGGTACCCGAATTTTCGGATCAATAAATTTCGGATCGGGTTCAGATAATGAAATTTCCAACCCGAAATTTCGGATATCCGATCTGAAAACCCGAAATACCCGAAATCCGATCCGATGCCCACCCCTAATCTCATAGTAATTAAGGATATTTTTTTACCTAGTAGTAATCCTCCATAAGTATTTTATAGAATAAAATATAAGTACATGTTTAAGTAAAACAAAAACTCTTAAATTAATCATTAATTAATTTTCTAAAAGCAAATTAAATAGCAATTTTTTCAAAATTTCAAACTTAGATTAACGGTGAATATTTTTAGAACTGGTAAAATTCTCTAAGCCTGTAGTACCGCCCGATTAACTTAGAAAAAAAAAAGATTAGAAAAAAATAAAATTAGGACTTCAATTTTAAAGTCTATTAAAAAATCTAGCCTTCCGACCCGAATCAATTAGCTCGTGATCTAATTAACCCAGTCCATAAAACTAAGAGTTATTATATTATTATTATTAAATTTACATTTAAAACCCATTATCTACACATCAAACGCCCGCAGGACCAACTATTTAGCCCGAAATCGATTAGAACTATTTTTAACCTACTAAAGATAAAATTCCATATCCCATTAAAACTAAGTTAGACTGACTCTCTCTTTTTTTTTATATATATATATAAAAAACGATAGGTTTCTTTTGTGGTATGGTGACAGTAAATTCTAGAGTAAATGGGAAGGAATTAAAAATTAAAATTAAAGTGATTTAAGAAATAGAGCAGGGTCCTCTGAGTTGACTTTGCTTCTCCATCTCAATTTGTAGTGAAAAAAGTTGACTTCTCCTTCTCCATCTCCATCTCCATTTATATGGAATGAGCTGACTTGGGTTCTCCATTTCTATCTGCTTTTCATTCACCTCTCCAGCTTAATAAAATTTCAAAACCAATTTGTTGATAAGAATTCAGAATATATATATCCAGTATTATGTTAAGGTGCTTCCATGGGATCAGAGGATGGAGGAAGAAACCAAACTACCAACAGTTTCTTTTGCAATGCAGGCGCATCCGCATTGCCGAAGGCTACTTCAACGGACTTTCCGGAGTTTCAGACATTCCGGTACTGCCTGCTGATTGGAGTAAAGCCGGGATGATACCTATAGAGATGTTCGTGGTGCCAAGATTGGACCAAAACTGTGATCGGATGAAGAGCTACCAACTCCTGGAAGGTTTTCTCAGTTTCCTGCTGCGATTTTGGTACTATGATACACTTCCCGCTGATGATCGGATTCAGAATCTTGAAACGGAGCTGAGGTATCTTCTCACCATTCTTGGCGACGTATCATGGATGCTGGATGACAACGATCACCTGGAAGCTCAATTCCAGGATCTGTTGGCTGAATTTGAAGCAGTGGCGAATCGAGCTGGAGGGTATGTCCATTTCTTGTTGTATCCTGCTCGTCGATCGTTTAAAGAAATGGATGAGGAGCTTGCTGCCGTTTTAAAACAGATCGACCTCTTGAAAGCCAATCTTCAGTCATTTGATATCAGCATACCACCATACATAGCTGCAAAGACTTCAAGGGTCAACTCCTTGGTCATTATCAATTCTCTAGTTGATGATCTTGAGGATCTGTTGAAGCAGGAGGATGATCGAATCTCTGATGTGAAGTTCCAGATCAACCATCTCCATCAGGGGCTCTCTCTTTTCACCTCTTCAATCAATGACATGAGATCACAACGGCCTTCCGAAATTGAAGAACTGAAAGAGCCTCTGATGCGCATGGGAGATGTGGCACATCAAGCTCAATATCTCATCACTGCTTTTTTGGTAAAAGATGCTCCACTCTGGTACGTCATCAAGAGGCTCACTTCCCTTAACCACAATATTTATCTTATACAAACAGAGCTCCAAGTTATTACAAAGAAACATCAATCTATAGTAGGCTTAAAATTTGAAAAGTGTTTGAGCGCAGAGCTGCCATTACAAAATAGGGAGCAAGCTGAGGTCAATGAAATAATTGTTGGGTTTGAGGACAAAATGGTGATTATTTTGGATCAGTTGGTTGTAGGAGGAAGAGAGAGGCTGCAAGTCATTTCAATTTTCGGGATGCCTGGACTTGGTAAGACAACTCTAGCAAAGAAATTGTACCATCATCCATTGGTTAATTACACTTTCCAGAGACTCATTTGGTGTGTAGTTTCTCAAACGTTCACGAGACAGAGTATACTGGCTAGCATTTTGATTCAGATCAATAGTGATCTTAAAAAAGATAAGATCTTGACAATGGAAGAAGAAACTTTAGTGGAACATATTTACAAAACATTGAAGGGAAGAAAATACATTGTTGTGTTGGATGATGTATGGGATTCAAATCTGTGGTATAAATTACAGAAGTGTTTTCCTGATGATGGAAATGGCAGCAGGATTTTATTAACTAATAGGAATAAAGATGTCGCTCCACCTAACAGCATAATACACCAGCTCCCATTTTTGTCGGAAGAGCAATGCTGGGAGCTACTAGAAAAGAAGGTGTTCGGCAGTAGAACTTGTCCTCCTAAGCTACAACAGGTTGGAAATAAAATTGCTGCAAAATGTGGCGGACTACCACTTGCGGTTGTTGTTTTAGCTGGGATTCTTTCAACCGTGGATGAGGAAGAAAGTAAATGGGTAGAAGTGGAAGGAAGTTTAGCCTCTTATATTGATGGCGAGGACGATGCAGTAATGCGAATTCTTGAACTGAGTTACAAGTACTTACCAGACCATTTGAAGCCGTGCTTTCTTTACTTTGGATTATTTGAAGAAGATAAAGAGATATCTGTCAAATCCTTGATGAGATTGTGGGTTGCAGAAGGGTTCATACGTAAAGAAGAAGAGAAGAGAAAAGAAGATACAGGGAGAGAGTATTTAATGGAGCTAATAGATAAAAGTCTAGTGATGGTGGTGAAAAGAAGTTCGAATGGTAGAGTGAAAGCCTGCATTGTACATGATTTATGGCGTGACATGTGCTTGAAAAAATGTGAAGAAGAATGCTTACTGAAATATACGAGGGGGACGTTTATTGGCGAGTAAGTTTAATTATTTTGTCTTTCATGCTTTGAAATTGTGTTATCTAGATAGAATATGAGGTTAATTATACATAGTTTGTCTCATGTTTTGTTTTCAGTTTCGGTATGATGTATGATAAAGACCAACACCTTCGCACTCTATTCGGAAAGTTTGAGGCATTATATGTACGGGACATGAGATCATTGAGAGTACTCGAGCACTTTTCTTTCCTTGGACAGAATCCTGTATTTGGAAAGGAGTATCTAGTTAACTTGAGATCTTTAGTTAGTACTGGAATGTTGGAATCTATTAACAGGCTTCCAAAACTAGAATATTTGTCTTCCCTTGATCCAGTATATCTACGCCCATCAATTTTGAAAACGAACAAGTTGAGGTGCCTTTCTGGAAGACGCATAGAATATGGCAAAGATTGGAATGGCTGGGAAACCAACAGCCTGGAGTACCTTGCATGGGTGACTATCAACGAGTTGAAGGATGAAGAGTTGTTAAAATATTCACCCCGTCTTCGCCAACTCAAATGCAGATATGAAGTGCCATATGAATTTGAGGAGTATCCACATTATGATCTACGCTTCCTCACTCAACTTCACTCACTCTCCTTACAGTTTTCCGGTCCTTGGAATAAAACATTTAAATTGGAGGAATTTAGATTCCCTTCAAACATAAAAAAGCTGATCCTTACAGGGTCAAGGTTGAGTTGGGAGAAGATGTCAATTATTGGGAAGCTGGAAAACCTTGAGGTTCTCAAATTACTTGGACATTCAGCTGATGGAGAAAGATGGGACACAGGAGATGGTGAATTTCGTAAGCTGAGGTTCCTAAAAATGGAAGGATTGAATATTTCTGAGTGGATTGTGGCGTCGAATGAGCACTTCCCCGTCCTTCAACGCTTGATCTTCAAGGGCTGCTCTCGCCTGATTGAGATTCCTCGCGAAATCGGTGAAGTCAAAACACTTGAGTTGATTGAGGTGAAGGGGATTTGCCTAACTTCACTAGTGGAGTCTGCAGAGAGAATAAAAGAAGAACAAATGGACATGGGAAATGAAGGTTTCAGAGTTGTCATCAATACTAACAGGTTTACCTTTGAATGAAGGCAAAAGCTCCCGTGCGCCCGGGGACACGGAAAGATGCTCCGTGTCCCAATGTGAACACAACTCTCCCTTCCAATCCTATTTAAACCTATGTATTGCTAGGGGTTTAAATTGTAAAGGGGCATGAAAATTGTAAAGGCGCCGTGCGCCCGGGTGCACAAGAGCCTCACTCTTGAATGAATTGCTTCTTACAATATTATAAGATCCCTTATTCTGGGTTTTTTTTTTTAATTCAGAATTTAATAGTTGAAATAGAGAATCTGAAGGCATATTGATGATTGTTTGTTTTATATTTACATTATTCAGATGCATTGTTTATTTAGTTTGGTCTGAGTACTTAATATTTTTGGAACTTGCATTTTTAAAATTTTTAAATACATTGAGTAGAAGGTGTATATATTGCAGATTCTGCCAGCTCTATTTTAATGCCTTTCTCACTGCAATTTTTGGCTCTGACATCAATTCTTTCTCTATTCTGAATTCTTTTGCAGATTGCTTAAATTTAAGGGCACCTCCAGCACCAACAATTATACAAAATAGAGTTGCAGCTAAGACTTTCCATCCAACATATATTGCTGTAAAATGGACTGCATTTTGCTAAAATGCTCTCAAGTTACTCTGAAATAAAACAGCTACGGTGTTTGCTGCATGATTTTATATCTATCGTATAAAAATTTGATTTGTAAAAAAATAAAATACAATGTGTAATATTTAAATTAATACTCCCTCCGTCCCATAGAAGTTGATAACTTTCCTTTTTGGTTTGTCCCACTAAAGTTGACACATTTCCTTTTAATACATGGGACCCACACAAAAACAATTAATCTATTCTCATGGACCCCACATATCACCTCTAATACAACTACCCACTACACATTAAATATTATTTCTCTCACTTCACTTTACTTCACTTTACATTAAATTATTATACTCCTTAATCTCCGTGCCCAAAAAACATTATACCGTCTTCTACGGGACGGAGGGAGTACAATTGATTTGTATATCCGTGTGTCATCGCATTTACTCGTCTTTGGAATTAAAAAAAAAAAAGTGTTTCTCTAAATAAACGCGCTTACTTCTCTAAATATGTTTTACTTGTCAGTTTCATATTTTAGTTTGACTTTGCTTCTTTGTCTTAATATCTATCTGCAACCATTCATAGCTCTTTCTTTTATCCCTCTCTCCAGATTTGTTACCAAATTCTTGATCCGAATCCGTTATGTTTAAGGTTTTCAAACACATTCCAGGATGGAGGAGGAAACGTGTCTCCATCGAGCCTATTCCAATTGTTAGGGACTACTACTCAAATCTGTCCACCACGTGCAATTTTCCGGAGCTGCCTGATGATTTGTGGGATCCCTGCAGGATGAAGGATTCCCTGTTTGTGGTGCCGAGGTTGAGCATGTTCCACCGAAACGACATTCGGATCAAGAGGCATCAACTCCTCCAAGTTTTTCTCAGCTTCCTCCTTCAACTACTGTTCCATACAGATCCAATGGGTAATCACATTGAGAATCTTGAAAAGGAGCTGAGGTATCTTCTCACCATTCTTGGCGACATTTCATGGATGCTGGTTGGCAATGATGAACTGGAAGCTGGGTTCCAAAATCTGTTGTCAGAATTCGAAGCAGTGGCGAATCAAGCTGGAAGGTTCGTCCATACTCTGTTATTCTCCACTCATTTAAGGTTTAAAAAAATGGACAAGGGGGCTGCTGCTATTTTAAAGCGGATCGAGCTTTTGAAAGCTGATGTTAGCTCATTTATCACCACACCAGCTGATGCAACTCCAAGAACTTCTATCGTCAACTCCTTTCTCTTTGTCGATTCTCTAGTTGATCACTTGGAGGATCTTTTGAAACAGGAGGATGATCGGATTACTAATGTGAAGGACCAGCTTTACCTTCTCCATCAGGGGCTGATGCTTTTCAACTCTTCAATCAATGACATTAGATCCCCACAGCCTTCAGAGCTTGGAGAACTGAAGGAGCCTCTGATGCGCATTGGAGACGTTGCACATCAAGCTGAGTATCTTATTTCGGCATTTTTGGTCGAAGATGCTCCTCTCTGGTATGTTATCAAGAGGCTCACTGAGCTCAACCACGAGGTTGAGGTTATAAGATCGGAGCTCCATCAATTTGGAGGATTAAAAGTGGTGAAGTATTTGAGTGCAGAGCGGTCATTGCAGGATAAGAGACCTATTGAGGCCGATGAAGTAATTGTCGGCTTTGAGGACAAAGAAACAGATATTTTGGATCAGCTGGTTGGAGGAGGGACATGGAGCTTGAAAGTGATTTCAATTTTCGGGATGCCTGGACTTGGTAAGACGACTTTAGCAAAGAAACTGTACAATCATCCCTTGGTTAACTATACGTTTCAGAAGCTCTCATGGAGTGTAGTTTCTCAAACGTTTAAGAGACAGAGTATACTGGCCAACATCTTGATTCAGATCAATGTCGATCTTGATAAAGATAGGATCTTGAAAATGGAAGAAGAAACTTTAGTGGAAAACGTTTATAAAACTTTGAAGGGGAGAAGATATCTAGTTGTATTGGATGATGTCTGGAATTTACATGTGTGGGATGCTCTGCGGATGTGTTTTCCAGATGATGGAAATGGAAGCAGGATTTTATTCACTAATAGGAATAAAGATGCGGCTCCACCTAATAGCATAATACACGAGCTCCCATTTTTATCGGATGAGCAATGTTGGGAGCTATTAGAAAAGAAGGTGTTTGGCAGTAGAACTTGCCCACCTCAACTGCAAGAGATTGGAATGAGAATTGCTGCAAAATGTCGTGGACTGCCACTCACGGCTGTCGTTATTGCTGGGATTCTTTCAACGGTGGATGAGGAGGAAGAAAGTAGATGGGAAGAAGTGGAAGGGAGTTTAGCCTCTTACATTGATGGTGAAGACAACTTAGTAATGAAAACTCTTGAACTGAGTTACAAGCATTTGCCAGACTATTTGAAGCCATGCTTTCTTTACTTTGGAGCATTTGAAGAAGACAAAGAGATCTCTGTCGAAAGCTTGATGAGATTGTGGGTTGCAGAAGGATTCATACGTTTAGAAAAAGATAAAAGTGGAGAAAATATAGCTGAAGAATATCTTATGGAGCTAACTGATAGAAGTCTAGTAATGGTTTCCAAGAGGAGATCAAATGATGGAGGAGCAGAAGCTTGTGTTGTTCATGATTTACTTCACGATTTATGCTTGAAGAAATGCCAAGAAGAAAGCTTCCTCGAATATCTAAAGAGCGAGTAAGTTCCATATCTTGCAGTACTATTTCGTTTCTAACATAGACAGAATACTCATTCATAGTAATGGTGTCTCATGTTTTGTTTTCAGTTGCCACACAGTTTATGAAATCGACCAACAGGTTCGTTCTTTTCATGGCGGCCATGATCAGACCTCATCATTGTATGTTCGGGACATGAGATCATTAAGAGTACTAGTGCATTTCAACTCCATTCTTGAAAACCATACAATTGGAATGGAGTATCTGTCTAACTTGAGATACTTGGTTATTGGACAAGTGCCGAAATGGCTAGATAGGCTTCCTAAACTAGAATATCTTTGTGTGAAGTCTTTAGATGCAGTATATATATACCCATCAACGCTTGTGAAAATGAAGAAGTTGAGATACCTTTACGCGTGGTTCGTGGAGTTTGGCGAAGATTGGAGTAGTACTGATTGCGAGAGCAACAGCCTAGAGTATCTTTCAGATGTTGTAATTAAGGAGGTGAAGGATATAGAGATGTTGAAATTTTCACTCCATCTTCGCAAACTCAAATGTAGATATGTAGTCGACTCAAAGGAATTAGACCCTGAAACATTTGAGATCAAGTGGGCGTATCGTCCACTCTATGATCTCCGTTTCCTCACTCAACTCGATTCACTCTCCTTGAGATTGTTTCGGTTTCATTTTAAGGGATTTAAGTTCCCCTCAAACATTCGAAAGCTGACTCTTATTGATAATCATGTTCCTTGGGAGCAGATGTCGTTAGTTGGGAGATTGGAAAACCTCGAGGTTCTCAAACTGAAGGAAAGTGCTGGTGAAGGAGACAGATGGGATACGAGAGATGGTGAGTTTCAGAAGCTGAGGTTCTTACAATTGGCTCAAACATCTCTCCATCAATGGAATGTTGCCTCCAATGAGCATTTCCCAAGACTTCAACAGTTGATCTTGATTAACTGCTATATTCTGGAACGGATTCCTGATGAAATCGGTGAAATCACAACACTCGAGTTGATTGAGGTGAAATGCAGATGTCAAGATTCACTGGTGGAGTCTGCTGAAAGAATAAGACAAGAACAACAGGACATGGGAAACGAAGGCCTCAGGATTGTCATCAATACTACTAATTAGTTGTAAGTGAATCGTTTCTACTCAACAATGGGTCATTAGTTTAAAGAATCAATTGAAAAATTGTCTCAAATGATCATGTATACAGTTTTTAAGGTTAATCTTTTTAAGTTCTGTTTTATATTTTCAGGTGCATTCTCTGTCATATGCATCAGTATTCTGCCCACATTCTTGTAACATCCTATGCTATACATTTTTTCCTTTTAGACTTAGTAAGGATTATTGAACAACTCTGTATATTTTCCCTTGATATTGGACAGAATTAATTTCATATTTTATTAAGCAAAATTATACTTTTGCCCCTCCTCGTACTAAGTCTGGTTTGTGATGAAGAGCAGATATAACTCATGAACATTCTCAGCATTAAGTTTTAATTAAATTCATTAATATCTTTTTGTACAGTACGATCAGACCACTCATTCTGATTTTTTGTAATGAGGAACTACTTATAATTGTAATAAACTCTGAGGCATAGTGAAGGTTATTTCATATGAACATTATTCAGATGAACTAAATTTCTTTGTGTATAAAGACCAATTTATTAGTATAAATTGCATTTATAAATCTCCAAAAAAAATATTGTGCATCAAAAGGTTAAGATTGTGAACAATTGAGGCATAATTAGTGCTTTTCTTTTTTTCTTCTTCTTTTTTTTAACATGAGGTTTAGTTATTTAGTTACAGGCTAAATTTCGAAGAAGAAAATGAAGACAATACTCTGATGCTAAAGGACGTAGGTTATCATAATAGACAGTATGCATGCATAACTGCAATAAATCAATCTAAAAACCTATATATGCATTCTTACATTGAGACACTCTTCAGATGAACTCAGAAGCAAAGTAACAACTCATAGTACAGGTTCACCGAATAATGTACAACAACACGACGGAAGAGGCGAACCCGTACCATGTTGCAATCTGGAGTAGCAGCAGTAATACTAGTTATTTGCTCAATGCTGGATTCTGCACAGCTTGTAAATTTCCCAATTACTGGTAATCAGTAGTATTGATGACGACCCTGAGACCTTCATTTCCCATGTCCCGTTGTCCTTGTTTTATTCTATCAGCAGATTCTGCTGCTGAAGTTGGACATTTTCCTATCACCTCTATCAATTCAAGTGTGGTGATTTCACCAATTTCGCTAGGAATCTCTTTTAAAGTATGGCAATCAACCAAGATCAGCTGTTGAAGTTTAGGGAAGTGTTGGTTGGATTCAACATTCCATTGAGTCAGATCTAAATCTTCCAATTTCAAGAACTTCAGTTTCTGGAATTCACCATCTTTCGTGTCCCATCTTAACCCTACAGCACCCTGTCTTAATTTGAGAACCTCCAGGTCATCCAATCTCCCAACTATTGACATATTTTTCCAATGAATCATTAACACAATGTCAGCTTCCTAATGCTCGATGGGAATCTAAATTCCTCTGGTCTTCGTCCGTAGAATTTTAGGGAGAGTGAGTGAAGTCGAGTGAGGAAATGAAGATCAAAATTTGGCATTGCCCCCTGTCTACTTTGCAGGTAATCATAGGTGCATTTAAGTTTGCAAAGACGAGGCGAAACATCTTAACCACTCTTCATCCTCAAGATTTTTTATAGTAAGCCAAGAAAGAGACTCTAGGTTGTTTGTTTGGTCGCTAGTCCATTCTATGCCACATTCTACGAACCATGCATGAAGATATCTCAACTTCTTCGTTTTCACAATAAATTGGTTTAGGTAAACTATGTTTAAAGACTTGACACAGAGATATTCTAGCTTCTGAAGTCTGTCTATCCATTCAGGCACTTGTCCTACAACCAAGAATCTAAGGTTCACTAGATACTCTAATCCAAATATACTATTTTCATGGACATAATTGAAATGCGAGAGCACTCTCAACAATCTCATGTCCCGGACATACAATGATGAGGTCTGATCATGGCCGCCATGAAAAGACCGAACGTGCTGGTCTTTCTCATAAATAGTGTTGTGACTGAAATGAAAACAAGAGACACCATCACTGTGAAGCAATAATATTCTCTATCATACACAAAAGTAATGCAAGCTATGAAACTTACTCGCTCTTCAGATACTTCAGGAAGCTTTCTTCTTGGCATTTTTTCAAGCACAAGTCATGCAATAACTCATGAACAACACAGGCTTCAACTCCTCCATCGCCCCATCTTCTCTTGGCAACCATTACTAGACTTTCATCAATTAGCTCCATTAAATATTCTTCAGCTATATTTTCTCCACTTTTATCTTTTTCTATGAATCCTTCTGCAACCCACAATCTCATCAAGTTTTCGACAGATATCACTCTGTCTTCTCCAAATGCGCCAAAGTATAGAAAGCACGGCTTCAAATGGTTTGGTAAATGCTTGTAACTTAGTTCAAGAGTTTGCATCACCGCATCATCTTCACCATTAATATAAGAGGCTAAACTTCCTTCCACTTCTTCCCATCTACTTTCTTCCTCCTCAGCTACAGTTGAAAGAACCCAACCCCAGCAATAACAACAACCGTGAGTGGCAGTCCGCTACATTTTGCAGCAATCTTCATTCCAATCTGTTGTAGCTGAGGAGGGCAAGTTCTACTGCCGAACACCTTCTTTTCAAATAACTCCCAGCATTGTTCCTCCGACAATAATGGGAGCTCGTGAATTATACTATTAGGTGGAGTAACATCTTTATTCCTATTAGTGAATAAGATCCTGCTTCCATTTTTATCATCTGGAAAACATGACCGCAGAGCATCCCACACATGTAAGCTCCATACATCATCCAATACAATTAGATATCTTCTTCCCTTCAATGTCTTATAAACGTGTTCTGCTAAGCTTTCTTCTTCCATTTTCATGATCCTATCTTTATCATGATCACCATTGATCTGAATCAAAATGTTGGCCAGTATACTCTGTCTCTTAAACGTTTGAGAAACTACACACCATGAGAGCTTCTGAAACGTATAGTTAACCAACGGATGATTATATAATTTCTTTGCTAAAGTCGTCTTGCCAAGTCCAGGCATCCCGAAAATTGAAATCACTTTTAAGCTCCATGTTCCTCCTCCGACCAGCTGATCCAAAATATCTGTTTCTTTGTCCTCAATGGACAATTTTACTTTAAAAAATAAGTTGAAAAGTGTGGCAAAAAGAATATACTAACTTCTTAAGAGAGAGTATTAAACTGCAGAATGAAGATGTGATGACAAAGAAACACAAATCTATTGTTTTTTTTTTTTAAATCATAAAAGAAAATTTGCAATTTTTGCTACTGACACAGTTAAACAAACGTTATAATTATATCTTGTAATTAAGATTGAACCTTAAAAATAATAAACGGACAAAATAGAATATAGGAATGAAAATATCATTATACCCTTAAAGTTAAGGCTAAATTTAAAGATAATTCTAAGAGCAATATAATTGGGCGCGCCTAAGGCGCGCCTTGAGTATTATCATATTTTTGTGTTGTTTTACATTTTTAATAGTTGAAGTAACACTTTTATAAGTGAAATAGCACTTTTTGTTATGTTAGCAACTTATCAAATAAATAAAATAAAATAAATAAACATATCATAAATATTAAATGAAGGATTTAAGAAGTTAGGGTTCCCGTTCATTTCACTCCAAGTCTCCACGACGCAAACTACTCCAGCCTCCAACTTCCAACACAGCCTACAGCTACTGGAGCAGCCGAGCAGCAAGCACAGCAGGTTTGTTACTTTGTCTTGATGAAGAAATTGAAGATAATGAATTGGTGTTTGAGGGTGATGACTTGACATGGGATATGGTTGCTAAAGCTAGTGAAGTTGACGAGCCAAGATATCAAACTAGAGGGAAATCATTGGGGGCAACTACCACTAGTTCCAAAAAGAAAGGCAAAGAATTAATGAAGGAAAAGGGAACTAATCTAAGATTATTAGATGAAGATGATGAAGAACAAGAGGAAGATAATGTTGGGTTTGAAGAAGAAGAAGATTTTAATGGGGAAGAAGAACAATTTGATGATCAAGACTTGGAGTTTGATGATGAAGAAGATGATAATTAAAATATATTTGTTGCTAGGATTGTGTTAGATGCTTTGATTGACTTATTTTATTTCAAATATTAGGAATTTTCATATGTGCATGTTTAACTTTGGCTTAAATGGCTTAGTTTATATGTCGTACTCTTATAAAATGTTATATTATATGCCTTTTAGACTTATTTTATTAGGTAAAAGTGTTGTATATAGGTTATATTTAGTGTAGAATAAATAATGGTGTTATATTACAGATTTAATTTCGAGGCGCGCCTCAGGCGTGCGCCTTGCGCCTCGGGCACAGATATGCCTCGGTGCGCCTCGGTGCGCCTTGCGCCCTTAATAACTATGTTCTTTACTTTGGAGCATTTGAAGAAGACAGAGAGATATCTGTCAAACAGTTGATAAGATCGTGGGTTGCACAAGGGTTCATCGGGAAGAAAAAGAGGAAAAACAGAAGAATAGAGAAGATATAGGGAGAGAGTATTTAATGGAGCTAATAGATAAAAGTCTAGTAATGGTGGCGAAAAGAAGTTCGGATGGTAGAGGAGTGAAAGCCTGCAATGTACATGATTTATTGCGTGACATGTGCTTGAAAAAATGTGAAGAAGAATGCTTCCTGAAATGTATGAGGGGAAGGTAAGTCCCAGTTTGTTTATATGCTATGCTATGAAATTGTATTATCTTTTTTGAAGATAACACCACCGACTTAAGAAAGTTTAGAGGCTTCTTGAATAATCAAGAAGATAATAAGCTAATTAAGGCATGATCTAAAGTCATAGCTGGTTGGCATTATGAAAAGTTTCTAGAAGTGTTTGGTGAAATCACGAAGACAGAACATCACATGAGTCCAAGATTATAGAATTAGCTAGAAGGTAAGTAAGAAAATATAGAATAATCTAGAGAGTTGCTAGAAGGTCGGTTAATGCACCGACATTGGTGCCTATATATAGAGGCAGTATATGAGTGCTAAGTGAAGAGAGTGAGAAGAAGAGTGATGTAAGAGAATTAGTGTCATGAGATTGTGAGTGATCAGGGAGTGACTGAGTCTCTTGAGTTTTGAGAGATGAGTTTGAGAGATCTAAGTGTGAGGCTTGAGTGTGTTGAGAGTATATTTTAAAATATTGTGTGAGCCTTCAATAGAAGTGTTGTGGTGACAGATGGAATAAGATTATTCATCGTTAACTAAGGTTGTCTCATGTTTTCTTCTCAGATACCCTACGATGTATGATAAAGACCAACACCTTCGCTCTTTATATGGAGAGTATATTGAGTCGGAGTCTTTTGAGCCATTATATGCACGGGACATGAGATCATTGAGAATACTCGCGTATATGTACGACACTGAAAAGGACTACTACAGACACTACAGCAATAGTCGTATACTTGGAATAGAGTATCTAGTTAACTTGAGATCCTTGGCTGTTGATGAAATGTGGGAATCCATTGCTAAGCTTCCGAAACTAGAATATCTGTCTTCCGATAATCTGATGACATTATCTCTAAGCCCATCAATTTCGAAAATGAACAAGTTGAGATGCCTTTCTGCAAGGTTCTTAAAATATGGCAAAGATTGGAATAGCTGGGAAACCAACAGCCTAGAGTCCCTTTCATGGATAACTATCAGGAAGCTGAGGGATGAAGAGTTGATAAAATATTCACCCCATCTTCGGCGACTCAAATGCATATATAATCTGACATCAGAATTGGAAGAGGATTATCCACATTTTGATCTACGTTTCCTCACTCAACTTCACTCACTCTCCTTAAAGTTCTTCAGTCCTGAGGATGAGACATTTAAACTGGAGGAATTTAGATTCCCTTCAAACATAAAAAAGCTCAACCTTATGGGGTCAGGGTTGAGTTGGGAGAAGATGTCAATAATTGGGAGGCTGGAAAACCTTGAGGTTCTCAAATTACTTGCGGACTCAGTCCATGGAGAAAGATGGGTTACAGGGGATGGTGAATTTCGTAAGCTGAGGTTCCTAAAAATGGCAGGATTGTATATTTCTGAGTGGATTGTGGAGTCGAGTGAGCACTTCCCCGCTCTTCAACGCTTGATTTTGACGGACTGCCGTCGCCTGAATGAGATTCCTCGTGAAATAGGTGAAGTCACACCACTTGAGTTGATTGAGGTGAAGGGGATTTGCCGAACTTCATTAGTGGAGTCAACAGAGAGAATAAAAGAAGAACAACTGGACATGGGAAATGAAAGCCTCAGAGTCATCATTAATACTGATTACAGGTTTGCCTTTTGAATGAATTGCTTCTGTACAATATTATAAGATCCCTTGTGCTGATATTTTTAAATGCTGTATGAATAGTTGTAATAGAGAATCTGAAGGCATATTGACGATTATTTGTTTTATGTTTACTTATTCAGATGAATTGTTTATGCTTTGTTTATCTAGTTGGTTTTGAGTACTTAATTATTTTATGGAACTTGTATTATGTGTCACCATTATATTATTAAGCGTGTTTTAATACATTGATGAAGTAGGTCTGTATATATTACTAATTCTGCCTGCTCTATTTTAATGCCTTTCTCACTGCAATTGCAATTTTTTGGCTATGAGATCAATTCTCTTCCTTTCCTGATTTCTTTTGCAGATTACTCTAATTAAGGGCACCTCCAGCGATGATACAAAATAGAGTTGCAGCAAAGGTTTTCCATCCAACAGTGCTGTAAAATGGACTTTAGTTGCTGTTAAATAAAGCAGCTACATTGTTTGCTACTGAGATTAATTCTCTTAGTTAAATTTTTTTAAACAATTGATTTGTATATCCGTGTGTCATCCCATTTACTTGTCTTTGGAATTAAAAATAAAAAAACTTTCTCTAACTAAACGCTTATACTTCTTTTCAACTCCATATTTATCTTTCTTTCTGCCATTCCATTTATAAATCATAGTTGACTTTGCTTTATTGTCTTAATTTCTATCTACAACCGATTCATACCTCTTTCTTTTATCCCTCTCTCCAGATTTATTTTAACCACCCATAACCAATTTCTTGATCCAAATCCGTTATGTTGAAGCTTTTCAAACACATTCCAGGATGGCAGAGGAAACGTGACTCCATCAAGCATGTTCCACTTGTTAGAGACTACTACTCAAATCTTTCCACCACGTGCGATTTACCGGAGCTGCCTGATGATTCATGGGATCGAAGGATGATGGATTCTCTGTTCGTGGTGCCGAGGTTGAACACGTTCCACCCAAACGACAGTCGGATCAAGAGGCATCAACTCCTCCAAGTTTTTCTCAGCTTCCTCCTTCAACTACTGTTCCATACAGATCCAATGGGTAATCACATTGAGAATCTTGAAAAGGAGCTGAGGTATCTTCTCACCATTCTTGGCGACATCTCATGGATGCTGGTTGGTAATGATGAGCTGGAAGCTGGGTTCCAAAATCTGTTGTCAGAATTTGAAGCATTGGCGAATCAAGATGGAAGGTTTGTCCATACTCTGTTATTCTTCACTCATTTAAGGTTTAAAAAAATGGACAAGGGGGCTGCTGCTATTTTAAAGCGGATCGACCTCTTGAAGGTTGATGTTAGCTCATATATCACCACACCAGCTGATGCAACTCCAAGAACTTCTATCGTCAACTCCTACGTCTTTGTCGATTCTCTAGTCGATCACTTGGAGGATCTTTTAAAACAGGAGGATGATCGGATTACTGATGTGAAGAACCAGCTCGACCTTCTCCATCAGGGGCTTATACTTTTCAACTCTTCAATCAACGACATGAGATCCCCACAGCCTTCAGAGCTTGGAGAACTGAAGGAGCCTCTGATGCGCATTGGAGACATTGCACATCAAGCTGACTATCTTATCTCGGCATTTTTGGTTGAAGATGCACCTCTCTGGTATGTTGTCAAAAGATTTGCTGACCTAAATCACAAGGTTGAGGTTATAAGATCAGAGCTACATCAATTTGGAGGACTGAAAGTGGTGAAGTATTTGAGTGCTGTAAGGTCATTACAAAATAAGAAACCTATTGAGGTCGATGAAGTAATTGTTGGCTTTGAGGACAAAGAAACAGATATTTTGGATCAGCTGGTTGGAGGAGGGACATGGAGCTTGAAAGTGATTTCAATTTTCGGGATGCCAGGACTTGGCAAGACTACTTTAGCAAAGAAATTGTATAATCATCCATTGGTTAACTATACGTTTCAGAAGCTCTCATGGTGTGTAGTTTCTCAAACGTTTAAGAGAGAGTATACTGGCCAACATCTTGATTCAGATCAATGTTGATCTTGACAAAGATAGGATCTTGAAAATGGAAGAAGAAACTTTAATGGAAAACGTTTACTCCCTCCGTCCCAAAATTGATTGCACCGTTACTGTAAATGTTACTTTATTGACTTTTCAACTAAACTTTGAGGGGTAAAATTGTCCATGCATTTTGATTTATGTTTTGAATTAACTTTATCATTAAAGTTAATCCAAATCATAATCCACTGAAAATAATAAAATAATAAAATAATTCCAGAAAAAAAAAAGCTACAGTAAAAAAACGTTGGGTTGTACATCAGCACTATTAAAACATTACAAATTACATAAATTTAAATTAAGTCATATTACAATTCATCTATTACAAATTCCAAATATTACATGGAGTAATGTCTGAAATTACTCCAGCATTCATCAAAATACACGATCTTCTAAAAACAAAATTATTGAGGTGGCTTTCTTGAGGGGGGTGGACATACACTTCTGAAAATTTATGGGGTAAGTTTTTCCCACCATTTGTAGTTTTAATTGTCATTTCCCACCAAACTTAAAATTTCCTTCCACTTTTTTCCCTCTAATCTGTTCCCACCATGATAGGCCAAATTGTTGAAATTTTTCCTCCAATGTCATCACCATAAATAGGGGGTTGTTAGCACACATTAATGCACTCACTCAACATTTAATGGCTGACCCAAAACCACACCTTTCACTTGAAAAGAAAAATCTCATTGGGCAGTATCTACTGGTAAACAGCCATGATGGAAAAGTTATCCATGGGAAGGTGTTAGAGGCAGTGCAGATCTTTGATTGTTCTAAAAGAACAGTCCAAAACATTTGGAAAGAGGCTAGGAATCAGATTCAACAAGGGCTGCCAGTCAACTTTATTTCCAAGCAAAAGGGGGTAGCCAAGACAAAGAGAGTTCAACTAGATCTAGAGGAAGTGAAGAAGATGGCTTTTCAAAGTAGGGGTACAATTAGAGGGCTGACAGGGAATTTAAAAGTCAGCAAATCATCAGTTGGAAGATGGATAAAAGATGGACAAATAAGAGCTCACACTAATGCGATAAAGCCTGGCCTAACTCCAAAAAACAAGCTACAAAGGCTCAACTATTGTTTGCATCAAATTCATCTTGATAGGGCTGTTAACAAACTAATGTTTGATGGGATGTATCAAGTTGTTCATATTGATGAAAAATGGTTCTATATGACAAGGGAGAATGAGAGGTATTACATGATTTCAGGGGAGGCAGAACCAAATAGGACATGCAAGTCAAAGAAGTTAATCACTAAGATAATGTTCATGTGTGCTGTTTCTAGGCCAATAATTGGAAGTGATGGGGAAGTGTTGTTTGATGGTAAAATAGGCTTATTTCATTTCTCAAGGAAGGAGACAGCAAAGAGGAACTCTAAGAATAGGGTTCGGAGGACAATGGTTACTAAACCATTTGATTCAGTGAACAAAGATGTTATCAGAGCATTAATAATCAATCAGGTATAACCATCTACTCCTATTTCAGCTTTAACATCATTCTAGGGTTAATTTCTAGACAATGAGGCCTCCTAAGATACCTTTATATGCATCTATACATATGGTGACAGGTCATTCCAGCTATAAAAGCTAAATGGCCACAGAATATGAGTAAGGAGATAATTATCCAGCAGGATAACACACCACCTCATATCAATGACACTGATTTGGAGTTTGGAGCAGCTGCAAGATCTGATGGTTTCAACATCAGACTTGTTAATCAGCCTCCATGCTCTCCAGATCTAAATGTGAATGACCTTGGTTGGTTCAGGGCCCTACAGTCACTACAACTGAAGAGTGAAAACTATAATGTTGATGAAATGATCAACAATGTGAACCAGTCCTTTGAAAACCTAACAGCTGCTACACTCAACAATGTGTTTCTTAGCCTACAATCCTGCCTAATTGAGATAATGAAGGTCGAGGGAGGGAACAACTACAACATACCACATATGGGGAGGCAAAGATGATTAGGGAAGGAACTTTGCCCATCAATCTTGAGATTGATCCTGATTTGGTTAAAAGCTGCATAGACAAGTTGGTTGAAGAACAAGCTCTATACCAGATGGTGTATGACATTTCAGAGCTCGGATAATTCAGGAAGCTTTCTTCTTTGCATTTTTTCAAGCACAAGTCACGCAATAAGTCATGAACAACACAGGATTCTACTCCTCCATCATTTGATCTTCTCTCGGAAACCATTGCTAGACTTCTATCAGTTAGCTCCATTAGATAGTCTTCAGCTACATTTTATCTTTTTGTAAACATATGAATCCTTCTGCAAACCACAATCTCATCAAGTTTACGATAGAGGTCTCCTTGTCTTCTTCAAATGCTCCAAAATAAGGAAAACATGGTTTCAAATGGTCTGGTAACTGCTCATAACTGTTGAAGATGCAACACCGACTTTCTAGGGTCTTCCGGATTATTGTCGAAATGTGGAGAAGATAGTTGAATGCAAGCAGTTGGATTATTGTAGAGATACACGTGTATAATTAAGTGGCATAAATATATGAAGCGGTGGATGTAGATTAGTGTAAAGTGGCACCGATTAGATAATTAGATGAGTACTATAAATAGATTAGTGGTGTGTGTGATGAAGCAGTGTCCAAATTAAGGGTGTACAACTATGAGAGCTTAGTACACAAACAGAGTTGTAGTCTTGAGTGTGTGAGTTTGAGAGTATATTGTAATCTTGTGTGAGCCATTAATAAAATAGTTGCTTTCCCAACTTACAATCCTAAAATAACTCAATAACTCAGTTCAAGAGTTTTCATCACTAAAGTTGTCTTCACCATCAATATAAGAGGCTAAACTTCCTTCCACTCCTTCCCATCTACTTTCTTCCTCCTCATCCACCGTTGAAAGACTACAATTGTCTTTCCGATCTCTACCAATTCGGAAGGGCACTGTTTCTTTTCGAAGACCTTCTTCTCCAATAGTTCCCAACACTGATCACTTGACAAAGACTGCAGAGTATACATTGTACTATTAGGTGGGGTGTTGAAGATGATCAACACCGACTTTATAGAACTATCTGGATAATTGCAGAAAGATGGAGTGAGAATTGTTGTGCTAGAATCTTCTAGCAAGTAGTGAAAGATACTTGGTAGCGGTGAACACTACAACATTCTAGAATAGTGGAATTGTGTAGATATGTCCAGCTAACCGACATACTAGAATGGTCGGTGGATTACTATAAATAGATGTAATGATAATAAAAGATAAGAGTCAAGAGAGAGAAGTGAGGTAATATTAGTGGTTTAAGAAAGAAAAGGGTGTTGTGATAAAAACAGAGACTGCAATACAAAGTGTGTCTTGAGTGTGAGTTGTTGTATTGTATGATCGTGTTGAGTGATTGTCGCTATTTTCACCTAGATTTTAGTGTCTTTTTGTATGTCTTTTCGTATTATTTTATCCGTATTTTATGTGTTATTTGGTTGTGTTATGAGTTTTCTTGGAGATGTGTGTGAATGAGCATAATTATGTTGAAAACAGGTGAAAAATGGAGTCGGGAGCTGAAACAAGCAAGAAACGAACTCACGGGACGCAACTCGAGTTGCATGGTGCAGCTCGAGTTGCAAACACTAGTTGGAGCCAACTCGAGTTGAGGTCCGAAAGTTGCAAAAATTGTCCAGTGAGTTAACTCGAGTTGCAAGGTCTAGCTCGACTTGCAACTCGAGTCGAGCTAAGGTCCGCTAAAATGGCAGTTTCTGATCGATTT
This sequence comes from Pogostemon cablin, assembly GCA_023678885.1. NCBI lineage: Eukaryota > Viridiplantae > Streptophyta > Magnoliopsida > Lamiales > Lamiaceae > Pogostemon > Pogostemon cablin. The sequence continues at coordinate 29,357,492 of CM042975.1, forward strand.
GACACGACTTGACAGGCGAGAACTCGAGTTGTCAGCTCGAGTCGTGTTAGGTAATATCCAAGTCGAGTAACAAGTCGTGCGGAGCAGGACAGGAGTTCAAAAATCATACAGTGTGCTTACTCGAGTTGTAAGTCGCAACACGACTTGTCAACTCGAGTCGAGCTAGGTGCCGTAGGTGTTTCAAGTTTTAGAGCCTCGCAACACGACTTAACAGGCGAGAGCTCGAGTTGTCAACACGAGTCGAGCTAGGTGAGCTCGAGTTACATTACAAGCAACTCGACCCGTGTTGCTAACTCGAGTTGGGAAGGCCAACTCGAGTAAGGGCATTTTTGGGCAAAAAATCCGGATTTTCACCTGCCAATGGGTGTAAATGTATACAAAATGCCCATTTGATATTAAATTCGTGGCCCAACTTGGATAGAGTATAAATAGCTCCAAGTTCAACATTTAAAAGAAAGAGGAGAGAGATTAGAGATTCCACCAAGGGTTTGCACCAAAAATACATAGATCACACACCATTCTCTCCAATTCACACCTCCATCTTCATCCATCTTCATCCATTCTTCATCCCTTCCATTTGGGTGTTAGAGATCTCAAGAAATCAAGAGCTAAAGGTGGAGATCAATGAGTGTTGAAGATTCTCTACAAGGAATTGCTAGGGAAGATTTACATCTCTTTTGTTTTTCATTTGGATTTGAGACTATGGATATGTGTAATGAATCATTTATGTGTTTTGTTACCATTATCATGTTAGGCTAATCCCTCTAGTGGGATTAGGGACATGAAGAGCATATTAGATTTATATTATCATGTGGATTAAATTGATTCTTGATTTAATTGATGTTGGTTTCTATTCATGGGGTTTAATTGATTTGATGTTGTGATGGCATGATTTGTTATTCATGAATGATTATTGGTTTAATAGATTGTTGATCAATGGATGATTTATGATAATTAAGTGCTATTATAATGTTCATGTGTATATTGCTTGGAGTGAGAAGGAAACGACCCTCCTAAGTATTAGAAAGGCATGAATCGACATCGAGTTTGGGTTTGACCGAAAGGATATTTAGACTCGATGAGGGGAACCAATCCATTCGTTAGCTCTAGTACACAAAAAGGGAGAGTTAATTCTAATTAGTACCTTCTAAGGGAGAATTGGGAGTTAATTAGTATCTAGATGGAAGAGGTTAGTGTTGGGCTTTGATCTTAAGTGCTATTGGGAGTCTTTAGTGGATCAACAACCTTTGTAACTCGAAAGGAAGCTTAGGATATAATAGTGATCACCCTTAATCTACATCAATTGAGTTAAATTCCTTTTGCATGATAATATGAATTGAGTGTGCTTGAATGTTTCTAATCCCATGTTTTTCACTACTTGAACTTTAACACCTATTCGCTTTTATTTTCACTAATCTTCACTTGTCATATCTTTTATTTGATATTTTATTTACTTGTTGCTTGCTTTTATTGTTTATTTCTTTATCATTATCAATACCCCTATCATCTTTACAAAAGCGACATAAACATGAGCTCACGTATTTTACTAATCCAAATCTAACTCCTTTGTGGATTGATAATTATTTCTTGGGATATACTACTACAACGATCGAGTACTCTTGCTCGTGAGTATTTGAAAAATAGTCAAACAAGAAATTGGCGCAGTTGCCAAAGGGGAGTTTAACGGATTGGTCGAATACTGTGTTATTGTTTTAGTTGTTCTTGATAAGGATACTTTATTTTATTTTATTTTATTTCCTATTGTTGTTTGTGGTCTCACTCTTTGAATTTTCGTAGGTGTTTTATGATCACAAGATCAAAGGGAAATCAATCGATTATTCATTTGAATTTGGAGATAGAAAAGACCGCACGACAAAGGAAACGAGAGAGACGGAAAGCTAGAAAAGAAGAGAATATGGAGAATCAACGTGAAGATAATATTAACCATGACCCACCCAAGATCCATTACAAGATCAAAGGGGGGTACAAGAAGGAGTGCAAGAGAATCAAGCGGAGATATTTAGGAATTTCATTGCTCAAAATCAAGACTACATGCAATTGCTTGCCAATCAAGAAGCTCAAAGGATACTCCAACAACAAGAGATGCAAAGGCCTAGAGCAATTCGGGATTACTTCCAACCGAGAGCCATGCATAATATGGTTCCTCCGGTTCAAGCCAACAATTTTGAAATTAAGACCGGATTGATCAACATGGTCAAAGCAAATCAGTTTGGGGGGAGGTCCTCTTGAAGACCCTAACGCTCATCTAGCTTCTTTCTTGGAGGTTGCAAATACAGTCAAGATGAATGGAGTGTCGGAAGATGCTATTCGAATGAGGTTGTTCTCTTTTTCTTTAAGAGACAAGGCTAAAGCATGGTATAATACAATTCCATTGGGAAGTTGTAATACATGGGAAGATCTTGAGCAAAGGTTCTTAAACAAGTACTTTCCTCCTTCGAAGACTCTCCAAATGAAAAGCCTTATCACTCAATTTAGGCAACTTCCGGATGAGAATTTTTATGAAGCATGGGAACGCTACAAAGAGATGCTACGAAAGTGTCCTCAACACGATTTTCATGAGAATCAACAAATGGCTTTCTTTTATCAAGGGTTGAGTCAACACAATCGGATGCATGTAGATGCCTCATCCGGAGGGTCTATATTTGGAGTGGATGCATTGAAGGCTATGGATATTTTTGAAGACATTGCAATGAATGCTTATCAATGGCCTTCCGAGCGAGTAATGGGAGGTTATGCATTTGGAAAGGTAGCTCAAGTGGAGAGTGTTAATCAAGTGAAGAGTGATGTGTTTCAAAGTGAAGGAATGAAGGAATTCAATGAAGGCATCCATGCTTTAACAAAGCAATTGAATTTGATCACTCAAGGAGTGAGTCAAGGGGGAAGTACAAGTGCTAATTTGAATGAGGAGAGCAATGTTATTCAAGGTGTGGAGGATGTTGCCTATTTAGATAGGAGGAATTACCAAGGAATTTTTCAACATCAAGGGAATTTTCAAGGTAATTATCCTTCTAACCAAGGTCATTTTCAAGGAGGATATCAAGGGCAAGCTCGGGGGAGTAATTTCAATCAACCAAGTGGAGGTTATCAAGGTCAAAGGAAGCATGAAAATCTTTCTTACTCTAATACTCAAGCCGCCGTGGCACTTCCTCAAGGAATGGATCCGAGTGCTAAGCCGCCCAATAGAGAAGGCAAATCATCATTGGAAGAGACATTGCTAGCATTCATGAAAGATACAAGGGCTTATATGGAAAAGAGAGATGCAAAGCTTGAGGCTAGAATGGAGGAAAATGAGAAGAAATCCGACAATAGAATGACAGCTTTTGAGTACCAAATGGGGCAAATTGCTTCTTCCGTGGGATCTCAACACCAACAAAGAAAGTTCCCATCTACCACGGTGACTAATTCTAAAAAAGATTGCAAAGCTATCACTCTTAGGAGTGGAAAAGAGTATGAGGAACCTCCTATGCCTAAAGAGGATAGTGTGGTTATTGAAAGGGAAGTGGAAGAAACGGTGGAAGAAGGGTTGGTGCAAGAGGAGATTGAAGTAGAGGAAGTGAGAAAAGGAAAAGAATTTGTTGAGCAAACGAAAGATGAAGAGAAGATAGAGAGAATTCCAAAGTGGAAGAAGGCAAAGGAGTTAAGATAAAAGGAAGTGGAAGTTGAAAGAGATAGTTGGGGGATACCCAAAACTCAAGTACCGGTTCCTTTTCCTCAAAGGTTCTTGAAGAAGGGTTTAGATGAGAGGTTCAAAAAGTTTCTTGAAATCTTCAAGAAGATTCAAATCAATATCCCTTTCACCGATGCTTTGGAGCAGATGCCTCATTATGTTCGTTTCTTGAAGGATATCATGGGAAAGAAAAGAAGTCTTGTGAAAAATGAAATGGTTAATCTAACCGAAGAGTGTAGTGCCATTCTACAATGGAAACTTTCTCAAAAATTGAAGGATCCGAGTAGTTTCACTATACCATGTGAAATTGGAAAGAACAAAAAGAACAAGGCTCTTTGTGATCTCGGTGCGAGCATTAATCTAATGCCTCTTTCCATATTCAAGAAGCTTGGGTTAGGTGAAGTAAAGCCAACTTCCATCACACTTCAATTGGCGGATCGATCTACGACACATCCAAAAGGAGTGATTGAAGATGTGTTGGTTAAGGTGGATAAGTTCGTCTTTCCGGTGGACTTTGTTGTTTTAGATATGGAGGAAGATGAAAATGTTCCATTGATTCTTGGGAGGCCATTTCTTGCTACCGGGAGAGCTCTTATTGATGTCTACAAAGGAGAATTGAAATTGAGAGTGAATGATGAGGAAGTGGTATTTTCTCTACACAAGGCCATGCAATATCCAATGAATGATGAAGAGTGTAAAAGTATGGATGTGGTAAAGGGAAGTGTCGAGGAGAGTTGGCCTTCTATTGTATCCAAGGATCCACTTGAACTTTGTTTGAGTAATTCTTTATCTCTTTCTAATGTTTCTAATACGTCTCTAGATTTAAATGATGAATTGATTGATTGTTTGCTTGATCTAGGTGATTGTAGTGAAGCTCAAGAAGTTGCAGCCGCTATCTCGAGGGGGAATAGAACGTTCTTACCACTTAGAGATTCACTCAATCAAGAAGAGAAAAAGGAAAAAAAGGTGGAGTTGAAGCCTTTACCCGATCATCTTGCCTATGCCTATCTTGGTGAAAACGAGATAAATCCGGTGCTAAAGGAAGCTTTGATTTCATCACCCATTTTGATCACCCCCCATTGGAAGGAGCCATTTATATTGATGTGTGATGCAAGTGATGTAGCTATTGGAGTAGTTTTGGGGCAATTAAGTGAGAAAAGGTTTCGAGCCATTTACTATGCAAGCAAGACATTTGATACGGCACAACGGAACTACACTACTACCGAAAAAGAGTTCTTGGAGGTGGTATATGCATTTGATAAGTTTCGTCCCTATTTGGTGGGAACGAAGACTATTGTATACACCGATCATTCCGCCATCAAGTATCTTATGGCGAAGAAGGATGCAAAGCCAAGGGTGATAAGATGGGTGTTACTTCTTCAAGAATTTGACATTGAAGTAAGGGATAAGAAGGGCACAGAGAATGTGGTAGCCGATCATCTTTCAAGGCTAGAATCGAGAGAGCATTGTGAGAGCACTTATGAGTTAATCAAGGAGGTGTTTCCCGATGAAGATATCTTAAAGTGTGATTGTTATCAACTTGAGGTTTTAGTGGAGCAAAAAGGAAGCCCGTGGTATGCGGACTATGTGAATTACTTGGCTAGTGGAAGGAAGCCTTATGAGCTTAATAAGTATCAATACAAGAAGTTCTTTCATGATATTAAAAGCTACTTGTGGGATGATCCATTCTTGTACAAGATGTGCAATGATTCTCTTGTAAGAAGATGTGTGCCCGAGGAGGAATGGAGTAGTGTGTTGGAGTTTTGCCACTCTTCAACTAGTGGAGGCCATTTTGGAGCTCAAAAGACCGCTGCAAAAGTCTTACAATCGGGGTTGTATTGGCCTTCATTGTTCAAGAGTTGTAAGAAATTTGTAGAGGGTTGTGATCGGTGCCAAAGGATAGGGGGAATTTCCAAGTGGGATGAGATGCCCTTAAAGAGCTTTCAAGAAGTTGAGATATTCGATGTGTGGGGCATCAATTTCATGGGACCATTTCCTCAATCTAATGGATTTCTATACATCTTATTGGCGGTCGACTATGTCTCGAAATGGGTTAAGGCCATACCTTCAAGAACAAGTTATGCTAGAGTGGTGATGGGATTTCTTAAGAAGCATATCTTCATAAGGTTTGGAGTTCCTAGACTGTTGGTAAGTGATGGGGGTAGTCATTTCATAAACAAGCTTATGGAGAATATTCTCAAGACTTATGGAGTGAAGCATTGAGTGTCTACTCCGTATCACCCTCAAACGAATGGTCAAGCTGAAATTTCTAACCGACAAATCAAGCAAGTCTTGGAGAAAACAGTGAGTGTGAGTAGGAAATATTGGTCTAACAAACTTGATGATGCATTGTGGACTTTTCGAACCGCATTCAAGACCACTCTTGGTATGTCTCCATTTCAAATCGTCTATGGCAAGTCTTGCCATCTTCCCGTGGAGCTAGAGCATAAAGCTTATTGGGCCATTAAGAAGTTGAATTTTGACATGAAAGCTTCAAAGAAGGTAAGATTCTTGCAATTGAATGAGCTTGAGAAATTTAGAGAAAATGCTTATGAAGACTCAAGGATTTTTAAGGAGAAAACCAAGAGGTGGCATGATGCTCGTTTGAGGAAAAAGAGCTTTGAAAAAGGTGAAAAAGTGTTGATATTCAATTCTCGACTAAGACTTTTCCCGGGCAAGTTGAAATCCAAATGGAGAGGGCCCTATGTTGTGAAAGAAGTTCTTGATGGGGGAGCTCTAAAGGTTATGGATGAGAATGGGGGAGAGTTCTTGGTTAATGGTCATCGTGTGAAGCACTACGTAGATCCATCACAAAGGGAGACCCTCTTTGTGGATACTTTGTTTGAAAGATGATCTCACATTCCGTCTAGCTTGAAGACATTAAACTTAGCGCTCGATGGGAGACACCCCATCATTATCTTTATTGCATTATTTAGTGTTTTCAATAATGGTTGTGGTTTTGTTGTTGTTTTGCATTTTGGCCGTGTAGGTTGATCGTGCTCATGAAAAAAAAAATACACATTGAAAGAGAAGTGCTTCATGGATTAAAGTTGACATGTCTCACCACTTGTTGCAAAAGTTAATTCTTGACTCTTATCTCGAGTTAAGTTTGGGGGGTGCTAGTGCGTGGTGGACATAACTTGATTCGTTTGAATGCATATGGTTCTCTACAAGAAGATCATTGATGGAAACTACAAGGGTAAGTCCCACCTCTTTTTGCAAACTTAATTCTAAACTCTTGTTTCGATTTAAGTTTGGGGGGAGAGTGTGTGGTGTGACTCACCACTTAAGTATGATTCTTGTAAAATTGGGTCAAATTTTAAAATTTTTCTCATGAGTTTGGGTTTGATTTTGGTATGATTGGTGGAGTTGAAGTGCGTGATAGTCTATAATTTTAAATGAAATTGTTGAGCTAATGGTGTTTGTTGAGTGTTTGAGCATGAATGAGAGGTATTGGAAGCATGATGGAGTTTGGAGCTAACATTTTCTACTACAAAATGCCTATTGAAGGAGTACTCTACACCTTATAACTTTTAATTGCTTGACATGAAGTAATTTTGATTTGGATTGTGGTGATTAGCATGCTACTTCATTTGTTATGTTTTTGGAAAGTTTCTTTTTCAATAAAAATGGGGATGAATGTGTGCTTAATTTTCTTATGGATGATGGTATTTTGTGTTTTTGCATGTTATGTGTTTTTGATTGTGTCTTGTGTGTTGAGTCCTTATTTTTGTGTTTTGTGTGTTTCTTTAATTTTGCCTTGGGATGTTTGGTGGTTTGTTTAGTGATGTCGTGAGTCATTTTTGAACGTGAGTGATGATATGTTGTGGTTGCTTGTTCACAATTTTGCATGTGTCCCCAAGTGTAGGGAATCAGTTGTAGTTCCACGTGTGACCAAGTCAAAAATAATAATATCGTACCCAAGGGATAATTATAGATCTACTATTTAATCTAATTATTACTATTTTAATTTAAGATAAATCTGGAGTATTTTTAGAATTACCTAAATTAACTATGCAGAAAATAATTACTAAAAATATAAAATAGCAATAAAAATAAATATGGAAAGTATTCAAGAGAGAAGATAGACAGCACTAGGCAATCCAGTTAAGTTGGTCGAATCAAATTACTAGACATGAAATTAGAATCCTTGCAGTTCTTATGAAAAAATCACTAAATTATGCTAAATCCCTTTTTTGAAGTAAACTTAACACATAAATCTGGTTTAAACCCTCAGATGCAGAAGCATAAATCTTACTCCCTTTTTAGGTACTTCATGTAAAATTCCATTAAAGGCTAGTACACTAGACTTCCCTTTATAGGTACTTAAGAATTAAACCTCAATTCCCACCTAACAATCTAAGAAACCAAATCCTCTAGAATGGTAATTAATAAATATATTAGGTGTCCAATATTAATTGTTCTAATGAATAAAGGTTATATGCTTAGATACCCTTTACCCATAACAGGTTGACAAATATAATCCCTTCTATGATACAAGCAATAGGCATGAACATGCAATAGGTATTGACATACACATGAATAAGGATAGATCATATAAGACAAAAATATCAATCTCAATCTAAAGCATTAATAAAGGAATAAATATACTGCAGGTATCCAATTCAAAATCTAGATCATTAATTCAACACAACTTAACCTTCAAACCTAGCGCTATCCAAGAAGTACTAGCCCATGGTGTTACAGGCAACACACATGGTTAGGTATGAAAGCATATTCAAAATTAAGAAAGAAAGAAGAAATAAAACCCTAGATATGGTGTGATCATCCGTTCTCTCCTCCATGATTCTGAACCTTCTCGTTCTCCTTCTCAAGTAAGCAATACTGACTCCGGGATGGGTGGATGGGATGGTGTATTGTGAAAGGGTATAAAAAAGTTATGGAGCGTTGTGGAGAGTTAGGGTTTAGAACACCCCAAGGACTCCTTTTATAGTTGAGGCTGTGAAAATCCCGAATTATGACTTAAAAGTGAGCTTTTTCGCGTTAAAAACACAAACGGGCCGAAAAATGCCAAAAAACAACATCGGGCCTCGCTGGGAAGCTGCACGAGTCGTGCAGGCCATGGCACGAGTCGTGCAGCCCTTGCACGGGTCGTGTCGCCCCCTGCGCGGGTCGTGTGCCTCGTCGGCAGTCTGCGTGACCTTACGGTTTTGCTCATAACTTCTTCATCCGATCTCCGAATTCAGTGATTTTTATGCTCACGCGATCCTCTCTTCCTTGGCTTTCCAACCATATAAAGAACTACGAAAAATCTTCCATTTGAGTATGGCACGACTCGTGCAAAGTGGCACTGGTCGTGCTGGTCGGCACAGCTTGCGCGTCTTCACTCTTTTGATCATATCTCCCTCATCTGACGTTGAAATTAGGCGTTTCTTGAGCCAAAATGAACTTCTCTTCAGTGGATTTCTAACCATATATCACATGATTAATTTAGATCTCTACATCAATACAGAAAAATTATACAAAGTGGACATGCGTTTTTCAGCATTCTTTCACGACTTCACTCCTCATTCCAACTTTGCACCTTTGATCCGTTTTTCACCTAAAAACACGAAATAACACCTTAAATGCACCAATATCTAAAATATATGAAAATTAACCAATTAGTGCTAAAACACGAATATAAATTCCACAAAACGGTGCTAAATCGGACCCTAAAACATGCAGATTTTCACACTAATCAAATCCCCCAAACTTAAGATGTTGTTCGTCCCCGAACAACGAAATCGAACAAATTAGAAGAAAATTAGTGTGTAAATCAAATGGAAAACATAAGATATGAGTACTAGGTCATTTAACATACATTTGTCATCAACTCCAGTCATGCACTCTTATCACATGCAATACTTTATTCATAGCACACAAGTTAAGACAATTACTACCAATTAAAATGCTCTATAGACTTATTCTCACGGGAAGTATATCACTCTCACTCAAGTGTAAAAGATGTACACTTATAGGGTATGGTGTTTACGCTCAAAGTCAATTCAAGTGTATGCGTAACCATAAGCTTGCCAAACGTCTCAAGCTCTCCACCAATTAAAAGTATGATTCGATAATGGGATCAAAAAGGACTTTCATAGGATGTAATATTGGCTCTTTGGTAAGGGTAGGAAATATATGGATAAGTGACTCAAAACTCGGATCAATCAAGCGCGCGTTCCCTCTTGATCTTTCATTCTTCTTCATCACTTCACTTCAAGCACATCATCCTCCTTTTCTCTTCAATTTTTCTTCCATGCACAGCATGTATATATATATTCTCCTTCTTTTTTTTCTATTCTTCTCTTGAGGTACCAGTTTTAGGCACTACCTCACGCATCCTCCATAGGGTACCAGTTTCGGGCACTACCCTAGGGTATTTGTTTCATGAAGTACTAGATTTAAGCACTACTCCATGAGTTTTCCTTAGATGCATTATCAAGCTTAATCACTGTTTCAACACCAATTTCAATTCCTTCCCAAGCTGTTATCAAGCTCCATCAACTCACTTTGAAAAACCATTAATTATCTTCTAGAAGGACAATCAAGGCTCAAAAGGATTACTCAAGATACTCAAAGTGGTTATTTCTCGTAGGTTGCCAAAGAATGAGGTTTTAAGGCTCAACAGGGCTAACTACGGATAAACAATCATATGGTAGGGAATTATTTGGCTAAGTGACTCATAAATTCAAAAATGGCCTACAATCATCTCCCATTATCTAACATAACATGTAGTCTCAAGTAAGACAAAAGGCAAGTTCTAGAATACACACACAAGAATGATACTCACCAGAAAAGAAACATCATGTGATTATGTACATGAATAAGGCTCAAAATCTCACATGAGTTATCAAGTAACGGAGCACTCTTCATGATAAGCAATGTCTCACAAGTACACATAGAACTTCATATCACAATATAACTTATGCACACTTCCTTCATTAATTTCAAGAGCATATGAATTTCTAGCAATTTAACAAATAAGCTCATAATACACACTCAACCAGAAACTCAAAAACAAGTACCTCAACTACTCAAGAATCAACACAATATCACATAAAAATCAAAATAAGGAATCGAATGCACCTGATTTTTCTCCTCCACTTTTTCTGGTCCGATATCCTTCATAATCATTAAAGCTCAAACACATCTCATCACCAATCAGAACTCATCAGTAAAATCATAGGAGAAACTCAAAAATTCAACCAAAAATTAATCACACCATATCTAGGAAACTAAACATAACAAAACAAAACACTTGGATAGTTGCAAAAAAATTCAAAAATCCGAAATAAATTCCGGAAGTTCTAAAAAAAATAAACCTCCAAGCATCACACACAAGTGAAAGAAAACTTACCTCGGTGCTTCAAGACATTGGGATGCACGTCCACCCCCCCAAACTTAGTTCAAACTAAGTGAGAAACTAAGTTTGTAAAAAGTGAAAACTATAGGCGAAGAAGCACCTAATAAAATTTCCTACTGTTGAGAGTGAAAATAAGCGTGTTTTAGTGTCCAATCTAACACATTTTTGATGGAAATTCTTGTTATATATTAGCAATGGTCTTATATTCATTATATGTGAGAATTATGTGCACTTGAGGTGTTTTATTGTATTTTAGGTGGAAAAAGGGATCAAAAGAGCCAAGTTTGAGAAAAGGTGCAATTTGTGCAAGAATGCTGATAAACGCACATCAAACTTGTGTAATTATTCTGTATTGATGTGGAGATCTGAATGGGAAGTGTGATATATGGTTGGAAAGCCACTGAAAAGAGAATCTTTTTGGCATAAAGAACATCCCATTCGGAGTCCGAACGAGGAAATTATGAGCAAAGTGGTGACGCCGCGCGAGCTGTGCCGAACAGAATTGCAGTGCTATATTCCATGGCCTGTTACATATTCAATTATTGGAGTTTTTATGATTTTTTATATGGATAGAAAGACCAGGAAGAGAGGATCGCGTGAGCATAAAAATCACTCAATTCGGAGTTTGGATGTAAAAGTTACACGCGAAACGGTGAGACTGCGCAAGCTGATTCCGACCGGTTCGACCACGACAGGTGGGTTCGACCTGAGCATCAGGTCGAACCAAGGTCGAACCCAACGGAAAAATACTGGTTCGACCACGACATGCATTGTTCGACCTGTAGGGGTTTTGTTCGACCTGTTTGGGAGGTCGAACCGCGCTTCGGGAACTTACCAAATCCGTATTTTCGAGGCCTAAACGCGTGGGATCACTTGAAAAGCCCATTTCATGCCATAGAGACGTGATTACAAGTATAAAAGGAGGCTCATGCAGTCAAGAAAGACGTCCAAGAATAATAGAGAACACAATACAAGAGAGGAGAAGAGAGGCCACAACCATACAATACCCCACAAGGGGGGATCACCCCCCATCCATCATCCACTTCCTTTCCTCCATCCATCCATCACTTTGAAGATTCGTTTGTGGAATCAAGAGGAGAACCAAGAGGAGGATTCAAGATGGAGAAGGACATGAAGACGCCATATCAAGGGTTTATTCGTTTCTTAATTTATCTTGTATTTTCTGGACATCCGGGTAAGATCTATCCAACACCCATGATTGTTCTTCGAAACATCATGGGCTAGAGCCTTTTTGGTAGATCTAGGAGTTTTGATGGTTTTATGAATTAATTGATCTTCTATGTGTAAACTCCGTACAACACTACTTGTGGATTATTTTATATATGATTGTGCTTTCTTAATCCATATTCACGGTCGTTTTGTGCATCTTTAATTGGTATATAGAGTCTGAATATATATCTTGGTTGTAGATTGAGTGCGTTCACCGCTGAACAGGATTCCATGTTATGATTCTAAGTGAGGGGACTCCGAAGCTTCATTAGAACTATCATATATGAATACTTATTAATTGAATTGAATTCGAATTATCAAGTAGGATAAAGAGGATAACTTTATAGTACCTATAAAGGGAGATCATATCGGGTTAGAGTACCAATCCTAGGGGGAAATAATTGATACTGATAGTACCTAGAAAGGGGGGGTGAAATTATATCTCTTGCTCCGAGGTTATTCACACGTGTTACACGCATATTTACTTGTGTCTATAGAGTAGATTTGCATGGCTTAGTGATGCGTCCATATTCCACAAGGCAGAGTCGGACATCAACACATAAAAGGGAGATTAATGAGTGAAACTGGATTATCCTAGAGCTACCTATTCTCCTACTTGATCCACCTACGTATTCTTCGAGTGATAGTTTATTTTATTTGTTATTTAATTTAGTATTTTAGTTATACTCAAACATCAAACTCTTATTGCTTTGTCTTAATTAATTTAGATAATAATTTAATTGATAATACGCCGTCCCTTGGGTTCGATATTCACTTGGTCACCTTTCGAAACTACAATTGATATCCTTCATACTTGGGGATTAATTGTGTGTTGAGAAAACGCTCATCAAGTTCTTGGCGCCGTTGCCGGGGACGGCTGTAATTATTGATTTTATTATTTCTAGTTTGATTAAGATATTTTTTTCTTTTATTTGTGATTATTTATTTCTATCTAACCTTGAATTTTTCCGAGTTACTTGTGTGCTTGAAAAAGGAGGGGAAGGAAATGAACGAATAACACATTGATCTAAACATGGCCGGAGCAAGGCAGAATCCGGATAATATTTCCATTCGTGAAATTTTCACGACCTTTGGGAATGTCAACATGGGGTTGATAGGAGCAAGGGGGGAAGATGATGATTTTGAGATACATCCCGCTCTTATTAACATGGTAGAGAAGAATCCCTTTTCTGGAGGTTGTTTTGAAGATCCATATCAACATCTCCGAAGATTTCTTGGTTATGCAAACACTCAAAAAGGAGCTGGAGCTAATGATGATGCTAGACGGATCGCCCTATTCAAGTTCTCATTGATTGATAAGGCAGAAGCTTGGTATGAGACTCTTGATGCCAAAGAATGCACTACATGGGACCAACTGCAGCAGAAGTTCTTGGAGAGATACATGCCACCCTCAAGGATCTTAAGAATGAAGCAAGAGATCACCCGATTTGTTATGAATCAGGGTGAGAAATTTTATGAGGCATGGGACAGGTTTAAAGACATGCTCAGGAGGTGTCCACAGCATGGAATGCCGAAGGCTGAATACATAATCATCTTCTACTATGGATTGGATTGTGAGTCGCGTATTTTTATTGATGCATCATTAGGAGGAGCGCTGTTATCAAAGACAACACTTGAAGAGGAAAAGTTGTTCGAAGACATCTCTATGAATACACGTGACTGGCATACGGAGAGAGATAGAGGATCATATGTACTTGGCGAAGTAGCGCAGGTTGAACATCACGTGGTGAAGCCGAATAGGGATGATGAGATCGTCTCTAGTCTAGCTAACATCAACAAGCTACTAGAGTTCCAGCGGAGGCAGATCACAGAGTTTACACAAAGGGGGCCTAATATGAAGCAGCAAGAAGTGAAGAGTGATGAAGATACCTTCCATCGATACATGACTGAGAACGATGAAAGGGTTGACCACATCGAAGCTAGAATGAATGTTGATCATGCAGATTTATCTAAGCAGTTGAATGAGCTTACCTTGATGACGGGACAGATGACCACGAAAGTGAATCAATTGACACAAAAATTGGAAGATAAAGCCATCACTTTAAGGTCTGGAACGCAGTACGAGGGACCGATAAGGCTGGGATCAAATTTGGACATGACTAATCCTCGGTTCGACCAATACCCAGAAGGTTCGACCTGGCACTCAGGTCGAACCTCATCATGCAGTGCACTCTGTTTTTAAAAATCCTCGGTTCGACCAAAACCCAGAGGGTTCGACCTGGCATATAGGTCGAACCATGGTCGAACCTCTTCATCCAGAGTGCTCTGTTTTGTCGCAGCAACGGTTCGACCATGACGGACATGGTTCGACCTATCCAACAGGTCGAACCTTGGTCGAACCGGAGGGCTGAAGAAGTACAGTAGGTCGGTTCGACCTCTCCAACAGGTCGAACCCAGGTCGAACCTCAAATTCAAAAAAATAGCCGTTGTTCAGAGGTAGGCTCGACCAGTACGTGCCTGGTTCGACCTGTTCCACAGGTCGAACCCTGGTCGAACCCCTCCAGAAATTGTCTGTTGCTACTCCGAACACTCTCGATGATGTTGATGCTACTCCAGTGGTTCGGAATGAGCAAAGTACAAAGATAATAGCGGAGAAGAAGTGGGAAAGAGCAAAGAGATTGAGAGCCGAGAAGGATAAAGCGAAGGAGGTTGAACGTGATGAATGGGGAAGACCAAAGACCAAGATACCTCCTCCGTTTCCTTCGAGATTGGCCGAGAAGGGATTGGAAGAAAAGTTCAAGAGGTTTCACGATGTCATGAGCAAAGTAACCTTGAACATTCCTTTCTCTGAAGCAATCATGGAGATGTCATACTATGTCCGATTCCTTAAGGATATTATATCAAAGAAGAGAAGCTTGAACGGAGTGGAGACGGTGAACCTATCAGAGAATTGCAGCTCGATCCTTTAAAGGAAGCTGCCTGCAAAGTTAAAGGATCCGGGAAGCTTCACCATTCTTTTTGATATTGGAAAAGCGGCACATAAAGCCTTGTGTGATTTGGGGGCAAGCATTAATTTGATGCCTTTGTCCATATTTAAAAGGCTTGGTTTGGGAGAGTTAACTCCCACGAATATTGCTTTTCAATTGACGGATAGATCCATGACTTGTCCGAAGGGTTTAATTGAAGATGTTTTAGTGAGAGTGGATAAGTTAGTTTTTCCCGTGGATTTTATTGTACTTGAGATGGAAGATGATAAGGGTGACATTCCCCTTATTTTGGGACGACCGTTCCTTGCCACAGCTGGAGCTATGATAGATGTTAAGGAAGGAAAGCTTAGACTGCAGATGGATAATGAAGATGTGGTTTTCTCTCTTGATCATGCAATGAAGATGCCCACGGAGACTCAATCATGCAAGAGCATTTATATGGTTTCTAACTTGTTTAATCTTGATTTTTCTAAGACAGGTGATTCTGAATTTAAGTGGAAGGTTGACAAGGAGGAGTCTAGACAGCCATGGGTGGAAGAAAATTTCAATGATCATATTTTTGTGACCAAGAAAGGTGAGGTGTTGAGTGTCGACAAGAAGAGGGAAAGAAAGTATTTGAAGGTGAGGATGCGCCTCTCCCGTCATGACTCTCCGACGTTAAATATGAGCGCCTGTTGGGGGCTTGCCCTTCCGTTTTATTGCTTTATTTCTTTCGTGTGAGTAAGAAATTTTTATATTTAAGGTGCTTACTATTCGGCAATTACATCTCTTTTCAAACTTAGTTTCAACGTACGTTTTTACTAAGTTTGGGGGGGTGTGATGTTATTACCTCATTGAAGCACCAAGAATATAATCTTTTCTTTGTAATGTTTGCTAGGGGAGTTGATTTTTTGCGGTATATTGAAACTTTAATCGGTTTTGATGTGTCGATTTTTTACAATTTGCCTAGTGTTCAGTGGTGTTTCTAGTGTGTGGAGTCGATTACATAGTCAATTAATTCTTTCTTATAGTTCTCCTATTTTATTATTGATGAATCCTGTGATGATGAGTTTGTTTGAGCTTTGATGATAGAAAAGGGTAACTAGGTGGCAAGACGAGTTCTACATTGAGGTTTCGACTCGAGGAGCTCAAGCATTCATTGAAGAAAAATCAGGTGCCCTCGTTTCCTTTTTCTAATTTTTATATGTGCTTTTAAATTCATGGAGTGAAAGGATTGAGTTTATATTTTTGGTGATCCATGTGAGCTTATATTGTTTAAATTGTGCCTAAAATTCATATGCTCTTGAAATTGATGAAGGAAGTGTACTTAAGTTATATTGTGGTATGAAGTTCTATGTGTACTTGTGGGATATTGCTTACCATGAAAAGTGCTCTGTTACTTGTTAAAACCCATGTGAGATTTTGAGCCTTGTTGATCATGTTACATAATCACATGATATTTTTTCTGGTGAGTATCGTTCTTGTGTATGTATTCTAGAACTTGCCTCTTGTCTTACTTGAAACTACATGTGTGTTAGATGATGGGAGATGATTTTAGGCCATCCTTGAATTTATGAGTCACTTAGCCAAATAATTCCCTACCAAATAATTATATATCCGTAGTTAGCCCCGTTGAGCCTAAAAATCTTATTTCTTTGGTAACCTACGAAGATAGACACTTTGATATCCTATTTGAGCCTTAAATTCCTATATTTAGTGGAGAATTAAATGCTGTCAAAGTGTGTTAATGGTGCTTGATAACAATTTGGGAAGGAATGAAATTGGTGTTGAAATTAATAGTGATAGATTATGATAATGCATCTAAGGAGAAGCATGGAGTAGTGCTTAAATCTAGTACTCCATGGAATCAAAAACCCTAGGGTAGTACTTAAATCTAGTACCCTATGGAGGATGCGTGAGGTAGTGCCCGAAACTGGTACCTCGAGAGAAAAAGGATGTGCTTGAAGACAAGAAAAAGTATGTTGAGCTTGAAGGAAAGGAGAGAAAAGAAAATTAGAAGAGCATGAAGCTGGATAGCCTTGAAGTGTAAGAATCTGCAGTACAAAAGATCTCCAATTTTAATTCTCTACTAATTGAGTCACTTTATCCATATGTTTCCTACCCTTACCAAAGAGCCAACATTACATCCAAAAGAAAAGTCCTTTTTGATCCCATTGTCGAATCATAATTTTAGTGGTGAAGAGCTTGAGATGTTTGGCAAGCTTATGGTTACGCATGCACTTGAATTGAATCTGAGCGTAAACACCTTAACCCATAAGTGTACATCTTTTACACTTGAGTGCGAGTGATATATACTTTCCGTGAGAACATGTTGATGGAGCATTTGAATTGGTGGTGATCGTCTTAACTTGTATGCTTTGAATTGATTATTACACGTGATAAGAGTTGCATGACCTAAGTTGAGGACAATTGTATTTTGAATGGGGTATTGATCATAGTCCTTGTTTTCCCGCTAATTTTCTTACTCTCTCTATCTTTATCTTTATTTTGTTGCCTCGGGACGAGCAACGGGTAAGTTTGGGGGTTCTACCCAAAACAAAAATATTAAAGCAATAAAACAGGAGGGTAAGCCCCCAACAGGCGCTCATGTTTAACGTCGGAGAGTCACGACGGAATGCAGAATATGTAGACTACTAATTAAGAGGATGATCTTCTTTCATCTTCACCTTCCAATATTTTCTCCCCCTCTTGTCATCCACACTTACCTCCTTACCTTTCTTAGGCACCATAGAATCAGTAGAATCTCCTTTCTCAAGCTTTCTAGTTCCATTCCTGTCAATCTTCCACTCAATTTCAGAATCATTCCTATCACCATCAAGATCAAACGCAGGATGAAACTGATCACAAAATAAAGAAAGAGAGAAGGGACTCTCAAATTTGTCGGTATCCGGTGGTATATTAGGAGGCTTCAAATAGGCATCATCTCATCTTCCTTTGTCTTCATCCTTCTTCTCAACCTTAACTACTACATCCTTCGCCCCCTTCATAGGTGGTGGTTCTCTTGCACTTGCAACCTTGAGGCTCACAGCAGTCGGCTTAAACTTTCTTGCTAAATCCCTACAATTAGATTTTTGTAAGTATTCAATGTATCCATTAGAAAGCTCATCATACCTGTCATCAAAATCAGTAGAAAGAAATGCAAGAAGTTTGCTTCGGCTTTTTTCTACAGGATCCTTAGACAGGATCAAAGGCAAGCTTTCCTCTGCAGCTCCCTCTACTTCTTTGATGCTTCTACACTCTTGCATATCAGTAGGCCACTTCATAACTCTCTCAAGTGAAAAGACGACTTCTTCATCATTAACTTGCAACTTTAGTTCCCCCTTCTTCACATCAATGTTTGCTCCTGCAGTCGCAAGAAACGGCCTTCCCAAAATTAAAGGAACTCTATCATCATCGTCTTCTTCCATGTCTAGCACAATGAAGTCCACTGGAAATATGAACTTTCCAACTTTCACTAAAACATCTTCAACTACCCCCCTTGGGTAAGTTAAGGATCTATCAGCAAGCTGCAATGCAACAGATGTCGGCTTCAACTTCTCCAAACCAAGCTTCTTGAATACGGAATAAGGCATCAAATTAATGCTAGCCCCCAAATCACATAAGGCTCTCTTAGCTTGTCCTTGTCCAATTTCACATGGAATGGTGAAGCTTCCCGGATCTTTCAACTTCGTAGGAAGTTTCTTTTGTATCACAGAACTGCAGCTCTCTATCTTATTCACTGACTCGCCTCCAGTCAAACTCCTCTTCTTAGACATGATGTCTTTCAAGAACCTTGCATAGTTGGGCATCTCCTCTAAGGCTTCTGTGAAAGGAATATTTATGTGGATCTTCTTGAACATCTCCACAAACTTCTTGAATTTTTCATCCAATCCTTTCTTCAAAAATTGCTGTGGAAACGAAATAGGATTCTTTGTCTTTGGAATGCCCCAAATATCCTTCTCACAAACTTCTCTCCTTTTTCTTTTTCAGCTCTTTCTGCCTTAGCTTTTTGTCACTTTTTCAACTTAATTTCAGGTTCTTTTGACTTTTCTACTGATTTAGGGACCTGGGGATCATTCTAGACAGGTTCGACAAGAATCGGGTCAAATTTCCGATGTTTCCGCCGGAGAGGTGCACGAGTCGTGCCGCACACCCGCACGAGTCGTGCGGCCCGTGTCTGCAACGGGTCGTGACAAATTCTCGGAATCCTCGGCAGTTAGTTGGCTATGGCATGAGTCATGCGCGTCATCTGCACGAGTCGTGCGGCCCTCTTTTTTGCCTGCTGGACGGTACGATGCCTCCATTTCACGACTGCACGAGTCGTGCGGCTCTGTGCACGAGTCGTGCGCTTTTTCTGTGCCAACGTGCTCATTCCCGTCCAAACTTTCGACCTCCTTTTCAACTCCAGACTGTTCCGATGGCATTTTTAGGCCCTCGTATTGCATTCCACTCCTCAGGGTGATAGCCATAACTTGCTCCTTTGGGTTCGTCACCGTTTGGGATGGAAACTTACCTTGTTGCTCCAATCGCCCTACTGCAGCATGTAACTTTCCAAGAGCAATATCAGTTTCCTTCTGCTTTCTATTCGTCTCTTTCTGCCTACTTTCAGATTGCTCAGTAGTGGACATCATTAGCTTAACCATCATATTCAATTGTTCTCCTTGCTGCTTCAACAACAATTTCAACTCGTCATCCAAAGGTGTTTTTCCTTCAACAGGCTTATGTGCCGGATTTATTCCTGGAGGTAGTCCCAGTGCATTACTCAGGTTAGAATAAGATAGATTATCATTCCTTCTTTGATTGTTAAATTTGGAATTCCTTTGGTAACCCCCTTGCTGATTCTGTCGGTTGTTTCCTTGATCATTCCTTCCCCACTGCTGATTATTAGGCCTGAAGTTCTGTCTATTCCTATAATCCCCTTGCAAGCTCTGACCCATAGCATAATTAACATCCTCCATCTGATCATCATCTCCTTCTGTAGCAGCTTCTTCTCCTTTGTTACCCATTGCCATGCGATCCATCTTCTTGTGCAGCTCACTGAGTTGACTCTTGAGTTCTGACATCTCACTGTTGTTGACCTGAACTTCAACTTTAGCCACTTTATCAAAAGCGACTCCATCTGATCTCTCCATAGGCCAATCATAAGTGTTAGCTGCCATCACCTCAAATATCTCTTCTGCTTCATCCGCGACCGATCCACCAGTTGTTGCGTCCACCAACACTCTAGATTCACCCCTTAGGCCTTGATAGAAGAAGTCTAAGTAAGTGTCTTTTGTAAATCCATGTTGTAGACCACAACGTAACAGGTCCTTGAACCTCTCCCACGCTTCATAGAAACTCTCCAAGGCTCCTTGTTTAAATAATGTGATCTTTTGCTTCACCTTAAAGCTCTTGGAAGGAGTGAAGTAATTGTTCAAGAACTTATCTGCCAACTGCTCCCATGTGGTACAACATCCTGCAGGAAGGTTGTTGTACCACTCTTTGGCTTTCCCCGTTAGTGAGAATGGGAAAAGTCTCATTCTGATAGCATCCTCCGCGACATTCCTATGCTTTTGCGTCCTTGCATACTCATCAAATAATTGCAGATGTTCACTAGGACTTTCTAAAGGATTACCACTGAACTGCTGTGCTTGTACCATTCGGATCAATCCAAACGGTAGCTCAAAATTTTCCGCAGTAATTGCGGGTCCATTCAATCCAGCATTCATGGTGTGCTTTAGCTTATACTGGTCACGCATGGGAGTTGGGGCCTGTTCATCATCCATCTCTACCGTCTCAGTTTCTTCAACTTCTTCCTCTTCTGATGAATAATAAGTATCTGACTCCGAGCTTGGAATAGGTGTGGCTGGAATTTTTCTCTTCTTTCTGTTTAGTCTGACAAGTGCTTCAAGTTCTAGGTTGAGTGGTTCAATTGGAAGTCCACTTGACCTTGTGATCATACACCTGTTCTCACGCAGCTAATCAGAAACGTTTGGATGCAAATAAAAAATAAAATTAAAAGCAATTAAAATTTAACGTCCTAGAATAAAATAAATAACAAAATAAATTAAATAAATAAATCTAAAAATTATCCCCGGCAACGGCGCCATTTGCTTGTTCACAATTTTGCATGTGTCCCTAAGTGTAGGGAATCAGTTGTAGTTTCACGTGTGACCAAGTCAAAAATAATAATATCGTACCCAAGGGATAATTATAGATCTACTATTTAATCTAATTATGACTATTCTAATTTAAGACAAATCTGGAGTATTTTTAGAATTACCTAAATTAACTACGCAGAAAATAATTACTAAAAATATAAAATAGCAATAAAAATAAATATGGAAAGTATTCAAGAGAGAAGACAGACAGCACTAGGCAATCCAGTTAAGTTGGTCGAATCAAATTACTAGACATGAAATTAGAATCCTTGCAGTTCTTATGAAAGCAATTACTAAATTATGCTAAATCCCTTTTTTGAAGTAAACTTAACACATAAATCTGGTTTAAACCCTCAGATGCAGAAGCATAAATCTTACTCCCTTTTTAGGTACTTCATGTAAAATTCCATTAAAGGCTAGTACACTAAACTTCCCTTTATAGGTACTTAAGAATTAAACTTCAATTCCCACCTAACAATCTAAGAAACCAAATCCTCTAGAATGGTAATTAATAAATATATTAGGTGTCCAATATTAATTGTTCTAATGAATAAAGATTATATGGTTAGATCCCCTTTACCCATAACAGGTTGACAAATATAATCCCTTCTATGATACAAGCAATAGGCATGAACATGAAATAGGTATTGACATACACATGAATAAGGACAGATCATATAAGACAAAAATATCAATCTCAATCCAAAACATTAATAAAGGAATAAATATACTGCAGGTATCCAATTCAAAATCTAGATCATTAATTCAGCACAACTTAACCTTCAAACCTAGCGCTATCCAAGAAGTACTAGCCCATGGTGTTACAGGCAACACACATGGTTAGGTATGAAAGCATATTCAAAATTAAGAAAGAAAGAAGAAATAAAACCCTAGATATGGTGTGATCCTCCGTTCTCTCCTACGTGATTCTGAACCTTCTCGTTCTCCTTCTCAAGTAAGCAATACTGACTCCAGGATGGGTGGATGAGATGGTGTATTGTGAAAGGGTATGAAAAAGTTATGGAGTGTTGTGGAGAGTTAGGGTTTAGAACACCCCAAGGACTCCTTTTATAGTTGAGGCTGTGAAAATCCCGAATTATGACTTAAAAGTGGGCTTTTTCGCGTTAAAAACACAAACGGGCCGGAAAAATATCAAAAAACGACATCGGGCCTCGCTGGGAAGCTGCACGAGTCGTGCAGGCCATGGCACGAGTCGTGCAGCCCTTGCACGGGTCGTGTCGCCCCCTGCGCGGGTCGTGTGCCTCGTCGGCAGTCTGCGCGACCTCACGGTTTTGCTCATAACTTCTTCATCCGATCTCCGAATTCAGTGATTTTTATGCTCACGCGATTCTATCTTCCTTGACTTTCCAATCATATAAAGAAATATAGAAAAATGGTCCATTTGATTATGGCACGACTCGTGCAAAGTGGCACTGGTCGTGCTGGTCGGCACAGCTTGCGCGCCTTCACCGTTTTGATCATATCTCCCTCATTTGGACGTCGAAATTAGGCGTTTCTTGAGCCAAAATAAACTTCTCTTCAGTGGCTTTCTAAATATATATCACATGCTCAATTTGGATCTCTAAATCAATACAGAAAAATTATACAAAATGGACATGCGTTTTTCAGCATTCTTTCACGACTTCACTCCTCATTCCAACTTTGCACCTTTGATCCATTTTTCACCTAAAAACACGAAATAACACCTCAAATGCACCAATATCTAAAATATATGAAAATTAACCAATTAGTGCTAAAACACGAATATAAATTTCACAAAACGGTGCTAAATCAGACCCTAAAACATGCAGATTTTCACACTAATCAGTGGTGATAAGTGATGACAAGTTATGATTAAGAATCTCTACACTTTCAAATTGTGACATGTTTTACTCAACTTGTTCAATTTTGAGATGAATGTGGTGTAATAAGTCCCTAAGGTCCGAGCATAAGCTTGTGAGCATTTGAGCCTCAACCGTGCATACATGGTATTTCTTCATGAGTGGATCGATTGTGTTTGATAAGTTAGAACTTGCTCAAGGACTATAGTAACGAGCCCAATTTGTGGAGATTAGTGACATGATCTAAGGCCATCTTTGTTATTTGAAGTTATTACCATATATTTCCTTACCTTGAACATCATCCCTAGTCAACCACTTTGAGCCTATAAGCCTATTTCTTGTGAATTTAGTACATTACAAGCCTTAAATTACCCACTCAAACTTATATATACCTATGTGTGGGTGATTGAGGAGATGGTAGCTAGAAATGATTGATTGATTAGCAAAAGAAGAAAAGGACATGGTAAACACACAAGAAAAATGATGAAAAGAGCAACAACAAGAATGCACATGCAACCTCAAAGCAAGAGAAGGAGCAAAGCAACATCAAAATGCTCAAGTAAACAAAATTCAAAGAAAGGAAGCATGCATCAAAAGAAGCTCAATCCAAGGAAAGTTAATGAATAGTGCTTGAGATTTGTAAAGATAAGAAAGGAAGAAAGAAAAGTGAAGAAGTTGAGGAAATTGGTCATCTCTTCAATTACTTACGCATGATTAGTCACTCTTATCCATATACTTCCTACCCTACCAAAGAGCCTATCATTACATCCTTAATTAAAGACCTTTTTTATCATTAATTGAAACTTTGGAGGTTTGTGAATGTAGTCCATGAGCAAGCTTTTAGCGAGTCAAGCCAATCGATTAATGAGTGTTGTTTTACCTAAATTAAAGAGT
Organism: Pogostemon cablin; assembly: GCA_023678885.1. NCBI lineage: Eukaryota > Viridiplantae > Streptophyta > Magnoliopsida > Lamiales > Lamiaceae > Pogostemon > Pogostemon cablin. The sequence goes on from CM042975.1 coordinate 29,381,578, forward strand.
GTTGAGTGAAATTGATATCCGTTGTGAGGCTTGGACTAAAAGGGACTATATTACACTTTATTTTCTTATGATTGAACTTATTAATTCCTCATGTTATGATTTTAATGTTGTAGGATGACTTAGCATAGTTTGTAGTCATTATTGCTATAGATGTGTTATTGCTTATATTCGTTTAGTCTTTTCCTAGGTGAAAATTCTCCTCTTGGTTTGTCATTTTTGTTGTTCGGGGACGAGCAACACTTTAAGTTTGGGAGGTTTGATTGTCGCTATTTTCACCTAGATTTTAGTGTCTTTTTGTATGTCTTTTTGTATTATTTTATCCGTATTTTATGTGTTATTTGGTTGTGTTATGTGTTTTCTTGGAGATGTGTGTGAATGAGCATAATTATGTTGAAAATAGGTGAAAAAAAGAGTCGGAAGCTGAAACGAGCAAGAAACGAACTCATGGGACGCAACTCGAGTTGCATGGTGCAGCTCGAGTTGCAAACACGAGTTGGAGCCAACTCGAGTTGAGGTCCGAAAGTTGCAAAAATTGTCCAGTGAGTTAACTCAAGTTGCAAGGTCCAGCTCGACTTGCAACTCGAGTCGAGCTAAGGTCCACTAAAATGGCAGTTTCTGATCGATTCGACACGACTTGACAGGTGAGAACTCGAGTTGTCATCTCGAGTCGTGTTAGGTAATATCCAAGTCGAGTAACAAGTCGTGCGGAGCAGGGCAGGAGTTCAAAAATCATACAGTGTGCTTACTCGAGTTGTAAGTCGCAACACGACTTGTCAACTCGAGTCGAGCTAGGTGCCGTAGGTGTTTCAAGTTTCAAAGCCTCGCAACACGACTTAACAGGTGAGAGCTCGAGTTGTCAACACGAGTCGAGCTAGGTGAGCTCGAGTTACATTACAACCAACTCGACCCGTGTTGCTAACTCGAGTTGGGAAGGCCAACTCGAGTAAGGGCATTTTTTGGCCAAAAATCCGGATTTTCACCTGCCAATGTGTGTAAGTGTGTGCAAAAAGCCCATTTGATATTAAATTCATGGCCCAACTTGGATAGAGTATAAATAGCTCCAAGTTCAACATTCAAAAGAAAGAGGAGAGAGATTAGAGATTCCACCAAGGGTTTGCACCAAAAACACATAGATCACACACCATTCTCTCCAATTCACACCTCCATCTTCATCCATCTTCATCCATTCTTCATCCCTTCCATTTGGGTATTAGAGATCTTAAGAAATCAAGAGCTAAAGGTGGAGATCAATGAGTGTTGAAGATTCTCTACAAGGAATTGCTAGGAAAGATTTACATCTCTTTTGTTTTTCATTTGGATTTGAGACTATGGATATGTGTAATGAATCATTTATGTGTTTTGTTACCATTATCATGTTAGGCTAATCCCTCTAGTGGGATTAGGGACATGAAGAGCATATTAGATTTATATTATCATGTGGATTAAATTGGTTCTTGATTTAATTGATGTTGGTTTCTATTCATGGGGTTTAATTGATTTGATGTTGTGATGGCATGGTTTGTTATTCATGAATGATTATTGGTTTAATGGATTGTTGATCAATGGATGATTTATGATAATTAAGTGCTATTATAATGTTCATGTGTATATTGCTTGGAGTGAGAAGGAAACGACCCTCCTAAGTATTAGAAAGGCATGAATAGACATCGAGTTTGGGTTTGACCGAAAGGATATTTAGACTCGATGAGGGGAACCAATCCATTCGTTAGCTCTAGTATACAAAAAGGGAGAGTTAATTCTAATTAGTACCTTCTAAGGGAGAATTGAGAGTTAATTAGTATCTAGATGGAAGAGGTTAGTGTTGGGCTTTGATCTTAAGTGCTATTGGGAGTCTTTAGTGGATCAACAACCTTTGTAACTCGAAAGGGAGCTTAGGATATAATAGTGATCACCCTTAATCTACATCAATTGAGTTAAATTCCTTTTGCATGATAATATGAATTGAGTGTGCTTGAATGTTTCTAATCCCATGTTTTTCACTACTTGAACTTTAGCACCTATTCGCTTTTATTTTCACTCCTCTTCACTTGTCATATCTTTTATTTGATATTTTATTTACTGTTGCTTGCTTTTATTGTTTATTTCTTTATCATTATCAATACCCCTATCATCTTTACAAAAGCGACATAAACATGAGCTCACGTATTTTACTAATCCAAACCTAACTTCTTTGTGGATTGATAATTATTTCTTGGGATATACTACTACAACGATCGAGTACTCTTGCTCGTGAGTATTTGAAAAATAGTCAAACATTGAGCCCGTTAATAAAGTGTCTACTTTCCCAACAACCCAACGATCCTAAAATAACTCTACATGGAGCCAAGTCTTTATTTCTAGTTGTGATAAATATCCTTCTTCCGTTTCCATCATATGGGAAACTTCTCTCCAAATTATCCCACACATCTGGAACATATATCTGTTGGAAATTAATCCATGAAACCTTAAACCCTATTATGATTAACGAGATCAAACTGTAATGCGGAAGCGTATCTTAATCCATAGAATCATTTAGATGGAGCACAAACTCGGGATCAGTGGTTGTATGACCTTCCTCAACTAAGCCTCCTTATTCCTTATGGGGACCGTATTAATCCCTCCCGATGGGGAGAAGGGAAGACAATGTGCAGCTTAGCATTTTTGGGGACCATAACCTGGGAGCCTTTATATACTACACAACTGGATCACCCATTATCACACAGTCATATAGTATTGGGTATCTACTCAATTGGCCCATATTAATTATTATTATTATAGCCCATGGACATTTTGTTGGTGCTTGGATCGTTTGGTTAACGTGACCCGTTAGGATACCATACGTTTCTAATATCAGCGGAAGCAATAAATCATAGAAATGATTACCGTTCACCAGGGTATGTTGATGGAGATTGATTCTCGCAGGCAGCCTGCGCAGTCCCACGAGAATGGCCATAACTTCCTCGTCTGATGTCGGAATTGAGTGATCTTTGCGTTCAGACGATCCTCTCTTCGGCGGCTTTCCGTCAATATATTGATCATCAAATTTTGAGTACTGTACGATTTTATATAAATTTCTCAAGGTCACGGACAGCAGCAGCAAACTACTTTCTGACATCTGATTCCTACTCCCACTACACGACCATTAAAAGCTTTCGCCTTAAGGTTCTTGTAAATGGTTTACTAGGTCATCATCCGATGCAATTTAGGTGACAACAACCTTCCCCTCATCATATGATTTCTCGTAACAGGTGGAACTCGCACTCCATGTGTTTAATTTCCTTATGGACTTGTGATTCCTTCAAGTTTGCAACTGCACCAATATCATCAATATAAATTGTGATAACTTTGGGCAAACTTAGAATCACATCAAAGTCCATCATGAAGTTTCTAGAGTCATACAGATACTTTGGCTGCCTCATGGCTCCAATTTATCATCTTTCCATGATAGAAACCGGAGTCTGAAATATATTTCTATACAACGCTGCCTCATCTCTCTTATGATTGACGATCAAAAGCTCTTCTATTCTCTGTATGAGCCTCCTTTTATACTTGTAATCACGTCTCTAGGGCTTGGAATGGGCTTTCTAAGTGATCTCACGCGTTTCGGCCTCGAAAATCTGGATAAGGTAAGTTCTCGCATACAGGTTCGACCACGTCAAGCAGGTCGAACCCCTAGCCACAGGTCGAACCCCAGGTCGAACCTCGCTACTGGAAGAATTCTGTACAGGTTCGACCTTCTAGACAGGTCTAACCATTTAGGCCTTGGTCGAACCCCAGGTCGAACCTCAGCACTGGACAACTCCCGCTCCCGATTCGACCAACTGGCAAGTCGAACTCCAACGTCGTGGTCGAATTCTCCTTCTTGCAAATTGGTTCGACCATGGTTCGACCTGATGGCCAGGTCGAACCAACTGAGTCGTGGTCGAACCCATCTCTGTATATTCAGCAACGTTGGTTCGACCTGCTGGAGAGGTCGAACCCTCCTCCAGCCAGGTCGAACCCACCTATTTCTTGGGCGGTTCGCGTGGCTTCGACTCCGTCTCTTCGATTCTTGGCTCTTTCACTCCGTTTTTGCTAAGAAAACACTCAAATAGCTCCACTAACACCTGATTCATGCTAATTCACAATATATATAGGTTTTTCACCTATTTCCACATCAAAATTCTCCAAAACTAGCACAAAACATAGCGCCAAACTTGTGAATTTACACACTCATCAAACCCCCAAACTTACATGTTGCTCGTCCCGAGGCAACCAATTTAAACCACAGGAGTCGTGTATAATTCAACAAGATCAAGTACAACACATATTACACATGCCATTTCATTGAATCAAACAAGAATTACTTGCATCAAATATTTCACTCATGTAAAATCAATCCAATCACACACCATTCGGGGTACTAAGTAATCTCACTGACAAGATAAGTCTTTACTCTCTTTCGCTCGTGCGTGAGGCACTATAGGCTAGTATAAACACTCATATCAATTCATATTCACGCGTAACCATAAGCTTGGCAAAGGTCTCAAAAATCAACTCACATTAGATTAATACTAGGATCACAAAGGACTTGTTTCTAGGTTGTAATGTTGGCTCTTTGGAAAGGGTAGGAAAATTTGGTCATAGTAACTTAATACACTAGTAGAGAGTTACCTTGGAGGTTCTTGATTTCTCATTCGGCCTCATATTCTCCTCCAATTCTTCTCTTGCACTTGCAATTATCAATTTTCCTTCTCTTCCTTGCATCAAAATCATTCTTCTTTTAATTGCTCGGGTACCAGTTATAGGCACTCCCCTTCTCGAACATCGTTCGGCTGTTTCTTAAAAACTTCAAGCCCCATGTATTAGCAATTCGGGGTACCACTTTCAGGCACTATCCCTAACAAGATTTAACCATGCACTTTTTTTACTGAACCTCATTCCATCTTCCCTTTGTTTCTTCCACACTTATTCACCTTATTCTCTCTACCAATGAATAGGGTATTTTCAAAGCTCAAATAAGGTAATTAAGGCTCTTATATTTGGCTTGCCAAAGAAAAAGCTTTTAAAAGGCTCAAACAGGGCTACCAAAGATTTATAAAATCATTAGGAAAGGTAAAATTTGGCTAAGTGACTCAATTAATCAAAAATGGCCTAAGATCATATCCTAATATTTCATCAATTGTAAGTTTCACACAAGACTCCAAGCCAAGTTCTAGAATATGTTCATACGAATGATTCTCTCAAGAATAAACTATCATGATTAATCATGATAAAGGCTCAAATCCTCACATAGGTAATCAATTCCTAATACTCCTCATAGCACATAATCAAAATCTATTCCTCATGAATTCCATATACTTAACAAATTATTCATGCTCTTTCCAAATGAAAATAAACACGTAAACATATGAATGCACAGAATCAATAACCCATATACAGAGCAACGATACAAGATCAACTATATCAAGTACATGCCACTCACACATGAATCACACCCCAATCTGTAAAAATAAAAAGAAGAATGGGAGATAAGATGAATCGGAGAAGCCAAAAGAAACCTGAAACTACTCCCTAGGAGCATCATCATCCTCATCATCATCGTCATCCTCATCTATTCTATTTTCCACAGCTCGGCACAGACTGGTAATGTGCTTATCCATCATATCCACTCGACTACTCACTCTACCAACACGCTCATCCAAGGCAGAGTACCTTTCGTTCAGCGTGGCGTAGTTGGCGTTAGCGAGCGCGAGTTGCCTGTTCGTCTCTTGCTGTGCAGCTACCACCGTGATCAGCTGCTCATGAATCAAGCGAAGCTGCTCCCGAGTACCTGGAACTGCTCGCCGCTGCTGCGGTCCCGGAGCATGCTGAGGCGCATCATGCTGCTCTCCTTCCAGAATCTCCATCTCCGGCTGCTCATCTACCTGATCCTCCTCTTCAGACTGCTGTGGCTGAGGTGGACGGAACTCTCCTCGATCAATGATCTGCTGTAACTCAGCCATTCTCCCCTCAGCACACATCATTGCCACCGCTCTCCAATCACCACCCGACTTCGCTGCCACGGATAAAGCGGTGTGTCCAAGAGAATTCATTAGCTTATTCCTTGCTTCCCGAATAGTTGTCAAGTTGCTCACGTCGAAGGGGAACATAAATTCGAAAGGCTTGAGACCTCTCGTGAAAAACCAATCTCCATTTCTAAAATGGGCAAACCCTCCCTTCGCGCACGTGCTCATAATCAAATCGGGTTCTCCTTCTACTGGTGTAATGCCGGTGAGATCCAAGTTGTAATGCTCAGCCAAGATCGTCAATAATCCTCCAATATTCACCTTTTGAAAACCAATGGTCTTGAATCGATTCAGCTGCGCAATAAAATAAGCTCCAACGTTGAACTTCACTCCATTCAGCATACACCACAGGGCATATAGCTCTCCTCTAGACACAACACTCCCCTCCGAGCGGGCGAACAACGTGTTGCTCAGGATGCGGTCCATGTACCTCAAGACAGGGTTCTTTATTGTGGAAGCACGAGCCTGTCTGGTCTTATAATCACGAATCTCCCCAGTGATCTCTCTCCAAAATCGCTTTACACTGAATGCATCATTTTCTAAACGAGGGATCTCCAAAGGCGTCTCAAACAGCTCGTTGAAATCCTCAGACGTCCATCTCCTACTCACTCCACCAAGCTGAAACATACACTGATAGGGGTATCCAAGCGGGTCCTTCTCCATCTCAAACGAACAAACTACTTCCGCTGTAACATGGAAGTACGTTGGCCTCTTCAACTCCATGAATCTTCGGATCCCTACTTGATCAAACATCCAAAATATATCATCCCCTATTCTCATTATCCTCAACGCTTCATCATCTTGGTATCGAGTGCGAGCTATCTTGTCTGAAACTTCTTCCCACTTCTCTTTAATCTCATCCCAATCTTGCATCATAATCTTGAAGTTATCAGGTAAACGATCTTGTAGCCTCAGTTTTCTTGTTACTTTGTCCAAGTTTGAAGGCCTGTCATGCCTCTTCTTTGATCTCTCCTCCTCTGCCTTTCCTTTTCCTTTACTTGATACTTGTCCCTTTCCTGAAAACAAATACTTCAATCCAACCAACAAGACAAGAAAACAAGTATTGTACTAGCACATCACATACTCTACTCAAGACTTCAAGCATCAATGCATATTTATACAAACTATCGTCTCAACACCACTTGCTTATTCAACATTCTCAAAACATCTTCAATTACACCTTCCTTAATCATCAAAACATAACCAACAAGCATGCATTAAGCAATTCAAGCAATTCAATCAAAAATTCAACATGTTTCCCTCAATGAACTACTTCAATTTCATCAATTTCAAACCAAATCATCATGCTCATTCTATGGTATGTTCTATATCCTTGATCAATCCACATAAAAATCCAAGTTCTATCAATAATCAATCAACCACAAACCAAGAAACAAGAATTCATATTAAACCAATCAAAATATCAACATTCACCATGAAATTCAACCATACTCAACATCAATCCTCTCATTCACATCAAATTTCATACCTAATCCTTTAATCCTAGAGTAATTGAGTTGGAAAAACGTACCTTGTGACTTGCCCATGGTGAATAACCGATCGAGAACACAAAACAACCAAAAAATGCGATTTCAGCCCTAACTCGCGACGAAATTCGCCCAAATCCGCGACCAAATCGATAATTCAAGGTGTAATGTTGTGTAATCGGTATGAAATCAAGTGTAATTGAAGAATTTGTGCAAGGGTGTAGAGGTTCGAAGAGGGTTCGAGGTTTGATGTTTCGAAAAAGTGATCGAACCCCTCTGAAAATTCGAACTTAAATCGCGTACCTGGCTTGGTTTGACCTCGGGTTCGACCACCTGAACTGGTCGAACCATGGATGACGAGGTCGAACCTCTCTTCTGGACAAACGATCTTCTTAGTTCGACCAGGGGTTCGACTTGCTAAACAGGTCGAACCTTTCTTGAATTGGTCGAACCCCTCTTCTGGAAAACAGAGTGCTTCCGACTGACAGGTTCGACCATATGTTCGACCTCCTGATCAGGTCGAACCACTATGGCTTTGGTCGAACCTCCTTTCTGGACAACTTTCAACGCCGGTTCGACTTCCTCTGCTTTTGTTCGACCTCTGGCTCTGGTTGAACCACTCCTAGGCTTAGTCGAACCTACCTCCTGATTTCCAAAACTGAGTGTTCTTCATGCACTACATACTTCAAGCTTCAACACAACTTCATTAGGTACAATCTAGAGCACAACTTCAAAAATTGTTCCACATAATATCATTCATGAGTATCTCCGTAAAAGAAAACACAACCAAAAACCACTGAACATTAGGCAAGTTGTAAAAAATCGTCACATCAAAATCGATTAAAATTTCAATATGGCCGCAAAAACCAACTCTCCTAACAAACAATACAAAGAAAAGATTATACTCTTAATGCTTCAATGAGGTAATAACATCACACCCCCCCAAACTTAGTAAAAACGTAAGTCGAAACTAAGTTTGAAAAGAGATGTAATTGCCGATTAGTAAGCATCTTAAATATAAAAATTTCTTACTCACACAAAAGAAATAAAGCAATAAAACGGAAGAGTAAGCTCTCAACAAGCACTCATGTTTAACGTCGTAGAGTCACGACGGTACCAAATCAGAATAAGGTATCATCAAAAATGACACACGCATCATCCAGCGACCTATAATGCTTCAATCGATGCCCATTCGCCATGATAATGTCTCCATCTTTGTCAATAAGCTCATAACTCCCCCCTCCTAAGGCTCGATGAATCATGAACGGTCCCGTCCACTTAGACTTCAACTTGCCTGCAAAAAGCTTCAACAAGAGTTAAAAAGTAGTACCTCATCTCCTTGCTTGAACTCCTTGTATGAAATTTTGGAATCATGCCACCTCTTCATTCTTTCCTTATAAATCTCTGAATTCTTGAAAGCACGACTCCTAAACTCATCCAATTGATTCATGTGAGTTAGCCTCAACTCCTTTACATCCTTAAGGGTCAAGTTCAAGAGACGCAAAGCCCAAAACGCTTTGTGTTGGATTTCTACGGGTAAGTGGCACGGCTTCCCATAGACAATTTGATACGGTGACATATCTAACACCGTCTTGTAAGCGGTCCGGAACCCCCATAACACATCATCAAGCTTCATAGCCCAATCCTTTCTATTAGTTCCTACCACTTTCTCCAGAATCTGCTTCACTTGACGGTTGGAGACCTCTGCCTGCCCATTCGCTTGTGGATGATAGGGTGTAGTAACCCTATGCTTAACACCATAATCCTTAAGCACCTTCTCCAGAAATTTATTGACGAAGTGGGAACCTCCATCACTAACTAATGCTCTCGAAACTCCATAACGGGCAAAAATATATTTCTTTAGGAAAGATAAAACAACTTTCGAATCATTAACACGAGTAGGAATTGCTTCCACCCACTTCGAAACATAATCCACCGCAAGAAGAATATAGAGAAACCCATTCGACGGGGGAAAAGGCCCCATAAAATCGATCCCCCATACATCAAATATCTCCACGACTATGCTAGGCTGCAATGGCATCTCATCTCTCCTACCTATATTACCCACGCGTTGACATCTATCGCAAGACGCCACATAGCTCTCACTATCTTTAAACAAAGTAGGCCAATAAAGAGCGGATTGAAGTACCTTAGCTGCAGTCTTTTGCGCTCCGAAATGCCCCACATTCGGTTGTGCATGGCAGAACTCAAGCACACTTTCCATTTTCATCTCGGGTACACATCTTCGGACAATAGAATCTGTACAAATCTTATAAACAAATGGATCATACCATATAAATGTCTCAACTTCCCTACGAAATTTCGCAAGTTGATATCGGTTGAGATCCCTTGGAATTTCTCCAATGACAATGTAATTTACATAATCCGCGTACTATGGATCCATACATTGTGCTGCAACCACACATGCTCGCTCGGCACCTTCAACAACCACAGACATGATCTTCTCATCAGGGAACATCTCTTCAATATACTCGAAAGAATTATCACAATGCTCCCTAGTCTCCAACCTTGACAAGTGATCTGCCAACACATTTTCTGTTCCTTTCTTATCCCGAATCTCCAAGTCAAACTCCTGCAGTAGTAGAATCCATTTTATGATCCTAGGCTTCGTATCCTTCTTCTCCATCAAATAACGAATCGCTGAGTGATCCGTATACACAATCGTCTTCATGCCAACCAAATACTGATGAAACTTATCGAATGCATACACAACAGCCAAAAACTCCTTTTCAGTCACCGTGTAATTCTTCTGTGCCGCATCGAAAGTCTTACTCGCGTAGTAAATGGCGCAGAACTTCTTCTCCCTTAGCTGCCCAAGCACCACACCCAATGCTACATCACTTGCATCACACATAAGTACAAATGGTTGAGTCCAGTCCGGTGTGATCAAGATAGGGGCAGTAATAAGCGCCTCCTTCAAAACTTGAAAAGCTGTTAAACACTCATCATTAAACACAAAAGGAATATCCTTTTCAAGTAAATGAGATAAGAGCTTAGAGTATTTTGAGAAGTCTTTAATGAATCTCCTATAAAAATCGGCGTGTCCAAGGAAGGACCGCACTCCTCTTTCATTGGTCGGTGGTGGAAGCTTCTCAATTGCCACCACTTTAGCATGGTCTACCTGTAATCCCTTGGCGGAAACATGATGCCCAAGAACAATCCCATCCTTCACCATGAAATGGCACTTCTCCCAATTCAAGACAATATTAGTTTCTTGACACCTCTTCAAAACAACAACAAGGTTAGACAAACACATATCAAAAGAAGAACCAAAGACTGAAAAATCGTCCATGAATACTTCCATGATCTTCTCTATCAAACCATCAAAAATCGCCATCATGCATCTCTGAAAAGTAGCAGGCGCATTACACAATCCAAACGGCATCTTCCTAAAAGCAAAGGTCCCGTAGGGGCAAGTAAAAGTGGTCTTTTCTTGATCCTCGGGAGCAATCATGATTTGATTATACCCCGAGTATCCATCCAAGAAACAATAAAACTCATACCCTGCAAGACGATCCAACATTTGATCCATAAACGGAAGAGAGAAACGGTCCTTACACGTGTTTTCATTTAATTTTCTGTAATCCACACATGTACGCCATCCCGTAGGAATTCTCGTGGCTATAACTTCTCCATCCTCAGCTTTCACTACAGTCATGCCCCCCTTCTTAGCAACTACATGCAATGGACTCACATGGGGACTATCACTAATAGGATATATAATTCCAGCATCCAACCACGTAAGAATTTGCTTCCTTATCACCTCTTGAATTACGGGATTCACCCTACGCTGATTCTGAACACTAGCCTTGGCTTCATCCAACAACCTAATCTGATGCATACAATACGAAGGACTAATACCTTTCAAATCATCAAGTGACCACCCTATTGCATACTTATACTTCCTCAAGACATCTAATAACTCCTCAAGTTGATCATCATTAAGGGAAGAAGATACAATTACCGGATATTGTGCATCATCACCAAGAAAAGCATACTTCAAGTGGTCCGGCAATGGTTTCAACTCCTCTTTTCTTTTCTCCACTGGAGTGTTTTCGTTATCCAAAGGCAAGTACTTCCTGGTCCATTTGACTTCTTCCACTTTATTTCTTTCCAATGCAAACCTGTCATCACCCAAAGCAAGTAAGTTTTCAAGAAATTCAATACATACCTCGTTAGAAAGTCCGTCAAGCTCCGTAGTGGGATAAGTAAGAGACTCCATCAAACATGTCTCAAGAGGATCCTTTGACAAGATCAGAGACATATCCTCCTTCACAATCTCCTCCACCACGTCAATACTATAACATTGGGACTCCATTGGCATCTTCATTGCTTTGTCCAAGTTGAAAAGAACTTCTTCTTTGTCCATTCTCAACTTCAGTTCTCCCTTCCGAACATCTATCATAGCTCCAGCTGTAGCAAGGAATGGCCTCCCCAAGATTAAAGGAACATTATCCTTGTCATCATCCATTTCTAATACAAGGAAATCCACAGGAAAAACTAGCTTCTCCACCTTTACTAGAACATCTTCAACTATACCTTTCGGAAACGTCATGGATCTATCTGCCAATTGGAGAGCAACAGTTGTCAGGGTCATCTCCCCCAAACCAAGCTTCTGAAAGATGGACAACGGCATCAAATTGATGCTTGCCCCTAGATCGTACAAAGCTCGCCGTGCTGGCCCCTTCCCGATCTCACATAGAATAGTAAAGCTCCCCGGATCTTTCATCTTTGGTGGCAACTTCTTTTAAATAATTGAACTACAATTCTCAGATAAGTTTACCGTTTCCACTCCGGTTAAGCTTCGCTTCTTCATCAATATGTCTTTAAGGAATCGAGAATAATATGGCATCTCCATGATTGCCTCTGAAAAAGGGATGTTCAAGCTTATCTTGTTCATTATCTCTGAAAACTTCTTGAACTTTTCTTCCAACCCCTTCTTCACTAGCTTGTAGGGAAACGGTGGAGGTATCTTTGTTTTGGGAATCCCCCATTCATCACGATCAACCTTCTCCGCTTTCTCCTTTTCGGCTCTTAATCGCTTAGCTCTTTCCCATTTTTTTCAGCTATTATGTCTGTACTTTGCTCATTTCGTACCACTGGAGTTGCATCAACATCAAAAGAAACAACAGGTGCATCAAACAAAACATCTCGGCGAGGTTCGACTGGGGTTCGACCAGGCTGAGAGGTCGAACTAGGACTGTATTGGTCGAACCTCTCTCCTGGAAGACGGATCTCATTCTGCTCCGGAGGTTCGACTTGGGTTCGACCAGCATTGGAGGTCGAACCACTGCCCCTTTGGTCGAACCGCTTCACTGTATAATCTCCATCATTCGGTTCGACCTGGGTTCGACCTGAAGAGTTGGTCGAACCCTTTTGATCATGGTCGAACCATTCCTGCATCAAAACAGAGTGCTCTAGTCGATGAGGTTCAACCTGGGTTCGACCTGAAAAGTTGGTCGAACCCTCTGCGTGTTGGTCGAACTGCTCCTGTGTCAAAACAGAGTGTTCTGGCCGATGAGGTTCGACCTGGGTTCGACCTGAAAAGTTGGTCGAACCCTCTGCGTGTTGGTCGAACTGCTCCTGTGTCAAAACAGAGTGCTCTGGCCGATGAGGTTCGACCTGGGTTCGACCTGAAAAGTTGGTCGAACCCTCTGCGTGTTGGTCGAACTGCTCCTGTGTCAAAATAGAGTGCTCTGGCCGATGAGGTTCGACCTGGGTTCGACCTGAAAAGTTGGTCGAACCCTCTGCGTGTTGGTCGAACCGAGGCTTAGAAAATTCCAACTTTGATTCTGACCTCATCGGTCCCTCGTACTGCGTTCCCGACCTCAGTGTGATGGCATTACACGACTTCGGATTCTCTATACTCTGAGACGGAAACTTCCCTTTTCCTACAGTTTGAGTCAATGTGTTCACATTCTCTGCAATTGTACCCATCAACAATGTGAGATCTTTCACTTGAGTGGACAAATCTCTGTGGTGATCATCAATCTTTTTCTCAAGCTTTGCCTCAAGGCGGTTCACTCTTTCATCATTCTTTACCATGTACCGGTTCACAGTATCCTCGAAACCAGGCTTCCCTTCTTCCACCTTTTCTCCCGGATCAACACCCATCGGAAGTTGCACTGCATTGTTCGTATTGCTCCATGAAAATTCAGGCCTCCTTGGTTGCTGTTGATAACTACCAGATGGACCACGATTATTAAAGTTCCCTCGATAGTTCCCTTGGTAGTTCCGGTTTCCTTGATTTGGGTACCTCGTTCCTTGAATACTTTGATCCATGGCATAATTTGCTTCCTTCAATTTATCTTGGATGGTTCCATTATTCATCATCTCTTGCTGCATGATTGGCACTCGTTGAGATATCTCGATGATCTGCTTCTGTTGAGACTCAAGTAGCTAGTTGATATTGGACAAGCTCGAAACGATTTCATCCTCCCTCTTAGTTTTCACCATTGCTTGTTCAACCTGAGCTACCTTTCCAAGAACATACGTACCTCTAACTCTATCAGTAGGCCAATCCCTCGAATTCATCGATATGTCTTCAAACAATCTCTCGGCCTCAACGGATGACTTTGTAAGCAATGCTCCATTAGAAGAAGCATCAAGTAGCACTCTTGATTCACAGTCCAATCCGTTATAGAATATACTGATATATTGGGCTTTAGATAACCCATGTTGAGGACACTTTCTGAGCATGTCCTTGAATCTATCCCACGCTTCATGAAATTTCTCACCTCCACTGATAGCAAATTGGTTAATATCTTGCTTCATCTTGAACACCTTCGAAGGTGGCATATACCTCTCCAAGAACCTTAACTTCAATTGCTCCCACGTGGTGCACTCAGCTGCATTAATAGTATCGTACCAATCCCTCGCCTTTTCAGTAAGCGAGAATTTGAACAAAAGGATCTTCCTAGCATCTTCATGTTCTTCTACGTCTTTTTGAGTACTTGCATAGCCCAAGAACTTGTTCAGATGCTGCTGCGGATCCTCGAAAGACCCTCCTGAAAAGGAGTTTCTTTCTATCATGCTAATAAGAGCGGGATGAAGATCGAACGCTGTGTTAGTTCCCCTTGCTCCTAAAAGCTCATAATTTCCAGCCCCATTATTTCTGAAAACCTCTCGGATGGCTAGATTATCCGGATTCGCTGCCATGTTGACTGTTTCTACTTCCAAATTAACTTCAGTTGTAGCCTCAATCACTTGCAAAATCTGCTCGTCAACCTTAACTACAAAATTCAGAGCTTCAGTTGGGTCTATTGTCTTTGCCTTGCTCTTTTTCTTCTTCTTCTTTCTTGATGATGCTCCAATCTCAGGATTATACGGTTCAAGATTACCTTTCTTTGATCTTGTAAGAATACACCTAAAACGAATAAGAAAGAAAACAACAAAACAAGGTAAATAGTCCTAATAAACTAGAAATAATACAAAAAAGATAGTTTACGCCATCCCCGGCAGCGGCGCCAAGAACTTGATAGGGGTTTTCTCAACACACAAATTAATCCTCAAGTATAAGGATATCAATTGTAGTCGCGAAGATGTCCAAGTTACAATATCGAACCCACGGGACGGATAAATATCAATTTTGTTATCTTCTAGTATATTTTAGACTATGTTGGTAATTGTAAAGGTTTAATGGATAATAACTTCTAATCGAAATAACAAAAGAAATAGCAAGAGTCGAGAAAAGTGAGTTGTGATCAATAAAAATGATAGTAGTTCGTCGGGTCATCCAGTTTCACTAGCAATTCGTATTTTCATGTGATGGTGTCCGAATCTGCCCTGTGGTTTGTGGACGCATCACTAGACCATGCAAGTTTACTCTATCGACACAAGTATATATGCGCTTGACACATGTGAATAACATCGGAGCAAGAGATATACTTCATCCCCCTTTCTAGGTACTATCATAATCAATTATCTTCTACGTCTAGAATCTAACCCGATTTGATCTCCCTTTTTAGGTACTATAAAGTTATACTCTTCATCCTATTCATCAACCCGAATTTAATTCAATTCATGAATATTCATATAAGACAGTTCTAATAATACTTCGGAATCCCTTCACTTAGAATTATAACAATAAACCCTGCTCAGTAGTGAACGCACTCAATCAATAACCATGTTATGTATTCAGACTCTACACAACGATCATTGATGCACAAAACGACTATGAGTATGGATTAAATATGCAATCTTATATAAAACAAACCACAGGTAGTGTTGTACGGAGTTTTACACACGAAACACGAATTACATCATGAAACTTTCATAACCCTAGAACTACCAAGGTGGTTCTAGCCCATGATTGATCTAGGAACAATCATGGTTAGATTGATCATTCTTACTTGAACCTTCAGCGAACCTCTGTCACAGCCCTCCGGATGGATCACCACCTCTACTCTTGTCTCTCTTATGATTGACGATCAAAAGCTCTTTTATTCTCTGTATGAGCCTCCTTTTATACGTGTAATCACCTCTCTAGGGCTTGGAATGGGCTTTCTAAGTGATCTCATGTGTTTCGGCCTCGAAAATCCGGATAAGGTAAGTTCTCGCACACAGGTTCGACCACGTCAAGCAGGTCGAACCCCTAGCCACAGGTTGAACCCCAGGTCGAACCTCGCTACTGGAAGAATTCTGCACAGGTTCGACCTTCTAGACAGGTCGAACCACTTAGGCCTTGGTCGAACCCCAGGACGAACCTCAGCACTGGACAACTCCCGCTCCCGATTCGACCAACTGGCAAGTCGAACTCCAACGTCGTGGTCGAATCCTCCTTCTTGCAAATTAGTTCGACCATGGTTCGACCTGATGGCCAGGTCGAACCAACTGAGTCGTGGTCGAACCCATCTCTGTATATTCAGCAACGTTGGTTCGACCTGCTGGAGAGGTCGAACCCTCCTCCAGCCAGGTCGAACCCACCTATTTCTTGGGCGGTTCGCGTGGCTTCGACTCCGTCTCTTCGATTCTTGGCTCTTTCACTCCATTTTTGCTAAGAAAACACTCAAATAGCTCCACTAACACCTGATTCATGCTAATTCACAATATATATAGGTTTTCCACCTATTTCCACATCAAAACTCTCCAAAACTAGCACAAAACATAGCGCCAAACTTGTGAATTTACACACTCATCACATAGCATTCCTTAGATTAAGCTTCCTCATTTGGCGAAGCATAAGGAACCGCTTTCATCTTCTTTATCTACTTTTGTGTCACAAGACACATTCACTCAGATAAATTCACATGCTAAACGAGTAAGGATCGTATCATTATATGAAACTTGAGATAAGCATAACATCCTTTTTTGTGATCCGTATTACCGTGATCAAGAGGATATTTTTGCTCTTCTTAAGTCCTTCATCTCATACCGCTTTATCAACCATACCCATACGCCAGACAATACTATTTCATTGTCTCCAATGAGCAAGATACAATCTACGTATAGTACAAGAAATACCACCACGTTTCCATCACTCTTTTTAATACACAAGACCCATCCGATCATTGATTAGATCTATGTCACTGGATTACCTCATCAAAACGGATGTTTCATGATCTTGAAGCTTGTTTTAGTCCATGAATGGACACTTTTAAGCTCACTATCACAATGCTCTTAGCTCTTTGCAATGAATCACTCTGGTTGCTTCACATAGATGTTTCCCTTAAGACTTTCAATCAGGAAAGCTGTCTCGACATCTATTTGCTATCCCTCATATTTTATATGAGTAGCAACAAATAAAAGAGTCCGGATTAACTTAGGCATAGCTACCGGCGAACAGGTTTTCTCATAATCGAACCCTTTCTTTCTGAGTATACCTTTTCGCAACAAGCTTGCTTCCAAGTTTTTCACCTTATTCTATGATCCTCTTTTATTCTTGCATGCCCGCTTCCAATGGCTTTTACGCCATTTAGCGGTTCAATAAGCATCCAGACCTAATTTAAAATCCATCGATTCTATTTTAATATTCATTGCACTTACTAAGATTCCGTATTTTAATTTTGTAGTGCAACGTCATATCCCTGGGATAATACCATGTTTACTAGGGATCAAGTCTTACGACTTTCCCAAAACATGTATCTCACGGGTTGTGGAATAACTCTCCCACTGCGACAAGGCACTACATGTAATTGTGTATCAGACGTGACACGCGTTGCAGTTTACCTTGTGGTATATCCTCTTGTACACTTGGTACTTATACTTTGTGTTTTCTTCTCACTACCTTTAGAACAACTCATACATGGGTTTGTGATTTATTACATAGTCCCTTTCCAAAAATCTAGTGTTTGTGTTAACAATCACCCTTCGATCTTTTAGACTAAATAAATCACCTTCATTTTTATAGCATATCCCACAAATAGACAAACATTCATACGAATTACTGTTTCTAGGGCTTATCCATAAAATGAATTAAGTAATTCCAAATAATTCATCATCTATCTAATCATTACCATAAGAGTCTTATTCCTTCTATCCACCACACCATTCAGATGGGGCATGCCCGGTGTAGACTACTTGAGATTTAATCTCAACCTCTGATTAATAGCTCCTAATTATCCTAAGAGGTACTCGTAATGACGATTAAATCGTCATTACTTGATATATTTTCCATGATGCTTTACTGTACCAACCTTGCAATTCTTGAATAAATCAAAGAACTTAGACATGCAGTGCATCAAATAAATATATCGGTATCTAGAATAATCTTCGATTATTCAAAACCACCTCTCGCCTGCATAATATTAGGTCCGCTTGAATCAGAATGAACCAATTCCAACATATATATCTTTGGCTCTACACCACTTTACCTTGAAAATGTAATTAATCATTTTTACTTCCAAGTAAGACTCGCAAGTCCGATAGTTTCCACTTCAGATAAACCTTACGGTCCATCTGCTATCAATTTTTGAATCCTACTCAAGTAAAATGATCTAGTCTTAGACGCCAAATGCATGTTTAGTTCATCTCCGAAGGTTACTTTCTCTTACTAAGATCAGAAGATGCATTATTAATTACTATTTGTTGCATCTGTGGAATATACATGATTTAAGAGTATACAAATTGTCCATCAACATACCATAACAGATTACAACTATATCCTTCATTATAATGACCATGTCATTTAAATGAAATGGAGTATCCATCTATTAATGCATAGAAACTGAAATCAAATTCTTTCTATGAAAACGTAAGTAAAGACAATTTTACAAAATCAAACGTTTATTCATATCGTAAGATAAATAAACAACTCCCACTGCAATAGCCACTAGTCTTGTAGTTTTACCCATGTCATAACAATCTTATCCTCACTTAGTAATGAACATTCAGTGATTCCAGTATCTACACACTTCGTGTCAGTAGATGTCATCACTAATCATGTTTAAACAACTAGTAAGTAAGATTCTATCCTTGTTCACTCCTTTTATGAAATTGAATTTCCTTTACCACATGTTTTGTCAGAAGTTTCCCACCATATACAACCTCTTGTAATTCATGAGAAACTTACTCAAAACATCTAGGCAATTATGAAGAATAAAATTGACTTAGGTTTCCCCTTCAACTTCTATTCCATGTATTTCCAATTCATTCATCAAATTCAATCATGACCTACCGCCTTTTAAATTACTCAAGTATCCGAAAAGTTACATGAGACCATCATATTTCTATGAACCTCTCATCTCTTCACTAGAGACTTTAATAGGCATCATGAGACGTCCTTTGTGAGAACACACATGTATTTTCTTAAGCAGTAAAATTCAAAACTAAGATTCTTTTCTAATCATCTAATTTGGACAAGTAAATATAATTTCTTTTAGTTAATAATAAGTGAGATAAAACCATTTGAAAATCAGAGAATCACAAATAAATATACCGATCAAAACTTCAAATTTTATCCTTTTATATTGATTCCCTCAAAACAATATAAAAATAAAATTCACCGACATCTCAAGCACCGTGAGTCTGCAAGCCACGATAGTGTGGACGTTTACAAACCCGAACATTTACAAGAGAAGGTTTTACTCATTAATTTCATTTGTCAACCTAACTTTATGACAAAATAATTAATAGTCGGTTCCTCTTTAGCCATGCAAGTAAAAGCAGTGACTCCGATGGGGAGGATACTTATTATTTACACCTAAGTGTACACCATTATTTGACCCCAAGTCTGCAGCCCAAGCTTATGTGCCTTACAGATGGAGAAGTACACACGCGCTCGGATAACTTCCTACAGTCATCAATTATAAGTCTGTACAGTGATCCGCACATGAACTCATCCGATAGGGAGGAAGGTCTATGCCAACGCGCAAGTTCATATGCATCACATTACAAATATAATTATTTAAAGAAGTCTATCCCAACAATCCATGAATAAACTCATCCGATGGGGAGGAAGGCTCTAATGCCGACGCGCAAGTTTATTCACATTGCTAACAAACCAATAATGGAGGCCGCGGGAATTTTTACCAATCCTCTCTCCCACTTAGTTATTCAACACCGAGGGTTTTTATATGCATATAATATTTAAAAATAAAATACGCAACCTAGCATGCTCATACTTCCAAATATATAACAATAATTGACCAATAAAACAATTATAGCAGTTATATATAAGGAAATAAATTGCCAAAAATAAGTTGACTTGATCAACACTCCAACATACATGCATATAATATACCAAATATAATACGCAATCTAGCATGCTTCTATTTAAGGCAATAAATAATAGAGAATCATGCATACATATATAACAATAATCAATTAATAAATCAATTATAACAGTTATATAACAGCGAATTCGATTATTCGCCACCAATCACGAATGCGGACAACTGCGATGGGGATCGACCTCCCCGCAGCCTGCTCCACCACTCTGGTACCTTGCCCGATCATATTGTGAAGACTCACGCGGAACCTGATGCAGACCAGTCGAACTTGATGCAAACCTGCTCGAACCTGGTGCAGGGTCGATCAAACTTGATGCAGACCAATCGAACCTGATGTGAATCCGCTCGAACCTGATGCAGCATTGATCGAACCTGATGCAGACCAATCGAACCTGATGCAAATCCGCTCGAACCTAGTGCAGCATCGATTGAACCTGATGCAGACCAATCGAACCTGATGCAAATCCGTTCGAACCTGGTGCAGCATCGATCGAACTTGATGCAGACCAATCGAACCTGATGCAAATCCGTTCGAACCTGGTGCAGCATCGATCAAACCTGATGCAGACCAATCGAACCTGATGCAAATTTGCTCGAACCTGGTGCAGCATCGATCGAACCTGATGCAGACCAATCGAACCTGATGCAAATCTGTTCGAACCTGGTGCAGCATCGATCGAACCTGATGCAGACCAATCGAACCTGATGCAAATCCGTTCGAACCTGGTGAAGCATCGATCGAACTTGATGCAGACCAATTGAACCTGATGCAAATCCGCTCGAATTGTCGCTTGTCCAAGGGCCTACTTGCACAAAACCAAGTTCAGCCCAACGCGCAACATCAAACTACACCAACTGTCGTTCAGGGTTCGCAACTGTAAAGATCTGTGAATCCAATCTTCACCGTCCATAATCTACGTCTGTGAGGTTTGAACATGCTGTCCAAATTACAGGTCGATCCAACGGTTAGATTGTGAGAAACAGCTCTTTTCCCTCGACTGCGCAGAACAGAATCGCCCAAAAAACTGCTTCTGTTTTCGGCGTATTCCTGACAACAAAAAGCTCTAAATACAATCTTCACCATTCAGAATGTACATCCACAAAATCCGAACGTGATGACCAAAATTCAGCCTGATCCGACGGTTGAAACTCCGGTTATTGCCTCTGCAATATCACTACGCTGAATTTTCTCTCAATTTCTTCCTTCCATGTGAAATTGACGAACAGTTTTCGTCGAATCCTCTCACACACAACCATCAACGAACAGATATGATATAGGATATATTTCACATAGGGATATATATGGTTTGCGCAGTAAAACCAAACCCTAAACATGCGATCCTAATTTTGAAAAAATAATAACATAAACCCTAGCCTAACGTGTCACGCTTCACCACGAAACCGAAGCTCTGATACCAATTATTGGTGCTCGATCATTTGGTTAACATGACCCATTAGAATACCATATATTTCTAATATCAGCGGAAGCAATAAATCATAGAAACGATTACCATTCACCAGGGTATGTTGATGAAGATTGATTCTCGCAGGCAGCCTGCGCAGTCCCACGAGAATGGCCATAACTTCCTCGACTGATGTCGGAATTGAGTGATCTTTACGTTCAGACAATCCTCTCTTCGACGGCTTTCCGTCAGAGTATTGATCATCAAATTTTGAGCACTGTAAGATTTTATATAAATTTCGTAAGGTCGCGGACAGCAGCAGCAAACTACCTTCTGATCTTCTGTTGTATGTCCCAAGTCCGATCTCGACGTCGTGTGGGCGACGATCTACGAGACCTCCTCAATCTGCTCTCAACTCTTATCACAGTGAATAATCAGTTAGATTAGATTGGGGTTCCAGATAAGTTGAGGTGACTTATATACATGGGCTACAGCAGGGACCAGGAGGAGAAATTGGGTTGGGCCTCCATTGGGCTTATGTATCCAAGCTTAGCCCAAAGCTTATACTTAAGTCCAATAATAATAATATATTCCACTAAAATATTATTACTGCACTGCCTTTCCAATCCCAAAATTACGTTTTGGGCTCCTTCTTATTATGAGTCCGTTAGTCTCCCCATGTTTAAAATATACAATGTCCATTAATTAATTTAAGTTACTAACAACTCAATTAATTAATATCTCATCCAAGAGTAGTACCACTCAACCTCATTATCATGCCGGAATAAAATCCACCTGTAGGGTTTACATGATAATCCTTATGAGCTCCTCAAGGGGATATCATCAACCTATGACGGGCACGGATTCCTTCTACAATCAACAGCACACCATAGAGACAGCACTACTTCCCAACTCATCGAGTTTGTTGATTTAATTACATGTAAATCTCACCCATTGATGAATCAAAGAAATACATACTGCCCTACGTGTCGAGGTTATTGTATAGGGATTAAGAGCACGAACTTCCATAATAACTGAGTTCAAGTTCTCCTATAAGTCAGTATAAGTCGAACGATCTCAAGCGGTCCTGCTCAATACACACAAGTGCACTAATGTGATTCTATAGCCAAGACAAGCTAATACCAAACCACACTACAACCATCCCGATAGAGAGTCCCCGTCTATCTCGGTTGTGAGCATCTGTTTATACTTTATAAGGAAACCGATAATATGATCTTCCGCGTGTTGTCGCACAACATATTATCTACAGTATAAAGTAAGTGGACTATTGCATCGAACATATAAATAAATTATAAGATGCAATCATTTGATCATATGATTATCATTTCAAATTAATTGTTATAAGATTGTTCATACAAAAAAGCTAGACTTTTAGTATACAATCCAACACTTTTAACCTTAACTGGATCACTTAATTAAGTCCATAAAATAATTGAATAGCTAATATAATTGCATAATAATATATTGCCCACAATTAGATTATAATGGAAACTAATAAATTTTCAACAATCTCCCACTTGGGCTATATATATTTTCCGAAAGTAATTATATCAAGAGTCCTTAGTTGCGCAACTTTATGTTATTCCTCTTCAGGCTATACTTAACAATCTGGTGCATCTCATATACTAATATGGAACTACCGCGACATTCACCACATTATAAATCGTAGTTAAACCCCGACAATCACCAATATCAATATACTCAATAACATAGATCAAATATGGTGAGTAGCATGGAAATTACATGCAATGTGATCAAAACATGTCTATTTCCAACTGGTCATACTTTAATCTTTAGTGAGATCAATTCATAATGTAAAATGTTACAAAATGAAAATTAACATTAGTGAATTCACAATGAATTCAAAACCATCAAACTTATTCTGTAGAAAACTGAATTATTCAAATTAAAGTGTCTTGAAAACTTTAAAGAACAATAAATATAGACTCCCACTAAACTAATGTATTCTTAAACCATAAAACACCCACATGAGTAGCTAGCTCAAATACAGGGCATTGAATACATAAGTGGTGAATCCTCATTTGGAGTCTATCACAATATGCTCTACTAAAATTTTATCTACACAAAATACTTTCTTTAACAACCAAGAATGCTATGTCAATATGCTGGACTTATAAGAATTCTTGTCGTTAATACTTTACTGCGAACTAACTGTCACAATCAACTTTATGTGACAAAGCTTCGCAACCTTTATTTCATGTTTGAATGCCCCTTAGTATGCTACTATTTCTGTTGTCATGCTTAATGAGCTACAATTGTTTGTTTAATGCTTTTACATGTACAACTCTCCCGACCAACAGAAGATGTAGCCTAAAGTGGATCTTATACCGTATTGGCATCCAACAAACTCATGATCAGACTACTTTATGATCTCTAACATATCTGATCTTGTATGTGCAAGCATGTTATCCTTAGTTCACTGTAAATACCTTATAAAGATCCATGCTAGAGTTACTTAAATGTCTACTTAATATACCAACAACATACACCAAATTAAGTCTTGTAGAGACCTCATCATATAACAACTTCCAACAATCAAAGCATATAGAATATTTCTACATTTCTTAAATCTTTAATATAACTTTAGGGTACCTTATTGAGACTTCACTTATCTCCTTAGTTTAACTTAAATATTCTCCCATTGAATCACATAATCATCTTCATTTGTCTAAAAACTAAGACAATTACCTCATGATGATACTTGTGATTCCAATATGGAAAAACTTACTTGAATGCATAGATGGTTTTTTTTTAATTCGTAAACCGTTAAGATCGTTCCATCAATGTTTCCATCAAGAAACTATCTTTACATCCATCTAATTTAATTCAAGATCAAATTGTGCTATTAATGTCGCAATTATCTTAAAACCATGCCTTCCTTCCCTTTTGAGTATAATTCTTTATCAAGATGCAAACCTAATCATCCAAATTGTCTCTCTCCCAACTCTAGTGGTTTCCTTAGTGACATTAATTCTTGAGGTTGTTGAATTTGTTATTCCTTAAATATTATTGACATTGTCATATCGTTATTCTGAATTTGCACCAATTCTTTAAAGAATAAGTGGGATCGAATCGACTCCCCCTTAAGGACAATGTCTCTAATATTATTCTTCCCCCCAAATCAATATCATCATAGAATACCGTATTACCCGTCTCAAATATGATCCGATCAATTGGATCATAAACTTATTATCTTTATTTAATACCAATAAAATAGCTTGTATTTATTTGAATCCAATTTTCTTTAGTAGATCCTAATGATCTAGCCTTAGTTGGACATCACCATATGTAAAACTCAAAGAGTTTTCACAACTACTTTGGTTGGAATTTCATTGAGACCATAAGCTGCAGTCTTTAGTATTTCTCCCAATTATTAACCATATGTTGTGAAGTACTATTTTTGTCTTTTAACTACAGCACAACACCATTCATACTAAGTAATCTTAATATGGTGTATTATAAAACAAATCCACAAGCCTTCAGGAGTAAACAAAAGGTTGTACTTTAGTTGTCTTTAGCAGCTTTCTTAATGAGTTTTCTTGTATTGTCCTTATACTTTATTGAGACCAAATTTTCTTGAAACCTACTAGTCTCATCTTTATTGTTGAAATTCTCATAATGTATGATTTTGTTGTTGATATATGGAAAACTTAATCAGCAGACTTCTTGATTATACAAAGAATTAATCCAAAATGATTATCATGCATGCTTGCACTAAACTTTATAATCTTTCAAAATTTAAATAAATTAGAATCATCTTGAGGATTCGAGCACAACATTAGTATCAAGTCTTTGGATAACAATACTAATTTAAATGATGCTTTCACGCAGTGGTCAAATACTGACAATAAAAAACTGTCAAACAATAGTCTTCCTTTGGGCTGACTTATTACTCACATGTAACCAAATAATCATCACGTATTACCACCACAGGTGCTTATGTATTTCGGGCTAGATATTAATCTACCTTTGGGCCGATCAATACCCGCATGAAGATATATTTGCACAACATTATTAATTGGGGACCCATCTCAAGACACCAAGTGTAATATTAACCTCGTCTGTGGACAAAAATTAACTACAATGGTAATCTTGGTGTAACAATCAAGTATTGACAATAAGTTCTGTCAAACAAGAGTCTATCTGTGGACCGACTCATGTTCACATGAATAATCCAAATAATTATCACATACTTATTATCACATGTGTGTTATTATTCTGTCAAAATGTGCCTACCTGTGGGCCGAACACATAACACATAAATAATACAACACCCATCTATGTAATTTCAATAAAGCTTTTCTCCACACACGATATTGTTGTGGTAACATGGTGCTTTGATTGACTAGATTGAAGGTTTACTAGACTAATTAAATAAATATTAAAATATTTAATTCAATTAAACGACATTGAACTGTCTCCCCAATTTAATTTAATTAAATTCCACAATTTTAATAGGAATTTAAAAAGATTTATATATTTAAAAATAATAAAAAAAAATTCTTAATTTGATTAGGAATCTAAATCCTGTATCCATATCTTTTTAACCAAATATGTAGGCTATCGATCAATAATTATTAACAATCAATTAATCAACTGAGTTATTGTTTACATTGATTAAATAAAACAAAATCCTTCCCATAATTACCAAATTGCTTATTGTACCAATTTAAATGGCACAACCAAAGATACCAATGTATCTTCCATATATCAATTCGATGATTAAATTGTACAATATCAATTCTCAATAATTTGATATGATTCCAAATGTGGCCATCAACCACTCGCATAAATTGACAATCAATTAATATTCATATCTTTATATGTATTGCCATTTTTACCAACTGCCATATGTATTTTATCATCACAATTCGAATTTCTATATGTGATTTAATAGGCATACACATGTTATTACAAAGATCCCAAATAAAATCTGTTTCAAATTTGAAAACTGGTTTAATATACCATATATAAATTAATTAAATTAATAGCCCAAAAAACACATATATTACGTGATCATATGTGAACCCAAATTACTATTATCATCATACTGCCATAATTTCTTTTGTGACTAGAGTGTGCAGTTACCAAATTGCCACATATACAAGGCAATATCATATTTGATATTAAGATAATAGATCACAAAGATCAAGCTACGCATGTGTATTCCGAATCCAAAAGTACTCATGTGTATACATTTTCATAAATATGGGCATGGAATTAATACTAGCAAATAACATATAGTACATCCAGTCTGCTTGATTAAGAATAATTAAGAATTAGCTGTCAGCAGAAAGTGCACAATGAAATCCCTACTCATAATATGGCCATTGACCGTCTGACATTAAGAGATTGAAAATTTACACAAAAGTGTAAACTGAATCCAAATTAATATCACTAATCAGAATTAGAACACTTAAGCGCAACAAAATATTAGAATCAATAATCAAAATTATTGTATATAGCCGAATTGCCATTCCATACGTATTCACAAGTCATTGACACACAAGTACATGATATATTGTAAAGTGTTACAATTAATTTAACACGCCACAATTTAAATCAATAAATTAATCCATCGGAAGCAATTTTTCATAACGGATATCAATTACCAATGTAATTAATAACCCAATTGGATTAAAATTTCCAAATTTCACCTTCTATTAATAAACCCAACTTAATTGGATAATAATATTATCACCACTCAAAACTAATTTGGCATGAATTAAGAATTACCAAATTAATAACGATCCCTTAATCATAAATAATTTCAATCATTTGGTACATATATCTCAACCAATAATTAACATATCTCAATTGATAAAA
This sequence comes from Pogostemon cablin, assembly GCA_023678885.1. NCBI lineage: Eukaryota > Viridiplantae > Streptophyta > Magnoliopsida > Lamiales > Lamiaceae > Pogostemon > Pogostemon cablin. Next base: position 29,409,072 of record CM042975.1, read on the forward strand.
ATAGTTGAAATAATTCACTAAATTTATAAAATGGATCTCACGCATTATCACGCCACACATATACACATATTTTTCAAAAGAAGATAAATGTTACGAAAATTTGACATGTCCATTATTACAATACTGGCTTAAATGTTTGCATTTCCAAATTCTAATTATGCATAGGCAACCAATAATTAATTGGCTATTTGCCTTAAATACCATATAAATCACCAGAACATGATTAATGTTTAAAAGCATGTAATAGCAATCCACGGATTCTCATAAATTATGTGTGTACCAATATAACGAATCAAATAATTAATCCTCATAAATCATCACAAAATTACATAATTAATCTAAATTAAAGATGCCAATCCACCTTTTAAATTAAATTAATGAAAAGCAGTTTAAATAATATCTCATGTATTCTTTAAAATAATGTGGCGCAGCACTAATTTAACCAATCACTAGTCCGTGAATAACAACCACAGCCACAGGATATGGCACTCATAAACTTAATTTAAGTTTTTAGAGTCTAATTCATCATGATCAGCAACGTAATTAATCAAGATATCGAAAGCCAAATCCATTAGCTTATAAAGAAAACATAATCAACATTTTTAATCCTCAATTAAAATAGTACATCTTTTCATTGACGGTACAAAATATCCCAAATATTTGAGGTTACAAACACAACAAGTTCCACATCATTAGATACACATAAACCATCCAATTTATTCCATATATGGATTTCTCACTTTAATTATGTGTATATTATAAAAAAAAATGCGAAACAAAATCGAGGCTTTACATGTTCGAGAATTAATTCATGATTAGTCAACAACTTGTATTAATAATCATAACTATATCAAATCTCAGAGAATCATATATAGGGTGGCTCTTATACCACTTGTTGGAAATTAATCCATGAAACCTTAAACCCTATTATGATTAACGAGATCAAACTGTAATGCGGAAGCGTACCTTAATCCATAGAATCGTTTAGATGGAGCACAAACTCGGGTATAACCTTCCTCAACTAAGTCTCCTTATTCCTTATGGGACCATAGTAATCCCTCCCGATGGGGAGAAGGGAAGACAATGTGCGGCTTAGCATTTTTGGGGACCATAACTGGGAGTCTTTATATACTACACAACTGGGTCACTCATTATCACACAGTCATGTAGTATTGGGTATCTACTCAATTGGCTCATATTAATTATTATTATTATAGCTCATGGACTTTTAACCTTAACTGGATCACTTAATTAAGTCCATAAAATAATTGAATAGCTAATATAATTGCATAATAATATATTGCCCACAATTAGATTATAATGGAAACTAATAAATTTCCAACAATATCATCCATTACAATCAGGAACCCTTCTTCCCTTCAGTGTTTTGCTGAACTTTCTTCTTCCATTTCCAGGATTTTATTTTCCCCATGCTGATCATGACATTTGAATTAAAATGTCAGTTAATTTTTTGGAGAAATTGATGAAAGATTATAACAAATGATGGAAGACCCTATATGCTTGAAGCCACATCACAGGAAGATTAACAAATGGTGTAGAGTTTGAACTTGATCATTCACATCAGGTTGTCCTCCCGACTCATTAGATCCTCCAAATCATGAATCAGAGACTGAAGAATCAGGAGGGAATCAATGGTGGAAGTAGTGAGAGTTTTATAAGGTGATCTGCTGAAAAATGGCATCAGATGTAAGAATCTTACTGTCTTATCTTTCAAGAGGTTGCTATGGTTTAGAAGAAGGCCAATTCTGCCTTTCATATTTATCGAAGATCGATTGATGGAGAAGAACAAGGAATGGACCAAACTTCCAGCTTCATCTGCCACTGCTGCAAAGTTTGCCGTGAGTTTCTTGGATTCAGCTTCATCCCGTCGGACACACAGCATCAGACACGTGTCCCTAAGAACAGTGAGAAGGAATCTCAGCTCTTTCTCAAGATTGTGAACTCGATCATTACACGGTTAATCAGCAGGTTTATGCTGTAGTAATTGAAGAAGGAAACTGATGAAAGCTTCCATCAGTTGATGCCTCTTGACGTTTGCTCTTGTTCAGATGAGACATTCCCGGCCACCGCAGGGCAAACAGGCTCCGTATCTCCTGTGCGAAAGCAGCTACGTAGTAGGCCGAAACTGTTGATCGTCGAGGCACAGCAAGACTTATAAACTTGAGCATAACATTGGACATCTTTGTACAACGCACTCCCCCAACATGACTGCATATCCTGGAAATATTTGAAAAATAGTGATCAATGATAGCAAGATGTAACTCATTCCACTGAAATCTGACTGCATATTTCCTCTGTTTCTTTCTCCAAATTCTGTAGAAACAACCCATGTGTAATCTAGTTTGGTAATAAGGCTGGCTACAGAGGGTGTGGTTGCATTAATGAAAATCATCAACGGCTAATTTAGGAGTTAAATATTCATTATATTGTACACTTATTATCTGTACATAAAAAGATGCATCATCAATGTTGAGTGCTAATAGCCTAAAAGACTAATGAATTGATCTAAAGATGGCCCTTCAATTAAGGAAAATCTCATTCAAGATAAAGGTCAGACTAATCATTCAAAATAATCAACAGATAATTAAGTTATGTTCAGAATTCTCTTGTTTTAGATTTATGATCCAATTTCTCTTTAAACTGAAAGTCTTGTTTGCAAGACTTAATAATATGTCAAGTGATTCAAGTACAATGAGTTGAAGTACACAATGACATTATTACCCTTGAATTTTGCAATTCCATTTTCCAGCATATTACAAAATTTTGCTGAATTTTTTCTTATAGTGTAAAGTACACAACTAGAAAAAAAAGGGTTTATTAATTATAGGTACGTGTATTTATAACCTAATTATTAATAAATACATTAATCTAATATAATAACTACGAGATACATAACGATTTTTTTTCTCCCAACATTACCCTTGTTCACAACGTTTAATATTCATTGTTTATACAGAACAATAATTTCGTTGAACACTAATGTACACTACATCAAACTAATATTCAACGTTTAATATTAGTGTACACTAATGTACACTAATATTTAGTGTACACTAATATTAAACGTTTATACAGAACTAACATTTCTTTTGTCAATGTACACCGATATACACTATTATTATACTTATCACTCGAGAATTTAGGAGAGGGAATTTAAGAAAAAATTATTTTCCTAATTCTCTCTGCGGTGACTTTATTTTATTCCTCTCTCTAAATGCACGCTGATGTACATATTTTAAAAGAAATAATTTAGAAAAAAATCATTTTCCCTCTGCGGTTATTCCTCACTCTAAATACACGTTGATATACAGATTTTGAAAGAAATAATTTAGGAAAAAATCATTTTACTAATTATCTCTGCGGTCACTTTCTATTATTTCTCTCTCTAAATGCACGCCAATGTACATATTTGCCTTCGTTCTTCTAATGGTGACTACATGTGACAAGTTTCCAATTAATTAATAAAAGTTCAGATTGATTAAGTACATTGTGCACACGTGTGTACAAATTAAGATTGTATTCAATGACTCTATCTTCGACAATTATTTATCTCACCTAAATGTACACTGATGTATATACATATAAATACTTAATCGTATTTTTTTTAATTTGTTTCACACGATGCACACTGATGTTCAGTAAGTATGAGTAATATGGGAAAAACAAAATTAAATTTTGTATCTGTGCGTAATTTTCTATAGCGAATGTATGAATTAGTAATATCTAAATACGTTTTGTACCTAATATTTATCGACAAAAAAAATAACTCCAGAAATTTTCATTATGAGTGCAGGTGTGGAGCTACGTTAATGCCATAGGGGTAGGGGTGTAATCTAGCCGATCGAGCTGAGACTAGTTGAACTTTTCACTAATTGAATAACATATGTTAAGCAGTAAATAAGCTCGAGCTTCGCCTCTTCCCTCGTGTTGGATTGTGTAGCTTCACATTATGTGCAGTTAGTTTGCTTTTGATTTTCATCTGAAGAATATCTGGTAAGTAATAATGCATATATCGTTTTTTACATTGATTAATTGCAGTGAACATCTATGTACACTTTCCTATTATGATAACAAAAACGTCCTTAAGCATCAGAGTATTGTCTTACATTTTTAATTCTAACATGATAGATGTACATATACAGTATCTCTTATTTTACATCTAGAATTATAACTTCATGTTAAAGAACATTAAACAACAGTTATTTCCCTTGTTAAAGGCTTTGTAAATTTTGTTTCATATGTACATTATTTACTACTCCATTAATACAGAAAAATAATATTAACCCCGTTCTATATAGGAGTCTGAAAAGTATAATTTTCTATGGAATTGTACAACTTTTTACAAAAGATAAGATATGCGGGTGAATATCAATTTCGGTCCTTTAAAATATGTCAAATCCAATTTCAATTCTAAAGATTGGTAATTTCTCAAAAGTGGTTCTTCGGTGTCCGAAATTAGTCATTCTAGACCATTTTTGGTCAATTTTTCGCCAGAATTCTGCGATTTTTTGGCGAGAGTTAGTAAATTCAGGCGATAAAAGAATCAAAAGTGGACTAAAAGGATTAATTTCGGATATAGGATGATCACTTTTGAAAAATTATTAATCATTAAGACTACAATTGGACTTGGTCTGTCCTAAAGGACTAAAATTGATATTTTTTCCTAAGATATGCACATATAGTCTCTTCTGTCGGCGCACAATGAGTATAAGGTATAATAATTTGTTCTAAAAGATATATATTTTAATTAGTAAGAGTGTAGTTTTTTCATTGAGAAGATTCACAGACTTTAAAAAAATATTCCCTCCGTCCCAGGAAAGTTTGCACACTTTCCATTTTGGGTTATCCCACAAAAGTTTGCATCTTCCTTAAAAAGCGAAAATTCAAACACAATCACCCTTCCACATACACTTTATTTATAAAAAAAACCACCTTTATCTAACACACCTAACATACTTTATCATTTATTTATTAAAAAAAATACCATAATACCCCTAAAAATTATTACTTTCTTAATCTCTGTGCCGAAAAGGGTGTGCAAACTTTTCTGGGACGGAGGGAATATGGATTTTTGGTGCTACGTTGTTACCGAGCACAAACAAATTTTAGTCCAAGGAAGTTAGGCATATGATAATGTGAGAAGTTGTGGACGATGGATATAAAGAATTACGGATACATGAAATTCTTGAAAGAATATGTAAGGAAGAGTATCCAGATATCTTTTTTATTTTCTTAAGAATAATAATTAAGGCAGCAGCTATAGTCAAATCAATTATCTCTAAAACCTTATATGATGTCACTTGTAAATCTGTGCTAAGGTAACATAAAAATTCTTCAGTGGAAATGACACATATAAGCCACTTTTACTTAAAATAATTTTTTTAGCTATCTATATTAAAAATAATTTATTCTAATCATTTTTATTGGAGGTGGTCAAAATGTCTTTTGAAAGGGACCCACTAATCACATATTGAGGAATCTGATGCCGCTCTTTTTGACAAAAAAGTACTATAGTACAATAATTTATTTTACAGTCTACTGAGTGCATTAATTTATTGATTTTACATGCTTTATGAATGTATTTATTTATTAAAATGCAAAAAGATGTATTTTATGATTTTTTTCTCTAGGGAAAAAAATATATAGGCCGAATAGAACAATCATTTGGGTGGAATAGAAGACATGTAGGCCGAATAGAAGAAACATTTTATCCGTATAAAATTTTTTTCTAATTTTTTCTAAAAAAAAAATAGGCCCTATAGAACAACCATTTGGGCCGAATAAAAGACATGTCGGCCGAATAGAAGAAAAAATTTATCTGTACGAAATTTTTTTTTCCGAAAAAAAATATAGGCCGAATAGATTAACCATTTTGACCGAATAGAACAACCATTTTGGTCGAATACATGTAGGTCGAATATAAGAAAAAAATTATCCGTATGATTTTTTTTTTAATTTTTTCTAGAAAAAAATATAGGCCGAATAGAACAACCACTTGGGCCGAATAGAACAACCACTTGGGGCGAATAGAACAACCATTTGGGCCGAATAGAAGACATGTAGGTCGAATAGAAGAAAATTTTTATCCGTATGAAAAATTTTTTGGGAAAAAAATATAGGCCGAATAGGCCAAGTCGTATAGACCGAATGAAAGAATTTTGGTCCGAATAGAAGAATTACTTTTTGAGATTTTTCTATAATTTTAAATGTGGTCCCACTCAACATCATTTAATGCGATCAATAAAAACATAATGATGATCCCATAATTTTTGTCCTTTCTCATGACAGTTATGAGGTAAATTGGGAATAAATCCTTAATAGTGATTTAAAAAAAAAAATTATGCAAGTGGACAAATAAAATGTAACTTGATACATAGCTGCGACTTTTGGCATCTATAAATAAGATTAGGAATGGTTAGTGCAATAGAGTGATGAAGTTGAGTGCCAAATGAAGGGAGTCTTGAGACTTGAGAGTGTCTTGAGTGGAGATAATAAGTGAAATCATAAAATATTATGTGAATTTAAAAAAAAAAATTCCAACCTCAATAAATATTAACTTTTTCCCTTGGATTCCACATGGTGCAGAAGAACAGCCATTAAGGTTTGTAAACGAATGGAATCGAATATTAAGATATTTAAATGATATTTAATTAAATATTCGAATATTTGTATTCGTATTCAATTCAAAATCGAATATTAAGATATTTAAATGATATTTAATTAAATATTCGAATATTTGTATTCGTATTCAATTCGAAAGTAATAAACAAACTATTCAAATATATTTGAGTATTCAAATTTAAACATTCAAAATTATATATTCGAATCGCGAATTCGATTCGAAATTGTAAATTCATTTTTTAAAAATAATGTTTAATTTCTATTTATAAGAATAAGAAGATTTATTGATTTTTTTATATATATATTTTCTTGTACTATTAATAAACTTAAGAATAAAATAGGGTCAATTACTATGAGATATATGAAATAATGAATAATTACTATAAATTACATGACTCAAATAATTAATACTCATAACTATACAAAATAGATTGTGATACCATAAATACCCCTATGTGTTTGCACATTTTGTTTTGCACAATTTTATTTTGCACAATTTCTTTTACACATTTTGTTTTGCACAAATTTTTTTGCATATTTTATTTTGCAAATTTTATTTTCAAAATTTGTACGAGAAGGCTAGTGGAGTTGGTCTCATAGTTCTGAAAATGGTAAATTTATATATTTCAGATCCCATCGGTTACATAATGCTTGCGCATCTGCTAGTCAAAGAAAAATAACAACCATCTATCAATTTAAGCACCTACTCAGTCGTTTCCATTCTTGAAGTTCAAGAATTGATAGACTATGAGGTATTCCATTCTTTCTACTACATCTGTGTTTGCTCTAAGTTGTTCTCCAAACAACTGCCTGTTTCTTTCCACCCATGTTTGGTTGATGACTAATGTCAAGGTGGTCAGTAGGAGCTTTCTTTCTTTGTTGTTCTTCGATGTATCTCTAAAGATGTGTCGAAGTGCATCCGCTACTGATTTGGGCTTCCTCCTCCACCCTATTCGGTCCTTGATTCTTTTTCCATATCATGTCTGTATAAGGACATTCAAAAAATGGGTTTTTTTTGGGTTTCCAAGTTCCCTACACAAAATCGACATTCTCTATCTTCTATATCACCCCACATTCTGTCCTTCGTTAGTAGCCTCTGCTTATGGAGTAACCAAAGCCTGAAGCTTTGCTTTTTCATGATTTCTTTATGCCAGATATTTTTGAACACGAATGATCGTTGGTTTGTTGTTTCCTCACACATCAGTGTGTACATCTTCCCACTTCTATATCTGCCATCATGGACACACTTTTGAATCCTCATGTTCCATTGTGTGGTTTCTTCTCTCTCCGCTGTTCCTCGTAGTATGGTATCTCTGACTTTCAAAAGTGATCTCCAGCAGTGTGAAGCGTAGGGGCTCGGGGCATACGTTCCTAGTTGAGTCTGTTTCAGGTAAACTAGTGAATCCATTTTATCCACAGAGAGTCTTCTTTCTTATAAATATCCCACATTGCTTCAGATAGTAAGGCCATGTTCCATTTACTAAGGTCTTTTAACCCTAATCCTCTATTGATTTTTGGCTGTGTGACGTCCGTCAAACCTACTAAGCTGTACTTAGATCCCAAAGGAAGTGTCTCAGGATTCTCTCCAGACGGTTAATCACCACTACATGAATGCTTACCATTGAGAACCAGAACGTGAGAATACCATAGACTCCCGAAGAGATAACTTCCAATCTTCCCGCAAAGGACAAAACTTTGGAAGAGCAAGTTGTGATGTACTCCGTGACTGCTTTCACTAGTGGGTCGAAGTGGGATGCCGGCTGCCTCTTACTATTTACTGGAGGTATTTGATTGGAAGCTCTGCTAACTGGAAAGGTAGGAGTGTCCTGATGCTGGTTAGTGTATCTCTAGGAATTCCCACTGCATACAGGTTAGATTTCTCAGCATTTACCAACAGTCCTGAAGATTCTCCAAACTCCTACAGTACCCTTTGTATCGCAGTTGCTATAGTTACATCTCCATGTGCTACTATCAATAGATCGTCTACAAACATGAGGTGTGACATCTTGTTTCTCGTACAGAATTTGAAATGGTATCTGAAATTCCCCATTTGGTGTTCCTATTTAATGAGTCTGGATAGGTATTCCATGCAGACGACGAATAGAAGTGAGGATATGGGGTCTTCCTGCCTGAGTCCTCGCTTCCCTTTGAAGAAACCTTCCAGAACTCCATTGATGAGCAAGGAAAAGGTGGCTGTGGAAATACACTGGGAAATCCATGTGATTATTTTCTGTGGGAAACCAAGTTCTAAGAGTAAGTTTAGTAGGAACTCCCAATTTACAGTATCATATGCTTTCTTGATGTCCACCTTCAGTGCCAGTCTTGGTGAGATATTTTTGGCTTTGCATCCATATTTCAGAAATAGTTCTTGAGCTAACATGATGCTGTCTCTCATCTTCCTTCCTTTCACAAATCCCGAGTATGCTTTATCAATGATACTGGGAGGCTATCCTTTAGTCTATTGGCAATAATCTTTGAGATGATTTTGTAGACTATATTGCAGCACGAGATAGGTCTGAAGTCTCCCGCGGATGGTTGAAAGCTGTTCTTCGGAATTAGTGACATAAAGGTTGCGTTTAGCTGCTTCAGCATTTTTCCTTTATCAAAGAATTCTTTAACTGCTCTTAAAACATCCTGACCAATTGTGTCCCATGCATAATTAAATAATACTGTTGTGTACCCATCCGGTCCTAGCGCCTTATTTCTGTCAATGCTCTTTATCGCCTGGAGTATTTCATCTTCTGTTACTTCACTCTCCATTTTCCTCTTTGCTTCCTCTGTCAGTGTCGGTCCCATGTTTACTACTTGCGGATCTACCTGTCCAGTTGCATTCCCTTCCTTCCCATAGAGCTCTGTGTAAAATTCCAGTATTTTGTCTACCATTTTGGAATTGCTCTTGGTCGGACCTTACTCGTCAAAGACTGCACTGATGTAGTTTCTCTTGCTATTTTCTTGATCATTGAGTGGAAATACGCAGTGCTTTGATCCTTAGTATTTATAAACTTTTTTCGCAGCATCCGTTGAATAAATTTGGTTTCAAAATTTTCAAGAGATTGTACCTCCTCCAATTTTCTTTTCATATCCGCCCATTTGTCAGTACGCTGCATGTCAGTCATACAGTGACTCTGCAATTCCTCAAGCTCTTTCCTCCCTCTCGATACTCTTTCTGATATATGCATGAAATTCTTTTTGTTCAGATTTCTAAGTATCGGCTTAAGTGCTTTGAGCTTTTGGGCGAGTACAAACTGCTTGGCACCTTTAATCGGTTTCTTCCATTCATTCCGAAACAACTCTTTGAAACTATTATGTGCTGTCCACAAATTTAAGAATCTGAACGGTTTTGGTTTCCAGGATTGATTCGGGATTAGGGAGGTTATTGATGGGCAGTGGTCCGATATTGTTTCTTGGGGAATGAATTCAGTTTCCAGGATCCAACCCTTGCTTCTCCACAGCTGACAGCTCATTACTCTATCCAATTTACTCTAGTGTGATCCATTCGACCAAGTAAAAAAGCAGCCTCGCGATAGAGTATCTTGGAGTCCCAAAACTGCACATGTATCTGCAAATTCTTGCATTCCATGGTTTGCAATATTTGTTGATCTTTCTCCCTAGGCTAAAGTTGTATTAAAATCACCCAAATTGATACGACCTTAATTCAATAAAAGGAAGATACAAGATAGGCACTCTTCGAGCGAGTGTAAGCTCCAAAGAAATAGAAGGGAAATAGGGAAGAAGGGTTACAAAGGGGGGAGATTGAGAAAGGGGAAGGGAAACCTGGGAAGTGAAACAGAGGGAGAAGGGGAGAGCGAAAGCAGGAAGTCCAATAATTCTTCTCTGCCTTCACGAGTATTAGTTTCCTAATTTATATACCATCATGGAGATGGGCTTCCCATAAGCCTCATGGGCCATGAAGTTGGGATGCAACTTATTTGGGCCGTATCACAAATCATCCACGGCAACATTATTTCATGAAAATTTTGTTCTAGATAGGACCAAAGGTTTCTTCGAACAATGCAAATGAGATAATGAACTTCCTTGAAGAGGTTAAACAAGTAGCCGAAGCTGTTACAGCTTGTTCATGAAACTTAAAATCCTCAAGAGAGATTCTACTAGTTTTCCAAGCCACTAGGATTCTTCCTCTAGGATCTAAGTTACAGTTGTGGGAGAATGATCAATCCCCGAAGATCTTCTTGACTATCTTCTCCAACTTCTCTTTCTTCACTCTCAATTCCAACAAACCTGCCACTACTACATCTTTGTCTTGCACTTCATAGCCCATCATCCCTTAAAAGTAGGATGGTCTATCACGTTCACATCAAAACCCTCCGCAAATTTCATTCTGTTTAGTAAATAAATCTCTCTTCATATCATAACAACTCATAAACTCTACCCTTAATTAAATTAGCCCTGCTATCACCTCTTTGATAGTGTGGTCAAGTGCATTAAACATACAAGGTACAAGGCATGTCCAAGGTGGGCCCATGAACATTAAATGCAACCTGCAAGTGAAAACAAACCCAGCGAATTTCTTAAAAAAGTGCCGGAAGCTTGCTGCAGACGTCGGAAATATGCTGCTCATCGGAAACGGAACACCGTCGGCAGGAAACTGAAACCAATATTGATTGAGCAGATTGGATCCGCCGTCTGATGTATCGCGAGGAGCCATGAAGAGTGGTCGAAGCCCCTTGACGGGGAGAAGAACCAGAGTAATCTGACGGCGGCGGAATTACAGGGGGAGGAGACCGCAGCACTGGATCTGTGGCGGCGCACACCCGCTGGCTGGGAAATCATTGACGGCGGAGAAGGGGACTGCCCTAAGGAGGCCGATGGAAAATCAAATCAGACGGCTGCAATCTAGGGCAGCGGGCAAATCTACACTGGCATGATCGTCGACTTAGTCGCCGGATGGCGCTGTGACGAAGTCGGAGACGACGACTCAGAAATTCTATATCAAAGAAGAAAATTTCAGGAGAATTCGGATTTGAGAGTGAGAAGAGAGAGCTCCTAACCATCGAAGAAAACGAGGGAGCGGGGAGGGAGAGATTGGCAGGGTAATGTGGTTCACTTGTTGATTCGTGTAGCTATTAGTATTTTCTTTTTCCCTTTATATCAAGCAGTAAATAAGCTCTAAAACGTGTATACGTGGATAATAAATCCAAGAAAATACTCATCAATCACATCTACCATTAAATTATTAAAAATTATAATTAAATAATTTACATTATATATAAAATATTAAAATAGTATATATTTTCCTCTTTATTTTAAGGTTGTATAATAAAAAATTTATAAAATAAAATATTATATTTATTATATATATATAATAATTAATATTAATATTATGATTAATTAAGTATAAAAACCCCCTTTATTTTAATTATAATTTAATTCAAACTTTTAGAATTTTGCATAAAAAACAACCTTTTGATTCATTTGCAAATTAAACTCACGGGGCAGGAGGAGCTCCCCAAAAGATGATGTGGCATTTTTTTTATAATATGAAATTTAATTGTTTATTATTATAACACTCCCTCTCCTCCTCGCATCTTTAGAGATCCCTGCAGAATCATCAATACGGCGGCGGCGGCGTGTTAGTGGTTCAACGAGCAGTTGGTGGTTCAACGAGCAGTTCTGCAGGGATCTGTCTAAAAATGCAAGGAGGAGTGAGAGTGTTTTAATAATAGACTATTAAATCTCATATAAAAAAAATTACCAGGTCATCATTTGGGCAGTTTCTTCGGCCAATAAGTTTAATTTGCAAATGAATTAAAAAGTAGTTGTTTTTTTTTTTTTGCAAAATTACAAAATTTGGATTAAATTGCAACTATTGCAAAGATAGTCTAGTATTTTTATATGCAATTAACCCTTAATATTATATAATTAATATTATTATTCGAATATATTCATGAATATTCGATTCGAATACTTTACGAATTATATTCGATTTAAATATTATATTCGAACTAAAATAATAATTAAAGTTCTCATTTGAATTCGAATATCAGTATTCTAATTCAAATATTGAATCGAATTCGACTTCATTTAAGGCATTCGGAACGATGATCTGGAGGTATTCATTTCCCATATGCCGTTGCTCTTCTTGAATTTTTTGAGCTGACATCACCAATGACCCTGGGCACTGCCCTTGTATCTCAAGCATCTCCAACGTTGTGATTTCCCCGATTTCACTAGGAATGTCGAAGAGATGGTAGCAGTTTCTCAGGATCAACCGCTGAAGTTGGGGAAGATGTTTGTAGTCAAAAACAAGCCAATCAGTTAGATGAGTTATCCCATCCAACTTTAAAAATTGGAGCCTTGCGAATTCTCCCTTTCTCGTAAACCACTCTTTTTTTGCGAAGGATACAGATTTTAATTTGAGAAACTTGAGATTTTCCAATCTCCCAATCATTGACATATGCTCCTCTCCCAACTCGAAACAACTGAGAGTAAGCTTTTGGATGTTTAAGGGGAAGCTAAACATCGTCTTCCTTCCAGACTCGCAGAATCTCAAGTTGAGCGACTCGAGCTGAGTGAGGAATCTGAGATCAAGAGGTAGGCTTGTTGACAACTCGAGCTTGCGAAGACAGGCTGAAAGTTTCAGCATCTCTTCATCCTTTGTCGTCATAATACAAATTATGGAAAGAAACTCAAGCTTGTTTGCTTGGAATATTGTTTCACATTCTTCGTCGTATCTTGCTACATTGCCCACCTGAATGCACCTCAACTTGTTCATTTTGAAAACTGTTGAGGGCAGACATACTTCCTTATCAGTTTCCAAACGAAGATATTCCAAGTTCACAAAGCTGCCTATTGACGGCGGCAACTCTTTAATAACCAAGTATTTCAAACAAACCAAAAATTCAATTCCATTGTACCGTCTGTCTATGTATCCACAATGCAGGATTCTCAACAATCTTGTGTCGCGAACACACGAAGGTGAGACCCACCTTCGGCCGAAGAGAGAACCAATACGTCGGAGAAGGTGGCTTCCCCCAGCAAGCCCTCTTGGTCTATTCCTACACATAACACGCTCATTAATGGCAATGGCATTGCTACGTATTGATTAAATATAAAAGATGCATAATGGGGTCGAAGTAAACTTACCCACTCATATGTATTTGAACATCTTGTCCTTCACATATCTGCAAGCACAAGTGACGAAGAAAATCATTAATGACACAAGTTTTGACTCCGCCATCTGATCTTCGTTGGACAACCTTTACTAAGTTTCTATCAATTAGCTCCGTCAGATACTCTTCTGCTACATTCTCTGCACTCTTTCCATCATCTTTTTCTTCAGTGAATCTTTCAGCAATCCAAAGCCTCAACAACTCTCTAACATGAATTTCTTCATTCTCATGAAACACTCCAAAATAAAGCAAGCACGGTGTTAAGTGTTCTGGAAGGTTCTGGAAACTGCGTTTCATCATTGAATAGTTTCCACCATTGAATATGTGCGAGGGTAGATCTCGTCCCACTTGTTCCCAGCTACTTTTTTCCTTGTTCATAGATGAAAGAATTCCAGCAGCAATAACTACTGCATGTGGTAGTCCCCGGCAATTTTCTGCGATTTTCTTTCCAATCTCAAGCAATTCAGGGGGGCAACGGTTATCAACGAACACCATCTTTTTCAACAGCTTCCAACACTGGGCATTTGACCAATTGGGCAGCTCAAGAATTTTACTTTCAGGTGGAACCGCATCCCTGTTCCTAGTTGTGATCAATATCCTGCTTCCACTATCATCATCTGGGAAAAACATCCTCAAATGACCACACACATCTGAATCCCATATATCATCTAGTACAATTAGGTACCTTCTTCCCCGGAGTATTTGATACATCTGTTGAGCCATACTTTCTTCTTCAATTTCTATGACCCTATCCTTATCGAGCGTACCTTGTATACTAGTTAAAATCTTGGCCAACAAACTTCGCATGGTATAAGTTTCAGGAACAACACACCATGAGAGTATGTCAAAGTGTTCCCTAACTATCCGACTACTGTACACTTTCTTAGTTAAAGTTGTCTTACCAAGTCCTGGCATCCCAAGTATTGAAATAATTTGTAGGGACCTTGTTTGTCCAAGAAGCATTTCTAAGACGGACAATTTCTCACCCTCAAAACCAATATTAAAATAATTGTCCTCAAATGATAGCCGTGAGCTGAAAAATATTAAAATGTTAAGATGTCAATAATGTCATGATACTTGAAAACAACAATAAAAACAATCCAAATTAAGAAGTATTCCCTTGGTTTTTTGAGATAGGCTTCATTGTCAATTATGGCTTGTTCCAAATTATAGGTGCATTTCATTGTTTGGGTCATGAAATACAATTTTTAGTGGACTAAAATGTATTTTTTGAGAGAATATTTGCCCATAGACTTGATAAAATGTACCATATTCCAAAAAAATAAACAAATAAATAAAGTGTATGCATGAAAAATTGTTACCTATTAGTAATGATCCGAAGCCTTTCATTTCCATTATCCACTTGCTCTTGTTGAACTCTTTTAGCAGACTCGAGCAGTGACTTTTTACAAATTCCTTGTACCTCAATCAGCTGCAGCGTCTCACCAATTTCACAAGGAATATCTTTTAGATTGCCGCAATCACTTAAGAACAATCGTTCCAGAACAGGGAAATGCTCACTAGAATCTACGTTCCACACACACAAATTTTCTACTTTCATTTTCAAGAATTTGACCTTCTGGAATTCACCTTCCCTTGTATCCCATCTTCCATCTTCAAAGGAGATGATTCTCAACTTGAGAATCTCAAGATTTTCCAATCTCCCAATAATTGAAATTTCTTCACTAGTCAAACTCGAGCTAAACAGAGCAAGCTTTCTTATGTTTGATGGCAAACTGATGCCCTTCAGTCCAATATCATAGAATCTCAGGTCGAGCGAATCCAGCTGAGAAAGGAAGCTGAGATCAACATGTCGAGATGTTGATAATTTGAGTTTGCGAAGATGAGGCGAGCACTTCAACATTTGTTCATCCTTATGCTTATCAATAACAATCCAAGAGAGGAATTCAAGATTGTTTGTTTGGGAGATATTGCAATCTTCATCATACCTTGCTTCGGAGCCCACGGAAATGTATCTCAACTTCTTCATGTTTATGACTGCCGAGGACAGATATACTGTTCCATTTGTCTCTACGTGCAGATACTCCAAGTTCACAAGGTTGCCTACTGATGGCGGCAAATCTCTAATTATCAAATATCTCAAGCAAACCAGATATTCAATTCCAGATAAATAAGTGGATATGCAATCAAAATGCAACACCTTAAGTAATCTCATGTCACGGATGTGAAGTGGTAACATCGTACTAAGACCGAATAAAGAGTGCATATTCTGGCAAAAGCTCCAAGTTACAGAACTTTGAAGTGTTTGGAGGTGGTCCCCTTCATTGTATATTGATAAACAACTGCCAAAAGATTAAAAAAATAAAAGAAAGAAAGCATAAAAAAGTAGCACATCATTAAGATTATTGTGTGTCAGATCATACTTCATCATTGTATCATAAAAAAATGTTCAAAAAGCAATCAGCAAGTAGAACAAAGAATGCATTATATGATCTTAACTTGAAGTTTCAAGTGAAAAGTTAATGGAAGGATTAAATGTTAACTTACCTGCTCTCCACAAATTCCATGAAATTTTCTTCCTGACAAGTTTTCATGCACAAATCACGGAGTAGATCATGAATATTACATGTTTTAACTCCTCCATCGGACCTTCTTTTAACAACCATGATTAGACTTCTATCAATTAGCTCCGTTAAATAATCCACAGCTTTGATCTCTTTGTTTTCTGCACGCACGAATCCTTCAGCGATCCACAACCTGACCAACTTTGCCACATGAATTTCTCTGTCCTTCTGAAACGCTCCAAGATACAGAAAACAAGATTTTAAATGATGTGGTAGATGCTTATAACTGAGTTTTAAGATTTGCATCACTGAACTGTCTCCATTATCCAAAATATATGACGCCAAATTTCTTCTTACTTCTTCCCAACTTCTTGGATGCGTGTCTGTCGAAAGAATTCCAGCAATAACAACTACTGCAAGAGGCAGTCCTCCGCAGTTTGCTGCAATTTGCCTTCCGACCCTTTGCAATTGAGGATGGCAAGGTTGATTGCCGAACACCTTCTTCTCTAGCAGCTCCCAGCACTGCTTATCTGTCAAATAGGGCATTTCATA
The DNA here is from genome assembly GCA_023678885.1 of Pogostemon cablin. Taxonomy (NCBI): domain Eukaryota; kingdom Viridiplantae; phylum Streptophyta; class Magnoliopsida; order Lamiales; family Lamiaceae; genus Pogostemon; species Pogostemon cablin. The sequence goes on from CM042975.1 coordinate 29,425,921, forward strand.
CATGAAGCTACGAGGTGGAGCCACATCCCTATTCCTTGTGGTGAACAGTATCCTGCTTCCATTTCCATCATCTGGGAAACATCTAAACAATCCATCCAGCACTTCTGATTCCCAAATATCATCCAATACAATGAGGTATCTTCTTCCTTTCAAAGTTTTGTGAATGTGTTCAACTAAGGTTTCTTCTTCCATACTCAGAATCTTATCCTTCCCAAACTTATTTTCTATATTAATCAGAATAGTAGCCAGTATACCGCGCATCTGATAGGTTTGTGAAACCACACACCAGCAAATTTTATCAAACCTATATCTAAGTAAGGGATGATTGGACAGTTTATTTGCTAATGTTGTCTTACCAAGTCCCGGCATCCCAAAGATTGAAATAAATTGCCGATCTGCTCTCCATCCGGTCAGCTTATCTAAAAGATATGTTTCCTTGTCCTCAGAACCGACTGGACTATCATCCACCTCACTGTTTCTGTTAGCCCGAAACGACAGCCCTGAGTTAAATTCCCCAGCAACATGTGCCTCTCCCTCTCCGAATTTCTGTTTATTCAAGAGTTGTTGAATCTCACCCCCACAAAGCTCAATCTTGAGGTTGACGCTGGTGAGCCTGTGGATCAGATACCAAGGAGGAGCATGTCCGACCACAAAAGAGATCACAATATATTGAGCTTCATGTGCGGTATCTCCAATTCTCATCAGAGTTTCTCTTAATTCTACACTTTCTGAAGGCTGTGATCTACCTGCCAACTCGATGGAAGACTGCAAACGAGTCAAGCTTTCAAGGAGCTTTTTTATTTGATCACCCACATCAGAATTCAGCTTTTCCTCCCGGTTCATAAGATCCTTGAGATCATCAATTAGAGAATCGAGAACGTGGAGCGAGTCCATCACAGAAGTCTTTCCCGGAATTGTACAAGCTTTTCTGCTTATAAATGATAAGAATTTCATGATATCATCTTTCAAGATGTCCATATGGCGCATAACTACAGCAACCCTCTCCTCCAATTCACTAAATGCTGGATCAATGGAGAACAATAAAAGATGAAGTAAACTTCCAGCTTCATTCGCCACCACTTCAAACTTTGATATGAGTACATCTTCATCATAATCAGAAAGGTACCGCATAAATGTTGCGTCTCCAAGAACAGTGCAAAGAAACCTCAGCTCCTTCTCAAGATTCTCCAATCGATCCATCAACAAATCGATAATGGAATCCGTCTTATGGTACAGCAATTGCAGAAGGAAACTGATAAAAGCTTCCACCAATTGATGTTTCTTGATTTGTTTCGACCCTGGTTCTTCAACTTTGGAGCCATGAACACGATCTGAATCCCCTAAGCAAAAGAAACCCAGACATAGGGCGAAATTGAAGGAGCTTCCTGGACATTCGACCTGGCCTTCGTGAAACTTCTTCAACCTCGGAACCATGAACACGCTCTGAAGCCCCTGAGCAAAAGAAACCCGGACATGGGCCGAAATTGATGGACTTCCTGGACTCTCGTTCCAGCTGGTGCCTTTGAGTAATTCCGCCAAACAGATTCCGCTCAAATCATTGGAGAGGTACAAAATATAGTGGTCAAGAATTGAAATATGTAGTCTACTCCACCGAATTTCCAGTTCATCGTCAGGATTCATCCGATCAAATTTGTTGGGAAACTGAAAAAGACGATCCTTTTCTTTACCAGTACAGTGAAAAAAATGCATTGGGAAACTGAGAGGGACCATCCTTTCTTTACCAGTACAGTGGAAAAAGGTTTTGATATGGGAGAGGATTTTCGAAAGAGGGTTTTCAGGTGAAGTACATTGATAAGATTATGGATCTCAGCTGGAGGGTTTCAGAGGTGCGTAGACGAAGACTAAACCAGTTGCTCCCTGACTAGTAGAAAATATTGAATTTAGTCAATTTTGGTCTACAATGCATTCTCATTTATTTACGTCCTTTTTTTTCTTATTAATTATTATCACGACAGCATAAAAAGGCTGCCTTATAATTAATTTATTGTTATAATCTATGGTTTAATTTTGCTCCATTGTATTCTATTCATAAAATAACATTTAAAAATTATATGTATATAATTTTATACTCTCTTCGTTTCCCTCGTAATTTATTCATTTGTTGTATGTTGGTTGGGTGTCAAACAGTTAGGAGTGGGGATGACGATGAATTTATAAGTGTGGACAAAATTCTCCCTAGCATGAGGCCTTTCGGGCGTGAGACCAAAATGATAAAACCGTACAGCCCAAAGCGGACAATATCATCCCGCTCCCTGAGCGGATAAACCCAACAATTAGTATCAGAGACCGGTTCGGGCACTTTTAAAAAAATTTAGTATGGAGATGTGGTTTGTTGGAAGGCCAAGAGTTGAAAGTTGCAATATAAAATTTCAGCAGGTATTATTCGATATGTGCCGGAAATTCTTAGAACCATTCTAAGTGGGTCTACTCACCAAAAATTCTTAGAATGGATTATTCTAAACGGGTCTACTCATATGGTGTAGTAGGGTGATTCTCATGAGATTGAGAATTGATTGTCGGTAAAGACAATGAGTCTTATTTTATACTCCCTCTGTCCATCCTCAATCTATCCGTTTGCTTTTTGCGTGTGGATTAAGGAGTATTATTATTTAATATGTAGTGGGTACTTGTATTAGAGGTGTGTGTAGGTCCCACATTTTAATTGTATTAGTGGGTGGATTGGTCACATGTGTCTAAAAGTGGAAATTGATAAATTAAGAGTGGACGGCCAAAAATGGTAAAATGAATAGATTGACAGTGGACATAGAGTATTTTATTTTGACAAAGTGGAGATTGCTGGATTTGTCAATATAAAATAAGGAATTCTGCTTGTCCCACGGATGAGATATCAAAAAGGGGATTCTTAATGATAAATGAGCCAAGATCAGCTATTCAGCTTCAAGAGGTCGATCCTCTTTAAAACAGGAGCAACAACCTTATCTATTTTTTAAACCTTATATGAGTGGATAATAACAAAGTATGGACAAACCTTCCAGCTTGATTTGTTACTGCTTCAAATTCTTACAACAGATTCTGGAACTCCGCTTCCAGCTCATCATTGCCAACTAGCATCCATGATTTCTCCCCTAGAATGGTGAGAAGACACCTCAACTCTTTTTCAAGATTCTCTATGTGATCACCCATTGGATCTGTATGGAACAGTAGTTGAAGAAGGAAACTGAGAAAAACTTGGAGGAGTTGACGCCTCTTGATCCGATTATTGTTTTAGTGGAACATGTTCAACCTCGGCGCCACGCACAGACAATCAATCATCCTGGGATCCCACAAATCATCAGGCAACTCTGGTAAATCGCACGTGGTGGAAAGATTTGAGTAGTAGTCACTAACAATTGAAATATGCTTGTTGGGGACATGTTTCCTCGACCTCCATCCTGGAATGTGTTTGAAAAGCTTCAACATAACGGATTCTCTTGTGAATGTAAACGTTTTACTCTTGATAATACACACTCGTTTACTCTATTGATTGAAGCTTATAATCACACACTCACTCATATGAACAAATTGAAGAACAACAAAGCAATTATAGTGGTTCGGCTTGATGAAGCCTACATCCACTCTCAAAGGTGTTTGAATCTTATTAATGATACAACTTGAGGAGAGAAAACTGATAAACTGAAGATGATCACCTACCAAATCAAACCCTAAACTGCTTCTTATGTATATATATGGATGATCACTAGCAGATGGTGTAATCTGCATGGCTGTGAGTTTGTTAGTCGGTTAGATGGAATCTTCAACTGCAAAACTACCTCAGCTATTCTACATTCCATCTGATCAATCAACCCTCAACCATTTGATCATTCAAGCAATCTAATGGTCCATCCTTGAGCCAACTCACCAATCCTTATCTTATGTTTGATTTACTATCTTCACCAATCTCCTCCTTCCACGTATGAGCTACTTATCATACACACAAAACTGTCATGCATGCATGTGTCTATACTTTCTAACAGATTCGGATCAAGAAATTGGTTATGGATTGTTGTAATAAATCTGGAGAGAAGGATGAAAAAGAGGTGTGAATGTTGCAGATAGAAATTAGACAAAATGAAGTCAATTTACAGCACTGTTGGATGGAAGTTTTTGGTGCAACTCTATTTTGTATCATTGCTTTAGGTTCCCTTAATTAGTGTAATCTGCAAAAGAATTCAGAAAAGGAAGAGCATTGATCTCATAGCCAAAAAAATTTCAGTGATAAAATCAGAACAAGGGATCTTATAATATTGTACAGAAGCAATTCATTCATTTCATTAAAAGGCAAACCTGTAACTAATATTGATGACCACTCTGAGGCCTTCATTTCCCATGTCCAGTTGTTCTTCCTTTATTCTCTCTGCAGACTCCACTAATGGAGTTCGGCAAGCCCCCTTCACCTCAATCAACTCAAGTGGTGTGACTTCACCGATATCACGAGGAATCTCATTCAGGCGAAGGCAGTCCGTTAGGATCAAATGTTGAAGAGCAGGGAAGTGATCATTTGACTCCACAATCCACTCAGAAAATAACAAGTGTTCCAATTTTAGGAACCTCAGCTTACGAAATTCACCATCTCCTGTAACCCATCTTTCTCCATCAGCTGAATGTCCAAGTAATTTGAGAACCTCAAGGTTTTCCAGCCTCCCAATTATTGACATCTTCTCCCAACTCAACCTTGGCTCACTAAGTGTGAGCTTTTTTATGTTTGAAGGGAACCTAAATTCATCCAATTTAAACCCCATAGGCCAGAACTTTAAGGAGAGTGAGTGAAGTTGAGTAAGGAAGTGTAGATCATAATGTGGACAATCCTCCTCCAATTTCAGAAAATATATGCATTTGAGTCGCCGAAGACGGGGTGAATATTTTAACAACTCTTCATCCCTCAGCTTCTTGATAAATATCCATGAAAGGGACTCTAGGCTGTTGGTTTCCCAGCTATTCCAATCTTTGCCATATTCTAAGAACTTTCCAGGAAGGCATCTCAACTTGTTCATTTTCAAAATTGACGGGCGTAGATATTTTATTCTCAAACTCTCGGTAGACATATATTCTAGTTTCGGAAGCGTGGCAATGGATTCCCACATTTCATCTACAGCACAGGATCTCAAGTTAACTAGATACTCTATTCCAAGTATACTGCTGAAGTAGTGATTGAATTCTCTATCGTTGCACGAGAGTACTCTCAATGATCTCATATCCCGTGCATATAAGGCCTCATAAGAGTGTCCGTGTAAAGAACGAAGGTGCTGGTCTTCATCATACATAGTAAGGCATCTGAGAAGAAGACATAGCTAACTATGAATAACCTCATTCTATCTGATAATACAATTTCAAAGCATTTAAAGACTTACTCATTCTATCTGATAATACAATTTCAAAGCATTTAAAGACTTACCCTCTCCTCATATATTTCAGGAAGCATTCTTCTTCATATTTTTTCAAGCACATGTCACGCAATAAATCATGTACAATGCAGGCTTTCACTCCTCTACCATCCGAACTTCTTTTCGCCACCATTACTAGACTTCTATCTATTAGCTCCATTAAATACTCTCTCCCTGTATCTTCTTTGCTCTTCTCTTTTTCTTTGCATATGAACCCTTCTGCAACCCACGATCTCATCAACTTTTTGACGGATATCTCCTTGTCTTCTTCAAATGTTCCAAAGTAAAGAAAGCACGGCTTCAAATGGTCTTGTAAGTGCTTGTAACTCAGTTCCAGAGTTCGCATCACTGCATTGTCCTCACCACCAATATTAGAGGCTAAACTTCTTTCCACTTCTTCCCATTTACTTTCTTCCCCATCCACGGTTGAAAGAATCCCAGCAACAACGATAACTGTGAGTGGTAGCTTGCTACATTTTTCAGCAATTTTCATTCCAATCTGTTGTAGCTTAGGAGGGCAAACTCTATTGCCGAACACATTCTTTTCTAGTAGCTCCCAGCATTGCTCGTCGGACAAAAATGGGAGCTCGTGTATTATGCTGTTAGGTGGAGCCACATCTTTATTCCTATTCGTGAATAAAATCCTGCTGCCATTTCCATCATCAGGAAAACACCTCCGTAATTCATACCACACATTTGAATCCCATACATCATCCAACACAACAACGTATTTTCTTCCCTTCAATGTCTTGTAAATATGTTCCACTAAAGTTTCTTCTTCCATTTTCAAGATCTCATCTTTTTTAAGATCACTATTGATCTGAATCAAAATGCTAGCAAGTGTTCTCTGTCTCTTGAACGTTTGAGAAACTACACACCAAGAGAGTTTCTGGAACGTGTAATTAACCAAGGGATGATTGTACAATTTCTTTGCTAAAGTGGTCTTACCTAGCCCAGGCATCCCGAAAATTGAAATGACTTGCAAGCTCTCTCTTCCTCCTCCAACCAACTGATCCAAAATACTCGTCTCTTCGTCCTCAAAGCCAACAATTGTTTGATTGACCCCAGCCTGTCTACTATCTCGTAATGAAAGCTCTGCACTCAAATACTTTTCAACTTTTAATTGATATTTCTTTGTAATAACTTGGAGCTCTGTCTGTATAAGTTGAATATTGTGGTTAAGGGCAGTGAGCCTGTTGATGACATACCAGAGAGGAGCATCTTTCACCAAAAAAGCAGTGATGAGATATTGAGCTTGATGTGCCACATCTCCCATGCGCATCAGAGGCTCTTTCAGTTCTCCAATTTCTTGAGATTTCATGTGATTGATTGAAGAGGTGAAGAGTGAGAGCCCCTGATGGAGATGGTTGATATGGCACTTCACATCAGAAATGCAATCATCCTCCTGTTTCAACAGTTCCTCAAGATCTTCAACTAGAGAATTGATAATGAGCAAGGAGTTCACCCTTGAAGTCTTTGCAGCTGGTATATATATGCTGATATCAGATGACTGAATATGAGCTCGCAAGAGGTCTTTCTGGTTTATAACAGCTGCAACCTCCATATCCATTTCTTTAAACGATCGACGAGTGGAGAATAACCAGGAATGGACAATCCCTCCAGCTCGATTCCCCACTGCTTCAAATTCAGCCAACAGATTATAGAATTGAGCTTCCATCTGATCGCTGTCGGCCAGCAACCATGAAACGTCGCCCAGAATGGTGAGAAGATGCCTCAGCTCCTTTTCAAGACTCTGAATCCGATCATCAACGGGATGTGTTTTATGGTACAATAATTGCACAAGGAAACTGAGAAAACTTTCCATCTTGATCCAATCATCCTTCTCTTTCAATCTGGGCAACACGAACATCTCTTTATGTTTTCGAGTGAAAGAACATATCATCTGAGGTTCCCACGAATCACTACCACTCCATTCAGCAAAGGGAAATCCTAAACCCTGGACGTATTTTGTAACAGCTCTAGTCTGCTCGTAGTTCATGGGCTCACGATTCTTCCAATTGAAGCAGTTTAACATATTGGATGTATTCTGATCAACAAATTGGTTCTGAAATTTTTATCAAGTTTGAGAGGTGAATGAAAAATAGAGATCGAGAAGCAGAGTCAACTCAGTTCGGTCAGTAGGTGCTCCACCTTGCAACCTACGTCATTTACTCTTTTTTATTTATTTTTTTAAAATTATTTTAATTCCAAAGACGAGTAAATGTTTTGCAAAAGAGACCAGAGAATGAATAATTAATTTAGCAGCCCCCGTCTAACAATTTAATAAAGCATCACTGGTTTAATTCATTTTTAAATTGTAGTGCCTATAGAATTTTGGCTCATACCCTTTTAATAATTTGTCTGTGTCATGATCCTTAATTTAAAAGTATCAATCATAATAATATAATATAATAATATATTAAAAGTATAAAGTATTGAGGGACCACTTTATTCTTTATATTTCAATTTATTTATAATTATATTAATAATAAGTGTGAATATATTAATTTAAACGTATGTTATTTTGAACATTTTAAGATGTATTTGTTTATAATTGTTACTCCATAAAAATTGTTTGACGTTGTTATTATTATTATTAATTTGATGTATTTTGTACATATACGGCTATTGGCACAAAAATATTAAAACTTTCTTAAATCCATTTTAATTTAAAAGTAAATTTTAATAATTTTATTAATAGTGGCTTGCATTTTGATTAATATATATATTTTTTTCAATTATATTCTAAGGACCCTAATTAATCATTGTATTTACTTATTTGAAACTTATATTTTTGTTTTACTACAACTAGCATAGAACATACTTTTTTACTTATAAAAGTTAAAACTCCACTTACAATAAATTATTATATGTGTATTAATTATATAACTAATTAGTGACACTAATACTATATTTAATGACATTAATAATGACATGATTATTAGATAAAAATATTAATACTTTTTTAGTTCCATTTAGTTTAAAAGTAAATATTAATAATTTTATTATGAGAGACCCACTTGTGAGACGGGTAATTTGTGAAACGGGTCACCCATCACTAAAGTATGCTTATTGTATAGATAAAGTATGCTTATTTGCAGTTAAAGTATGTCAATAGTAAATTAAATTATAACACACTAAAATCATACTTTAATGTATAATCTAACATACTTTAGAAAACATACTTTAACAACTATTAAACATACTTTATCTAAATAATAGACATACTTTAACACGTCTCACAAACCGTCTCACCTAATTAGTGTCTCACAAGAGACTTTGTCTTTTATTATTAATGACGCATTTGATTTTTGTTTTTTTCAATTATATCCCTAAGGACCCTAACTACTCCTTGTATTTACTTATTTGGTTTCTTTAAACATGTTTTATAATTAAAAAAAAACACACACACATACACGCAATAAAAATTACTCTATTTAATTATTGTCTTATGAAATAGTACACTTTAACCCATTAAATTGACTATTCAATTCTATTACAATTTAATTTTCTCCAATTAATTTCCAATCAAATTATATTTATATCCTCTCCGTCCCATTAAAATTGTAAAAAAATAAATTTGCACGGAGATTAAAGAATATACCCCCTTCGTCCCAGGCTAAGAGGGTCATTTTACCATTTTGGTCGTCCCACCCAAAGAGTCTCATTTCCTTTTTTGGACACATGAGACCCACCCACACCCACTAATACATTTAAAACATGGGGCCCCCACACCCACTAATACAACTACCCACTACACATTAAATAATAATACTCCTTAATCCACGTGCCCAAAAGCAAACGGGACTCTTAGCCTGGGACGGAGGGAGTAATATTTTAATAAATAGTGGATTAATGATATAATATTTTAATGTGTATGTGTATTAGTGGTGTGTGTGGGTAATGTGAATATATTAATATTTTTGTGTAGGTCTCATATGCTTGAAAAGGAAATGTGAAAACTTCAAAAAAAAAAATATCACAACTTACGTGGGATGAAGAGAGTATAAAAAAGAGATGAGAGAGAAGAGAAAAAAAAATATTTATTCTTCCTCATAATCAAATTCACACACTAGTGAGAACTTCTCACATATAAAAAGTGGAAACAAGTGATTACAAACATGTGCAGCCTTACTCTTAATCCCGAATAGAATAAGCACATTACTTAGTACGTAATTGGCCCCCTTAACATAATTTCTGCCTCCATCACTGTAGTCATGTGCTACCCGATCGCATATATGGCCTCTGACCAATGTCACATCAATGTCCACATCATTTTTTTTGTTAATTACACAAAAAAATCAGCATCTTTACTTTAATTACGAATTAATCTCAATATTTGAGATTTTAACACAAAAAAATAAAATAATAATAATAATAAATAAATAAATAAATGATTGAATTGCATTTTCTTGTAAATTGCACCCACATAATAAAATTTAAATATTTATATTTAAAATTTTAATAATAAAGTTCTAATTTAATATCTAAATTTAATGTATCTATAATTTAGCCAAAAGTTTCAAAAGTGATAATGCAGTATAGTTTTTCAGATTGATTCATCATTCAGTTGCAGTTAATATGCATGCATACTCTCTATTATGATAACAAACATCACTTGGCATCAGAGCAAATAACTAAATACAAAAACCTCGTTTAAAAAAAGTTCTTTTTCCCCACTAATTCTGCTTCAATTATTCACAATCTTACCCTTTTGATACACATTATTTTTATTGGAGATTTATAAATGCAATTTATATTAATAAATGGGTCTTTTATACAGCAAACAATTCATCCGAATAATGTCATACTATAAAATAAGCTTCACTATATGCCCCAGATTTTATTACAACTATTAAGTAACTCATTACAAAAATTCAGAATATATGAGGGATCTCATGTACAGTACAAAAACATACTACTAATTTAAGGGTAAATCTAGGGTGCACCGGGTGCATCGGTGCACCTAGAGTTTATAGGTATAAATTAAGAGTTAGTGGGTGGTTATTTGTTTTATTTTTTATTATTTTATTTTATTTAATGGTTGAGATTAAATTAAAATTTAATTTAATGGATCATCAGGTGCACTCCTAATTTAAATAGAGCTTAATATAGTTATATATAATTCTGATCCGTGCAAATTCAAGGGAAAAAAGACAGTTGCTCAATAATCCGTTAATCCTTACTAAGCCAAAAAGGAAAAAAACTATGCGATTAAGTTCCAAAGCTTGCACATTTTTGTGCCTTAAGATTCTCTATTACAACTATTAAATGCAGTATTACAAAAAAAAAAAAAAAAAATTCAGAACATGGATTGATTTGTATATCCGTGTGTCATCCCATTTACTTGTCTTTGGAGTTAAAAATAAAAAAGTTTCTCTAACTAAACGTGCATACTTCTTTTCAACTCCATATTTATCTGTCTTTCTGCCATTCTATTTATAAAGCATAGTTGACTTAGCTTTTTTGTCTTGATTTCTATCTGCAACAATTCATACCTCTTTCTTTTATCCCTCCCTCCAGATTTATTATAACGCCCCATAATCAATTTCTTGATCCGAATCTCTTATGTTGAAGCTTTTCAAACACATTCCAGGATGGAGGAGGAAACGTGTCTCCATCAAGCATGTTCCAATTGTTAGAGACTACTACTCAAATCTTTCCACCACGTGCGATTTACCGGAGCTGCCTGATGATTCGTGGGATCCAAGGATGATGGATTCTATGATCGTGGTGCCGAGATTGAACATGTTCCACCAAAACGATAATCGGATCAAGAGGCATCAACTCCTCAAAAGTTTTTCTCAGATCCACCTTCAACTACTGTTCCATATAGATCCATTAGGTGATCAGATTGAGAATCTTGCAAAGGAGGTGAGGTATCTTCTCACCATATTGGGGACGTATTGGATGCTGGTTGGCAATGATGTGCTTGAAGCAGAGTTCCAGAATCTATTGCCAGAAATCGAAGCAGTGGCGAATCAAGCTGGAAGGTTTGTCCATACTCTGTTATTCTCCACTCATTTTAGGTTTACTAAAATAGACAAGGGGACTGCTGCTATTGTGAGGCAGATCGAACTCTTGGAAGCTGATCTTGGCTCACTTACTTATCAACACACCAGCTGATGCAACTCCAAGAACCAACTCCTTCCTCTTTGTCGATTCTCTAGTTGAAACAGTAGGATGATCGATTACTGATGTGAAGGACCAGCTCGACCTTCTCCATCAGGGGCTGATACTTTTCCACTCTTCAATCAATGACATCAGATCTCCACAGCCTTCAGAGCTTGGAGAACTGAAGGAACCTCTGATGCGCATTGGAGATGTTGCACATCAAGCTGAGTATCTTATCTAGGCATTTTTGGTCGAAGATGCTCCTCTCTGGTATGTTGTCAAATGACTTACTGACCTAAATCACAAGGTTGAGGTTATAAGATCAGAGCTACATCAATTTGGAGGACTGAAAGTGGTGAAGTATTTGAGTGCTGTAAGGCAATTGCAGGATAAAAGACCTATTGAGGCCGATGAAGTAATTGTCGGCTTTGAGGACAAAGAAACAGATATTTTGGAACAGCTGGTTGGAGGAGGGACATGGAGCTTGAAAGTGATTTCAATTTTCGGGATGCCAGGACTTGGCAAGACTACTTTAGCAAAGAAATTGTCTAATCATCCGTTGGTTAACTATACGTTTCAGAAGCTCTCATGGTGTTTAGTTTCTCAAACGTTTAAGAGACAGTACACTGGCCAACATCTTGATTCAGATCAATGTTGATCTTGATAAAGATAGGATCTTGAAAATGGAAGAAGAAACTTTAGTGGAAAACGTTTATAAAACTTTGAAGGGGAGAAGATATCTAGTTGTATTGGATGATGTCTGAAATTTACATGTGTGGGATGCTCTGCTGATGTGTTTTCCAGATGATGGAAATGGAAGCATGATTTTATTCACTAATAGGAATAAAGATGTGGCTCCACCTAATAGCATAATACACCAGCTCCCATTTTTATCGGATGAGCAATGTTGGGAGCTATTAGAAAAGAAGGTGTTTGGCAGTAGAACTTGCCCACCCAACTGCAAGAGATTGGAATGAGAATTGCTGCAAAATGTCGTGGACTGGAAGGAAGTTTAGCCTCTTATATAGATGGTGAAGACAATTTAGTGATGAAAACTCTTGAACTGAGTTACAAGCACTTACCAGACCATTTGAAGCCGTGCTTTCTTTAATTTGGGGCGTTCAAAGAAGACAAGGAGATCTCTGTCGATAACTTGTGGAGATTGTGGGTTGCAGAAGGATTCATACGTTTAGGAAAAGATAAAAGTGGAGAAAATATAGCCGAAGAATATCTAATGGAGCTAACTGATAGAAGTCTGGTAATGGTTTCCAAGAGGAGATCAGATGATAGAGGAGTAGAAGCCTGTGTTGTTCATGATTTAATGCGCGACTTATGCTTGAAGAAACGCTAAGAAGAAAGCTTCCTCGAATATCTAATCATCTAATGAGCGAGTAAGTTCCATATCTTGCACTACTTGCTTTCTAGCATGACAGACAGAATACTCATTCATACTAACGGTTTCTCATGTTTTGTTTTCAGTTGCCTCACAGTTTATGAAATCGACCAACGTGTTCGTTCTTTTCATGGCGGCCATGATCAGACCTCATCATTGTATGTTCGGGACATGAGATCATTGAGAGAATTAGTGCATTTCAACTCCATTCTTGAAAACCATATAATTGGAATGGAGTATCTGTCTAACTTGAGATACTTGGTTATTGGACAAGTGCCGAAATGGCTAGACAGGCTTCCTAAACTAGAGTATCTATGTGTGAAGTCGTTGGAGGCAGTATTTATATACCCATCAACACTTGTGAAATTGAAGAAGTTGAGATACCTTTACACGTGGTTCGTGGAGTTTGGCAAAGATTCTAGTGGTGATTGCGACAGTGACAGCCTAGAGTACCTTTCAGATGTTGTAATTAAGGAGCTGAAGGATGTAGATATGTTGAAATGTTCGCCCCATCTTCGCAAACTCAAATTTCAAATTTAGATATGAAGTCGACCCAATGAAATTAGACCCTGCATACTATGATCTCCATTTTCTCACTCAACTCAACTCACTCCCCTTGAGATTGTTTCAGTTTCATTTAAAGGGATTTAGGTTCCCTTCAAACATTCGAAAGCTGACTCTTACTGATAATCATGTTCCTTTGGATCAGATGTCGTTAATTGGGATGTTGCCTCCAATGAGCATTTACCAAAACTTCAACATTTGATCTTGATTAACTGCTATACTCTGCGACAGATTCCCGATGAAATTGGTGAAATCACGACACTTGAATTGATTGAGGTGAAATGCAGATGTCAAGATTCACTGGTGGAATCAGCTGAAAGAATAAAACAAGAACAACGGGACATGGGAAACGAAAGCCTCAGGGTGGCATCAATACTACTGATTATTTGTGAGTGAATCATTTCGAATCAACAATTAGTCTAGTTTGAAGAATCAATGGAAGAATGTCTCATGTGATCAGAAATATAATTTTTTAAGGTTGATCTTTTAATGTCTGTATAATATTTGTAGGTGTACTATTCTCTTAGCCATCCACAATCTTCTAACATGTATACAATACTCCCTCCGTCCCATGGTAAGGGTAGTTTTTGCTTTTTGGCATGTGGATTAAGGAGTATTATTATTTAATGTGTAGTGAGTAGTTGTATTAGTGGGAATATGGGCCCCATGTTTTAATTGTATTAGAGGGGATGAGTGGGTCCCATGTGTGTAAATAAGGAAAGAGAACCCTTTGGGTGGGACGACCAAAATGGAAAAAAGAGACCCTTGCTGTGAGACGAAGGGAGTATAGTTTTTCCTTTTAGGCTTAGTAAGGATTATTGAACAACTGTGTTATTTTTCCTTGATTTTGTACGGAATAAAATTCATTTTTTTAAATGCAAAATTATACCTTTCGAGCTCCACCTCGTGTTAAGTCTGGTTTATGATGAAAAGTAGATATATAGCACGGAATTTATATCAACACTTTATCAAAAAATTCAAACTTACAATAACGGTAACTTTTTATTGGGAGGATAAGAGTAAATTATTGAGTATTCCATATTATATTCGTTGGGAACTGGGAAGTACAAATTTAATATTTATTGCAAATGAAGAAACAGGAGATAAGATCCTGAGTTGACTTGATCACTCTTTTTTCATTCGCCTTTCCAGCTTGATAAAATTTCCCAAGCCAATTTGTTGATCAGTCAGAATCCATGTCAAACTTCTCCAATCAGTACGATAGATGGAGGGAGAAATGTGTCCACAAAAGCGGGCTTTTCCGCATCGCCGGAGACTACTTCAGGGGACTTTCCGGCGTGGCAGACTTTCCGGAATGGCTTGATGATAGGTGGGACCCCTACCGGAAACATTCACACTGACAGATGATAAATGCATCCATATTCCAGGTGCCCAGACTGAAGAACTTGGACCAAAACGATGAACTCTTGGAAGGTTCTCTCAGAGTCTTACTGCGATTATTGTACCACCAAACAGAAACAGATTCCGTTGATGATCGGATTGAGAATCTTGAAAAGGAGCTGAGGTATCTTCTCACCATTCTTGGCGACATTTCATGGATGCTGGTTGGCAATGATGAGCTGGAAGCTCGATTCAAGAATCTGTTGTCAGAATTTGAAGCAGTGGCGAATCAAGCTGGAGGGTTTGTCCATTCCTCGTTATTCTCCCCGCCTCCAACGTTTAAAGAATTCTCGTCATCGTCCACTCATCCATCGTTTGTTGTAATAGACGATAATGATCTTGCTGCTGTTTTAATCCGGATTGACCTCTTGAAAGCTCATCTTTAGTCATCTGACATCAGCATAACAGCTGCAAAGACTTCAACGGTGAATTCCTTCTCAACATCAATTCTCTAGTTGAGAATCTAGAGGATCTGTTGAGACAGGGGGTTGATCGGATGGGAGATCTGAAAGAGCCTCTGATGCGTATGGGAGATGTGGCACATCAAGCTGAGTATCTCATCACTGCATTCTTGGTAAACGATGTTCCTCTCTGGTACGTCATCAACAGGCTTGCTGCCCTTAACCACAATGTTGAACTCATTCAAACAGAGGTCCAAGTTATTACAAAGAAATATCAGTTAGCAGGCTTCAAAGTTGAAAAGTATTTGAGTGCAGAGCTTTCATTACAAGATAGGAGACAGGCTGGGGTCAATCAAATAATTGTTGGCTTTGAGGACAAAGAGAGAAAATTTTGGATCAGTTGGTCGGAGGAAGAGAGAGCTCGCAAATCATTTCAATCTTCGGGATGCCTGGGTTTGGTAAGACCACTCTTGCAAAGAAATTGTTCAATCATTCCTTGGTTAATTACAAGTTCCAGAAACTATCTTGGTGTGTGGTTTCTCAAACGTTCAAGAGACAGAGTATACTGGCTGACATTTTGATTCAGATCAATGGTGATCTTGATAAAGATGATATCTTGAAAATGGAAGAAGAAACTTTATTGGAACATATTTACAAAACATTGATGGGAAGAAAATACGTTGTTGTGTTGGATGATGTATGGGATTCAAATGTGTGGTACGAATTAAAGAGGTATTTTCCTGATGATGGAAATGGCAGCAGGATTTTAATCACTAATAGGAACAAAGATGTGGCTCCACCTAACAGCATAATACACGAGCTCCCATTTTTGTCTGACGAGCAATGCTGGGAGCTATTAGAAAAGAAGGTGTTCGGCAGTACAACTTGCCCTCCTAAGCTAGAACAAATTGGTATGAAAATTGCTGCAAAATGTGGCGGACTACCACTCACGGTTGTCGTTGTTGCTGGGATTCTTTCATCCGTGGACAAGGAAGAAAGTAAATGGGAAGAAGTGGAAGGAAGATTAGCCTCTTATATTGATGGTGAAGACAATGCAGTGATGCAAACTTTGGAATTGAGTTACAAGCACTTACAAGACCATTTGAAGCCGTGCTTTCTTTACTTTGGAACATTTGAAGAAGAAAGAAAGATATCTGTCAAAAACTTGATGAGATCATGGGTTGCAGAAGGGTTCATACGTGAAGAAAAAGAGAGGAGCAAAGAAGATATAAGGAGAGAGTATTTAATGGAGCTAATAGATAAAAGTCTAGTAATGGTGGCTAAAAGAAGTTCGGATGGTGGAGGAGTGAAAACCTGCATCGTACATGATTTATTGCGTGACATGTGCTTGAAAAAATGTAAAGAAGAATGCTTCCTCAAACATAGGAGGAGAATCTATAGGAGAAAGTAAGTTCCAGTTTGTTTTCATGCTATGAAATATTGTCTTATCTTAGATAGAATGTGCATTTATTCATAGTTAACAATGGTTTCTCATGTTTTCCTTTCAGTTGCCCTACGATGTATGATAAAGACCACCACCGCTCTGTATATGGAGAGTTTTCTGAGACATTATATGCACGGGACATGAGATCATTGCGAGTACTCTCATACGACAATCACTTTCTCGATAATCGCATACTTGGAATGGAGTATCTAGTTAACTTGAGATCCTTGGTTGTTGGTGAAATGTGGGAGTCTATTGATAGGCTCCCAAAACTAGAATATCTGTCTTGCCAGTTTCAGAAGACATTATATCTACGGCCATCAATTTTGAAAATGAACAAGTTGAGATGCCTTTTAGCAACAAACATAGAATATAGGTTAGGTTGGAATTGCTTGGAAGCCAACAGCCTCGAGGCCCTTTCATGGATAACTATCATGAACCTCAGGGATGAAGAGTTGTTAAAATATTCACCCCGTCTTCGCCAACTCAAATGCAGATATAAACCGTCATTACGATTGGGGAAGGAACATGCACATTTTGATCTGAGCTTCCTTACTCAACTTCACTCACTCTCCTTACAGTTCTACTTTTCTTGTGGGACATTTAAATTGAAGGAATTTAGATTCCCTTCAAACATAAGAAAGCTGACCCTTTGGGGGTCAAGGTTGAGTTGGGAGAAGATGTCAATAATTGGAAGGCTGGAAAACCTTGAGGTTCTCAAATTACTTATGTATTCAACTGATGGAGAAAGATGGGTTACAGGGGATGATGAATTTCGTAAGCTTAGGTTCCTAAAAATGGAGAACTTGTGTTTTTCTGAGTGGATTGTGGAGTCTAGTGAGCACTTCCCTGCTCTTCAACACTTGACCTTGAAGCACTGCCTTCTCCTGAATGAAATTCCTCGTGAAATCGGAGAAGTCACAACACTTGAGTTGATTGAGGTGAAGGGGGATTGTGGAACTTCAGTAGTGGAGTCTGCAGAGAGAATAAAAGAAGAACAACTGGACATGGGAAATGAAGGCCTCAGGGTCGTCATCGATACAAACTGATAACAGGTTTGCCTTTGAATGAATTGCTTCTGCAAAATAATAGTATAATTCTCATGTAATTAATAGAATCTGAAGGCATATTGACGATTGCTTGTTTTATATTGCATTATTTATATTTTGTTTTGAGTTTCATAATAGGAAAAGCTGTAAAGCTAATAATCTCTCATTACATACTTAGATAAATTGTTTGGTGGCATTTCAATTTATTTATGTGTCACACTGTAAATGTAATAATGAGACAGACTTAACAGGAAAGTAGAATAAATTGGCGGGAGTTGAGGAATAGTTTTTTGTGTCCTTTTAAGCTTAAATAAATATGTAATTCCATGCGTCTATTTCATTGTTATATTATTAAGTGTGTTTTAATACATTGATTGATGAAGTAGAAGGTCTATTTTTAGTGCTTTTATCACTGCAATTTTTTGGCTAGATCAATTCTCTTCCCTTTCTGAATTCTTTTGCAGATTACTCTAATTAAGGGCACCTCCAGCAATGATACAAAAAGAGTTGCAGCAAAGTCTTTCCATCTAGAAATTTTTAATGGAATGTTGCCTCCAATGAGCATTTTCCATGACTTCAATAATTGATCTTGATTAGTTGCTATATTCTGGAACAGATTCCTGATGAAATCGGTGAAATCACGACACTCGAGTTGATTGAAGTGAAATGCGAGTGTCAAGATTCACTGGTGGAGTCTGCTGAAAGAATAAAACAAGAACAACGGGACATGGGGAACGAAGGCCTCAGGGTCGTCATCAATTATACAATTTTTTAAGTTTGATTTTTTTATGTCAGTTTAATATTTGCAGGTGTATTCTCTTTGTTATCCACATTCTTCTAACATACAATATAGTTTTTTTTTTTCCTTTTTGGCATAGTAAGGATTATTGAACAACTGTCTTTTTTCCCTTGATTTTGTACGTATTAAATTTCATATTTTTTAATGCAAAATTATACTTTTCGAGCCTCGCCTCGCCTCATATTAAATCTGGTTTGTGATAAAAAGTAGATATAACTCATGAACATACTCAGCATTAAGCTCTATTTAAATTTATTAGTAGTATGTTTTTGTACAATACGATGAGACCCCTCATTCTGATTTGTTTTGTAATGAGGTACTTAATAGTTGTAATAAAATCTGAGGCATAGTGATGGTTATTTTACAAGAAGAATGTGAGACAATAATCTGATGCTGAAGGAAGTTTGCTATCATAATAAACAGTATGCATGCATATTGACTGCAATGAATCAATCTATGAAACTATATATGCATTATCACTTATGACACATTCTTCAGATGAAACTCAAAAACCAAACCAACTACTCATAGTACTGGTTCACTGAATGATGTTTAATTCAACATGAGAGAAGAGGCGAACGTGTACTATGTTGCAATCTGGAGCAGCATTAGTATGCTACAAGTTATTTGCTCAATGCTGGATTCTGCACAGCCTGTAGATTTCCGAATTAGTGGTGATCAGTAGTACTGATGACGACCTTCATGTCCTGTTGTTCTTGTTTTATTCCATCAGCAGACTCTGCCACTGAAGTTAGGCCTTTTCCTATCACCTCTATCAACTCTAGTGTTTGTGATTTCACCTATTTTGCCAGGAATCCCTTTCAGAGTATATCAATTAAGCAAGATCAACTGTTGAAGTTAAAGGAAGTGCTGGTTGGATTCAACATTAGTCAGATTTAAATCTTCCAATTTCAAGAACCTCTCTGGAATTCACAATCTTTCATATCCCAACTTAACCCCACAGCAACACCTTGTCTTAATTTGATAACCTCAAGGTTGTCCATCCAGTACCACCCAACCATTGACATCTTCTTCCAATGAATCAATGAACCTCACAATGTCAGCTTCCTAATGTTCAAGGGGAATCTAAATTCCTCTGGTCTTTGTCCATAGAAAGGGACAGTGATTGAAGTTGAGTGAGGAAATGGAGATCAAAATTTGGCATTGCCCCGTTCTTCTTTGCAGGCTATCATAGGTGCATTTAAGTCTGCAAAGACGGCGAACATTTTAACCACTCTTCGTCCTCGAGATTTATGATAGTAACCCATAATGTCATTAAGTTTTCGAGAAAGATCTCATTGTCTTCCTCAAATGCTCCAAATTAAAGAAAGCATGGTTTTCAAAGTGCTTGCATCTCAATTCCAGAGTTGGCATTACTAAAGTGTCTCCACTATGACTAATCAATATGAGAGGCTAAATTTCCTTCCACTTCTTCCCATCTACTTTGGGTGGACTCAGGAACAACTCAATTCCACTTCTTCTTCTTCACAGTGTATATAGTTCACAATGTTAATTTGAATGGAAACATATCCATAATTAGTTAATGAAATCAATTTATAGTCCTTGAAAAAAAATTGGTTTTTCTTAGTCATCCTAATCCAAAAGTAAATTCATTTTTAATTTTATTTTTTGAATTGATCTCTCGTGTATAGTGTTAATTAATAAGAGTATAATTTTTTCATTGAAAATATCGGCTGAAATATAAATAATATAAATGTTTTTTATTAAAAAATTAAAAAAAAAATTTCAAGAAAATAAAACGTGTATGCTCTTACATTAAAGGACATATAATTTAATACTAAAATGTAATGCAAAATTTTACCACTATAGTATACATTTCCAACATCAGTTACTTGGACTGTTTGACAAAATTACTCAATTTGTGAAAGAATGGAGATGATATCATGAAATTCTTACTCAGTGATGGAAATTGAATCTTATGGCATGTGTAACTATTCGGAATTCATGCATATCTAACAAAAATAAATATTCCCTTAGTCCCAAACTCGTTGTCTTACTTTCAATTTTTATGCGTCCCAAATTAATTGTCTTATTTCAAAAAAGAAAACTTCATATCAATCAACAACTCCAAAAGTTTATCTTAATTTAAAAAATATCATTCTCACCTAACACATATAACATACTTTATAATTTATTTATGGGCAAAGGGCTGGATAGGCCCTCCATCTTCTTTCACGAGATCAAGTAAACCCTCCACCTTATTTTTGTTCATTTAAACCCTTTTCCTTTTTAAACTAGATCAAGTATGACCCTTATCTTTTTAGATTAAGACAATGAAACCCTTTCACACAAAAAATCATGGTGATTTAGAACAATTTTTTAGCACACTAGCAGATTATCCAGAACTTGTCTTCCAATCGGGTTTGGCTTTCGACACAGTAGTTGAAGAATGAAATAGAGAAAAAACCTCATGAGTTAGTGAATTTTGCTTTGAAGCTTGTTGATTAGGCTTAGCACCATGAATATCTGCTCGATTTCTTGTATGAAAATATGCTTTAGGCCATGGATTAAGTTTGAACAACGATTCAGGAAACAGTTTCGAGACGTGGGACGTCTTCCTAAGATGTCTGACATAAGTTTGAAGAATGTCCAAGGAACTCCTTCCAGCTAATTCGATGCATGGTGGATTGAAATTGGCTGTGAAATTGTTGAATTTTGTTTACCAGAAGAGTTACCCCTTCTACCTACTTGTATTGATGGGAATTGTGATATTTTTTTGTGTGGAAGGTTTTATTGTTTTATTTTAAAAAGTAAGGGCTTACTTGATCTAGTTTAAAAAGAAAAAGGTTTAAATGAACAAAAAATAAGATGAAGGGTCCACTTGATCCCGTGAATGAAAATGGAGGGTTTATCAAACCTTTTGTCCTTTATTTATTATCTAAAAATACCACAATATCCCTAAAAAGTTAATAAAATTAGTCAAAAAATACCTTTTTTTAAACTTCGTATCTATCATAACAAGACATCGAGTTTGGTACGGAAGAGTATAAAAATTAATTAAAAATTTCAACATTCCTAAGGCAATTGAACTTTTTCTCAAAATAAATGATGAGTTTTTATTCTGGGAATCCTCTGCAAAAACTGTTAAATTTTGTGAAACTGCAGAATTCGAAAAAACTGAAAATACTTTATTCTATCGCCACTATCTTATCTAGCTACTTCTTATATTACATAATTATTATTCTAAATTATTATAGAAAATCTAATTCAGCATCTGCAACTTCAACTTGTGGACCCTTCTTGAATAATCACGTTTTCATCGAGCTTTGACCTTATTATTTCTACAAGTACGTAATAGTTATAACAAATTAATTATTTTTAGTTACTATAATATCTTTTAAAATAGTTTACCTGAAAGCCTCAGTAACTCTATTGACATGTAATGAGTGTTTCTGGTTTTTATTGCCTCTCCTACCTCTTTTGAGGATTCAAAATCACATAGATATAACTTGAGTCTGAAATGATGAAACATGTATTATACCAAAGCAATATGTATCTTAACCAATTTAAATTCCAAATAAATATCATACTACTCACTGAATCATTGATTAGAATGTTATTTGGCTTGATATCTCTCATAAACAGATTACATTGCGCTAGGGGTTGAATTGCTCTAGTCAGATTACATTGCGCTAGGGATTGAATTGCTCTAGTCCTTGAAAATTTCATCAAGTATTGTCAAATTGAAGGCGCTACAAGCCATGTATAAATTTCCAATTTCTTCCTCAATGCGCACTCTCAACGTGCATCGACAATCTTCACAGTTCAAATCCAAGTCGTTCAAATCCAAGTCACGAGCTAGCAGCTGCTGATCATCGATCCATTCCCTCACAAAGTTGCTTCACCAAAACTAGAAAATCCTCCAAATCAATCTACTAAAATGGAAATTCTCTTGGAGAGTCATAAACTCTAAAATCTTTCAAATTTGAAAAATCATCCAAATTATCAAAAATTATCGTATATGGAAAATCCTTCAAATATGCAAGCAACAAAATTTTTTTCACCGTTAGGAACATTGGCTTTTGTGAATATTTTGCGGGATGAAGTTGTGTCTTCCATAGCTTTAAGATTAACAAACATGTAACGGAGAAAAACTAAACTAAATTATTAAACAAATTCAAAAGTGTAAATGAATTTGTATTTGGTAAATAGAAAAAGAATGCAAGTTAAAAAATAATAATAATCATAAAGTGTACATGAATTTGTATTCGGTAAATAGGAAAAAAAGTATGCAAATAAAAACAAATGATTTAGACTCGTTTCGGTAAAAAATGTAAGAAAAAAAATCCTTAAAAAAAAAGAGGGCTTATACAACTCCAGGGAAGACTTCATGGACTCGCTCCAAATATTTTAAAATATCATTACACTTAAAAAAAATTATTTATACTTTTTCGGTAAGAAAATGTAAGAAAAAAAAATCCTTAAAAAAAGAGGGCTTATACGACTCTAGCGAAGACTTCATGGACTCGCTCCAAATATTTTTAAATATCATTACACATGCCAAAAAAAAGTAAGACATTTATTATGGGACGGATGGAGTATTAAATTTGACTAATAATTCAAAATATTTATATAATTATAATATATGTCAAAGAAATTTGCACATATATTATTATATTCATAATCTTTAAGGTAAGTTTGACAAAATATTACTTAAACATAGGAGTATAATACTCCATTCCACCCATGTATTTATTCGCACTTTTTATTTTGGGGTTTCCCACATATTTATTCACATTCTATTAATAGTAAAAGTACAGTATACACATCACCTACTTTTTACACTTTATTCATCAATCTCAACAATTTTATTCACTTTTTACACTTTATTCATCATTCCCAATAACTTTATTTGTTTTTTCTCTTTTAATTATCAATTTACTCAACTTTTTCTTACATTATACTCCCTCCGTCCCAAAAAACCTTTCACACTTTCCTCATTTGTTTGTCCCACAAAACCTTTCACATCCAAAAAAGAAAACATCACTTTATCTAACAATCTCAAAAGTTCCTTTAATTTCAAATTTGTCACTCCTTTTTCACACACATCTCATTACTTTATACTTTTTTATTATCTAAAAATACCACAATACCCTCCAAAGTCAATAAAGTTGGTCAAAAAGTGCACATTTTCTTAAACAACGTGGAACAGTAAACATGAAAAGTATTATGGGACGGAGGGAGTATATTAAAAAACAACACTTCTTAATCTCTGTGTCCATATAAATGTGAACAAATACGTGGAACGAATGGAGTATATAAAAAAAATATATTTTTATAAATAATAAAAATGAATTTTATTGTTCTTTTAAATTTTAGAATATACTATATCATTTATATAAACTTAAATTGGGATATACTTCGTTTAATGCTAATAAAAATAATCTATTGTTCATGAAGTTCCGAGTACTTTATACTACTTAAGATCCATTTGCTTTTTTTATGTGTTTTATGGAGTATTATTATTTAATTTATAGTGGATAGTTGTATTAGTAAGTGTGTGAGTCTCATATTTTAGTTGTATTAGTAGATGTGTATGGGTCTCATGTGTGTAAAAAAAACGAGACCCTTAAGGCGAAGACCTAAAATAGAAAAATTGAGCTCTTTGGAGGGGATAGAGGGAGTATATCATAGTCTATTTACTTTTTCAAATAATAGTGTTATAGTTAAATTTAATTTAAACAATTTAAGGTGATATTGTATTTTTATATAAATAATACTTCATAAACACTAAAGTTATGGTCAATCTCTAAAAAATGTTACTCCCTCTAGCCGATTACAAGATATCCGTTTACTTTTTATGCATAAATTAAAGAGTGTTATTATTATATGTATAGTAGATAGTTGTATTAGAGCAAAGTGGTGGGTCATATGATGTACTTTTTTACACGTCCAAAATAGTAAAATGGATACCTTGTAATGTGTCGAATGTTATATCTTTAAAAGTCTATTATCACATATAATCAATTATATATTGTATAAGATTGAAAATGCCACATAAGTGGTTTTATAAAAAGTTTTCGATAATAATGTATAATTATTTTATTATTATTATATTTTGTAAATAAGATAGTATTATGTTCTATTTAAGTTTTTTTATTTCTATATAACTATCGAAAAAATTTTATTTTATTTTATTATTATAAATAAAAATAACATAAATTTATTAATAATTAATTTATAATAAATTCTTTTATTTTGAAATAATATTATATTTTTATAATTAAAATTTAATGAGCACTAATTAGCCTTATTACATATTTTTATCAGATTTATTTAACTATCTATCGTAGTATTAATTAGTACTCCCACCATTCCCGGAGTTAAGTACACCGACACGGTAAATACGGAGTTTAAGAAAAGTTGATTTTAGATTAATTTTATTGACTTTTGAGGGGGTATTGTGGTATTTTTAAGTAATAAATAAATTTATAAAGTATGTTATGTGTGTTAGGTGAGAGTGATATTTTTGAAATTAAGATAACTTTTGAAGTTGTTGGTTAATATGAAGATGGTGAACACAAGTGTAGGACGAACAAAAACAGAAAGTATGAAGATAAATATGGAATTGAGTACTCCATAAAATCTCCTCGTATACCTGATCGAGTTACATGATCTTTGGTAATATTTGATACACCAAATAGATTCTACTACTTACCGTACACTTTCACTTTATCTAATTATTTTTATTATTTAATTAGTCATTTCTTTAACTATGCATTGGACGGCTATTTACCCCATTGAAATTACTTTTTATACTCCAAAATTATTTATATTATAACATTTTATATTAAAATGATTAAAATATCCTGCTAAGAAATTTATTACTCTACCAATCCCAAAATTACTAAATATACTGCATTATACAATATTTACATTTAAAGTAAAAAAAGGATTAATTCTTCATGAACCCTAATTAGCGTGCCTCGTCTGCCATGTGTTAATTCCACTCAATTTCATGAAATACAACACCTGAACGTTTGCAGATATGTCTTCAATAATATTTTTCTTTTCTTTCCCATTTTCTCAATTTGCCTTTTACATCTTCGATAATTTATTGGCCTCAATTTCCCAAATCCATCGGCACAGCACCTCCGACGGGTCCATCATGATTCATGTAACAACCCAACTTTTCATTTTTCCCAATAATAAACTTAAAATGCGAAAAAAACAATATATAATATTTTCTTAACACTGATTTTACGAAAATCCTAATATTTCAACATATATAATCTTAAATCATCGTACTATTTGAGGATAAACACTTGTACTTAAATACATAAGATTTTTCCTAAAAGATACGCATGTTTGACACCTAAATATAGCTAAATAAGTTCATTACACCGAACATACCAAACTTAAGAAAAACACTTAACTTCACACACTGAGTTTCCTAAATTAAACATACTTCCTATGGATCCACCACACCACCCCACGTATCTTCAATTAACTTGAAATCACATGTGAAAGGGGTGAGCACTACAATCGCTCAGTGAAGAAACATGAATCACATTTAAATACCATGTAATCTACTTGAACATTCACACAACAGTATAAGTTTTTCAGTTTTGGATATTCATGTAACTTTTAATTCATATCATGTTAAATCATGCCGTTGGCCAACTAAAAGTTTCTGTGCACGGTGAGGAAATCATGTCATTGGCCAACTAAAAGTTTCTGTGCACCGTGAGGTGTACCCCATAAAGGATCGTCGTCCCCGCGAAAACATATTTTACGCACTGTAACGTTTATTACACATCACAAAACATAGTATAATCTCATATAGTTCGCGTCATACACAGAATAGCAAATACATCACATAACATTTAAAAGTATCATGTAACCCCACCTTTAATCCAATAAAATCAACGTAGGAGTTTAAGAGTATTATCCGCCTTCACTCACAGAACACCCTAAAACCACAAATATTAAGAATTCAATATAATATAATTGAATATAGGTAATTGACATTTGAGGAAAAATAACCAAAACGATGTCCTACCCCACAAAACTTACGAAGGAAGTCAATTCATATCATCTCGATGAGTAAACGTAGGATAATATCTAATAGAATGAATTTTATGCAGAAGGGAATAATTGGAGAAAGGAGAAATTGAGAGGAAAGAGTTTTGAAGAAGAACTGCAGAAAGTTTGATCTAAAACTTGATAAACTATAGAAGAATTGCCGATTATGAAAAAAATGCTTAAGGAACGACTTGCATTGAGGAAAAGATGGGAGGCAGTGCAACTGCCTCCGAGATCGTGCTGGATTTGAATTATTTTCTTTTCTATTTTTTTTTTACGCATAAAAAGAAACGTCATCTAACTATTTTTTTTTAAAATCTCGATAATAATAATTAATAAATTTACGGTGTTACAATTTAAGCGCACTCAAATTCCATTGCGGCAGAAATCATGGGGGAAGCAATTTAGTGTCACCGGCAAGGCGCAATTGAATTTAGAAGAAGAAACAAAAAATAGGGGAAATAAATTAGAGCTCGTTCTAATCGATCCAAGATTGCTCTCTCTGAAACGTCGTCGTCTTTTTTGGAACATCGTCATCTTTTCTTCTGTCGATTTCTTCCTTGGAACATCGTTCTTCTGCCTATATCTTAGGTACGCTGATGACTTCTTGCTCTAATTAAGTTATTATTATCTTTACATTTAATAAATAGATTTTTTAAAAGGGCGTTTAAGTCGAATTAATTTAATATTATTATAATTTTGTTTAACAGGTGTAAATAGCCGCCCCATATACATTATCTCAGATAAAAATCAAAAGCATAGTGTATCTGAAGATTAGAGCAGTGATTGCAACAACAATTTGGAGCAGTGATTGCAACAGCAACAACCTAGAGTGAAGTTGAAGAATTTAGAGATGTAGATAAAGTGATTTAAAGTGAAGTCGACACAAAGAAATTAGATCCTTAAACAACTCTCCTTAAGATTGTTTCAGTTTCATATAAAGTGATTTAGGTTCCCTCAAACATTCGAAAGCTGACTCTTACTGATAATCATGTTAACTCTCAAACTGAAGGAAAGAGCTGGTGAAGGAGACAGATGGATGTACGAGAGATTAAATCACAACACTTGAGTTGATTGAGGTGAAATGCAGGTGTCAAGATTCACTGGTGGAGTCTGCTGAAAGAGTAAAACAACAACAACGGGACATGGGAAACGAAGGCCTCAAGGTTGCATCAATATATACTACTGATTAGTTGTAAGTGAATCGTTTCGACTCAACTATTAGTCTAGCTTAGAGAATCAATTGAAGAATGTTTCAAGTGATCAGATATACAGTTTTTAAGGTTGATCTTTTTTAGTTCTGTTTAATAGTTGCAGGTGCATTCTCTTGGTCATATGCATCAGTATTGTGCCCACATTCTTCTAACATGCTGTGCAGTAATGTTTTTCCTTTTTGGCTTAGTAAGGAGATTATTGAACTGTGTTATTTTCCATTGTTTTTGGACAGAATTCATTTAATCTTTTTTTTATGCAAAATTATATTTTTGGAGCCCCACCTTCGTATTAAATCTGGTTTATTACGAAATGTAGATATAACCCATGAACATACTTTACCATTATGTTTTAATAAAATTTATTTATATCTTTTTTGTAATAAGGCACTTAATATTTGTGTAATGAAATCTTTGGCATAGTGAAGGTTGTTATATATGAACATTATTCAGATGAACAGTTTGGTGTGTTAAAAACCAATTTATTAACATAAACAGGACTTATGTAGCAGCATATATGATCCTTCACCTCTATTACCAAAGAAACTAGCGAGTGATAATGATTCTAAGCTCTTGATTTCCCATGTCCCATTGTCGCTGTTGAATTGTTTGAGCTGATTCCAGCAGTGACTCTGGGCAGGGCGCCTTCACCTCGATCACCTCAAGCGTTGCGATTTCCCCGATTTCATCAGGAATCTCTTGCAGACTGCGGCAGCTGCTCAACATCACTCTTTCAAGCCTGGGGAAGTGATCACTGCAGGGAACATTCCATTCAGCCACATCTGAGATCACCATTTTCAGCACTCTCAGCTTCTGGAATCCTCCACTCCTTGAGTTCCATCTCCCTCCAGCAAAGAAACTACGCACTAGTTTGAGAACTTCAAGGTTTTCCAATCTCCCCACTACTGACATCTTCTCTTCACATATCCTCAGGTCAAACAACGTCAGCTTTTTTATGTGAGACGAGAAGCTAATGTCTTCCATCCTCTGTGCGTTGAAGTACACCTTGAGTGACTCGAGCTGAGTGAATGAGGTGAGATCAAGGTGTGGGTACTGAAAACAAGTGCATTTCAGCTTGCGAAGATGGGGCGAGCGTTTCAACATCTCTTCGTCCTTCCTCTTGCTAATCCTGATGCCAGATAGGAATTCTATCCGGTTTGTTTGGGAGCCATCGCAGTCTGCACTGTATGTTGCCTCAAATGGCAATTGAAGCCATCTCAGTTTCCTCATATTCATCATTGCTGGGGAAAGACTTATTCCTGCAGTCCTCTCAATGCAGAGGTATTCTAAGTTGATGAGGCTGCCTAATATTGCTTTCGGCACATGTGTAGTAACTAGGTACCTCAGGTTAATCAAGCATTCTCCCCCAACGAATTCAATTGGATGTAAGAGCGTGCAATGCAGGACTCTGAGTAATTTCATGCTGCGAATATAAAACGGTGGGCTCATCCTATAGCCCTTGTGAGAAAGAACACGCCTTCTGTAACTCTGGCAGTTGAGAGAACGAACATGCTGGCAATAACTCAAGCTTGAGATAGTTCCATCACTTGAGGAGAAGATTCTAGAAAGGAAACAGAAACTGATAAGATGATGAAAACATAAACATGAATGCGTGCTCTACTGTGTTGTTTGTCATGATTAAGCTAACATTGAATTGCAGATTATGTTGTAATGGATCAGAGATGATTAGACTCACTCATTCTTGAAGAATTTCATGAAGTTCTCTTCATCAGATATTTTCAAGCACAAGTCATGCAATAGATCATGAACCACACAAGCTTTAACTCCACCATCTAATCTTCTCTTTGCCACCATTACTAGGCTTCTGTCGATTAATTTCATTAAATATTCTTCGGCTATACTCTCCACGCTCTTCCGATCTTCTTCCTCGTGTACGAACCCTTCAGCAATCCACAGTCTCATTAAGTTTTGGACAGGAATTTCTTTGCCTTGTTGAAATGCTCCAAAGTAAAGAAAGCAGGGCTTCAAATGGTCTGGAAGATGCTTGTAACTTAGTTCTAATATCTGCATCACTGAATCGTCTCCGCCCTGAAAAATATACGAGACTAAATTACCTCCCACTGCTTCCCATGTACTCTTATCCTTCTCCATTGTTGAGAGAACACCAGCAACAACAACTACAGCAAGTGGCAGTCCGCGGCAATTCGCTGCAACTGTCTTTCCAACCTCTATCAATTCAGAAGGGCAGTGTTTGTTTTCGAAGACCTTCTTCTCCAGGAGTTCCCAAGACTGATCACTTGACAAACACGGCAGAGTATAAATTATGCTATTAGGTGGAGCCACGTCTTTATTTCGAGTCGTGATCAGTATCCTACTTCCATTTCCATCATCTGGGAAATATCTCTGCATATCATCCCACAAATCTGAATCCCATATATCATCCATTACAATCAGGAACCTTCTTCCCTTCAGTGTTTTGTGAATGTGTTCTGCCAAACTTTCTTCTTCCATTTCCAGGATTTTACTTTCGCCAAGCTGATCATGACTTGCTATTTGAACTAAGATGTCAGTTAACAAACTTCGCCTCGAATTCGTCGGAGATACTACGCACCATGAGACTTTGTCAAACCAATAAAAGTTTAACATGTAAGTGTAGAGTTTCTTAGCTAGAGTTGTCTTACCAAGTCCAGGCATCCCAAAGATTGTAATAACTTGTAGAGAATCGTTTCCTGATGTTATCAACAAATGTAAGATATCCCTCATCCTGTCCTCAAAACCAACTGTATTGTCATCCACAGCAGTATTTATCTTTGCTTGTAATGATTGATGCATACTGAAGTTCTTAGCAGCCTTCAAGTTTCCACTTTTATAATTATTTCTTATTTCTTGGAAATCAGCCACTAGAATCTCAATCTTACAGTTGACTTCAGAGAGCCTACTGATGACATACCAGGACGGAGCATCTCCAACCAGAAAAGAAGTTGTCAGATATTCAGCCTCGTTAGCCATATCTCCGATTCGCCTTACTGTTTCTTCCAATTCTTCGATTTTCGAGACTCTTGGAGACCCTATATGCTTGATTCCACACCACAGAAAGATAAACCAGTGGTGTAGAGTTTGAACTTGATCATTCAAATCAGCAATCGGGTTGTCCTCCCGACTCATTAGATCCTCCAAATCATGAATCAGAGACTGAAGAATCAGGAGGGAATCAATGGTGGAAGTAGTGGGAGTTGTATGAGTTGATCTGCTGAGAAATGGCATCAGATGTAAGAATCTTACTGTCATATCTTTCAAGAGGTTGATATGGTTTAGAAGAAGGCCAATTCTGTCTTCCATCTTAATCGAAGATCGATTGACGGAGAAGAACAAGGCATGGACCAAACTTCCAGCTTCATTTGCCACTGCTGCAAATTTTGCCATGAGTTTCTTGGATTCAGCTTCATGCTGTTGGACACACAGCATCAGACGTGTCCCCAAGAACAGTGAGAATGAATCTCAGCTCTTCCTCAAGATAGTCAACTCGATCATTACACAGGGAATCAGCAGCTTTATGCCGTAGTAATTGAAGAAGGAAACTGATGAAAGCTTCCATTAGTTGATACCTCTTGACATTGTTCTTGTTCAGAGGAGACCTTCCCGGCCACGGCAGGGCGAACAGGCTCCGTATCTCCTGTGCGAAAGCAGCCACGTAGTAGGCCGAAACTGTTGATTGTCGAGTCACAGCAAGACTGATAAACTTGAGCATAACTTTGGACATCTCTGTACAACGCACTCCCCCGACATGGCTGCATATTGTTGAAATATTTGAAAAATATTGATCAATGATAGCAAGATGTAACTCGTTCCACTGAAATCTGACTACTTTATATTGCCTCTGTTTCCTCCTCTGTTTCTTTCTCCAGTATCTATAGAAACCACCCATGTGTAATCTAGTTTGGTAATAAGGCTGGCTACAGAGGGTTTGGTAGCTTTGATGAAAATCACAATTTGGGAGTAAATGAAGTGTATTATTTTGCTTCAGTTATTCAGGGTTTTGGTTGGAACAATTCATTTCTTGATCTACATATTATCAAAAGCATGATACAGATGAAAAGGACATTGCCACAAGAGTTGATATATAAAACCTTAAAGAAAATAGTATAAACCTGAGAATAAAAGATAAATTCTAAGTCAATCATAAGCATCTGATTGCATGTGCACCGAACTGGTTCAAACTTGGTATTAAGTAATACACAAAAAAAAATTAAAAAATAAAAAATCATCAACGACTAATTTAGGAGTTAAATATTCATTATATTGTACACTTATTATCTATACATAAGAAGATGCATCATCAATGTTGAGTGCTAACGAATCAGTCAACAATGAATTGATCTAAAGATGGCCCTTCAATTAAGGTAAATCTCATTTATGATATAGGCCAGATTAATCATTCAAGATAATCAACAGATAATTAAGTCATGTTCAGAATTCTATTGTTTTTAGATTTTTGATCCTATTTGCAAGACTTAATAATATGAGCAACTGATTCAAGTGAGTTGTGAAGTAAACAATGACATTATTACCCTTAGAAATTTGCAATTCCAATTTCCGTCCTCCCAGATGAGACCAAAGTTGCCGAATTTCCAACACTTGGGTTATCCGAAGACTCCATCCATCCACAGCTTGATTTGTGAGCACACTGTCCAGCCCAAATTTCCGCGCATGAAACCTTATTTTTTGCGAAATCTTGAAAAATAAAGTCGATATTCGATTGGTGAATTCTCAGACTCCTCACCGGAAAAGGAATGGATCGTTGGAGGAAACTTCGAAAAGGGAATGGAAATTCGGAGTGTAGATAGTGGGAGGCGGCGGAGAAGCCACCGCAAGAAACAGGGAGTTGTTCAGTGAGAAGGAGTTACAGACAAAGCTGGGTTTTTCTGGTGTTACTCTCGATGGTGATTTCGGTGATACTATAGCAGAAACCCAGCAAACCCGGCGGTTTCATTAAGGACTGTGATTTGGGATCGGCTCCATTAAATTTTCATGGGACCCATTCCACCCAAATGTAACTCAAAATTAAGGTTATTCTGCAGTGCGGGTATATCGATGCACCTGCCTGCAGTTACTATGTTAAAAATAAGGTAGTGGGTAGTTTTTTCTTTAGAAAAAATAATTATTTAATTATATTTGATGGTAGAGATTGAATTAAGATATAATCTAACCGTTAAGATTATCCAGGTACACCGGTGCACCCGGGGCATGGGAGTTGGACTCCAAAATTAATAATACACCATTTACTGTAGTTTTTGTGAGAGCTTTATGCAGTCATACCTCCCTCCGTCCTGCCCATATTGCATCGTTTACTATAGTTTTTGTGAAAATTTTATGCAGTCAAAGGGTATGAAATATGAATACACATGATATCAACTACTGATAGCTTTAAATAGTAAGTTGCCAAGAATAATTGGTCAAAATGGCTCAACTTTCTCGCCCCAAGTGTTTTGGGTGTTACGGTTAGGGAGTTGAATTTAGATTGTGTGTGGGTACAAAATTAAGGGGATGTTTGGTTAAGGAATGGAATGGAGATTTTGGGGTTTGAAAATCTAATGAATAGTGATGTATGTTTGTTTTTTATTTTTGATAGGGTAGATTTTAACTTTATGTCAAATCGATGTGTAAGAATGTATTAATTTATATAAAACAAGAGACGAGAGATGAGAGATAAAGAGAGAATGAATATTAAATAAGGAGATAGAATATAGGTTGAGGATTATAGGATTTGTAGGTGTATATAGGGGTGGTTTTGTGTGGATTTTGAAGTCCATCATTGGTTTTAAAAAAGGAAACAAACATCTCCTAAGGGAGTCTCGACTCTTGAGAGTGATAGTAAGTGAAATCATAAAATATTTTGTAATAATTTTTTTTCCCAACCTCCATAATCCTCATGCTTTGGATGACCAGCAATCCTTTTGTCCTGACATGATCTTATTTTATTTTTTTGAAACAAAAAACACCACAAGGGAGTGGGTAATTAGGGATAATTGTACAATTTAGTTTGCTAAAGATTGAAATTAATAAAAAATAAAATCGCAAAACACGATTCTTTAAAAATGAAATTATAATGCAAAGATAATTTTGGGAACTGTCGAGGGTAGACATAGTTCCTCATCAGTCTCCAAACAAAGATATTCCAAGTTCACAAAGCTGTCTATTGACGGAGGCAATCTTTAATAACTAAGTATTTCAAACAAACCAAAAATTCAATTCCATTGTGCGACTGTGTGTATGTATCCACAATGCAAGATTCTCAACATTCTTGTGTCGCAAACACACGAATGTGAGTCCCACCTTTGGCCAAAGAGAGAGCCAATACGTTGAAGAAGGTGGCTTCCCCGCGCAAGCCCTTTTGGTCCATTCCTATACATAATACGTTCATTAATGGCAATGGCATCGCTACGTATTGATCAAATAAAAAAGATGCGTAATGTAGTTGAAATAAACTTACCCGCCCTTCATACGTATTTGAACATTTTGTCCTTCACATATCTGCAAGCACAAGGGATAAAGGAAATCATTAATGACACAAGTTTTGACTCCCATCGGATCTTCGTTAAGACAACCTTTACTAAGTTTCTATCAATTAGCTCCATTAGATATTCTTTGCTACATTCTCTGCACTCTTCTCTTTTTCTTCAGTGAATCCTTCGGCAATCCAAAGTCTCAACAACTATTTGACACGAATTTCTTCATTCTCACGAAATACTCCAAAATAAAGCATGCACGGTGCCAAGTGTTCTGGAAGATTCTGGAAACTGCGTTACATCATTGAAAAAACTACACACACAGCACACAGTTGAAAACACAACCCTAGTCAGAGTTAACGATGATCTTGAGCATTTCATTTCCATAAATCACATGTTGTTCATGTCGAATAACTTCGGCTGACTCCACCAACGACTGTGGGCACTGCCCTTGAACTTCAATCAACTCCAACCATCCGATTTCAGCAACCATGCTAGGAATCTCTTCCAGATCATAGCAATTTCTCAAGATCAATCGCTGGAGATTAGGAAAATGTGAGCACTGGGCTACATTCCATTCATATAAATAAAAAATTTTATCCAATTTTAGATGCCTGAGCTTTCGGAATTCATCCTTTCTTGTATCCCATGTTTCATCCATGAAGGACATTGATTCTAATTTGAGAACTTCAAGGTTTTCCAATCTCCCAATTGTAGACATATCCCTGCTTTCTATGCTGCCAAGTTTAAGAGTGAGCTTTCTGATGTTTGACGGGAAGCTTATCCCCTCCACTCCAATCTGGTGCAATGTTATGTTGAGTGACTCGAGCTGAGTGAGGAAGCTAAGATCAAGACGTCGAAGTGCTGATAACTTGAGTTTGTGAAGACGGGGCGAAAGTTTCAGCATCTCTTCATCTTCGGGCTCACTGATCCGAACTTTGGAGAGAGAATTAAAGTTGTTAGTTTCGGAGATTTCGCATTCTCTGTCGAATATTGCTATAGAGCCCACCTGGATGAATCTCAACTTGTTCATTTTCATGACTGAAGAAGGTAGAAGTACTTCGTCGTCTGTGTCCACACGAAGATATTCCAAGTTCACAAAGCTGTCTATTGATGGTGGCAAATGTTGAATAATCAAGTATCTCAAACAAACCAAAAATTCAATTCCAATGCAGCGCATATCAATGTAACCACATTGCAAGATTCTCAACAATCTAGCGTCCTTAACGCATCCGGGTGAATTCCACCTGCGGCCAAGTAGAGAGCGAATATGCTGGTAGTCCACAGCACCCCCCTTCGGTCCAGCCCTGTTAATAATACGTGCATAGATATTGATATTGCTACTTATGAGTTATGACAATCTTGTACAATTAAACAACAAATAAGATAAACAAGAATGCAACTGAAATACAAATAAAGTTCACGTAAACTTACCTCCACTTTTCACCTATTCGAACACTTTGTCCTTCACATATCTGCAAGCAAGAGGGACGCAATAAATCATGCATAAGACAAGTTTTGACTCCACCATCCGATCTTCTTTCGGCAACCATTAACAAGTTTTTGTCAATTAGATTTCCCAGATAGCCTTCGGCTACAGACTCTGCACTCTTCTCTTGTTCTTTATCTATGAATCCTTCGGCAACCCAAAACCTAAACAACTCTCTTACATGGATTGGTTCATTTTCAGGAAATACTCCAAAATAAAGCAAGCATGGCCTCAAGTATTCTGGAAGATTCATGAAACTGCTCTCCATCACTGAGTTGTTTCCACCATCGAAAATGTGCGAGGCTAAATCTTGTCGCACTTCTTCCCAGGTACTTTCTTCCCTGTCCTTGGATGAAAGAAGTCCAGCAGTAACAACCACTGTATGTGGTAGTCCCCTACAATTTGCTGCAATTTCTTTTCCAATCTCAAGCAATTTAGGAGGGCATGGATTATATTCAATCACCAGTCTCTCTAACAGCTGCCAACACTGGTCATTTGACAAACGGGGCAGCTCATGAACATAGTTACTAATAAGTTGAGCAACATCCCTGTTCCTACTCGTGAGCAATATCCTGCTTCTATTTTTGCTATCTGGGAAGCTAAATTTCAATGCATCCCACACTTTTGGGTCCCATATATCATCCAGTACGAGTAGGTATTTGTTTTTGTATAACATCCGGTGAGTGAGCACCCTTAGTCCTTCCGCGCTTTCAGTTTCATAGATTTCACTCTCTTTATAGTACTTGCTTGCTATTAAAATCTTCGTCAGCAAACTTCGAATCGTATATTTGTCGGTAACCTCACACCATAAGCGGAAACGAAACTGACCATCAATTATTCTAGGATCATTGAACAATTTCTTTGCCAAAGTTGTCCTGCCAATTCCAGGCATCCCGACTATCGAGATAATATCCCGCTTAGTGACATCACTTACAAGCTGACTGATGATAGATTTAGCTTCAGCCTCGAAACCAATACAAACATCACTGCCCTCAAATGATACTCGTGCGCTGAAAAATATAAAGATGTCAGAAACATGATAATAACTGATAAAATAAAAGGTAGCCTTCTTTAAAGTTGTGAGCTTTAGTTACCTATTAGTGATGATCCGAAGCTCTTCATTTCCATTATCTACTTGTTCTTGTTGAACTTCTTTTGCAGACTCGAGCAGTGACTTTGTACAAATACCTTGTACCTCAATCTGCTGGAGCGTCTCTCCAATTTCACAAGGAATATATTTTAGCTTGCCGCAATCACTTAAGATCAATCTTTCAAGCACCGGAAAATGATCCCACGAATCCACATTCCATCTAATTAGATTTTCTACTTTCAACTTTAGGAATTTGACTTTCTGGAATTCACCATATACTGTATCCCATCTTTCATCTTCAAAGGAAATGATTCTCAACTTGAGAATCTCAAGATTTTCTAATCTCCCAATCATGGACATTTCCTCACTAGTCAAATTCGAGGCAAATAAAGTCAGCATTCTGATGTTCGGTGGGAAACTAATGTCCTTTACTCCAATGTCATAAAATCTTATGTCGAGTGAATCCAGCTGAGTAAGGAAGCTAAGATCAACACATCGACATGTTGATATCTTGAGTTTGCAAAGATGGGGCGAACATTTCAACATTTCTTCGTCCTCAGGCTTTTCAATAACAATTCGAGAGAGGAATTCAAGGTTGTTGGTTGGGCACTTAATGCAATCTTCATCATACTTTGCTTCAGAGTCCACACAAATATATCTCAACTTCTTCATTTTCATGACTGCTGAGGATAGATATACGGTTTCATTTGTCTCTACATGAAGATACTCCAAGTTCACAAGGTTAACTACTGATGGCGGCAACTCTCTAATTATCAAATATCTCAAGCAAACCAGATATTCAATTCCAGATAAATAAGTGGATATACAATCAAAATGCAACACCTTAAGTAATCTCATGTCACGAATGTGAAGTGGTAACATCGTACTACGACCAAATAAAGACCGCATATTTTGGCAAAAGCTCCAAGTTACAGAACTTTGAAGTGTTTGGAGGTGGTCGCCTTCATTGTATACTGATAAATAACTGTCAAAGATTTAAACACAAAAGCATTAAGAAGTAGTACATGATGATTGTGTGTCAGATCATACTTCATCTCATTTAATGTGCATTTTATTGCCATTGCAAGCATAAGATAAGAATATGGCAATAAGGAAGTAGAACAAAGAATGCATTACATAATCTTAACTTGAAGTTTCAAGTGAAGAGTAAATAGAAGCGTTAAAGGTTAATTTACCTGCTCTCCACAAATTTCAAGAAATTTTCTTCTTCACAAGTTTTCACGCACAAATCACGGAATAGATCATGAATACTACATGTTTTAACTCCTCCATCTGACCTTCTTTTAACAACCATTATTAGACTTCTGTCAATTAGCTCTGTTAAATAATCTACAGCTTTAATCTCTTTGTTTTCCATGCGCACGAATCCTTCAGCGACCCACAACCTGACCAACTTTGCCACATGAATTTCTCTGTCCTTCTGAAACGCTCCAAGATACAGAAAACAAGATTTTAAATGATGTGGTAGATGCTTATAACTGAGTTTTAAGATTTGCATCACTGAACTGTCTCCATCATCCAAAATATAGGACGCCAAATTTCTTCTTACTTCTTCCCAACTTCTTGGATTCTTGTCTATAGTCGAAAGAATTCCAGCAATAACAACTACTGCAAGAGGCAGTCCTCTGCAGTTTGCTGCAATTTCCCTTCCGATCCCTTGCAATTGAGGAGGACAAGATTGATTGCTGAACACCTTCTTCTCTAGCAGCTCCAAGCACTGGTCATCTGTCAAATAGGGCATTTCATACATGAAGCTACTAGGTGGAGCCAAATCCCTATTCCTTGTGGTGAACAGTATCCTGCTTCCATTTCCATCATCTGGGAAACATCTAAGCAATCCATACAGCACTTCTGATTCCCAAATATCATCCAATACAATGAGGTATCTTCTTCCTTTCAAAGTTTTGTAAATGTGTTCAACTAAGGTTTCTTCTTCCATGCTCAGAATCTTATCTTTCCCAAACATACTTTCTATATTAATCAAAATAGTAGCCAGTATACCATGCATCTGATAGGTTTGTGAAACCACACACCAGGAGACTTTATCAAATGTATCACTAACCAAACGATGATTATACAACTTCTTTGCTAATGTTGTCTTTCCAAGTCCTGGCATCCCAAAGATTGAAATAACTTGCCGATCTACTCTTCCTCTGGCCAGCTTATCTAAAAGATATATTTCCTTGTCCTCAGAACCGACTGGAACATCATCCACCTCACTGTTTCTGTTAGCCCGAAACAACATTCTGGAGTTAAATTCCCCAGCAACATGTACCTCTCCCTCCCCTAATTTCTGCTCATTCATGACTAGTTGAAGCTCACTCCCACAAAGCTCAATCTTGAGGTTGATGCTGGTGAGCCTGTTGATGAGATACCAAGGAGGAGCATGTCCGACCACAAAAGAGATCACATTATATTGAGCTTCGTGTGCAGTATCTCCAATTCGCATCAGAGTTTCTCTTAATTCTACAATTTCTGAAGGCTGTGATCCACCTATTGATTTGATGGAAGACTGCAGACTAGTAAGGTCTTCAAGGAGATTTTTCAGCTTTTTCTCCCGATTCAGTAAATCCTTGAGATCAGAAATTAGAGAGTCGAGAACTTCAATGGAAGACTGCCGACGAGTAAGGCCTTCAACGAGATTTTTTATTTGATCAACAACATCCCGATTCAGTAGATCCTTGAGATCAGAAATTAGAGAGTCGAGAACGTGGAGTGAGTCCATCACAGAAGTCTTCGCCGGAGTTGTATAAGCTCCTCTGCTCATTAATAATAAGAATTTCATGATATCATCTTTCAAGAGGTTCACATGGCTCATAACGTCAGCAATCCTCTCACCCAATTCACCAATTGCTGGATCGGTAGAGAACAATAACAGATGAAGTAAACTTCCAGCTTCATTTGCCACTGCTTCAAACTTTGATATGAGTGCATCTTCATGATAATCAGAAACGTACCGCATAAATGTTGCGTCTCCAAGAACAGTTTGAAGAAACCTCAGCTCCTTCTCAAGATCCTCCAATAGATCCATCCGAGAATCGATTATCGAATCCGTCTTGTGGTACAGCAATTGGAGAAGGAAACTGATAAAAGCTTCAACCAGTTGTTGTTTCTCAATTAGATTCTGGCTTTCGTGAAACTCCTTCATCCTCGGCACCATGAACACGCTCTGAAGCTCCTGCGCTAAAGAAACCCGTACATAAGCCGTAATTGATGAATTTCCAGGACTCTCGTTCCAGCGAGTGTCTTTCAGTAATTTCGTCAAACACATATCGCCCAAGTCGCTGATGTTGGAAATGTACAAGATATAGTGGTCAAAAATTGAAATATGAAGTCTACTCCACCGGATTTCCAGTTCATCGTCCAGATTACTCCGTTCAAACCGGAAATTGGAAATCGGAATGTGAGTTTCCATTTTTTTTCTTCAAGTATTATTTGGATTAAAATGTAGTAGTATATATTTCTGCATACAATTTTGCAAGACGAAGACTTCGCAGCCTGTCTGCATCTTTAATATGAGTAAAAAAAATCACGGCAGTTCAAATTTTAACATCAATGACGAGGCAAGAATTAAAAATATAGTTTATATTAGGTGTATCAGGATGTTAGGTGGATTCATATGTCTATAATTTTTTTATTTTATTTTGTATATATTTTTATTCTATTTTGTATATGTGTTTCTTATTTTTTTTACACTAAATTTTTTATTAAAAAAATTAGTATACATATGTTTATAATTTTTTATTTAATAGTGTATACATGTTTTTAGTAATTGCACTCAATTTTTTATTAAAAAATTTAACAATTAAATTGTATAAATTTTTTTTTATAATTGTATAATGTTTTTGTTCATAGTTGTATACATTTTTTTTAAATAGGTGCATCATATCTTAAGGTGCACCCGGATGCACAGTATAATTAACCTTAAAAATAAGTACTCACCCAGCTCGAGAGGGTCTTTTTTTTAATTTTTTCGTCCGCTCTAAAGAGGTTCATTTCGTTTTTTAGATCCACACGCACCCACTAATATAATTAAAATATGAGCTCACACTCCCACTAATACAACTACTCACAACATATTAAATAATAATACTCCTTAATCAACGTGCACAAAAATAAAAGACCCTCTTTCGGATCTAATTACTCATAGATACATTAATCTAATATAATTACTACTAAATACAAAATTATACTCCCTCCGTCCCGAAACAAGGTATACATTTATTTTTTGCATGTAGATTAAGGAGTATAATATTTTAATGTGTAGTGAGTGAGAGAAAATATATTTTAATGTGTAGTGGATAGTTGTATTAGTGTATTGTGTGGGCCGCATGTTTTTATAATAATTGTTTTGTGTGGATCCTATTAACCAAAAAGTGAAATGCATACTTTGTTTTGGGACAAACCAAAATAAAAAAACATATACTGATGAGTGATATTTTCACCTAAATTTTAGTGCCTTTTTATATCCATTTTCGTATTATTTTATCCGTATATATGTGCATTTTGGTTGTATTTTATGTTTTTATAAAAATGTGTGAGAATGAGCTTAAACATATAAAAAATAGGTAAAAACGGAGACGGGAAATGAAACGAAGAAGAAGAAACAGGGCAGCAGATACACGAGCCGTGTTTGGTACACGACCCTGTAAGATGTGGCCGCGTACCAACACTTGAAGCAGTTACACGCCCAGGATGTGGCCGAGTCCAGTACACGACCCGTGCAGTGTACGTGAGCACAAGTCGTGTACCACGCACGGCCCTGTAAGAAGTGACCGTGCGCCAGTCTTGATCGTAATTTTACTTACGTATTTATAGAGCAAGAATACTCTACCGTTGTGTACAACGAGCGACCAAGAAATAAAATATCGAACCCAAGGGATTAGAGTTAAACAAAATACACACTAAATAATTATCACCACTAATAATTAAGACATAAAAACCTTATCAAGAGTTGGAATTAATAACTAATATTGCCGAAAATTAAATAGAAAATAAAATAAATAAATAAAAGCCACACTCAATCACAAGTGTTTCAAGAGACAAGAACAAGATAGTTCTAGAAAAATCCAGTTTATCATGTGAAATAAGACAAATAAACAAGTGAATCAAATCATGTAGAATTTTATAGGAATGATCACTTCAGTATGCTAATCCACTTATAGACAAGTGAAATTTAAAAAATTTAATAAATTCCTAAGACCAAATAAATAAGATAATTCCCTATTCCCTTTCTACGTACTAAGAAAATTAAATACTCACAATCCCTTCTTCGCTTTATAGGCGATTCACATGCAAAATTTCATATAGGCTAGTGCAAAAGATCTATCCTTTCTAGGTACTAATAAATGAATTGGATTAGGGCTTCCTTACCATATTTCTCTTTAACAATGGTCATGCAAAGATAATAATATTGAGCTTCGTGTGCAGTATCTCCAATTCGCATCAGAGTTTCTCTTAATTCTACAATTTCTGAAGTCTGTGATCCACCTTTTGATTTGATGGAAGACTGCAGACGAGTAAGGTCTTCAAGGAGATTTTTCATCTTTTTCTCCTGATTCAGTAAATCCTTGAGATCAGAAATTAGAGAGTCGAGAACTTCAATGGAAGACTGTCGACGAGTAAGGCCTTCAACGAGATTTTTTATTTGATCAACAATATCCCGATTCAGTAGATCCTTGAGATCAGAAATTAGAGAGTCGAGAACGTGGAGTGAGTCCATCACAGAAGTCTTCGCCGGAGTTGTATAAGCTCCTCTGCTCATTAATAATAAGAATTACATGATATCATCTTTCAAAAGGTTCACATAGCTCATAACGTCAGCAATCCTCTCATCAAATTCACCAATTGCTGGATCGATAGAGAACAATAAAAGATGAAGTAAACTTCCAGCTTCATTTGCCACTACTTCAAACTTTGATATGAGTGCATCTTCATGATAATCAGAAACGTACCGCATAAATGTTGCGTCTCCAAGAACAGTTTGAAAAAACCTCAGCTCCTTCTCAAGATCCTCCAATAGATCCATCCGTGAGTCGATTATCGAATCCGTCTTGTGGTACAACAATTGGAGAAGGAAACTGATAAAAGCTTCAACCAGTTGTTGTTTCTCAATTCGATTCTGGCTTTCGTGAAACTCCTTCATCCTCGGCACCATGAACACGCACTGAAGCTCCTGCGCTAAAGAAACCCGTACATAAGCCGTAATTGATGAATTTCCAGGACTCTCGTTCCAGCGAGTGTCTTTGAGTAATTTTGTCGAACACATATCGCCCAAGTCGCTGATATTGGAAATGTACAAGATATAGTGGTCAAAAATTAAAATATGAAGTCTACTCCACCGGATTTCCAGTTCATCGTCCGGATTACTCCGTTCAAACCGCAAA
Organism: Pogostemon cablin; assembly: GCA_023678885.1. NCBI lineage: Eukaryota > Viridiplantae > Streptophyta > Magnoliopsida > Lamiales > Lamiaceae > Pogostemon > Pogostemon cablin. The sequence goes on from CM042975.1 coordinate 29,469,198, forward strand.
TTGGAAATCGGAATGTGAGTTTCCATTTTTTTCTCCTTGTATTATTTGGGTTCAAATGTAGTAGTATATATTTCTGCATACAATTTTGCAAGACAAAGACTTCGCAGCATGTCAGCATCTTTAATAAAAAAATCACTGGCAGTTCAAAATTTAACATCAAATTTTCACCTAAATTTTAGTGTCTTTTTGTATGTCTTTTCATATTATTTTATCCGTATTTTATGTATTATTTGGTTGTGTTATGTGTTTTCTTGGAAATATGTGTGAATGAGCTTAAACGTATTTAAAACAGGTGAAAATAGATTAAAAACAGAACGGGAGCTGAAAAGAGCAAGAAACGAGGCTGCCGGGACCCAACTCGAGTTGCAAGGTGCAACTCGAGTTGCCAACACGACCAGTGTTGGGTCTAAAAAATGTCCATAATTGTCCAGAGACCCAACTCGAGTTGCAAGGTCCAACTCGACTTGCAACTCGAGTTGGGAAAAGGTCGAGTTGAGGTCCAGAAATTGTCCAGAGAGCTTACTCGAGTTGCAAGGTCCAACTCGACTTGCAACTCGAGTCGAGCCAGGAGCAGGGCATCGATTAAAATTTGTACAGTGAGCCAACTTGACTTGTAAGCTACAACTCGAGTTGCTAGCTCGAGTCGAGCTGCCTTCCTTGGGATTTTTAGTTTCAGAGCCTCGCAACACGACCAAACAGGTGGGTGCACGAGATGCCAACACGAGTCGAGCTACTTTAGCTCGAGTTACACACAACGAACTCAACTCGTGTTGCAACTCGAGTTGGGTAAGGCCAACTCGAGTTGCATATTTTTTGGGCCAAAATTTGGATTTTCACCTGCCAATGTGTGTAAGTGTCTGTAAAAAGCCCATTGATATTAAATTCGTGGCCCAACTTGAAGAGGGTATAAATAGCCTCAAGTTCAACATTTCAAGTGAGATTGGAGATTCCACCAAGGGTTTGCACCAAAATACATAGGTCACACACCATTTTCTCCAATTCACACCATCATCTTCATCCATTCATCCCTTCCATTTGGGTGTTAAAGATCTCAAGAATTCAAGAGCTAGAGGTGGAGATCAATGAGTGTTAAAGATTCTCTACAAGGAATTGCTAGGGAAGATTTACATCTCTTTTGTTTTCCATTTGGATTTGAAACTATGGGTATATGTAATGAATCATTTATGTTTTTTGTTACCATTATCATGTTAGGCTAATCCCTCTAGTGGGATTAGGGACATGAAGAGCACATTAGGTTTATATTATCATGTGGATTAAATTGGTTTTTAACTTAATTGATGTTGGTTTCTATTCATGGGCTTTAATTGATTTGATGTTGTGATGGCATGGTTTGTTATTCATGAATGATTATTGGTTTAATGGATTGTTGATCAATGGATGATTTATGATAATTAAGTGCTATTATAATGTTCATGTGTATATTGCTTGGAGTGAGACGAAAACTACCCTCTTGAGTATTAGAAATGCATAAATAGACATCGAGTTTGAGTTTGACAGAAAGGATATTTGAACTTGATGAGGGGAACCAATCCATTCGTTAGCTTTAGTACACAAAAAGGGAGAGTTAATTCTAATTAGTACCTTCTAAGGGAGAATTGGGAGTTAATTAGTACCTAGATGGAAGAGGTTAATGTTGGGCTTTGATCTTAAGTGCTATTAGGAGTCTTTAGTGGATCAACAACCTTTGTAACTCGAAAGTGAGCTTAGGATATAATCGTGATCACCCTTAATCTACATCAATTGAGTTGAATTCCCTTTGCATGATAATATGAATTGAGTGTGCTTGGATGTTTCTAATCCCATGTTTTTCCATACTTGAACTTTAGCACCTATTCTCTTTTCTCGTTAATCATATTACTTGTCATTTCTCTTAGTTGCTATTTTATTTACTTGCTACTTGCTTTAGTTGTTAATTTCAAACTCAAAACCCCCTATCATCCTTACAAAAGCGACATAAACATAAGCTCACGTATTTTACTAGTTCAAACCTAACTCCTTTGTGGATTGATAATTATTTCTTGGAATATACTACTACAATGATCGAGTATTCTTGCTCGTGAGTATCAAACAAAATATTCAAATAAGAAATTGGCGCCGTTGCTGATCGGTGTCATTTTTACCTAGATTTTAGTATCTTTTTATTATGTATTTTGTGTGTTTTTATTCATTTTTTATATCATTTGGTAGTGTTATATGAAGATATGGAGATATGTGCTTTGAAATGATAAATGTGTGATTTTCATGATTAAGTGCCTTAAATCGTGCTATATTTGTGAATATTTAGAGAATTGGTAAATTGGTGTAAATTGTGTGATTTTCAGGTAAAAATGGGTTCTAGACACGATAAGAAGATGTGGGAAAAAACGGAGCTCAATTTGGAGCTGAAACGAGGGAGAATGAGTCAAAGCAAAATTCTGAAAAATGCACGTCTAACTTGTGTAATTTTTTTGTACTCTTTTGGAACTCAAAACTATAAGTGTGATACATGGTTGGAAAGTCACAGAAAAGAGGATCGTTTTGGTATAAGAAACACTTCAATTGGAGCCCAAACGAGAAATTTATGATTAAAATGGTGACGTCGCGCAAGCTGTTCTTACTTAGAACGGTTGTGCTACTTTGCATGACTTGTTACACCCTCAAATATTGGATGTTTTATAAGATCTTTATATGGATAGAAAGCCAAGGAAAAAAGAATCGCGTGAGCGCAAGATTACTCAAATTGGAGATCGGATGTGGAAGATATGCACAAAACGGTGAGATTGTGCTGCACGCGCTGCACTACACGGCTCGTGTACCGAGCACGGTCCTGTAAAGGTTGGGCGTGCTCAGACACCAGAAAACGCTACACGGCCACCTTCATGGCCGTGTGACGCTACACGGCCCGTGTAGGTTCAAAAGGCAGTTTTATGATCTCTAAACGTTCTAGAAGCTTCCATGGGGGTATAAATACATGTTTTGACCATAAAATTCGGGAGGAATTATTTGGGATCAGTTTCCACACACACTAAATACCTAAATCATGCACATTCATCTCCATTTCTTCCATCCTTCACTTCACCCATCAAATCCACTTGATCTCCTCAAATTCATCCATTAATCCATCCATCCACTAATCTAAGAAGAGGAATTCATCAAGGAGTGAAGATTTGAGCATGTTGAAGGAGGAGAAGGCCTACTTTGCAAGGGAAGCCAACTTACCTTTAATTTGTGATTTTCTTCATTATTTAGCTAAATTAGAGCAAGTTATGGAATGTATTGATTCTATTATAATTTGTAGTGGCTAGTCCTCATGTGAGGCTAGCAATATGATTGGTTAGGGATTATGTAAATTTTGCACACCACATGTTTGATGAAATAATTGTTATGAATATTTTCTATCATGAATGCTTATTCTCATTTTATGTATAATTTGTGTGATTAAATTCTCTATTCATAGTGTTAGGATGGTCATTCCAATATTATACTTAGTGGTTTAATTGAATCATAGATTGCATGAGATGACTATGTTAAGTATGTGGGGAGTTTGGCCATAACCTTCATGTGCTTAGAACCTCATGATAGGACATTATTGATAATTACTTGTGAGAGTGTTTGATATGATGAGGGGAACCAAGCCAATTATCACTTGACCTTAGAAAGGGAACACTAGGAAAACGTCCCTGCCTACTAGAGAAAATTCTTTGTGGTAATATTTCTACACCGGTATATTAATATCCGTAAGTACCTATAGGAAGAGTGAGGATTGGAGACACTCTTTGAGTGTCCTTAGTATCATAACATGAAAACCTTCAATGCATGTGAGTGTGTGAGTCTACATAAGCCTTATCCATGATGTTGCTTACCTTACATACTTCTTAGATTGTTCACCTCCATCCATTTTCCATCACATTTGTATATGTTCTATCTTTTAATTGTTTTCTAACTTAGTTTGTAGTACAATTCAACCCCCTCATTTTTGATTCGTCCTACTAGAGTAAAATATTTCTCAAACACGGCTACCCACTTTCGCCCTTGGGTTCGATATAATATAAATTTTGCACTTGGTCGCTTACGTGCTACACACGATAGAGTACACTTGCTCTAAATCAATTTTAACCAAAATTGAAACCAAGTTCAGTTGCCAAATGGGAGTTTAACGGATTGGTGGAATACTGTGTTATTGTTTTAGTTGTTCTTGATAATGATACTTTATTTTATTTTGTTTTCTATTTTTGTTTGTGGTCTCACTCTTTGAATTTTCGTAGGTGTTTTATGATCACAAGATCAAAGGGAAATCAATCGATCATACCTTTGAATTTGGAGATAGAGAAGACCGCACGACAAAGGAAACGAGAGAGACGAAAAGCTAAAAAAGAAAATATGGAGAATCAACGTGGAGATAATGTCAATCATAACCTACCCCAAGATCCATTACAAGATCAACGGGGGGTACAAGAAGGAGTGCAAGAGGATCAAGCGGAGATGTTTAGGAACTTCATTGCTCAAAACCAAGACTATATGCAATTGTTTGTCAATCAAGAAGCTCAAAGGATACTCCAACAACAAGAGTTGCAAAGGCCTAGAGCAATTCGGGATTACTTTCAACCGAGAGCCGTGCACAATATGGTTCTTCTGGTTCAAGCCAATAATTTTGAGATTAAGACCGGATTGATCAACATGGTCAAAGCAAATCAGTTTGGGGGAGGTCATCTTGAAGACCTGAACACTCATCTAGCTATTTTCTTGGAGGTTGCAAATACCATAAAGATTAATGGAGTATCGGAAGATGCTATTCGAATGAGGTTGTTCTCTTTTTCTTTAAGAGACAAGACTAAAGCATAGTATAATACAATTACATTGGGAAGTTGTAATACATGGGAAGATCTTGAGCAAAGGTTCCTAAACAAGTACTTTCCTCCTTCGAAGACTCTCCAATTGAAAAGCCTCATCACTCAATTTAGGCAACTTCCGGATGAGAGTTTTTATGAAGCATGGGAACGCTACAAAGAGATGCTACGAAAGTGTCCTCAACATGATTTTCATGAGAATCAACAAGTGGCTTTCTTTTATCAAGGGTTGAGTCAACAAAATCGGATGCATGTAGATGCCTCATCCGGAGGGTCTATATTTTGAGTGGATGCTATGAAAGCTATGAAAATTTTTGAGGATATTGCAATGAATGCTTATCAATGGCCTTCCGAGAGAGTAATGAGAGGCTATGCATTCGGAAAGGTGGCTCAAGTGGAGAGTGTTAATAAAGTGAAGAGTGATGTGTTTCAAAGTGAAGGAATGAAAGAATTCAATGAGGGCATCCATGCTTTAACAAAGCAATTGAATTTAATCACTCAAGGAGCGAGTCAAGTGGGAAGTACAAGTGCTAATGTGAATGAAGAGAGTAAAGTTATACAAGGTGTAGATGATGTTGCCTATTTAGATAGGAGAAATTACCAAGGAAATTTCCAACATCAAGGGAATTTTCAAGGTAATTATCCTTCTAACCATGGTAATTTTCAAGGAGGATATCAAGGGCAAGCTCGGGGGAATAATTTTAATCAATCTAGTGGAGGAAATTATCAAGCTCCGAGGAAGCATGAAAATCTTTCTTACTCCAATACTCAAGCCGCCATGGCACTTCCTCAAGGAATGGATCCAAGTGCTAAGGCGCCCAATGGAGAAGGCAAATCATCATTGGAAGAGACATTGCTAGTATTCATGAAAGATACAAGGGCTTATATGGAAAAGAGAGATGCTAAGCTTGAATCTCAAATGGAAAAGAGGGAGGCTAAGCTTGAGGCTAGAATGGAGGAAAATGAAAAGAGATCCGACAATAGGATGAAAGCTTTTGAGTATCAAATAGGACAAATTGCTTCTTCCGTGGGATCTCAACACCAACAAGGAAAATTCTCATCTACCACGGTAACTAATTCTAAGGAGCAATGTTTGTATATTACCGTGTGCAACATGGAAAGTAAGGTGGAGAAAGGGTTGGTGGAAACAACAAACATTGGTTCCAAGGTTGAAGAAGTAGTTTGTGATGAAGTTGTGCCAAACGTGGAGAGGAAATTATCATTGATGAAGATTGGTCTTTGGATGATGAGAAGATAATTGGTGAATTTTTGTCTTTGTTGGATGATGAAAGTAAGTGTGATGAAGAGATGATGTTGAAACAAGATCATGACATTGTTGAAGTTGATGCTTCATTAAAGGTGGAAGACCCTGGTAAATTCGTTCTTACTTGTAAAATTGGAAATGTGGAACACTTTAATGCTATATGTGATCTTAGTTCAAACATTAATATGATGCCTTTGGGAATTTTTGAAAAACTTGACATTAGGAGATTAAAGAAAACGGATGTGGAAATCGAAATAATGGATGGTTCAATGATAAAGCTGTTGGATTGTATACTAAAAGTCTAGCTTTTTGTATGAACAATATTATAACAATTAATTTGAAATGAGAATCATATGATCAAATGATTGCATCTTATAATTTATTTATATGTTCGATGCAATAGTCCACTTACTTTATATTGTAGATAATATGTTGTGCGACAACACGCGGAAGATCATATTATCGGTTTCCTTATAAAGTATAAACAGATGCTCACAACTGAGATAGACGGGGACTCTCTATCGGGATAGTTGTAGTGTGGTTTGGTATTAGCTTGTCTTGGCTATAGAATCACATTAGTGCACTTGTGTGTATTGAGCAGGACCGCTTGAGATCGTTCGACTTATACTGACTTATAGGAGAACTTGATCTCAGTTATTATGAAAGTTCGTGCTCTTAATCCCTATACAATAACCTCGACACGTAGGGCAGTATGTATTTCTTTGATTCATCAATGGGTGAGATTTACATGTAATTAAATCAACAAACTCGATGAGTTGGGAAGTAGTGCTGTCTCTATGGTGTGCTGTTGATTGTAGAAGGAATCCGTGTCCGTCATAGGTTGATGATGTCCCCTTGAGGAGCTCATAAGGATTATCATGTAAACCCTGCAGGTGGAATTTATTCCGGCATGATAATGAGGTTGAGTGGTACTACTCTTGGATGAGATATTAATTAATTGAGTTGTCAGTAACTTAAATTAATTAATGGACATTGTATATCTTAAACATGGGGAGACTAACGGGCTCATAATAAGAAGGAGCCCAAAACATAATTTTGGGATTGGTACGGTAGTGCAGTAATAATATTTTAGTGGAATATATTATTATTATTGGACTTAAGTATAAGCTTTGGGCTAAGCTTGGATACTTAAGCCCAATGGAGGCCCAACCCAATTTCTCCTCCTGGTCCTGCTGTAGCCCATGTATATAAGTCACCTCAATTTGTTCTAAACCTAACTCTGCGCCTAACATACGAGAGAGAGAGTGAACAGCAGATTGAGTAGGTCTCGTAGATCGTCGCCCACAAGACGTCGAGATCGGACTTAGGACATACAGCAGAAGACCGGAAGGTCGTTTGCTGCTGCAGTTCATCATGTTCCAAAATTCATATAAAATCGTACAGTTCTTTGATTTTGATGTATTATATACTGATGGAAAGCCGTCGAAGAGAGGATCGTTTGAGCACAAATATCACTTAATTCCGACATCAGAAGAGGAACTTATGGCTATTCTCGTGGGACTGCACAGACTGCCAGTGAGAATTCAACCTCTACATCAACCCTTGGTGAAAGGTAATGCGTTTCATGTTTACTTGCTTCCGCTGCTTGTTAGAAATACATGGAACCCTAACGGGTCACGTTAACCAAACGATCGAGCGCCAACAATTGGTATCAGAGCTTCGGTTTCGTGGTGAAGCGTGACACGTTAGGCTAGGGTTTATGTGATTAATTTTTCGGAATTAGGATCACATGTTTAGGGTTTTGGTTTTATTGCGCAAACCATGAATATCCCTATGTGATATATACCCTGTATCATATCTATTCGTCCATGGTTGTGTGTGAGAGGATTCGACGAAAACTGTTCGTCAATTTCACATGCAAGGAAGAAAAAGAGGGCAAAAATTGAATCACGTTTTTGAGAGAAAATCCAGCGCAGTGATATTGCAGAGGCAATAACCGGAGTTTCAACGGTCGGATTGAGCTGTAATTTGGTCAGCACGTTCAGACCTTATGGATGTATATTCTGAACGGTGGAGATCGAATTTGGAGCTTTTTCTTGCTGGGATTACGCTGAAAACAGAAGCAGATATTTGGGCGATTCTGTTTTGCGCAGTCGGGGGAAAAGAGCCGTTTCTATCAAACTATCCGTTGGATCGGGCTGTAATTTGGTCAGAACGTTCATACCTTGTGTATGTAAATTCTGAACGGTGGAGATCGAATTTAGAGCTTGTTCTTGCTGGGATTACGCTAAAAACAGAAGCAGATCTTTGGGCGATTCTGTTTTGCGCAGTCGAGGGAAAAGAGACGTTTCTCACAAAATAACCGTTGGATCGACCTGTAATTTGGACAGCATGTTCAGGACTTACAGTAATAGATTCTGGACGATGGAGATTGGATTCTGAGAGTTTTTCAGTTTCGAACTACGAACGACAGTTGGTGTAGTTTGGTGTTGCGCGTTGGGCTGAACTTGGTTTCATGCAAGTAGGCCCTTGGACGAGCGACAGTCCGGGCGAGGGGCGCTCGTCAAGGCACTTGGAGCGCTCCCTGACACGATTGGCGGTGGGATATGGCGATGGACGTCTTAGGGCACAAGCAATCCTGCTTGTTGCGTAAGGCATCGATTCCACAGTAGGAGTGTCGGACAAGACATTAAAATTTAGAGGCGTTTTTATTCCTAATATATATAACTGTCATAATTGATTTAATTGTCTATTATTGTTATATATATATATGGATGCCTGATCTCTATGATTTATTGTCTTATATAGAAGCATGCTAGATTGCGTATTATATTTGGTATATTATATGCATGTATTGCTAGAGTGTTGGATAAGACATCCAATTTTAGGAAAACTAATTCCTAATATATAACTGCCATAATAGATTGTATATTATTGTTATATATGGATGTCGAATTAATTCCTAATATATGACTGCTATAATTGATTTAATAATCTATTATTGTCATATATGGATGTCGAATTAATTCCTAATATATAACTACTATAATTAATTGTCTATTATTGTTATATATGGATGTTGAATTAATTCCTAATATATAACTGACATAATTGATTTAATTATCTATTATTGTTGTATATGGTTGCTCGTCGATATCGATGATTTCGATAATCTAGACGATATCGACGATCGATATCGATAGTTTTGGAATGTTGATAATCTTGATATTTTTCGAATATTTGATAATCTAATCGATATCGATGATTTTGATAATCTGGACGACATCGACGGTAGATATCGATGGTTTCAAAAATTGGACAATCTGGAAATTTCAAAATTTTGATAGTGTGGAAGTCTTTGCTGATATTCGTGCCTAATGGCGAACAATCGAATTCGCTGATATATAACTGTTAATGATTGATTTAATTATTAATTATTGTTATATATGTATGCATGACTCTCTGGGATTTACTGCCTCATGTGCCGTGATAGGAGCATGCTAGAATTGCGTATTTTATTTTATGAATATTATATGCATGTAAAAACCCTCAGTTTTAAATAACTAAGTGGGAGAGGGGATTGGTAATTAATTCCCGCGGCCTCCATTATTGGTTTGTTAGCAATGTGAATAAACTTGCGCGTCGGCATTAGAGCCTTCCTCCCCATCGGATGAGTTTATTCATGGATATTGCTGGAACAGGCTTCTTTAAAATTATGTTTGTAATGTGATGCACATGAACTTGCGCGTTGGCTTAGACCTTCCTCCCTATCGGATGAGTTCATGTGCGGATCACTGTACAGACTTATAATTGATGACTGTAGGAAGTTATCCGAGCGCGTGTGTACTTCTCCATCTGTAAGGCACATAAGCTTGGGCCGCGGACTTGGGGTCAAATAATGGTGTACACTTAGATGTGAATAATAAGTATCCTCCCCATCGGAGTCACTGCTTTTATTTGCATGGCTAAAGAGGAACCGACTATTAATTATTTTGTCATGAGGTTAGGTTGACAAATGAAATTAATGGGTAAAACCTTCTCTTGTAAATGTTCGGGTTTGTAAACGTCCACACTATCGTGGCTTGCAGACTCACGGTGCTTGAGATGTCGGTGAATTTTAATTTTATATTATTTTGAGGGAATCAATATAAAAGGATAAAATTCGAAGATTTGATCGGTGTATTTATTTATGATTCTCTGTAATTTCAAATGGTTTTATCTCGCTTATTGTTGACTAAAAGAAATTATATTTACTGGTCCAAAATTAGATGATTAGAAAAGAATCTTGGTTTTGAATTTTACTGCTTAAGAAAATACATGTGTGTTCTCACAATGGACGTCTCATGATGCCTATTAAAGTCTCTAGTGAAGAGATGAGAGGTTCATAGAAATATGATGGTCTCATGTAACTCTTCGGATACTTGAGTAAGTTAAAAGGCAGAAGATCATGATTTAATTTTATGAATGAATTGGGAAAGCATGGAGTATAAATTGAAGGGAAACCTAGATCAATTTAATTCTTTGTGAATTGCCTAGATGTTTTTGAGTAAGTTCCACCTGAATTACAATAGGATGTATATGGTGGAAAACTTCTGGCAAAACATGTGGCAAAGGAAAGCCATTTTCATCATAATGTGAACAAGTTTTATATCTTATTCACTAGTTGTTTAAAACATGATTAGTGATGGCATTTACTGACACGAAGTGTGTAGATACTGGAATCACTAAATGTTTATTACTAAGTGAGGATAAGATTGTTATGACATGGGTAAAACTACAAGAGTAGTGGCTATTGCAGTGGGAGTTGTTTATTTATCTTACGATATGAATAAACGTTTGATTTTATGAAATTGTCTTTACGTACATTTTCATAGAAAGAATTTGATTTCGGTTTCTATGCATTAATAGATGGATACTCCATTTCATTTAAATGACATGGTCATTAAAATGAATGATAGAGTTGTAATCTGTTATGGTACGTTGGTGAACAATTTGTACACTCTTAAATCATGTTTATTCCCTGGATGCGACAAATAGTAATTAATAATGAGTCTTCTAATCTAGTAAGAGAAAGGTACCTTCGGAAATGAATTTCCCACCTTAATGGTGTGATGAATAGAAGGAATAGCACTCTTATGGTAGTGATTAGATAGATGATGAATTATTTGGAATTACTAAATTCATTTTATGGATATGCCCTAGGAACAGTAATTCGTAAGAATGTTTATCTGTTTGTGGGATATCCTAGAAAAATGAAGAATGATTTATTTAGTCCACAAGATCGAAGAGTGATTGTTAAAATAAACACTAGATTTTTGGAAAAGGACTATGTAATAAATCAAATACCCATGTATAAGTTGTTCTAAAGGAAGTGAGAGGAAAACACGAAGTATTAGTACCAAGTGTACAAGAGGATATACCACAAGGTAAACTGCGACGCGTGTCACATCTGATATACAATTGCGTGTAGTGTCTTCTCGTAGTGAGAAGGTTGTTCTAACACCTGATAGATATATGTTTTGGGAGAGTCGTGAGGCTTGGTCCCTAGTAAACATGGAGTTAACCCACGGATACGACGAAGCACTACAAGTTAGAAATGCCTAAATCTTAACAAATTGCAATAAATGTTGAAATAGAATCAATAGATTCTAAATAAGATCTGGATGATTGTAGAACCACGGATGGTGTGAAAACCATTGGAAGTGGTCATACAAAATAAAAGAGGATCATACGGTAAGGTGAAAACCTTATAAGTAAAGCTTGTTGGGAAAAGGTATACTCAGAAAGAAAGGGTTCGATTATGAGAAAACTTGTTCGCCAGTAGCTATGCTTATGTTGATCCGGACTCTTTTATCTGTTGCTACTCATATGAAATATGAGGGATAGCAAATAGATGTCGAGACAGCTTTCCTGATTGAAAGTCTTAAGGGAAACATCTATGTGAAGCAACCAGAGTGATTCATTGCAAAGAGCTAAGAGCATTGTGATAGTGAGCTTAAAAGTGTCCATTAATGGACTAAAACAAGCTTCAAGATCATGAAACATCCGTTTTGATGAGGTAATCCAGTGACATGGATCTAATCAATGATCGGATGGGTCTTGTGTATTGAAAAGAGTGATGGAAATGTGGTGGTATTTCTTGTACTATACGTAGATAGTATCTTGCTCATTGGAGACAATGAAAGAGTATTGTCGGGCGTATGGGTATGGTTGATAAAGCGGTATGCGATGAAGGACTTAAGAAGAGCAAAAATATCCTTTTGATCATGGTAATACGGATCACAAGAAAGGATGTTATGCTTATCTCAAGTTTCATATAATGATACGATCCTTACTCGTTTAGCATGTGAATTTATCTAAGTGAATGTGTCTTGTGACACAAAAGTAGATAAAGAAGATGAAAGCGGTTCCTTATGCTTCGGCAAATGAGGAAGCTTAATCTAAGGAATGCTATGCACGAGATTGGATATCTGTTTTGCCGATGGCATGAACAGTGGGTATCAACGTAACCCGGAACAAGAATGATGAACTGTGGTAAGACATATACTTATGTACCTGAAAAGGACTAGAAACTATATGTGGGCTTACCGAACAGATTCACTGATTCTTATGGGTTATATAGATTCAGATTTTTCAAATCAGATAGGGACGACAGTAAATCTACCTCAAAGGTTATGCGTTTAATTTTAGGAAGTTGAGTCATAATGTGGAGGAGTGTTATATAGAAATATATTTCAGACTCCGGACTCCATCATGGAAAGATGATAAATTGGAGCCTATGAGGCAGCCAAAGTATCTGTATGACTCTAGAAACTTCAAGATGGACTTCGAAGTGTTACTAAGTTTGCCCAAGGTTATCACAATTTATATTGATGATATTGGTGCAGTTGCAAACTTGAAGGAATCACAAGTCCATAAGGCAATTAAACACATGGAGCGCAAGTACCACCTGTTACGAGAAATCGTATGATGAGGGAAAGGTTGTTGTTGCCTAGATTGCATCGGATGATGACCTAGTAAATCCATTTACAAGGACATTCAGGCGAGAGCTTTTAATGGTCGTGTAGTGGGAGTGGGAATCAGATGTATGGCAGAAGACATGACAGCATAGTCTTTTAGTATAAGTGGGAGATTGTTGGATTGTATACTAAAAGTCTAGCTTTTTGTATGAACAATATTATAACAATTAATTTGAAATGAGAATCATATGATCAAATGATTGCATCTTATAATTTATTTATATATTCGATGCAATAGTCCACTTACTTTATATTGTAGATAATATGTTGTGTGACAACACGCGGAAGATCATATTATCGGTTTCCTTATAAAGTATAAACAGATGCTCACAACTGAGATAGATGGGGACTCTCTATCGGGATGGTTGTAGTGTGGTTTAGTATTAGCTTGTCTTGGCTATAGAATCACATTAGTGCACTTGTGTGTATTGAGCAGGACCGCTTGAGATCGTTCGACTTATACTGACTTATAGGAGAACTTGATCTCAGTTATTATGGAAGTTCGTGCTCTTAATCCCTATACAATAACCTCGACACGTAGGGCAGTATGTATTTCTTTGATTCATCAATGGGTGAGATTTACATGTAATTAAATCAACAAACTCGATGAGTTGGGAAGTAGTGCTGTCTCTATGGTGTGCTGTTGATTGTAGAAGGAATCCGTGTCCGTCATAGGTTGATGATGTCCCCTTGAGGAGCTCATAAGGATTATCATGTAAACCCTGCAGGTGGAATTTATTCCGGCATGATAATAAGGTTGAGTGGTACTACTCTTGGATGAGATATTAATTAATTGAGTTGTCAGTAACTTAAATTAATTAATGGACATTGTATATCTTAAACATGGGGAGACTAACGGGCTCATAATAAGAAGGAGCCCAAAACGTAATTTTGGGATTGGTACGGTAGTGCAGTAATAATATTTTAGTGGAATATATTATTATTATTGGACTTAAGTATAAGCTTTGGGCTAAGCTTGGATACTTAAGCCCAATGGAGGCCCAACCCAATTTCTCCTCCTGGTCCCTGCTGTAGCCCATGTATATAAGTCACCTCAGTTTGTTCTAAACCTAACTCTGCGCCTAACATACGAGAGAGAGAGTGAACAGCAGATTGAGTAGGTCTCGTAGATCGTCGCCCACACGACGTCGAGATCGGACTTGGGACATACAGCAGAAGACCGGAAGGTCGTTTGCTGCTGCAGTTCATCATGTTCCAAAATTCATATAAAATCGTACAGTTCTTCGATTTTGATGTATTATATACTGATGGAAAGCCGTCGAAGAGAGAATCGTCTGAGCACAAAGATCACTTAATTCCGACATCAGAAGAGGAACTTATGGCTATTCTCGTGGGACTGCGCAGACTGCCAGCGAGAATTCAACCTCTACATCAACCCTTGGTGAAAGGTAATGCGTTTCATGTTTACTTGCTTCCGCTGCTTGTTAGAAATACATGGAACCCTAACGGGTCACGTTAACCAAATGATCGAGCGCCAACAAAAGCCCCATGGAGTTGTGGAGGATATGCTAGTGCAAATAGAGAATTTCGTATTTCCGGTGGATTTTATGATAGTTGAGAAGTAAGCGGATCCTTTGATCCCATTAATTTTTGGAAGGCCGCTTTTGGCAACCGCAAAAGCAAAATTTGACATGGATAAGAAGAAACTCACACTCCAATCAAATGAAAGAGAATTGGTGATATCAAGAAAGAATTTAAAAGGGGGAAATCTTCATTTGAAGCCACCCATTAAGCCTCCGGATGTTCGAGATAAAGTGGTAAGTGAGATTTTAAAAGATGAAGAATTAACTAACTTTTTACTTAAACTTCCAGGAAATTTATCTTCAAAGAGAAATAAGCTTGTGGAAAATCCACATGTTGATTTGAAGATTGATAAAGGGCCTCCGACATTTAAAAACGTAAGGAAAAGAGGAAACGAAGTGAGTTCAAGTGTTAAAGGAGCACGAAGTGTGGATAAAAAAGTTATTAAAGAGATGTTTAAAGTGAAGATGAGGCCCGATGGGGTCTTAGATTTTGCCAATTGTTAAGAACTTAAATGTGTCTAGCTCGACGATGTTAAATCGAGCGCTCGATGGGAGACACCCCATCATTATCTTTATTGCTTTATTTAGTGTTTTCAATAATGGTTGTGGTTTTGTTGTTGTTTTGTAATTTTGGCCGTGTAGGTTGATTGTGCTCATGGAGAAAAATGCACATTGAAGAAAAGAGAAGTGCTTCATGGATTCAAGTTGACATGTCTCACCACTTGTTGCAAACTTAATTCGTGACTCTTGTCTCGAGTTAAGTTTGGGAGGTGCTAGTGCATGGTGGACATAACTTGATTCGTTTGGATGCGTATGGTTCTCTACAAGAAGATCATTGATGGAAACTACAAGGGTAAGTCCCACCACTTTTTGCAAACTTAATTCTAAACTCTTGTTTCGATTTAAGTTTGGGGGGAGAGTGTGTGGTGTGACTCACCACTTGAGTATGATTCTTGTAAAATTTGGTCAATTTTAAAATTTTTCTCATGAGTTTGGGTTTGATTTTGGTATGATTGGTGGTGTTGAAGTACATGATAATCCATAATTTTAAATGAAATTATTGAGCTAATGGTGTTTGTTGAGTGTTTGAGAATGAATGAGAGGTATTGGAAGCATGATGGAGCTTGGAGCTAACGCTTTCTACTACCAAATGCCTATTGAGGGAGTACTCTACACCTTATAACTTTTAATTGCTTGACATGAAGTAATTTTAATTTGAATTGTTGTGATTAGCATGATACTTCATTTGTTATGTTTGTGGGAGGTTTACTTTCGAAATTTAGGATTTTATTTTCAATCAAAGATGGGGATGTTTGTGAGCTTAATTGTTATGGATAATATGAATGTGTGCTTCATTGTTTAATGATAGATGGTTTTGTGTTTTTGCATGTTATGTGTTTTTGGTTGTTTCTTGTTTGTTGTGTCTTTATTTTATGTTTTGTGTGTTTTCTTATTCTTGTTTAGGGTTTGATTTGGTGGTTTGTTTTTGGGATGTAGTGAGTTATTTTTTAATATGAGTAATGACATATTGTTGTGATAAGTGATGACAAATTATGATTAAGAATCTCTACACTTTCAAATTGTGACATGTTTTACTTAACTTGTTCAATTTTGAGATGAATGTGGTGTAATAAGTCCTTAAGGTACGAGCATAAGCTTGTGAGCATTTGAGCCTCAACCGTGCATATATAGTATTTCTTCATGAGTGGATCGGTTGTGTTTGATAAGTTAGAACTTGCTCAAGGACTATAGGAACGAGCCCGATTAGTGGAGATTAATGATATGATCTAAGGTCATCCTTGTTATTTGAAGTTATTACCATATATTTTCCTACCTTGAATATCATCTCTAGTTAACCACTTTGAGCCTATAAACCCATTTCTTGTGAATTTAGCACATTACAAGCCTTAATTACCCACTCAAGCTTATATATATATATATATATATATATATATATATATATATATATATATCATTTGTGTGAGTGATTGAGGAGATGGTAACTAGAAAGGATTGATTGATTAGCAAAAGAAGAAAAGGACATGGTAAACAAACAAGAAAAATGATTAAAAGAGCAACAACAAGAATGCACATGCAACCTCAAAGCAAGAGAAGGAGCAAAGCAACATCAAAATGCTCAAGTAAACAAAATTCAAAGAAAGGAAGCATGCATAAAAATAAGCCCAATCCAAGGAAAGTTAATGAATAGTGCTTGAGATTGTAAATATAAGAAAGGAAGAAAGGAAAGTGAAGAAGTTGAGGAAATTGGTCATCTCTTCAATTACTTACGCATGATTAGTCACTCTTATCCATATACTTCATACTCTACCAAAGAGCCTATCATTACATCCTTAATTAAAGACCTTTTTGATCATTAATTGAAACTTTGGAGGTTTGTGAATGTAGTCCACGAGCAAGCTTATAGCGAGTCAAGCCAATCAATTGATGAGTGTTGTTTTACCTAAATCAAAGAGTGTTGAGTGAAATTGATATCCATTGTGAGGCTTGGATTAAAAAGGGACTATATTACACTTTATTATCTTTTGATTGAACTTGTTAATTCCTCATGTTATGATTTTAATGTTGTAGGATGACTTAGCATAATTTGTAGTTATTATTGCTATAGATGTGTTATTGCTTATGTTCGCTTAAGTCTTTTTCTAGGTGAAAATTTCTCCTCTTGGTTTGTCATTTTCGTTGCTTGGGGACGAGCAACACTTTAAGTTTGGGGGGTTTGATTGTCACTATTTTCACCTAGATTTTAGTATTTTTTGTATGTCTTTTCGTATTATTTTATTCATATTTTATGTATTATTTGGTTGTGTTATGTGTTTTCTTGAAAATATGTGTGAATGAGCTTAAACGTATTTAAAACAGGTGAAAATAGATTAAAAATGGAACGGGAGCTGAAAAGAGCAAGAAATGGGACTGTCGGGACCCAACTCGAGTTGCAAGATGCAACTCGAGTTGCCAACACGACCAGTGTTGGGTCCGAAAAATATCCAGAATTGTCCAGAGACCCAACTCGAGTTGCAAGGTCCAACTCGACTTGCAACTCGAGTTGGGAGAAGGTCGAGTTGAGGTCCAGAAATCGTCCAGAGAGCTTACTCGAGTTGCAAGGTCCAACTCGACTTGCAACTCTAGTCGAGCCAGGAGCAGGGCATCGACCAAAATTTGTACAGTGAGCCAACTCGACTTGTAAGCTGCAACTCGAGTTGCTAGCTCGAGTCAAGCTGCCTTCCGTGGGATTTTCAGTTTCAGAGCCTCGCAACACGACCAAACAGGCGGGTGCACGAGATGCCAACACGAGTCGAGCTACTTTAGCTCGAGTTACACACAATGAACTCGACTCGTGTTGCAACTCGAGTTGGGTAAGGCCAACTCGAGTTGCATGTTTTTTGGGCCAAAATTTGGATTTTCACCTGCCAATGTGTGTAAGTGTGTGTAAAAAACTCATTTGATATTAAATTCGTGGCCCAACTTGGAGAGGGTATAAATAGCCTCAAGTTCAACATTTCAAGTGAGATTGGAGATTCCACCAAGGGTTTGCACCAAAACACATAGATCACACACCATTTCCTCCAATTCACACTATTATCTTCATCCATCTTCATCCATTCTTCATCACTTCCATTTGGGTGTTAAAGATCTCAAGAATTCAAGAGCTAGAGGTGGAGATCAATGAGTGTTGAAGATTCTCTACAAGGAATTGCTAGGGAAGATTTACATCTCTTTTGTTTTCCATTTGGATTTGAAACTATGGGTATATGTAATGAATCATTCATGTGTTTTGTTACCATTATCATGTTAGGCTAATCCCTCTAGTGGGATTAGGGACATGAAGAGCACATTAGGTTTATATTATCATGTTGATTAAATTGGTTTTTGACTTAATTGATGTTGGTTTCTATTCATGGGCTTTAATTGATTTGATGTTGTGATGGCATGGTTTGTTATTCATGAATGATTATTGGTTTAATGGATTATTGATCAATGGATGATTTATGATAATTAAGTGCTATTATAATGTTCATGTGTATATTGCTTGGAGTGAGAAGGAAACGATCCTCTTGAGTATTAGAAATGCATGAATAGACATCGAGTTTGAGTTTGACCGAAAGGATATTTGAACTTGATGAGGGGAACCAATCCATTCGTTAGCTTTAGTACACAAAAAGGGAGAGTTAATTCTAATTAGTATCTTCTAAGGGAGAATTGGGAGTTAATTAGTACCTAGATGGAAGAGGTTAATGTTGGGCTTTGATCTTAAGTGCTATTGGGAGTCTTTAGTGGATCAACAACCTTTGTAACTCGAAAGGGAGCTTAGGATATAATCGTAATCACCCTTAATCTACATCAATTGAGTTGAATTCTCTTTGCATGATAATATGAATTGAGTGTGCTTGGATGTTTCTAATCTCATGTTTTTCCATACTTGAACTTTAGCACCTATTCTCTTTTCTCGTTAATCATATTACTTGTCATTTCTCTTAGTTGCTATTTTATTTACTTGCTACTTGCTTTAGTTGTTAATTTCAAACTCAAAACCCCCTATCATCCTGACAAAAGCGACATAAATATAAGCTCACGTATTTTACTAGTCCAAACCTAACTCCTTTGTGGATTGATAATTATTTCTTGGAATATACTACTACAACGATCGAGTATTCTTGCTCGTGAGTATTAAACAAAATATTCAAACAAGAGACACTTGTCACCCATCTCCATGTAACATGAGATGTCACATGAGGTGTAACAGGGGAATTGAATTGTCAATGACGAGGCAAGAATTTAAAAATAAATAAATAAATACTCCATCTGTCCCGTTGAAATGTGGGCATTTATTTACTTTTTGAACATAGATTAAGAGATATAATATTTAAATGTGAAATGAGGTGAGAGAAATAATATTTTAATGTAAAGTGGATAGGTGTATTAGTGTGATGCGTATGTCCATAGGAGATAAATAATTAAGAGTGAGGCTCCTGTGCACCCGGGCGCATGGAGTACATTTCGTGCACCTTTGCAGTTTAAACCCCTAGCAATACATATATTTAAATAGAATATAGAAGGGGAGGGTTGTGTTTACATGGGGACGTGGAGTATCCCTCCGTGTCCCCGGGGGGCGCAGGAGCTTTTGCCAATAATTAATTTGTGTGGGACACTTTTACCAAAAAGAAAAATGCACACTTTGTATTGGGACGGACTAATATGAAAAAACGCGTACGATTCAATAGAACGGAAGAGTATATAAATACTCACTCCGTCCCGCCCAAATAGCACCATTTTACTATATTGGGCGTCTCATCCAAATTGCACAATTTTTCTCTTTTAGTAAAATTGGTTCACCAATGGCCCACCGCCCACCACTACCCATCACATCTCTTTAATACACCTACCAACTTTACATAAAATAATAATACTCCTTAATCCATGTGCAAAAAGCAAATGCTACTCTTTGACCGGGACGGAGGGAGTAAGAAGTTAATCACAATCACCCTTCCCAATACACTTTATTTACAAAAAAATCACCTTTATCTACACTTAATATACTTTATCAGTTATTTATTACCAAAAATATCATAATACCCCTAAAATTTATCACTTATCTTAATATTTGTGCATAAAGTAGGGTACAGTAGGGTACAAATATTTCTGGAATCTAGGGAGTAAATAATAAAAATGAGTTTACTTTTGGATTACGAGCTACGACCCCTAAGATTTTTTTTTTAATGAATCTAAATTGATTTCATTCACCCTCAAAGATATTAACTAATTATGGATAATTTTTGTTTACATTTATATTAAATTGTGAACTTTATACACTGTGAAGAAGTGGAATTAAGTTGTTCCTGTTTTAATCTCTCAGCAGAGTCCACCAAAGTAGATGGGAAGAAGTGGAAGGAAGTTAAGCCTCTTAATTTATAGTCATAGTGGAGACACTTCAGTAATGCCAACTCTGAAATTGAGTTACAAGTGTTGTGTATATGGGGTAGTATTTAAAACGGCTTATGGATTACTTTTGGTAAAGTCAAGTCAAGAGTTACACTCTTTTTCCTTAAGACGAAATTGCTTCGTACTTCAGGTGCTTACGGACTATAGCAATCGCCTCCAAGATACAACGACTTTGAATTTTGGACTTGTAGCACAACTAGTCCAAAATTATCGGCGAACGAACTAATATTTTAGAACTTTCGGACTCGGGTAGGATAATTCTAGAACTGATAGACTAGAATGTAATATGCAAGTATTGAATGCAGGATTGGAATGATCTTCTGCAGAATGTGTTGGGGTCTATTTATAATAATTGAAGAGTTGTGATGTCTTTTTGGAATGGACACCTTGATTTAATCTAGGCCCTTGGATCATGTCTTTTTATTAAAGACTTGATCTAATGGCTCATATTTCACCCCTCCATTTTGGATTTGAATTTGAATTTTCAAATCTTGGAGCCAAATTTACCCTCTACAATTTTGAACCACAATTGGGCCTGCAAATCAGGCCCGGCCCAGCAAGTGACCCGGTCAGACCCGGCCCGGCGACACGGACGACCCGACCCGATCCGGTGCGTCCGGTGCACCCTACTTGTACCCAAGTCTAACCCATCAGACCGTAGTTCGGGTCCAAAATGAGTGTAACTATGTGCGAGCGTGGGTGCGGCTCGTGGCTTGGTTGGTTGCACCATGTGGTCCACACATTTAATTTAATTCAATAATGTGTGTAGGTAGTAATAAGGAGTTCAATTCTTCCATCTTTTTCCAATGTGGGATAACTTCCCACTTCAACATTTACTCTTTATTTTTTCTTATTTTTTTTGTAATTAATTGCAAACTTCATGTATTAATTACTCATTCACTCGGAATTGGATTTGAGCAAACGTATACACTAAATTCATCTACTCGAAACGTAGTTTCCAAATATGCAATTTGTTTTCATTTTTGACAAACGAAAATTACAAGAACATTGATCAAAGGTGGGCTTGACCCACTTCTACACTTAACCAATTCCAACAATCCCCCACATGAATGTAATTAATGCATGTAGACTCTATCGAAAGTTCCGACGAACTGCTATTGCATAAGGATAGGTAGCTTCCGGCTTTGAACCTTCCTTAGTAGAATGCCATCGGATTTACTTGCTGCTTAGTGAACATGATGTTTTGAACTAGTCAGCATTTTATGTAAATCAAGTCAACGACACCCACACAATAACAATTCTAATATTCTTCGTTCTCACGTTGTGTCCAATTCGGCCCTGGACCATCTTGGATTCATAAGTGTTTTTCTCATTCGAAGCGGCCAAACTTCACACTTATATAGGTGATCTCCTATGTAGAGTATCCTGCTATACTCCACCTTTAAGGTATAGGAATCATTAAAAGCTTTTAAGGCTTACCCTCTACCACACTTCTGCAGGCTTGCACTTGATTTGAGAATGAGTTGAGATTATATTTCAAGTACTATTTCGGAACACTTATAACTTAGTTGTTTTATTGAACCATGTTCTTGGGATCTCCAATCATCATGGTTAAGTTACTGCTATAAATGTTCTTTAGTGCGTGGATTTTAAACCCATTCCCATTACTGCACTTGTCATTAGATCTCTATTTATGCCTTTTGTCAGCGGATCCGCGGTATTTTCCTTAGACTTTACATAGTCGATGGAAATTATCCCACTAGAGATCAATTGTCTAACGGTATTATGTCTCCTCCTTATGTGTCGAGATTTACCGTTGTACATGTTGCTTTGTGCTCTCCCAATAGTTGCCATGCTATCGCAATGTATCATTATAGGAGGCATTGGTTTGCTCCAACAAGGAATATCCTCTAAGAAGTTTCTAAGCCATTCGGCTTCTTCACCAGCTTTGTCTAATGCAATGAACTCCGACTCCATTGTGGAACGAGCTATGCATGTTTATTTAGAAGATTTCCATGATACTGCTCCACCACCTATGGTAAATACGTAACCACTTGTGGATTTGGAGTCTTTTGAATTAGATATCCAATTAGCATCCGTGAATCCTTCGACTACGGCTGGATATCTTGTATACAGTATCCCATAACTTAGAGTATGTTTCAAATATCTAAGTACTCTTGTCAATGCTATCCAATGTTCTTTATTAGGATTGCTTGTGAACCTACTAAGTTTATGAACATAGTATGCTATATCCGGACGTGTACAATTTGTTAAGTACATCAAACTTCCGATAATTCTTGCATATTTCTGTTGTGATATGGGTTCGCCTTTATTTTTGGCTAGATGTAAATTCACATCCACAGGAGTTTTAGCCGGGGGTAAGTCAAAGGCATCGAATTTCTTAAGTATATTCTCTACGTAGTGAGATTGTGTTAAGACAATTCCATCAGGTGATCTAGAGATTCTTATCCCTAGTATGACATCAGCCTTACCCATATCCTTCATGTCAAAATTCCTTTTCAACATGTTCTTAGTATTCACAATCACTTTGTGATTACTTCCTATTATGAGCATGTCGTCTACGTATAGACATACAATTACATACTCATTAGGCGTGCCTTTTATGTAGACACACTTATCACATTCATTTATTTTGAATCCATTTGATAGCATAGTTTGATCAAACTTTTGATGCCATTGTTTAGGTGCTTGTTTTAATCCGTATAAGGATTTTATTAACTTGCACACTTTCTTTTCTTGGCCAGGGGCAACAAACCCTTCAGGTTTTTCCATATATATCTCCTCTTCTAATTCACCATTTAAGAAAGTTGTTTTGACATCCATTTGGTGTATCTCAAGATTATGCAAAGCTGCAATTGCTATGAGAACTCTAATGGATGAAATTCTTGTCATAGGTGAATATGTTTCAAAGAAATCATATTCTTCCTTTTGTTTGAATCCTTTAGCTACTAAGCGAGCCTTGTATTTGTCAATTGAACCATCAGCCTTGTATTTCTTCTTTAGGATCCATTTTCATCCTAAAGGTTTGTTGCCCGGTGGGAGATCGACCACCTCCCAAGTATGGTTTTGCATAATGGATTCAATTTTGCTGTTGATAGCCTTTTCCCAGAGAGGAGCATCTGGACTAGACAATGCTTCTTGTATTGTCCTTGGTTCATTTTCTAGCATGTAGCTTATAAAATCAGAACCAAAGGACTTTTCCTTCTTGGTTCTTTTACTACGCCTTGGTTCTTCCTCCCTTTGAGGTGAACTTTTTTCTGTAGCGACATGAGTTCTTTTATGCGAGCTCACTTCTTATTTTTCCTTCTTAGGAAAAATATTCTCAAAGAACACTGCATTTCTAGATTCAATAGTCATTCTCTTTGAGAGTTCTATTTTTTCGTTATGCAACGTCATTAGATTGTGGTGAGTATGGTGCTGTAGTGTGATGAATAACACCATTTTGCAGACAAAATTCTTCAAATGGAGCCACATATTCTCCACCTCTATCACTTCGAATCATTTTGATTCTAATGCTTAGTTGATTTTCGACTTCATTCTTAAAGTTTATGAATGCATCTATTGCTTCATCTTTCCCTCTTAGAAGATATATATAACAATACCTTGTGCAATCATCGATAAATATAATGAAGTAATTCTTACCCCCTCTTGTTGGTGTGAACTTTAAATCACATATATCAGTATGGATTAGTTCTAGAGGTGTAGTACTTCTTTCCACTGAATGAAATGAAGTTTTTGTCATTTTTGCTTCAACACAAATTTCACATTTCTTTTGTGGATCTAGTTCCATTATTGGCAACAAATTTAAGTTGACTAATTTCTTAGTGAATTTAAACTTGCATGTCCTAATCTATCATGCCATATATTATAACTCTCGGCCAAGTAAGAAATAACTTTTCCTTTATTTTTAATATCACGGTGTACAGTCATTACATTTAGTTTGAAAAGACCCTTTTCAAGGTAACCTTTTCCTACAAACATTCCACTTTTGGATAGTACATATTTGTCAGACTCATACACTTGTCTAAATCCGGCTTTACTAAGCAATGATCCAGACACTAAGTTCTTGCGGATGTCAGGGACATGCAACACATCCACAAGTTGGAGCTCTTTTCCCGATGTCATCTTCAACACAATTCTGCCTAGTCCAACTACTTCGAATGTTGAAGAATTTCCCATAAATAGTTTTCTACCATTTATCGGGATATAGGTAGAGAACATTTCCTTGTCCGAGCAGATGTGTCTTGTTGCTCCACTATCCACAAACCATTCTTGTAGATTATCCACAAGGTTCGCTTCAAAGACCACAGCCGCTAGGTTTAGTTCGGAAAAGTTGGCGGATACCGACTTCTCTTCCGCTAGGTTAGCTCGGCTGTTGTTTTCCTTCTTTGGTTGACGATAATTTTTCGCCATATGTCCGGGCTTGTCACAGTTGTAGCAGTTACCTTTAATCTTCTTTGCAGGCTTTTACTTTTTGTCATTCCGCTTTCTCTTTTTGTTTACCCCGGATTCAGCCAAATTAACTCTTGCCTCTTTGCTTGACTTGATTTCAGACTTTCAATTATCTTCTTCGATCCTTAGTCTCACGATCAAGTCTTCAAGACTCATTTCTTTTCTTTTATGCTTGAGATAGTTTTTAAAATCTTTCCACAGAGGCGGTAGCTTTTCAATTAAAGCAGCTACTTGAAAAGATTCACTCAATTCCATACCCTCGGCATGGATGTCATGTAAGATCAGTTGTAGTTCTCTAACTTGATCCAATACAGTCTTGGAGTCCACCATTTTGTACTCGAGGAATCGTCCGACTATGAATTTCTTCATTCCGGCGTCATCCGCTTTGTACTTCTTTTCAAGTGACTCCCATAGTTCTTTAGAAGTTTTAAAATATGTATAAACATTATAAAGTGAGTCATCTAACCTATTTAGAATGGAGTTACGACACATGAAGTCACCATGTTTCCATATTTGAACGACAACTTTCTTTTGATCATCAGTTTCATCTTCTTCAACCGTTGGAGTAACTTCTGTCAAAAAAAGGGCGAGGTTGAATGTTGTTAAGTAGAACAATATTTTCTGTTGCCAGCGCTTAAATTCCATTCCATCAAACTTAGGTGGTCTCTCGGCGTGAACAGGTGCAGTAGTAACAGTAGCAGGTACCGGTGCAGTAGTAACAGTAGCAGGTACATCAGTAGCCATCTTTAAATACAAAAAGACAATTTCGTCTTAAGATTGTTGTGTATATGGGGTAGTATTTAAAACGGCTTATGGATTACTTTTGGTAAAGTCGAGTCAAAAGTTACACTCTTTCTCCTTAAGACGAAATTGCTCCGTACTTCAGGTGCTTACGGACTATAGCAATCGCCTCCAAGATACAACGACTTTGAATTTTGGACTTGTAGCACAACTAGTCCAAAATTATCGACGAACGAACTAATATTTTAGAACTTTCGGACTCGGGTAGGTTAATTCTAGAACTAATGGACAAGAATGTAATATGCAAGTATTGAATGCAGGATTGGAATGATCTTCTGCAGAATGTGTTGGGGCCTATTTATAATAATTGAAGAGTTGTGATGTCATTTTGGAATGGACACCTTGATTTAATCTAGGCCCTTGGATCATGTCTTTTTATTAAAGACTTGATCTAATGGCTCATATTGCACCCCTCCATTTTGGATTTGAATTTGAATTTTCAAATCTTGGAGCCAAATTTATCCTCCACAATTTTGAACAACAATTGGGCCTGCGAATCAGGCCCGGCCCAGCAAGTGGCCCGGTCAGACCCGGGCGGCGACCTGGACGACCCGACCCGATCCGGTGCGTCCGGTGCACCCTACGTGTACCCAAGTCTAACCCATCAGACCCTAGTTCTGGTCCAAAATGAGTGTAACTATGTGCGAGCGTGGGTGCAGCTCGTGGCTTGGTTTGTTGCACCATGTGGTCCACACATTTAATTTAATTCAATAATGTGTGTAGGTAGTAATAAGGAGTTCAATTCTTCCATCTTTTTCCAATGTGGGATAACTTCCCACTTCAACATTTACTCTTCATTTTTTTCTTATTTTTCTTGTAATTAATTGCAACTTCATGTATTAATTACTCATTCACCCGGAATTGGATTTGAGCAAACGTATACACTAAATTCATCTACTCGAAACGTAGTTTCCAAATATGTAATTTGTTTTCATTTTCGACAAATGAAAATTACAAGAACATTGGTCAAAGGTGGGCTTGACCCACTTCTACACTTAACCAATTCCAACAACAAGTTGTAACAGCCCATATAATTTTATACATGAATCCAATTGTGGCCCAACTCATAGAGTCCCAAAACAAGCATAAAGCATAAGCCCAGACCATTCTTTAATTTTGTTTCCAACCATAAAAGTATAAGTATTGTTCTGCTGCTGCTGCAATCTTTCTCCACACTCACGCCCGATACGTCTTCATACAGCGGCAATCGAATAGGTAACACTGTTTGCTCTCTTCTTTCTCCTTCGCTTCCTTTCTTTTCCTATTTCTCCTATGATTCTTTCTTTCTGCATTCAACATGGAAACAAAAAGGGCTATTTCTTCCTTCTCTGCTCCAAACTATTAAACCCTAACCCTAAAGTTCTTAGTCTGTAATGCTTACAAAATTCTGCAGATTAGTTTCTTTCGATAAATTGTATGGTTATGTGTGGGTAATGATCGGTTCTATAATTATAGATTTCGAAGGTTTATAGGTTTCGAAGGATACTCCGATCGTGACGTCAGTACGCAAGCTTAAGGCTACGTAAGTGTTTAAGGTGGGGATTTTCTCATTCTTATATGTGTTAATTGATTTCATATGTGATAATTGAAATAAATTGAAAATTTGTATCACACTGTGAGTCTGTGATCGTACTTGAACTTTATGAAATTGTAAATTATATGGGTAAGGACTGTAAAAGTGCCTTACTAATACACGGATAAGGACTGTAAAAGTGCCTTACTAATACACAGGTAAGGACTGTAATGGTGCCTTACTAATACACGGGTAAAGACTGTAATGGTGCCTTACTAATATACGAGTATGGACTATAAAAGTGCCATATTATAGCATGGTATGGGCTGTAAAAGTGTCATACTATAGGTAAGGGCCGTAAAGGGGTGCCTTACTAACGAATCGCGATATCGTAACGTTACATGGATAAGTGCTGAAAGGTGTCTTATTTGACATGACAATGATTGTATTGTAAATGAAAATTTAATTCTCGCACATGGATTATTTGACGTATGTAAGCATGTTTAAATCTTCACTGAGCGTGTGGTTGCTCACCCCAATAATTAATCTTATCGCAGGTTAAGCGTGGCGAAAGCGTACGAGCGGAGGCGCGTAGGCGGAGAGACTAAATAAAATGTTTGATAAGCTGCCGCATATGGGCTACTACTTTCATATTTAATTTTAAATATTTTCGTGATCTTGCAGTATTTGTTTTGTGTGGGTACAGAATGATGAATTTAGGAACCTCTTAAGAGTGGTTTATTTCTTTTACTGCTGAAATTATTATTGCGGTCAGATTGTGAAGAGGGATAAGATGTGGGGCTGTTTTTCTTTTAAAAGTATCGAATCTTGTTGGTGTTTTTTCATAAAGTGGTGCGTCTATGTTTTGAATTTTAATTGGAAATTTAGGATGGGTACATAAGAAACCAAGTCCAAGTTGTCTACCTTAGGTGGTAGTGGGGTAATTACGTGTCTTGCTGGTGTGAGTTGATTCTAAATTGACCATAAGTTATTATTTAATTATGCATGAATGAACAGTGTTTTGGGGTTAACAAGTCAAACTTTGTCACTAATCTTTTGATAGAATAATTAGTTTTATTTTGCTACTTTTCCTACTTTTCCTTTATATTTGGCAGTACACTTAATATATTAGGAATTATATCCTTCTTTATTTTATTTTATAACATGATGACAGCAAGTGTTGTCTTTTCCTCTTTAATAAAATTCGAGAAGAACAAATTAAATTTTGCTGCCTATTTGATTTGACAGCATGCATGATACTATATGTCATACTTTAATTATGATTAAGTAGTGGATTAATTATTAGTTGAGTTGTACTTTGGGGTACAACTCGAAGTGTACCCATTAATTTGTCAAACTGCATAGTGGTTGTCAAATTTGTAATTTGTCAGTACAATTTGTATAGTACAGGGTAGGGTTGGATATTTATTTATTTATTAAATTTGGGGAGTGACACAAGCACTTACCAAACCATTTGAAACTAGCAGCATTTGTGGAAGACAAGGAGATCTCTCTCGAATACTTTGACATTGTGGTTGCAGGATTGATCATATGCAATATTTTAGGATTAAAATAAGAAGTTGAGATTTCTTCATACATGGTTCATAGAATGTGGAATAGAATGGAATAGCGACCAACCAACAACCCGGAGTCTCTTCCGGGCTCCCCGTCTTTGCATACTTAACTGCACCTATGATTACCTGCAAAGTAATAAAGGGGCTATGCCAAATTTTGATCTCCATTTCCTCACTCAACTTCAATCACTCTCCCTAAAATTCTATGGACAAAAAGACCAGAGGAATTTAGATTCCCCTTGACTATTAGGAAGCTGACATTGTGTGGCTCATTGATTCATTGGAAGAAGATGTCAATGATTGGGAGGCTGGACAACCTTGAGGTTATCAAATTAAGGCAAGGTGCTGCTGTGGGGTTAAGTAGGAATATAAAAATGATGGTGAATTCCAGCATTTCTCTAAACTTCAACAACTGATCTTGATTGATTGCCATACTCTGTAAAAGAGATTCCTAGCGAAATTGGTGAAATCACTGCACTTGAGTTGATAGAGGTGATAGGAAAATGTCTAACTTCAGTGGCAGAGTCTGCTGATAGAATAGCACAAGAACAACAGGACATGGGAAATGAAGGTCTTAGGGTCGTCGTCAATACTACTGATCACCAGTAATTGGGAAATCTCCGCAGAATCCAGCATTGAGCAAATAACTTGGAGTATTACTACTACTGCTCCAGATTGCAACACAGTACAGGTTCACCTCTTCCCTCGTGTTGAATTGTGTCACTTTACATATTGAGCAAATCATTTCGACTCACTTATGAGTAGTTAGTTTGCTTTTGAGTTTCATCTGAAGAATGTCCCTAAAGTGATAATGCATATATAGTTTTTTAGATTGATTCATTGAAGTTAATATGTATGCATACTGTCCTATTATGATTTGTGATAACAAACGTCCTCTAGCATCAGAGTCACATTCTTCTAAAACGATAATCTTCGTATGCAGTTTCCTTTATTTTTACTTATATGATTATAACTTCATGTGGTTTCACTTGTTAAAGAATATTGAAACAACTGATGTTTCCCTAGACTTATCAAGCAATAAATTTTATCCGTTGAAAAATCATACTCATTGCTGATGAAGTTAAGTAAATATAATTAAACATGACAAATTGAGAATGGAATGATTAAACTCAACATAATCAGAGGAGACAAATTTTTATTTAGATATATGCAAGCGTATTATAGCACAATATGATCAAATCCCTCATCTTGATTAGCTTTTAAGGCACTAATTATTCACATTCTTTCTCGTTTGATACACTTCATTATTGTTGGAGATTTATAAATATAATTTTATATTAATATATAAAATACATATATATAACGGATACTGCACAGCATGCTAGAAGAATGTGGGCACAATACAGATGCATATGACAGAGAGAATGCACCTGCAAATATTAATTAAACAGAACTAAAAAGATCATCCTTAAAAACTGTATATCTGGTCACTTGAGACATTCTTCAATTGATTCTCTAAATTAGATTAATTGTTGAGTCAAAACGATTCGCTTACAACTAATCGGTGGTATTGATGACGACCCTCAGGCCTTCGTTCCCCATGTCGCGTTGTTCTTGTTTAATTCTTTCAGCGGACTCCACCAGTGAATCTTGACATCTGCATTTCACCTCAATCAACTCAAGTGTCGTGATTTAACCGATTTCATCAGAAATCCATTCCAGAATATAGCAATTAATCAAGATCAACTGTTGAAGTTTTGGGAAATGCTCATTGGAGGCAATATTCCATTGACGGAGAGATGTGTGAGCCAATTGCAAGAATCTCAGCTTCTTGAACTCACCATCTCTTGTATCCCATCTGGTTCCTTCACCAGCACTTCCCTTCAATTTGAGAACCTCGAGGTTTTCCAAACTCCCAACTAACGACATCTGTTCCCAAGGTACACTATTATCAGTAAGAGTCAGTTTTCGAAGGTTTGAGGGGAATCTAAATCCCTTTAAATCAAATCGAAACAATTTCAAAGAGAGTGAGTCGAGTTGAGTGAAAAAACGGAAATCATAGCATGGACGATACTCCCAGTCCCACTTGATCTCCAATGTTTCAGGGTCTAATTCCTTTGTGTAGAGTTCATATCTACATTTGAGTTTGTGAAGATGAGGTGAACATTTCAACATCTCTATATCATTCAGCTCCTTAATTACAACATCTGAAAGATACTCTAGGCTGTTAATGTCGCGATCACTACTCAAATCTTCGCCGAACTCCACGAACCACGCATGAAGGTATCTCAACTTCTTCAATTTCACAAGTGTTGATGGGTATAGACATACTGAATCCAATGACTTCACACATAGATGCTCTAGTTTAGGAAGCCTGTCTAACCATTTCGGGACTTGTCCAATAACCAAGTATCTCAAGTTAGACAGATACTCCATTCCAAATATATGATTTTCAAGAATGGAATTGAAATGCACCAGTACTCTCAATGATCTCATGTCCCGAACATACAATGATGAGGTCTGATCATGGCCTCCATGAAAAGAACAAACGTGCTGGTCTATTTCATAAACTGTGTGGCAACTGAAAACGAAACATGAGAAACCATTACTATGAATGAGTATTCTGTGTGTCATGTTAGAAAGCAAACATTGCAAGTTATGGAACTCGCTCTTGAGATATTCAAGGAAGCTTTCTTCTTGGCATTTCTTCAAGCACAAGTCGCGCAGTAAATCATGAACAACACAGGCTTCTGCTCCTCCATCATTTGATCTCCTCTTGGAAACCATTACTAGACTTCTATCAGTTAGCTCCACTAGATATTCTTCAGCTATATTTTCTCCACCTTTGTCTTTTTCTGAACGTACGAATCCTTCTGCAACCCACAATCTCATCAAGTTTTCGACAGAGATCTCTGTCTTCTTCAAATGCTCCAAAGTAAAGAAAGCATGGCTTCAAATGGTCTGGTAAGTGCTTGTAACTCAGTTCAAGAGTTTTCATCACTAAATTGTCTTCACCATCTGTATAAGAAGCTAAACTTCCTTCCACTTCTTCCCAGCTACTTTCTTCCTCCTCATCCACTGTTGAAAGAATCCCAGCTATGACGACAATGGTGAGTGGCAGTCCACGACATTTTGCAGCAATTCTCATTCCAATCTCTTGCAGTTGAGGCGGGCAAGCTCTACTGCCAAACACCTTCTTTCCTAATAGCTCCCAGCATTGCTCATCCGACAAAAATGGGAGCTCGTGTATTATGTTGTTAGGTGGAGCCACATCTTTATTCCTATTAGTGAATAAAATCCTGCTTCTATTTCCATTATCTGGAAAACACATCCGCAGAGCATCCCACACATGTAAATTCCAGACATCATCCAATACAATTAGATATCTTCTTCCCTTCAAAGTCTTATAAACGTTTTCCACTAAAGTTTCTTCTTCCATTTTCAAGATCCTATCTTTATCAAGATCACCATTGATCTGAATCAAGATGTTGGCCAGTATACTCTGTCTCTTAAACGTTTGAGAAACTACACACCATGAGAGCTTCTGAAACGTATAGTTAACCAACGGATGATTATACAATTTCTTTGCTAAAGTAGTCTTGCCAAGTCCTGGCATCCCAAAAATTGAAATCAGTTTCAAGCTCCATTTCCCTCCTCCAACCAGCTGATCCAAAATATCTGTTTCTTTGTCCTCAAAGCCAACAATTTCTTCATCGGCCTCAATAGGTCTCTTATCCTGCAATGACCTTACAGCACTCAAATACTTCACCACTTTTAACCCTCCAAATTGATGGAGCTCTGATCTTATAACCTCAACCTTGTGAATTAGGTCAGTAAGTCTTTTGACAACATACCAGAGAGGAGCATCTTCAACCAAAAATGCCGAGATAAGATACTCAGCTTGATGTGCAACGTCTCCAATGCGAATCAAAGGCTCTTTCAGTTCTCCAAGCTCTGAAGACTGTGGGGATCTCATGTCATTGATTGAAGAGTTGAAAAGTATCAGCCCTTGATGGAGAAGGTCGAGCTGGCGCCTCACATCAGTAATCCGATCATCCTCGTGTTTAAACAGATCCTCCAAGTGATCAACTAGAGAATCGACAAAGAGGAAGGAGTTGACTACAGAAGTTCTTGGAGTTGCATCTACTTGTGTGGTGATAAATGAGCTAAGATCAGCTTTCAAGAGGTCAATCCGCTTTAAAACAGCAGCAGCCCCCTTGTCCATTTTTTTAAACCTTAGATGAGTGGAGAATAGCAGAGTATGGACAAACCTTCCAGACTGATTTGCCACTGCTTCAACTTCTGACAACAGATTCACGAACACATCTTCCATCTCATCATTGCCAACCATCATCCATGATATGTCCCCAAGAATAGTGAGAAGATACCTCAGCTCCTTTTCAAGATTCTCAATCTGATCACTCATTATATCTGTATGGAACAGTAGTTGAAGGAGGAAGCTGAGAAAAACTTCGAGGAGTTGATGCCTCTTGATCCGATTGTCGTTTCGGTGGAACATGTTCAACGTTGGCACCACGAACAGCGGATCCATCATCCTGGGATCCCACAAATCATCAGGCAGCTCCAGTAAATCGCACGTGGTGGAAATATTAGAGTAGTAGTCTCTGATAATTGAAATATGCTCGATGGAGACACTTTTCCTCCTCCATCCTGGAATGTGTTTGAAAAGTTTCATCATAACGGATACAGATCAAGAATTTGCTTATGAAATGTTGTAATAAAACTAGAGAGAAGGATAAAATAAAGACTCAAAGTCAACTATCTTTTACAAAATATGAAACTGAGAAGTAAACCATATTGGATTGGCAGAAGAGAGACATATGGGGTTGAAAAGTGGTTATCCAAAT
The DNA here is from genome assembly GCA_023678885.1 of Pogostemon cablin. Taxonomy (NCBI): domain Eukaryota; kingdom Viridiplantae; phylum Streptophyta; class Magnoliopsida; order Lamiales; family Lamiaceae; genus Pogostemon; species Pogostemon cablin. The sequence goes on from CM042975.1 coordinate 29,502,939, forward strand.
CCAATCAGGATTGTACGCAGGATCCATTGATCCAAGAATGGTTACTTCACATGTAGTGACCCTAAATTATTATCAGTCTTAATAATCTTAGAAAATTAAAATATAAGTGAGCTAATAATTAGCACTCCCTCCGTCCCCGGCAGAGTTTTCACATTTACTGTTACAAAAATATTCTACTGTTTGAGGCAAATTGGTACATTCAATTATGTGTTGAGTTAGGTTGGATTGGGTTAAATTAAACTGTGTTAAAAGTTAAATATGTTTAGGTATATAATTAGTGTTTTAAAAATGTAAAAATGAAATTGTATTTTTGTAAATAATGGATTATGTTTGTGTTTTTTTTTTTCATTTTTGGAGTGTGAAAATTGTATTGGGACAAACAAATGAGGAAATGTGAAAATTGTGTTGGGACGGATGGAGTAAAATTTAACCCTTTAAAGATATAATATACTGGTGTGAAAAGTTGAAAACAACCTCAGCAAGCCTGTAGGAGATGTAGCTGTTCTTTTTCTTCAAACTTCTGCTAACACAGACTTTATCCACATTTCCAAATCCAAATTCTTGATCCGACTCCATTATGTTAAACCCTTCGAAACAGAAACAGATTACTGAATGGAGGAAGAAGGTATACATCCTCCTAAAACAACACGAGATTCACGGAAGGCATGCTTCAGTTATCTGAGACTATTCCTCAAATCTTTTCACCACATTCGACATACCGGATCTGCCTTCTGCAGAACTGATCATCCATGGCAACCGGTGGGACCCCCAGATCGCGGAACAACTCAAGGAGATGTTCGTCGTCCCGAAGCCGAACAAGTTTCAGCAAACACAAAACCAGATCAGCAAGTGTCAACTCCTCCAAGCATTTCTCAGTTTCCTCGTTCAATTGCTGTACCATAAAACCGATCCGGTGGGTAATCGGGTTGGGATTCTTGAAACGGATCTGAGATTTCTTCTCACAGTTCTTGGCGATGTATCGTGGATGCTTGTTGACCACGAATTTGAATTCGAGAATCTCTTGGCAGAGTTCGAAGCAGGGGCGAATCAAGCAGGGTTTTTAGTCCATTCGTTATTGTTCTCCAGTACTGATGTAGCTGCTGAAGAAATTGAAAATGGGATTGCATTTTCTAGGGTTTCAAACCATACTGATGATCTCTTGAAATCCACTCTTCAGTTATTTGATATCACCACACCAGTTTACACGAATCCAAGAACTTCTATGGTCAACTCATTCGTCATTATCGGTTCTCTCGTTGATGATCTTGAGGATCTGCTGAAACGGGAGGATAATCGGATTGCAGATGTGAAGGAACAAGTCAACCTTCTCTATCACGAGCTAATACTTCTGCAATCTTCCATCAATAATATGAGATTGCAACGGCCTTCGGAAATTGGGGAACTTAAAGAACATATGATGTTCATTGGGCATATGGCTTACCAAGCTGAATATCTCATCACTTCATTTTTGGTCAAACATGCTCCTCTCTGGTATGTCATCAATAGGCTTAATTACCTCATTCATGAGATTGAGCTTATAAGAACAGAGCTCCAAGTAATTACAGAGAAATACAAATTAGGAGGCTTAAAAGTGACAGTCTTTGATTGCTCATAGGAGAGAGACTGAGGGGAGTAGTGTGATGGTTGGTTTTGAGGATGAAGCTATGGATATTTTGGGTCATCTGGTTGGAGGAGGAAGAGAGAGCCTGCAAGTCATTTAAATCTTGGGGATGCCTGGGCTTGGTAAGACCACTTTAGCAAAGAAACTATACAATCATCCCTTGGTTAGTGTTTGGTTTGATAAACTTTCATGGTGTGTGGTTTCCCAGACATATGAGAGACATAGTATACTTGCTGACATTTTGGGTCATATAAATAGTGATCTTAGTGAAGATAGGATTTTTAAAATGGAAGAAGAAACATTGGTAGAATACATTTACAAGACATTGAAGGGAAGAAGATATCTTATTGTGATGGATGATATATGGGACTCTAATGTGTGGGATGAATTATTTAGATGTTTTCCGGATGATGGCAATGGAAGCAAGATATTGCTCACTAGCAGGAATAAAGATGTGGCTCCACCTAATAGCATAATTTGTAGGCTGCCATTACTGTCGGATGAGCAATGTTGGGAGATATTAGTAAAGGTGTTCGGTAGTACAACTTGCCCTCTTGAACTTCAACCAATTGGAAAGAAAATTGCTGCACAATGTTGTGGACTACCACTCACAGCGGTTGTTATTGCTGGTATTCTTTCAACCATGGACGAGGAGGTAAGTGCATGGGAAGAAGTGGGTGGAAGTTTAGCCTCCTACATTGATGGTGAAGAGAATTCAGTGATGCAGATTCTTGAATTGAGTTATAAGCATCTGCCGGATCATTTGAAGCCATGTTTTCTTTATTTTGGAGCATTTAAAGAAGACCAAAAGATCATGGTAGGAACTTGAAGAAACTATGGATTGCAGAAGGATTCATTCGTACACAGAAGGACAAGAGGAGAGAAGATATAGCGGAAGAATATTTAATGGAGCTAGTTGATAAAAATCTAGTAATGGTTGCCCAAAGTAGATCAGATGGTAGAGGAGTGAAAGCTTGTGTTGTTCATGATTTATTGCGTGATTTGTGCTTGAGAAAGTGTGAAGAAGAAAGCTTCATGAAATACTCTAACAGCTAGTAAGTTGCACATACTATCTAGTTTCCACATTCAAACATTAATTCAGTTTTAATGAAATCTTTACCTCTTGTTTTCATTTTCAGCAGGCACATCATCTTTGAGAAAGACCATCGTGTCCGAGCACTTGCAAACTCTACAACTTTGAGCCTTTGCCAACACGTTCGGTCTTTTCATGGCGACCATCAGACATCGCCATTATATGTTGGAGACATGACATTATTGAAGGTCCTGCATTTCAGTTACATTGGGCATGGTCGTTTCTTTGGAATTGATACACTCCTCAACTTGAGATTCTTGGTCATCGGAGAACTTCCACCATTGATAGAGAATCTCATGAACTTAGAATATCTAAGAGTGACATCATCCAAGACATTACACATACCCTCAGTGATACAACTCAATTCACTAACCCAATTAAGTTGACCCACATCAAAGCCCAACAAGGATAAGAGCCCATTATTTGGCCCGTGAGAGAGGAATATACAAGAGCATCAAGTTTGTTAGAGCAGCAGAGCATCGTTTCCACTTTGTTTCTTTTTCATTCTATATATTGTCTGTCAATTTCCGTTATTAAGATTGAAGATTATTGTTAGGCCTTTGTGGAAATCTCCCTTCCCCCTTCTTCTTTGGAGCTTACACTCGCTCGAAGAGTGGTTATCTTGTTCCGTTAATTTAGTCGTATCATTTGGTGCTCTCGTTGAGAGAACTCTTCCATGGCGGAATCAGAGTTGGCCCTTGCCATCGCGAATTTGCAGAAACAAATGGAAGAGCAAACCTTCTTGTTACAGCAACAATTTGAGTATCAATCAAAAGCCTTGCATCAGTCTATGCAACAATATGTATCGATGATAGATTCTCGAGTGGATGAGCTGAAAACCCAAATCCAAGGTTTTCCTGGTGAATCTAGCAGCAACAACCAACGTTGGAGCGGAACGGACTCCGGAAAGATGAATCACCAACCAGATTCCAACATCACACGTTCTATGAAGATGGAGGTACCCAAGTTCGATGGAACAGATCCAGATAATTGGATTTTTCGAGTTGAAGAGTTCTTCGATTTTCATGAGACGCCAGCACCGATGAAACTGCGGATTGCATCATTCAATATGGAGGGGCGTGCAGCGGCATGGTTCCAGTGGATGAAAACGAATCAACTCTTAACAAATTGGCCAGAGTTTATTGTCAATCTGAAGCACCGATTTGGCCCTTCACTGTATGAAGATAACCAGAGAAAACTATCCAAGCTATCTCAAATGGGTACGGTGGCTGATTTCCAATCAGAATTTGAAGATTTGATGAACAAAGTTTCAGGTATATCTGAAACTCTTTTAATTAGTTTCTTCATCACCGGTTTGAAACCCTATCTTCGACGGGAGTTGTCATTTGCAAGACCATCCTCGTTGATGGAAGCTTTCTCGTTGGCTAGAGCCCATGAGTCCAGAATGGAAGAGTCCCATAGTTTCATGAGAATTGGGCTCAAAGGTGTACCAAGCCCAACCCATTATCAATCTGCCTTCCCTAAATCTGTTGTAGGCTCTGTTTCTCCTAAATCCCAATCTCCTTCTCCTACTAACAGACCCACTGCCCTCTCACCAGAGAAATACCACCAGCATAGTGTCGGCACCGGAGTCTTGGGTATTCCACAGAAAAACACCATTCCAACCACTCCGCCTAATTTACAGACGCACACCCTTCCTATTCGAAGATTATCCGCCGAAGAAATGCGGGACAAAAGGGAGAGAGGTTTGTGTTATAACTGTGATAAAAAGTGGAGTAGAGATCATAGGTGAAAGAGTCAGTTTATGTGTTTATTGGGTACTGATGATTGCGAAGAAGAAGAGAAGATGAGGTGGTTGATGACGTAGAAGAAATCACTGATGAAATTGTCGTTGCTGATGTTTCTACTTTAATTTCTCTAATGGGGCAGTCCGATCCAAGGTCACTCCGATTATCTGGCGTAGTAAAGGGGCAGCAGTTGCAGATTTTAGTCGATAGCGGAAGTACGCACAACTTTGTCACACCTACGATTGTGAAGAAATTGGCTTTGACAGTTGAGGATAGAGAGAGCTTTAGGGTGTATATTGGGAATGGGGATTATCTTTTATGCAACTCTAAATGCCCAAACATCTCCATCAAAATACAAGGAGTAGAATTTTCTGTGAATTTATTTGTGTTGCCAATTAGAGGTTTAGATGTGGTTTTGGGGATGCAATGGCTGCAAGAAATTGGTAAAGTTTCTCATAACTACAGTGACATGACAATGGACTTTTGTTGGCAAGGAAAATCGGTCAAATTAAAGGGAGAGAATATGGCGATACCCACTCCAATATCATTTAACAAGTTGCAGGGTTTAGCTAATTGTGATGAGGTGGATGTTATATCTGGGGCCTCTGAAATTGAAGAGCCAGGCCCATTAGTTGTTTTGAAGAATTGGCAAAAATGGTTGTCTGCAGGTCAACTGGAAGATGTAAAAGGAAGAAATCAATTGGGGATACAACTCTATACTCAGATGCACCTTGAGGACAAGGTGTTTTTAAAGAGGAGTACAAATGATACAACTCAATTCACTAACCCAATTAAGTTGACCCACATCAAAGCCCAACAAGGATAAGAGCCCATTATTTGGCCCGTGAGAGAGGAATATACCAGAGCATCAAGTTTGTTAGAGCAGCAGAGCATCGTTTCCACTTTGTTTCTTTTTCATTCTATATATTGTCTGTCAATTTCCGTTATTAGGATTGAAGATTATTGTTAGGCCTTTGTGGAAATCTCCCTTCCCCCTTCTTCTTTGGAGCTTACACTCGCTCGAAGAGTGGTTATCTTGTTCCGTTAATTTAGTCGTATCACTCAGCAATTTCAAAGTTAAACAAGATGCCTTCATGCATTCCAGCCACAATATGGCGAAGATTGGAATGATTGTCGAACCAACAGCCTAGAGTATCTTTCATGGCTCAATATTAAGAGGCTCAAGGACGAAGAGCTGTTAAAATGTTCACCCCATCTTCGTAAACTCAAATGTAGATATACTATTACTCTCCCATTAAGATCGAAGAATCCACATTTTGATCTCCGTTTCCTCGCTCAACTCCACTCACTCTCCCTAACATACATAGCTAATGAAGGATTGAAACTAGAGAAATTCGGATTCCCCTCGAACATTAGAAAGCTGAGACTCAGTGGCACGAGATTGCGTTGGGAGAAGATGTCAATACTTGGGAGAATGGAAAACCTTGAGGTTCTCAACTTAAGGAGACATGCGGCCGAGGGAGACAGATGGGGTACAAGAGAGGGTGAATTCAAGAAGTTGAGGTTGCTGATATTGGAACAAGTAAATCTGTTTCAATGGATCGTTGCATCAAGCCAGCACTTCCCTAAAATTCAACAATTGATCATGATCAGCTGTGTTAATCTGCAAGAGATTCCAAGCGAAATCGGTGAAATCACAACACTTGAAACAATTGTTTTGAAAAGTAGATGTCCAAAGACATTGGCACAGTCTGCAGAGAGAATAAAACAAGAACAACGAGAGATGGGAAATGAAGTACTCAGGGTCATTCACCATCTGTAATACATTCTTCTGTAAGTAAACTGACTGATTTAACAATTTGTAAACTATTATTTTGATCAATTTGATTTTACAATTGTTTGTTCATAATTTCTTTTGGAATAGAACCAATATTTTTTAATTATTATTTTTCTATTGTTAAAAATGTTAAGAAAAAAGTAAAAATAAATTAATAAAAAAAATATTGAACACTCATTTTCTGGTAAGAAACGAAACTTAGTATCCAAATTCAACACTCATTCCGTAAAATCACTTTTTCTTCATGTGTTAATCATCTTTCGTACTACACATCTTTCCACGTTAATCACAAATTATTTAGAAGAGAAAGCGACTATGGCAAAAATGAGTTCATCTCTATTTAAAAAGAAGAGGAGTTGTGGTTGTATTTTCTATATATCAGGGCTATGTATGATTTGGTTTTGTTATCATTATTTGTTTAATGAGTTGGCAAACCACATGAAGGTGAGGTTGAAATTTGTAAATCCAAATTCTTGATCCAACTCTATTGTAGTGCAAATTATTAATACTACTCAACTAGCGTTGAAAAGCTTAGAAAGAAACCACTATAAAATTTTTATTATTATTTTTTCTTTATTAAAAGCTAATAACCTCCCTGGATTCGTTGAAGTTGTTGTTCATTGCCTTCTCTTTCTTCAACCTTTAACTATACTCGCTTTTGTTCATCTTTCCTCATTTATCAGAAAGCCAAATTCTTGATCTGAACCCATTATGTTAAACCCTTACAAACAGTTTCTCCAATGGATGGAGAAAATAAAATCCTGCTCAAGAAAGCACAAGGTTCTTAAAAGGCATGCTGCAGTAATTGGTGAGTATTTCTCAAATCTTCGACCTGCCGAATCTGCCCCCTGCAAAACTGGCGATCAATGGCCATCGGTGGAAACCCGAGTTCACAGAACAACTAAAGAAGATGTTCCTAGTGCCAAAGCTGATCAACAAGTTTCATCAAACCCAAAACCACATCAACAAGTGCCAACCCCTCGAAGCTTTTATCTGTTTCCTAGTCCAATTACTGTACCACAAAGCTGATCCGGTTGATAATCGGATTGAGATTCTTGAAAAGGAGCTGAGATTTCTTCTCACAGTTGCTGGCGACATGTCATGGATGAATGTTGACAGTAAGCTGATGGAAGACTTTGAAGCAGTGGCGAATCAAGTTGGATGTTTAGTCCATTATATGTTATTCTGCAGGAATGTTGCTTCTTAGGTGACTGATGAAGGGCTTGCTGCTGCTTTAAACCATATCGATCTCTTGAAAGCTACTCTTCAGTCATCTGATCTCACCACACCAGCTTACACAACTCCAACATCTTCCATCGTCAACTCTTTTATCCTTGTGGACTCGCTAGTTGATGATCTAGATGATCTGCTAAAAAGAGAAGATAATGGGTTTGCTGATGTGAAGGATCTGATCAGCCTTCTCCATCAGGGGCTAACACTTTTGCAATCTTCAATCAATGATATGGGATCGCCACAGTCTTCAGACATTGCAGAATTGAACGAACCTCTGATTCGTATGGGGCACGTGGCACACTAAGCTAAATATCTTATCACAGCACTCTTGGTCGAATTTACTCCTCTCTGGTATGTCTTCAATAGGCTCACTTACCTTACCCACAAGGTTGAGCTTATTACAACAGAGCTCCAAGTAACTATAGAGAAATACAAATTGGGAGGCTTAAAAGTGACAAAGTCATATGCTGCCCCTGATAGGGGAAGTGCTGAGGCCTATGGCATAACCATTGGATTTGAGGATGAAGCAATAAATATTTTGGATCAGCTGGTTGGAGGAGGAGCAAGCATGCAAGTCATTTCAATCTTTGGGATGCCTGGACTTGGTAAGACCACTTTAGCAAGAAAGTTGTATAATCATCCCTCAGTTAGATATTGGTTTGATAAACTCTCATGGTGTGTGATTTCCCAATCATATGAGAGACAGAGTATACTAGCTGGCATTTTAACTCTTATAAATAGTAATCATTGTGAAGATGAGATCTTGAAAATGGAGGAAGAGTTTTTGGTAGAACACATTTACAAAAATTTGAAAGGAAGAAGATACCTTATTGTAATAGATGATATGTGGAATTCAAATGTGTGGTATGAATTGATGAGATGTTTCCCAGATGATGGTAATGGAAGCAGGATATTACTAACAAGTAGGAATAAAGATGTGGCTCCACCTAACTGCATAATTCATGAGCTTTCATTTCTTTCTGACAATCAATGTTAGGAGCTATTAGAGATGAAGGTGTTCTGCACAAGAACTTGCCCTTCTGAACTGCGACAGATTGGGAAGAAAATTGCTGCAAGATGCTGCGGACTACCAGTTACAGTAATTGTCATTGCTGGTGTTCTTTCAACTGTGGACGAGGAAGAAAGTGCATGGGAAAAAGTGGGAGGAAGTTTAGGGTCCTATATTGATGGTGAAGAGAATTCGGTGATGCAAATTCTGGAGTTGAGTTATAAGCATCTACCACAGCATTTGAAGCCGTCCTTTCTTTATTTTGGAGCATTTAAAGAAGACCAAAAGATCTTAGTTAGAAACCTGAAGAAATTATGGGTGGCAGAAGGATTCATACATAGAGAAAAAGAGAAGAGCAGAGAAGATATAGCCGAAGAATATTTAGCGGCACTGATTGATAGGAGTCTCGTGATTGTTGCCGAGAGAAGATCAGATGGTAAAGGAGCGAAAGCCTGTATTGTTCATGATTTATTACTGGAGTTTTGCTTGAAGAAGTGTGAAGAAGAAAGCTTCCAGAAATATTCAAATAGCAAGTAAGTTATGCATACGAATACTATAGTTCTAGTTTCCACACTCTAAGCATTCATAATTATGGTTGCCTCATGTTTTCTTTTTCAGTGTTGAGACTATTCTAAAGAAAGGCCACCGAGTTCAAATGCTTGGAAGATCTTCATATTTTGGACTTTATTTATACCGTATGTTCAATCGCCCTTATTTACGCGTTGATTATACCTCATCGTTATATGTTGGGGACATGACGCTATTGAGAGTCTTGCATTTCAGTTACATTTGTGGTGGTCGTCGATTATTTGAAACTGAGTATCTTGTTAACTTGAGATTCTTGGTCATTGAAAGAGTGCCACCATATATAGAGAACCTTTTGAATCTAGAATATCTGTGTGTGTTGAGGTGGTGTTTCATACCTGCAGCAATTGTGAAAATGTACAAGTTGAGGTATATTAGTGTAGTAGTCGGGGTGAAATTCAGTGAGGATTGGAATAGCTGCCTAAGGAGCAGCTTGGAGTATCTTTCATTAGAGATTAAGAAGCACAAGAATGCAGAGTTGTTAAAATGTTTTCCCCGTCTTCATAATCTCAAATGCTATAGTGGATTGACTGATTTTCTGCATTATGATCTCCACTTCCTTAACTTCACTCTCTCTGGTTTCACTTCAGACATTATAAATTGGAGAACCTCAGACTCCCCCCAAACGTCAGAAAGTTGAAACTTCTTGGGTTGAGGATGACGAATTGGGATAAGATGAGAATACTTGGGAGATTGGAAAACCTTGAGGTTCTCAAATTGAGAGGGGGGCATACTTCTCGTGATGGGGGAAAATGGGAGACAAGAGATGATGAATTTCAAAAGCTAAGGTTCTTGAAAATAGAAAATGCAGATTTCCGCCAATGGAATGTCGCCTCGAACGAGCACTTTCCTAGACTTGAAGAATTGATGCTGAGTGATTGTCTTACTCTGCAAGAGATACCGAGTGAAATTGGTGAAATCACGACACTTGAGTTGATCGAGGTGACGGGAGCCTGTCGGAAGTCGCAGAGGGATTCTGTAGAGAGAATAAAACAAGAGCAACTGGACATGGGAAATGAAACCCTCAAAATCATGATAAGAGTCTAGTGATTGTGGCTGAGAGAAGATCAGATGGTAGTGATTGTGGCTGAGAGAAGATCAGATGGTAGAGGGGCAAAAGCATGTATTGTTCATGACTCGTTACTGGAATTATGCTTGAAGAAGTGTGAAGAAGAAAGCTTCCAAAAATATTCAAACAGCAAGTTATGGATACTATATTTCTAGTTTCCACACTCAAGCATTCATAGTTATGGTTGTCTCATGTTTTCTTTTTCAGCATTGACACTGTTCTAAAGAAAGGCCATCAAGTACAAATGCTTGTAAAATCTGCAAATATGGGTCGACTTACAAGATATGATCGCTCTTATCATAACAATGATTATTCCTCTTCGCTATATGTTGGGGACATGACATTATTGAGTGTTGCATTTCAGTTACATTCGTGGTGGTGGTCGTTTATTTGGAATTGAGTATCTTGTTAACTTGAGATTCTTGGTCATTGAAAAATTGCCACCATCTATAGAGAAGCTTTTGAATCTAGAATATCTCTGTGTGTCCGGGGGTAGAACGTATATACCCGAACAATTGTGAAAATGAACAAGTTGAGGTATCTTTATGCAATCCCAGCAAAATTCACCAGGGATTGGAATAGCTGCTTAACTAGCAGCCTGGAGTATCTTTCAGAATTGAGGATTGAGAAGCTCAAGGATGCAGAGTATTTAAAATATTTTCCCCTGTGTTCGTAAACTCAAATGCATATACGATTTAGGGAATACGGATTTTCTGCATGTTGATCTCCACTTCCTTACTCAACTTGACTCGCTCAGGTTACAGTACAGACGACCTTTTAAATTGGAGAATTTCAGACTCCCCACAAAAGTTAGAAAGCTGACACTTAATATGTCGTGGATGAGTTAGGAGAAGATGACAATTCTTGGGGGATTGGAAAACCTTGAGGTTCTCAAATTGAAATGGATGTTAACTTATCATGATGGGGCAAAATGGGATACAAGAGATGGTGAGTTTCAGAAGCTGAGGTTCTTGCAAATACAAGGAACAAGTCTCCGTCAATGGAATGTTGCCTCCTAGACTTAAAGAGTTGATCTTGAGGGATTGTGATACTTTGCCAGAGATTCCAAGTGAAATCGGTGAAATCACAACACTTGAGCTGATCGAGGTGACGGGAGCCTGTCCGAAGTCACTGATGGAGTGTGTAAAGAGAATAAAACAAGAGCAAATGGACATGGGAAATGAAATGCTCAGGATCGTGTGTAACATAGGGAAACGATTGTCTATTTAAAAGAATGAATGAAAGGACGTGAGGGTGTTTTATACTTGCAATCAACAGTTGAAAATATGATGTTTGTCTGCTTTTTTCTACATAAATTCAGTTTGTATGATTTGATATGTATTTTGTCAGTTGTGACCTGTATGGATAAATTACGAGTTTCGAAATTCTATGTAAAAACATTTTGGACATTTTACAAATCAATCAAAAAAAAAAATTCTTTCAAAAAAAAAAGTCTAAACATGATATATAGTTATTAGTTATGGAAGCATATTTGTGTTATATCGTCTTATCATTTTATATATTTTTAGATATATGAAAAAAGTAGTAATGTATTTTTTTATTTCTAAAAACGTAGATAAGTGTTAAGATAAATAAATAAAAAAAAATATGCAATAATTAGTGGAATTGAGGGAGTATATTTTTTTATTAAGCATGCTATCACTTTCTTGTGAGACGGATCAATCCATCACTAAAATATATACTTATTATATAGATGGAGTATGTTTATTTGTAGTTAATAATAAATTACTCCATCCGTCCCATCCTTAATGGTTACATATTTTCATTTTGGGCGTCTCATCCTAATGGTTACATTTTCCTTTTTAGAATATGAGTCCCACACAAATTAATTACTTTTCCCTTCATGGGTCCATATATCTCACTAATACACCTATCTACTTTACATTAAATTATTATTTCTCTCACCTCAATACACATTAAAATACTATATTCATTTAATCCCCGTGCAAAAAGCAAACATAATCATAAAGACGGAACAAAGGGAGTATATTATAATACGTTAAAATCATACTTTAATGTATAATGAAACAAACTTTAAAAAACGACCGCTCTTAATTAATTCGAGTTCGTTAATGTTATGAAACTTGAGCAAACACTTGATAATGATCACTCAAGAACTTGCACTCAGTTGTTCGTTTGATCACTCACGTTTCACACACAGATTGATAAACAAGATGAAATTGAAATGAAAGAGATCAACACAAGGATGTATAGTGGTTTGGCATAACCTACATCCACTTTCTTCGGAGAAGAATTCATTAAACAATGAAGAAGATGGTTACAAGAATACAAGCACCTGAAAACCCTAATTCTTAAGCTTGTTTCTAACTGATATGTGAAGAAGATGTGTTGTTCATCTTGATTTCAGCTGTTATCTTCTACTTATATGGACGTGTGTCTTGCGTGTGTAATCCTTTCCATCCATTCATAACGCACATGCTTCAATCAGTTGTAACCAACTGATGAAAACCGTTGCAACTAATTTACTGGACTCAGGTTCGACCTGGGTTCGACCAGTAGATGAGGTCGAACCATAAATGTAGTGGTCGAACCAAAGCTGATATGAAATAGAGTAACTTGCCTGACAAGGTTCGACCAGGGTTCGACCTAGCTTAACAGGTCGAACCTATCGTAACAGGTCGAACCTTGGTTAGTTATAACCAACTATCTGTGGTTCGATTAGGGTTCGACTTACCTTAACAGGTCGAACCTAGCTTAACAGGTCGAACCTCCGTCAGTTATCTCCAACTGTCTGCAGTTCGACCAGGGTTCGATCTAGCTTAACAGGTCGAACCCCATCCATCTTCCAGCTGATGCTTCCAGCTGATAATTCCTCCATCTGATCACACCCCCACATGCTTTCTGTAGTATGTATGTAGTATGCATGGTCTACTTCATCACAATTCTCAACCTTAGACCTTGCATTCACCACAATTCTCCACCTTAGACCTTGCAACTTCATGTTAGCTTCATCTTCTCCACCTTGCTGCTTTTATAAGGAGCAGCAACCTTTCCTTCTTTACTTAATTCAACTGAACCAAGTGCTTACACAGCTCATACTTCTGAGCTGGTAAGGCTTTTGTAAACATGTCTGCCGGATTGTCATCTGTTTTGATCTTCTTAACACTCACAATCCCTTTGTCTATCATGTCTCTTATGAAATACAACCTCACATCAATGTGTTTGGTTCTTTCATGGTATCCTTGATGCTTGGAGAGATGCACTGCACTCTGATTATCACAATGTACTTCAACTGACTATTGTTCAATTCCAAACTCACTCAGCATACCTATCAACCACACTCCTTCTTTGATTGCTTCTGTAAGTGCAACAAATTCTGCCTCTGTGGTTGATAATGCCACTATATGTTGATGAGTTGCTTTCCAACTTACTGCAGTGCCAAACAAGTTGAATACATAACCAGTAATTGACTTCCTTGTGTCAAGATTTGCTGCATAATCAGCATCAACATATCCAACTACTGCCTTATCCCATGTTGTCATTTTCTGAAACTTCAAACCTGTTGTAATGGTTCCTCTAACATACCTGGGAGCCCACTTCACTGAACTCTAATGTAGTAAGCCAGGATTACTCATAAACCTGCTAATCATACTCATCACATAAGCTAAATCTGGCCTGCAACATATCATTGCATACATCAAACTACCAACAACACTGGCATAAGGAACATTACTCATTTCAACCTTCTCTTGATCTGTCTGAGGAGCTTGGAGTAAAGACAGACTCACTCCTTGCTTAACTGGAGTAGTTACTGTCTTACTGAGATTCATATTATATCTTTTTAACACTTTGTCTAAGTATGATTCTTGAAACAACTTCAGCTCACCAACTGACCTATTTCTCTCAATCTGCATACCAAGAATCACCTTTGCTTCCCCAAGATCCTTCATATCAAATTCCTGCTTAAGTATCTCCTTTACTTCATTTATACCAGCTTGACTCTTGCAAGCTATGAGAATATCATCTACATACAAAAGTAAGTATGTATAACATCCACCTTTGTTCCTAACATAAACACAACTGTCATGTAGACTCCTGCTGAATCCATTTGATGTAATGTAATCATCAAACTTTAGATACCACTGTCTTGGACTTTGTTTTAGACCATACAAAGATTTCAGCAGTAACAGGCCTTACTCTCAGCTCCTTCAACATTTACACCATCAGGAATCTTCATGTAAATATCCTCTTCAAGATTTCCATGCAAAAATGTTGTAGTCACATCCATCTGATGTAACTCAAGATCAAACTGAGTTACTAATGCCAGCAAGATTCTGATGGAGCAGTGTTTGACAACTGGTGAGAATATTTCATTGTAATCAACACCCTCTTTCTGTGAGAAACCTCTTGCTACAAGTCTTGCCTTGTATCTAACACCTCCTTCTTTGCTTGTAACAGGCTTCTTCTTATAGATCCATTTACAGCTTACTAACTTCTTATTCTTTGGTATGTCAACCACCTACCAAGTCTTATTCTTATGTAGTGACAGTAGCTCTTCTTCCATAGCAACTATCCACTTGTTATTATCATTCCCTGATATAGCTTCATCATAAGTTCTTGGCTCAGAACTTTCTATATCAGATGCAACATATAGTGCATATGACACTATATTAGCTTCCATATACCTCACTGGAGTTTTAATCTGTCTCCTTAGCCTATCCCTTACAAGCTGATAAGAATTTAGATCATACCTTGAACTGGATGAGCTAGGAGAGCTATCTTCCTTATTCTGATAAGCACTTTTTTCATCTTAATTAGACTGCTGAGCTTTCTTCCTTGCTTGCTCCACCTGAGGCTCATCAAGATCTGTAGTAATTGATACTACAGAATTCCTTTCAACCAATGGCATCTTCCTTTCACTGAATGTAATATCTCTGCTAACAATAAATTTGTTAGCTTCATAACACCACAACCTGTACCCTTTTGCTTCTTGTGAGTATCCAACCATCACACACTTTACTGCTCTAGGTTCCAACTTATCTTGCTTTACATGAGAGTAAGCCTGACACCCTATTACTCTCAGATGAGTGTAACTAGGTGTCTTTCCAGACCACATTTCTTCAGGTGGTTTGAATTTCAAAGCTGCTGATGGACATAGGTTGATCAGATAGGCTGCTGTAGTCACAAGTTCACCCCAGAACCCTTTAGTGAATCCTCCACTACTCAGCATACATCTTACTCTTTCTAACAATGTCTGATTCATTCTTTCTGCAATACCATTTTGTTGTGGAGTTCCAGGTGTAGTCTTGTGCCTCTTGATTCCCTTTTCTCTACAGAAAACATTGAACTTTTCTGAAACAAACTCAAGCCCATTATCTGATCTCAAGCATTTCAACTTCTTTCTTGTCTGATTCTCCACCTCAACAAGCCATTCCTTAAATGCAGTGAATGCTTGATCCTTTGTTTTAAGGATCTTCACCCATAACTTCCTAGAGTAGTCATCTATGAAAGATATAAAATATCTTCCACCTCCAATAGTTGGATTCTTTGATGGTCCCCATAGATCTGTATGAACATACTGAAGCTTCTCTGATGAAGTATGTTCTCCTGAACCAAACTTCAACCTCTTTGACTTGCTTAGAATACAGTCTTCACACTGATCCATCTTACAGGTTGAACTTATGTCTAGTAGCTCCTGTCTTGCTAGCTCTTGTAACCCTCTCTCACTTACATGAGCTAACCTTCCAAGCCACAACTGAACATCTTCTTGCTCTTGAGAAGTGTTCAACTGCCCAGAGACAACTGATCCTTCAAGAAAGTAAAGATCAGAGCTCTTAACTCCTTTCATTACAACTGACTTATCTTTTATAATGGTGAGTACACCTTTCTTTACATGATACTCACATCCCAAGGAGTCTAACATTCCTAATGATATCAGATTCCTTCTCAATCCTGGTACATACCTCACATTTGTGAGCAACTTAATGGATCTATCAAACATTCTGAATTTGACAGAACCAATACCCTCAATCTTGATGGCTTGATCATTGCCTAACAAGACTGATCCCTCATGATATGGTTTTAAATCAGTAAACCAATCCTTAACTGATGTCATATGAAAAGTGCAACCTGAATCTAACACCCACTGGTCTGACACTTGACCAGAAACAACAACTAGAGCTTCAATATAATCTTGGTCCTTGTTACCTCTATTTTCAGTCACTTGATTTGCATGGATTCTTTGATTTCCTCCCTTTTCAGCAATCTTCTTGGCCACCATTGCTTTCCACTTATGGCATTGCTTCTTGAAATGACCAGGCTTATTGCAGTGAAAACAGTTATTGTTTTCTTCACCAGTTGATGTACCTTGATTACTTCTTTCATATTTCTTCTTATCAGCACCAGACTTCTTATCATTCTTGTTCCACTTATGTTGTTTGTTGGCAACAAGACCTTCTCCTGCAACTGCATTATCTGATGTCTTGTGAAGCACCTTTGCTTTGATTGCTAGAATCACTTGCTCCAGGGAGATTGATTCAACATTTCCATACAACAATGTATCTCTTAAACCTTCAAAAGACTTAGGAAGAGCTGACATCAATATGACAGCCTTATCTTCACTTGATAGTGCTACACCAATGTTCTCTAAGTCATCTATGATCTTATTAAAATCATCTAATTGGCTTAGGATAGACTTATCTTCTGATACTTTGAAGGAGTAGAGTTTCTGCTTGGTGTACAGCCGGTTTGCTAATGTCTTCACCATGTAAAGATCAGCAAGCTTCTTCCACATATCTCTTGCAGATACTTCCTTGGAAACTTCCCTTAAAGCTTTATCACCTAAGCACAGAATGATGACACTTCTTGTCTTGGATTGTTGATCTTGATCTGCAGCTAATGCACCAGCATCCACAGCAACTGCTTGATCTGGAAGTGGTTTAACTGCATCAGCAAGACCTTGTTGGATCAGTACAGCCTCCATCTTCATCCTCCACAGACTGAAATCAACTTTTTCTGTAAACTTCTCCACATCAAACTTAGTTGTAACCATGATTCTTCCCTTCTTTTCTGGTATTGTGGCAGCAGCTTCTTGTTCTTCCCACAGACGGCGCCACTTGTTATGAAACTTGAGCAAACACTTGATAATGATCACTCAAGAACTTGCACTCACTTATTCGTTTGATCACTCACGTTTCACACACAGATTGATAAACAAGATGAAATTGAAATGAAAGAGATCAACACAAGGATGTATAGTGGTTCGGCATAGTCTACATCCACTTTCTTCGGAGAAGAATTCACTAAACAATGAAGAAGATGGTTACAAGAATACAAGCACCTGAAAACCCTAATTCTTAAGCTTGTTTCTAACTGATATGTGAAGAAGATGTGTTGTTCATCTTGATTTCAGCTGTTATCTTCTACTTATATGGACGTGTGTCTTGCGTGTGTAATCCTTTCCATCCATTCATAACGCACATGCTTCAATCAGTTGTAACCAACTGATGAAAACCGTTGCAACTAATTTATTGGACTCAGGTTCGACCTGGGTTCGACCAGTAGATGAGGTCGAACCATAAATGTCGTGGTCGAACCAAAGCTGATCTGAAATAGAGTAACTTGCCTGACAAGGTTCGACCAGGGTTCGACCTAGCTTAACAGGTCGAACCTATTGTAACAGGTCGAACCTTGGTTAGTTACAACCAACTGTCTGTGGTTCGATTAGGGTTCGACTTACCTTAACAGGTCGAACCTAGCTTAACAGGTCGAACCTCCGTCAGTTATCTCCAACTTTCTGCAGTTCGACCAGGGTTCGACCTAGCTTAACAGGTCGAACCCCATCCATGTTCCAGCTGATAATTCCTCCATCTGATCACACCCCACATGCTTTATGTACTATGTATGTAGTATGCATGATCTACCTCATCACAATTTAAAATATAGAGCAACTTTCAAGTTTCATCCATTTTAGGCTGTTTTATTGTGAGACGGGTCCACGAGGGCCACGTACATCTCACATAAGGGTTTTGCCTAGTGCAATTAGGAGTCCGGAAATCTGTGTTTCAATCTACCCCAAATACAGTCATCAACTGCCAATTAGAAAATTGGGTTTCGATTACGCCTTCCTAACCAAGTCTCACTCCAATTTGCTGTCTCATTTTCGCCATCTGTGTCGCTACCAGCGGTTCTAATCGTAGTGGAAGACGTGATTTGATCAATATCCTTGTTATCTCGCCTCAAATTGTTGGAATTTGACAGGTATGCTGATTCAAGTGAAGGGAGCTCTCTCACTCTCTCTCCTCTTCTTACCATCTCTTCGTTTTCTGGCCCCCATTATGTAAAATTGTTAAGAGTCTAGAAAACTAGCTATTGAAGAAACGAGAGGTGATTTAAGGAAACGTAGTTTGAGTTTTGCGAATTTTATGGATCTGAGTTTCTGTGTGATGCTGGGATTTCATTTTTACTACCATATACTGGATAGTTGGGAATTATCCTTCCGATAGGAGAAGCATCTCTCTCCTAGCTCATATTTAGGAATTTAATATGCACTGGAAGTCTAGTGAGCATCAGATTTCCGAAACTATAACACGAGGTTAGGAGTAATTAAAATTTAAATTACGACAGATTAGGTCATGTTTATTGTGGAAAAGGAGAAGTCATCGTAGAACTGAGCACAGCTTAAATTAATGTGCGGGTTGAAACTGTGAGTAAAATGGGCACTACTTTGTGTTAACTGGTATACCATTTGCAATCTCGAGTTCTGTGTACTTGACGTAAGCTTACTAAGCTCTTCACACTCACCTGATTAGGGGGTTGGATCGTGGTGCCTGATTGCATATAGAATGACTTGATATACTGCTTAATTCCATAGCAACTCTTAATTTCTTTAACACGATATGACAGTGATACGAAATTATATGTTAAGACACGATATTACACGATGCACTTGATAATATATGGTATATGTAATTTCTTATCGTGTTAGATGAATTCGACACATCACGAAATATTTGTGTTCTTATTGTTTCAACACGATAATGACACTTATATGATAATCCTAAATACTAATCCACAATTTTCACTTTGTTTTCATATCGTGCTATTATGTCATGTCTAAAATTGCCACCTCTAAATATGAATATGATCATAGTTCTTATGGCCAGTCTTTTTAAACACCATGTATGTTTTTTCAAGTTTTTCACTGTGTATGCTAGAGTTTTAACTGAGGATTGTTACATCTGGAACATCCCATAAAAATGGACGATATTGATGGATTCTTGGCAGCATAACAGATGAGCTTAGCAGAGGATTCTCCAGTACACTCTTCAAGTAGTGATGACTTTGCAGCTTTTTTGGATGCTGAATTGGATGCTAATTCTGACCCATCATCCGGTTCTGAAGAAGAGGAGAATGATGACTTTGGCTTAGATCTTGAGAGGTATGCTTAAGCATATTTAATTGCTCATCATGCTTTGGCAGATCCTTTAATACTTTGGGGATGTAACTTTTTTTTTTTCCTTTTTTTTTACGACTGGACCACATTAATAAATTAGGTAGAAAATGAAATGCAGTTTTTTAAATTAATTACTTTATTATTAGGACTGTCTCTGTGTGTAAATGGTCTCCTTAATCCTTATATCTCATATGATCTAAAGTCTTCATGCAATCTAAGTAAGGAATGTCTATTTAAATGATCCCAAAGAGTAGCATTACTTATGTTGGAGCTTAAAATATTGTATTTAAAGGATCCCCAGAATTACAAACTATAGAAGACTTTGTAATTTTCATTTAACACCTCACATTGACCCGAATATGTTATAAAATGGGAATGGGATGCTGTAAAGAAAATCTATGATTGGAGTCTCATGTCACTAGTACAAATGTCAGGATAGTCTAGATCTTGTCAGACATTTAATTTCCTAATTTGTCGAATCCATGAGGCCTTCATTCTATGAAAATTATATTGTAGTGTGAAATCATAACATTTTATCCTAGAAGATTTAGATGCCTTGATAATTGCCTAAATCAAAGAGAATGCTTTTGTTTATATTGGCAATGTTGGAACTAGTTTTGAAAATAATATTCTGAAAATGTTTTTAATTGTAGTCACTTACACTTGCAACAGCACCAATGACATCTTTTTTTCTCTTAAAAGACACTTTAAATGAATTCACATTTTATGGCTGCTTATCTTTCTTGTATGATTATGCTATATTCTGTAAATTAATGTAGAGCTAAAAGGCGCAAGGTGGAGCTATCTCAGGGCTTTGTAAATTCGCAGGGTTTCTCATCATCACAAGGAGAACAATCACAAATTTTAGGTGGTCTTCTCATGATAAGTTTTATTTCTTTTTCTTCTTCTTCTTTTTTTTTAATTTTTATTTGTATTATTTTTATTTATTTATTTTTTTAAACATTTCTTTGGTTTTATATGTTTGTAAAATGAGTGATATACTATTGTGAAACATATTGCCTTAGAAAATTTATAGACAGTACCTAGCCTTTCCTCTAACAAAATGGAAAAAAGTGAAAAATAGGATACTGGTTTTGATAGATTCCAGATTTCTTTTCATTTGTCTAATTACCAGCAAGTTGCTGTTCTATAATCTTTTTGTCTTTAATAAAGGATTTTAGAGCTTTAATTAGTTTCCCTTTAGTTAATTCTTTTTCATTATATGGAATCCATATGCACGTTATGATCAATGGTATTTTATATTGTGGTCAACATTGATTAATTTGTATGGGTACCAATTGACCAATGAGCCGTATTGCATTTGGAAGGCATTTCTAGAACTCTGTTCTTGAACTTGAGGTCAAGTAATTGTGATAGCATGATTTTACAACTCTGTATATATAAATCACCAATATTCGTTTGTTATGTAACATGTATCTATTTTTTGGTTCCTTTTTCACTGCCCAATCTTTTTCTCCTCCATTTTACTTTTCTTCTTTGTGTTTTGGAGTCTGTTTTCATGATGGCAATCTCTATATGTATCATATTATGTATATCTTTTATATTATCTCTTAGAGTAGAACTTTATTTTTAAGATTTACTTAATCAACATTACAACTCAAAAATGGCATCCCTAATTTTTCTCATCCTTTCTTGTTGTATTGTTCAGGGTCATCTCTAGAGGAGGATATTTGCCTACACCCTGCTTATATTGCAGGAATGTGCGTGAAGTGTGGGCAAAAAAGGGATGATGACTCTGGTGTTCCATTCAGTTACATACATAAGGTTATCTTCGCAAATAAAATTGTTTAAGTTTGTTGTTTCTTTTATCTGTAAGTTTCTGCGCCTCCTAAAATACTTATTAGCATTGGTTTTTTTTTTTTTTTGGTAAAGCTAAACGGTACTGGAAAACCCGTGTAATTTTTATCTGAGCATATGCTATATTTTCTGGGTGAAGCCATTGAAAATTTTAGGGGAAGGTGACAAATTGTACATGTGTGAAGAAAAGAAGAAATAGCTAGAATATTGAATTGCTTTGAGGAAATTTTATTTTATTATGCCGATAACATTAAGTTTTAGCATGGTAAAGGAAGCATAAAAGTATTTTAGAGTTGATGGTGGATAAAAAGGCTCCAGTTAGGAAGAAAAATAAAGGAAAGGTCTAAAAGGGCATTTGCTTATTTTCACATGCTGATAGAATTATCCTGCATGCAGAATTTGAGGGTTGGTCCTGACGAGATAGCTCGACTACGTAATATTGACCTAAAAAAACTGTTCCGCCATAAGAAGCTCTACTTGGTTCTTGATTTAGATCATACACTACTCAATTCAGCCCGAATTTCTGATATCACAGTGGAAGAAGGATTCTTGAATGGTCAAAGTGATACATGGCCAGGTATTATTTTCATAAGGAGTTCTTATGGTACTGTAATAATCTTTTCCTTGATGTGATAATTTATGGTATTGCGGTGATTTATCTTAGTTTCTGCATATTTTGTTCATCTTATCCTGTGATTTTCAATAATCGATTTTGCAAGAATACCTAACATTAATTAAAGGCATGTGAATAAGAGAAATTTTACAATCTGCATAAGTTTGTAACACCTGAAATTTGTACCGTGATTACATTTGACCACCCCCTGCTAAACAGTTCGATTAAGAGGTTAATATATTTGGAAGAAGTTAAACAAATGAAAGAAAGCTACGAATATTTTATGCGAAGCTTTATGGATTGGCATAAATCATAATTGTGGATGCTTTTTAGTGAGGTTCACTTGTCAATAAACTTTTCTGAAATGTGATTTCTTATAAACTTTTAGTGGTGAATAGTGCTCAGATAATGGTTGCGTGTGTCTGATTTGTCTACGCTAAAATAGCATTGAGCATACTTGTGAACTCCTTTTTCTAATGTCTTTCTTAACAATATGATTTTTTCTTGCCTATTAAATTGATCTATAATCTTGTAATAATAAATCATGATCATATAATTTAGTTCTGACTTGTCTTGTATGTTTATAGCTCAAAAATTAATAATATTCTTGAGTTTATAACTGTTTATCTGATTAGAAGTTTTGGAGTTGCAAACTTATTATCTTAGTAACCTTCATAATCTCTCTAACATACAAGGTAAATATGTGATTTTGTAATATTAAAATTATCCTGATTTTTTAATGAGTTATCTATTATTGGTGTTATTAAAATGATTCATGCTATTAAAAATTATCATGCTTGTCATTTTATTTGTCAGATGCCTTAAAGACGAGTCTATTCAGACTGAATTGGATGCATATGATGACTAAGTTGAGGCCATATGTGCACACTTTCTTGAAAGAAGCTAGTAATTTGTTTGAGATGTACATATACACTATGGGTGAACGCCCCTATGCTCTAGAAATGGCAAAGCTACTTGATCCTGGAGATATTTACTTTAATTCCAAAATAATTGCACAAGGTGATTGTACCCAGAGGCATCAGAAGGGTCTTGATGTTGTTTTGGGGCAAGAAAGCGCAGTCCTCATCCTCGATGATACAGAATCGGTAATTGACTTGAATTCTTGAATCCATGAGTCATAAACTGTGGTTATCAAATGTCATTTGACTAAATGTATTGACTTGGATTAGTTTAATGGCATGATGAAATTCTGTTTTAATTATACTTGGTGAGGATTTTCCTGTCTCTAATTCCTGTTTTAATGATTATTAGAGCGCAAAAAGATATTCATATCATCATTCTATAAAAAATAGCCAACAGACAACTATGTGGATTTTTAAATAATAATTTTGTTATGTATCTTTTTAAGTCTAGTAGAAGTATTGCTAGTTTAGCCCGATTACATTGCCTGTTTTTGCCTTTTGGGTTCTTGGTGATGGATTTAACATAGTACTGGACACTAGGACAACATAAACAAATGTTAACATTTACCTTTCTGTTGGTTTTTTTTTACTTCTTTTATAGTGTTTCTGATTGGCTGTGCTGTTTATCCTTATTGTTTTATGCTGATGGTAGACGACTTTAGTCAACCAAAGCTTGATGTGCAGTCACATATTTATGTTCTCCAATCATTTTTCTATTTTAAACAATTGCATGAGATGTGATGCATTACCTTTTTTTTTTTTTAATAATGTGCTTTAAAATAAAGACGGGGGCTGATTTGGAAAAATGTGATGGAGACTTAGAGGGTGGACGCTTAAAATCTAGATATTTATCAATTAGAGGTTTTATGATGAATTACCAATAAATTCCTTACCTTATAAGTTGGACACTGTAGGTTTCATTTTTTCTTCCTCTTTGAAAAAATTGTACCAGATCTGATAGCTAGAATCAGATTAATAAACTTTGCTATCAATTGTAGGTATGGTCAAAGCATAAGGAGAATCTAATATTGATGGAAAGATATCACTTTTTTGCTTCGAGTTGCAAGCACTTTGGCTATAACTGTAAATCACTGTCTGAACTAAAAAGTGATGAAAGTGAGACTGATGGAGCACTGTCCACTGTTCTTAAAGTTCTTCAGAGAGTGCACAGTTTGTTCTTTGATGAGGTATCTCTCGCTCCCCAAAATTAATAGCTAAATGGATTTTAGTTAAATTCTTTTTCAGCTCAATTTAATAATGTCTTTTGTTTCAGGAGCAGAAGGATAATCTAGAGGATCGTGATGTGAGACAGGTAACTCTGGGGTACCAATACTAGTTTGTTTCAGCAGTAACCATTTCGTTTAAAGTCATTTTGGTTATGTAGCCACTATGTTTCTGGACCAATGCTCATGGAGTAAATGGAATACTTGGCATGCAATATGGCCAATGGTATTTTAGAAGCAATAATTTTTAAAAAGTTGGTTTATACTGTTTGTTAGGTTTCATAGCATTTGTAACCAAATATTACATGATCTTGATGAAGAACTGCGTATTCTAGTTGGTAAGTTAGTAACCAATAGTTGAGGCATTAACTGCTCCACTTGGCCTTTTAAATTCAGAACTTTCTGCCTTGGATTTCTGGTGATCACAATCTTCTTATGTTAATTATTATTTTCTAAATTATGGTCTTTCCAAATCTTATCACAGGTTTTAAAAGCTGTTCGCAAGGAAGTTTTGAAGGATTGCAAAGTTGTCTTCAGTCGTGTTTTTCCGACTAGTTTCCCAGCTGAGAATCATCAGTTATGGAAAATGGCAGAGCAAATGGGAGCCACATGTTCAATTGAAGTTGATCCTTCTGTTACACACGTGGTCTCCTTGGACGAGGGAACAGATAAATCTCGGTGGGCAGTGTGGGAGAAGAAGTTTCTGGTTCATCCAAAGTGGATCGAGGCTTCCAACTACATGTGGCGAAGGCAGCCCGAAGAAAATTTCTCCGTTGGTAAGAGTAAATGAACCATTTAAAGTGTACATCCAACACCAGTTGACAGATCTTCTGGTAACCGTTCTGGACCCCTGTTTTTAGTCACTGTTGGTCCATTTCTTCCCCTAGATTGTTTTAGAAAGAGATTATTCTTTAGATGGCTAACACTAACCACCACCTTAAACATAGTATTAGTAAAAGGTTTAGATGAATGGTAAACCTTCCATCAAATCCAAGGTTTTGGTCTATAGCTTACATTTTAGGTATGCTATATACTTACACGATGCGATGCATCAGGATTTAGGACATGATGCTTTTAGCAGTTTTCGTTTTCTGTTTCTTGGTTGACGGCATGGCTTTGGTTCAATATTGTGGCAATCTAGTCGATTACCCTAGCTAGTATCTGATGTTTATTTGCTCCTGTATAGATGGTTCAACGTTTCACATCTATAATTCGATGATAAATATTGTTCTTGTTAAATCTGTCCAGCATAGTACAGTTTGTACTTATGAGCAACATTTGCATGAAACCCTTTTTGATTTCTTAAATAGCTAATGTTTTTTTATTAACAAATATATTCACTTTTTATTTATACAATGAATTGTCAACGAAATATTTCACTGCTTTTTATGGTATTTGAATTTTCCTACTATTCCATTTTTCATGTTTCATTGATATTCTATAACATAAAAAATTATACCCTACTATTTACTATTAAACCCTTGGAGCATGTGACGTTAGTTTGGACATTGATTGTAACATGTGGCATGTATTAAAGAGTGGAATAAGGGATGAAATACATGAGTGGAATTGGTTATCCCATTTGTTTTTATGGGATGTTAATTTTTATTCATCTCACAAAACTCTTTTCGTGACATCTTCTCATACTTATACTCGTATGCTTAATACTTCAAAGTTTAAAGTCAAAAATAACATGATCCGTAAATAAATAAAATATTATTTATAACAGCGTGTGTATATATATATATATATATATATATATATATATATATATATATATATATACACACACGCTGTTATAAATAACATTTTAAAAGTATGAGGTGTCACAACGTGGTTAATTGTCGTATATTTTTTATTTTTTGTTTTAATATCAAATATATAATCTTTCTACTTTTATTTATTTATTTATTATTATTATTCATGTATATCTTTAAATCATGTAAATTTATAACTTAAAGATCACTTTAATCTAATTTTTTTATTGATTAGGAATAGATAATCAATAAAATATAAATGTATCCAATTATTATTATTATTGTTATTATTATTATTTATGTACATTTTTAAATTAAATACCACCTTTAATTATATTTTTTGATTTGATTAGGAATATTACTTTTATTTTATTATTATTATTATTATTCATGTATATCTTTAAATTATGTATATCTATAAATTAAATATCACCTTTAATTATTTTTTTTGATTGGTTATAATAATTCATCCACATATTACGCGAGGATGTGTACTCGTTTGTGTATATATATATAAATATATATATATATATATATATATAATAATTTGTATTTGGGTATAAATTTTGTGATTTAAGACTTTAAACTTGGAACTATAACAATCAAATCTACCACATTTAATTCTATCCATATTATAGAATGAATTTTTTATATTTTTTGTAGTAGGTGTTGCTCCAACTCATTTTTAACTAAACCCATCCAATTTTCGTTCTATTGAGTCGACTACATGATCCGCATCCTGAATTAGTCTCACTTATTTATATAAACCCACATATAAATGTTTTAATAATATTTTTCTATTAGAAAAAATAATACTCTATAATTTTCGCCATGTTTAAATTCGATAATTTTATTCCATTTTATAAACTACTTATCTAAATGAAATCACACCATTACGATATAAATGACTTATGCACATCAAACAAGATTAAATTTAAAAAATAAAAATAAATACATAAATAATGCTAAAGTCATGTCATGTACAACTCCAACTTTTTTTATACACATTATTGCTATATTGAAATATTTTACTAGTAATCAACTCTTATTAGATATGTAATCTATCACTTCATACCATAATTATTATATATTAAGTTGTTATATATCTATAAGTATATTATGATATGAAATTCATAATAATTAATTACTCTATTATTTAGAAAATCAATTTAGGGTGATAAATAAATTCTAAATAAAATAAAAATCACAAGCACTAAACACATATGATCAAGATTCAAGATTTATTCACATGCACTCTACTAGGGTACAAAAGACCATCAGCAATAATTGAAGTGAAAAGTTTTATTGGTACATAAATATATCATATATATTCAAATTAATGACAGGGTTATGTGTCAATTTGGCAATAGTTGCGATACTGAGCCCTTTATTGATGAAATGATTGATCGCAGCATTACTAGTGTCACTTTTCAATGCTCTTCACTTTTTATCCAATTAGTTTTTGCAACATTTACTAATTTTTATTTTCAATTTACTTCCATTTGCATTTATCCAATTATATCTTGCAACGTTTGATATGTCATGATAAGTTTTAGAATACGATTAATTTGCATGATAAGTTTTAGAACAAGATTAATAAATATTAAAAGAAACATATTTATATGGAATAGGGTCATATATAATTAAGGCAGATATTTAAGTTAAAAGGATAAAAAAAATAGTACTCCCTCCGTCCCACCGAAAGGTCACAATTTTGCTATATTGAGCGTTTCATCCAAATGTCATCATTTCCCACTTTTAATAAAAAGGTAACACATGTGGCCCACCACTCACTACTAATATAACTACCCATTATACATAAAATAATAATACTCCTTAATCTACTTACAAAAAGCAACCGTTTGGGTGGGACGAAAGGAGTATATTTTAATAAAAGTGATAAAAATTAAAAGTGGTAATGTTTTTAATTAAAAAAATTATAATTACTTTAAAAAAACGTAAAAATAACGGTATAGACTAGTGTTGCTAAACAGTTGAAACTGTTTAAAGTTGAGCGATATGTACTTAAAAAAAAGTGATCAAAAGAGGGGTGATTCTGGGTTCATCGATGCACACCTAGTTTATAGGTTAAAATAAAGGAGTGAGTAGTTTATTTTTTTTAAAAAATAATTATATTATTTTAACTATTGGTGAGATTGAATGATAAATTAATCTAATGACTACAATCGTTCAGTTGTATCGGTGTACTCAGTGCATAATAATATATGAATTAAAAAAGTGCGAATATATTAATTTTTTTATGCTAAGAAATTCACTCAACTTTAAAAGGTTCAAAATTAAATCATGATACATGAACCACAAAAATGAATTACAATACAATTCTTAAAACTAACATTAAACTTTAAAATAAATTTAAATGTTAAAAATAAAATAGTATGTCAATATAAGAGAGTGATTAGTTCACATGAGTTAATATATTACTCAATAAGCATTTAAAATATATTAAAAATAAGGAAGTTTGTACAATAATTATATAAACTTATTTATTTTTTAAATCTGTTAATAAAAAGTAGAGTTAATTTCTTGGGTTTCCAAATGCACAAAATGTATAGGGTATACTAATTTGTTCTAAGGGTATCCATTTTAATTAATAAGGGTAAATTTTTTTATTAAAAAGATAGAATGAAATATAAATATTATAAATATTTAATTAAAAAATTAAATTCTTTTTTCTCTAAAAATCAAATGTATAAATTCTTATACTAAGAGTATAACATGTAATATTTAAGGGTACACCTATAAAAAAATATAGGATTTGAGAACACTCAAAGATACATAAGTTTTAACTTAAAAAGTAAAGGCCCAATAAAATAAAACAGTGGAGATGAGTAACCGTATCCCTTAAAACTTATTAAAATTTAAAAAAAAAATATGTTCACAACTTATTTATTACATGTTCAATTTTTATTAACTCATATATTAAACCAAACAATCCCTAACATTATTTGAATATAATATTACAATAGAAATGATTCGTACGAAAATATTTTCCATTTTATTGCTATATCTTATTATGTACATTTGGAAAACTTTCATCCACAAAAACTCTACCCTATCTATAAGTAAATTCATACATAGTGTTAAACATTGACACAAATTAATTTTGAAATAACAGTTTATTACAAATATATATACGTGGCATCAAATAGTACAGTATGCTTATAAAAATCCAAAACATTACAACTACAAAAGTCTCTCTACCTTGTCCTATTTTGGATATCATGCATGTATTATTTCTTTCAGGAAAAAGTGGAAAGAAAAATCTTTATTTACCAAAAAAAACCCTTTTACCCTTTTTCACATTTTCACATTTTGAGTTTGGGCTGAGAAATCAAGCAAAACTTTTGAATAAATTTTTGTGATTCTATGGTGTACTTGATATATCAGTGCACCCTAGAGTTAATATATTTTAAAAAGTTAATTATTATAAATTATACTACCTTCCTTTTATAAGCAAGTGGATCATTTATTTTTTATGTGAATTAAAAATATTAATATTTTATGTTTAATAAATAATTATATTAATAAAGGTTGTGGGTCTCATATTTTAGTTTTTTAAAGAGATGTGTGGATTTGGTATATTTAGAAAGAAAAATAAATTCCTTTACATGTTTCCTCAAAATAGCAGACTTTTGTTAGGGATTACAAAGAAATATTAGTATTAATTAGAATTATAATGGGTAAAGCCAATATGACAGCGCGCCACTCCTAATTAGAATTTAATCATCTTATCTAATTCTTATCCTATACATGATAAGACACAAATATATATGAAATAATGACAATAATTATTGTATATATATAATAATTATTTAACAATAAGCAATGATTGGAGAGTAAAAAATTCTACACTTACAACTATTAATTATGCCTTCACTGATATTGTACATCAATCTTTAAAACTAAAAATAATGTTTATTTTCTAAATAGAAATAAATTAATGTATTGAAACATGGATGAAAAGTAAAAAAAAAAAAAAAACTGAGGCCACTCTTATGGGAAATCATCAATTATGATTATTTAAATTATAAAATTAGAGATTGATAACTTATTCCTTCATTAAAAAATAAAATAAATCCAACAAGATAAGATTTCAAAATCTTTTATCTTGTATATATGGAGCTGGTAGCTTTTCCGAAAGAGACTATCTGTGAAATGCTCTTTTTCTTGTACATTCTTTAATTTGTTCTCTTTTTATATTAATACTTTTTCAAAGGGATATAATTTTTAATTATAGAATTAATATAACTATTTTTAAATAAATAAAATATATAAAATCAAACATCATTCCATAAATAAATTAAAATTAATATCATTCAAATATATATATACAAAATGTGAAAGAACTTTGTGTATGTCGTAATAGGTGTTCAGTTATAAGAATAAAATAAAAAAACGATGATATTTTAATAAAAAATTATTCTAATAACTGCAAATTAAATTATTTTATAAAGAATTCGTACAATAGATAAAAAAGTTATAGCTGATTTTTTTTAAATAAAAATAAAAATGTTTTACTTATATACTCTCTCCATCTTCTTAAAAGATATTTATTTACTTTATGCACGTGAATTAAAGAGTATAATAATTTAATGTGTAGTGAATTGAGGAATATAATTATTTAATGTGTAATAGGTAGTTGTATTATGTATTCATTTATTTTTTCCACGTGAATTAAAGAATATAATAATTTAATATGTAGTCGATTAAGAAATATAATATTTATTATGTAATGGGTAGTTGTATTAGTATTGAGTGTGGGGCAATGTGTAGTGAATTGACTATAATAATATTTTTATTGGGGATTACACAACTTACACCAATTTTTAAAAAAATAAATAAATATTTTATATTGAGATGGATTAAAATTTTTAAATGATAAAACGGGAGAATAGAGGGAGTATTAGAATATTAAAGGTTATTTGAATTTCATGTATCATTTGATGGAATATTAATTTTCTATACTGCTTTATGAAATTAATAAAAGAGTATACGAGCAAACAGTTACTCCCAATCTAGAAAGAAGTAATTAATTTACAATATTTTGTATATTAATTTACAAAATGAAATACTCCAATTTGGGAGTTTTCGTAATTAATCAGCTCTTACGAACTACTCCTTCGGAAGGTAATCATTTATATTTTATTTGGTGGGTTATATATTTATATTAAAAGAATAATGTGGATCATACGTAACTTTCTATTACCAATTATGAAAATGGAAAAGTAGATATTTTGAAGTGAATATTCAAAATGGTAATTTTGGAAGTATTTCTTAGCACTAGAAAATAGAAATTATTTGGTGCAATATAATAAATTATGCTAATAGTAAAATAAATTCAACTAATTTATACTAATAGACTAGCTAGCTAGAAAAATTACGACTACAAAAAAAAAACATTTATTGGCATTTATTATTAATTAATATAGTAATTAGGAGAATACGTATAAAAATCATTTTCAGAATGGTAGCTGGCATTGCACGTAACTACATGATAGCGTAGCTACTATAAACTCCCAAACATTCTACCTCCTCCTCTTCATGCATGCAATGCCATACGAGATTTGTTGTACCATTTCGGTTTTTTTACCAATAATATAATCGACACAAGGAAAATATAGCATTCTATTAACTGGGATTGGTCTAGCGGTGAGGAATTGAGGTGCCTAATGGTGAAATTTCCAAATGTCTCAGGTTCAAAACTCACAGGTACGATCAATCACTAGGGGTCAGTCCATACAGCCAGGGCCGGTCCTAGGATTTCAGGGTTCGATGCAAAATTTCAAATAATTGTAAATCTAATAATTTAAAATTTTGATGTCTGAAATTAATTTGTGTACTATACAAAAGAGTTCACAAATATCTTTTCATTATTCAGAGTTTGAAAATTTTTATTTTACACCAATTTTAGTAGGGGCTGTCTTATTTTTTTTAATTAAAAATTTATAAATTACGTGTTATGTGTTAATTAGGTAGGATGTCAATTTAAAAATTAAAATATATTTAAAAGTGTAAAGATAATTTGAGAACAAATAAATAATGAAATATAATAAATTTGTTTATGTGAAGGGATTAAAAGTTAAAAATGATTTGGAATTTAAATCATATCCCCCCCACCCCACCCCCACCCCCAACCTCCCTTCCAAATTAAAGTAAAATAACTTCTACACAGACCCCCTTAGAATTTTCGAATATTTCTCATATGTCGAATGGCTGTATGCATACTATGTTAGAAAGAGAAAGAAATTTTGAAATTTTTGTTCTTCTCTTATTATTTTCATCATCATCTTTTCTACCATGTATTATTCTACCACCAATACAACACACGAAAATAATATTCTCTCCAAACGCTTCTAAGGTATCCATTTCACTATTTTTGACGTTTGCTTCAAATGTATCAATTTCCTCTATTTAGTAAAAAAAAAGTACACAATATGATCCACCACTTCCCTCTAATACAACTATCCACTTTACCTATAATAATAATACTCTTTAATCTAAGTGCAAAAAGCAAATAAAAACCTTAAAATTGTCCACATGCAAAAAAACAAATAAATGCCTTAAAACCAAACATAGAGAATATAGGATTACTATAAATTACACACGGAAAATCTTAATCGGGTCACTTCAATTAGTTTTATTAGGAAGAGTGTAAGCAAGACACGCTTTTATAATTGTTGTCTCCTAGTTTCTATGACTTGAGGACCATAAATCTAAATGGAGTTTCAAAATCAATCAAATCATATATTTGGATTAGTTATAAAATTGGCCTAATTTATAATTCAGTTATACGTACATCCTCATAACCAACTACTTAATCCAAAATAAACTAATAATCTTGATTTATTATTATTCAATCTTACAATTTCATTTTATCGAAGTTCCCCAGTACGATATAACATGTTACAAATCATAGATGATGATATCAGTACTGATAAAGTAATAAAATTGAAGACGAGATTAAATTAATCACAGAAGTAATTTAAAAAAAATAAATAATCACAGGAGTATATATTATGACAATTTTTAATAAATAAATAAGACGTCCCAATTGAGTGTAATAAAAAAAACGATTATTGCTTTTATATATATCATCTTTTTTTTTTTTTTTGAGATTAATATAAAAATAAATAATAAAGTAAGTTGCATTCGGTGAAAGTGATATTTTTAAAAAATAAGTATATTGATTTTAATTTTTTTATTTAAAACTTTTACTATTTTTAAAATACAAATATTGTAATGAAATAAATTAATAAATAAGAAAAGTCTGAAGAGTACTATAATGAAGTATAAAATTTACAACATATATATTCACCCGCTAGTAAAGAAAAAATTTTAAAATAATTGTGAATAAGGTATTAATGTTAGTACTTTTTGAAAGAAATACATGTCACACTATAATACTACAAACTTCTTTTCTCCCAAAACATCTTCCCCATTTACTCATGTTTGTTACTCCATTTAAGATTTTTATGTTATTTTTATTTTTACTTTTTTTATAGTAACTTTTAGAAGGATAATTTGTGTTTTTTGTGGACTAATAAATAAATTTAAGGGTATATTAAGTGTGTCAGGTAAAAATGATAAATTAAAAATAAAAATGTATTTTGAAATTATTGAAAAAAGTATTGTGAAACAATTAAATGAAGAAGAGAATAATTGCATAATACATGTATCATGTAAAATTATTATTTAAATAATTATTTCTTTCTTTTTACTCAAAGGTGATCATTTGTTTTTTGTGCGTAAATTAAGGAGTATTATTAAGTTGTATTAGTAGTGAGTGTTTGGCCATATGTGGGACCCTTTTACTAAAAATGAAAAATAAGGACATTTAAATGGAACACCCAATATAGTAAAATTGAGACCTTTTGATGAGACAGAGAAAGTATCACTCTTTAAATACACTACGGATGGTTTATAAAATAACTTAACCCACATTTTTTATCAATCTCACATAAATTTTTCATGTTATCACATGAGTGTTAGCCAATAAAAAAAAGAGGTACTACAGATTTTATGAGATGGAAGACGTATATAAGTATCCCCAAATAATTGGGGTTTATTTTAATGTTTGTAGTGATGATTGAAGTATATTCTGATCTCCTGTATGTGGAGCCAATGTCCGGTCGAAATGTTTTGTGCATGAAATATACTACATTTATTTATTACATAAATAGTGCATCAAGAACTTTTAGTACACCCACCCATTTCCAGAGCATTCAAAGCTGTACACATCCAAATATTTTCATGAATCTTTGTCTATCTTTCATCGGGAATTTGTGGCTCTAACACTTCAACTCTCCTACTTCATCCATCCACCCATGAATGGCCCTACTTACCTAGCATTCAAAATTTTGATTTCATTAATTATTAACTTCGCGACCTCTAAATTATAATCCCTATGTCAAATTATGGTCATTTTTTCCATTTTGGCTGTTCATCTAATAAAGTCTTTCTCTTTTTTTAACATATATATGAACCCACATACCTATCAATACAATTAAAATATGGAATCTACATTTTCACTAATACAACTATATATCTACTACACATTAAATAATAATATTCTTTAATTCGCATGAAAAAAGCAAATGAGAGTAGATGAAGGGAGTACTACTATTTTGTCCACAGGAAGTGTCATTTATCTTGTACAGGTGAATTTATGAAAATTATTATTTTAATGTATAATAAATACTCCCTTTGTTCCGTCCTTATGGTTACGTTTGCTTTTTGCACGTGGATTAATGATTATAGTATTTTAATGTATATTGAGGTGAGAGAAATAATATTTTAATGTAAAGTTGGTAGGTGTATTAGTGTGATATGTGGGCCCATGGTGAGAGAAGTAATTAATTTGTGTGGATTCCATATGCTAAAAAGGAAAATGTAACCATTAGGATGAGACACTCAAAAACAAAATATGTAATCATTAAGATGAGACGGAGGGAGTATATAATTGTATTAGTTGAGAAAATTATTATTTTAATGTATAATAAATATAGTTGCATTAGTTGAGTGTTATCTCCATATTTGAAAAGGAAAATGCAATTTTTAGAGCGTATGCCTAAAACGACCTACGGATATTTATGCATTATATATAATTCGAAAAGGAATAATTACATTACGTACGTATACACTTACAAAATCATTAAATTGATCAATAGAATCAGTACTTAAATACCATATGGGACAATAGCAATAAATACTGAAACGAAATAGAGGGTGTATTTTAATAATATAATCACTCCAGTATAACTTATATTCCACTAATTATATATCATTACTATATATTAATGAACTCGAAAGCATTAATATTTTCTTCTATACTATGAGTCTATGAACATTTATTTTTCCATTTACATATGGTGAGCTTATAATTTAAAAAATGTCAAAATCAACCATGAATCTAGGGCACACTACACTTTAATTTTAAAAATTTTATTTATTATTAATATTATTTTACACTTTTTTCTTTTAACACCTAATAAAAAGATTAGAATATTTTTAAAAGGTCAATAAAATTAATTGAAAATATTTTCTTTAACCCACGTAAAAAGTCCATTTATTGTTCCCAATTAATTGGAATGGACAGATTATATCACAATATTTTATGTTGTTAATCATTTTATATCTCATTTTCAAAACTGCTAAATACTCTCTCAATGCACTTGAGAGTTTTACATTTTACTATTTCCGGTTTTATTAAAAAAGTTTATATTTTTCTTTTTTATTATAAAAGGGTCCTACCCAGAACTCTACCACTAATATAACTACACACTACAAATCAGTTTATGTGAACCTTGTGGTCTTCACACTTTTTTAGGACAAATTATAAGACAAAAACTCATGTGCCCGGGGGACACACCGTGTCCTTATGTGAATACAAGAATTTAGTATTAAAACTTTTGGGTTCACATGGGTGTGTCTCTAGGGCACAGGAAACCAACTCTTGAGTGAAGCTCTTGTGCCCGGGACACAGGAGTTTTTTCCAATTATAATTATGAAAGTTAATTAGATTTAGAATTAAGTGGGCGTAATAAATTTAATAAAATAGGGTTAATCCATTTTTGTTTTGAAGATTTAAATAAAATAGATTTTAATTTTATGTTAATATATACTCCCTCCATCCCATTTCAATATTTACATATTTTTATTTTGGGCGTCATATTTCAATGTTTACGTTTCTTTTTTTGTAATATGAGATCCACCTAAAATAATTATTATATCACCATGGTCCCTACATCCAACACTAATACACATACCCACTTTACATTAAATATTATATATTTCCACCTAATATCTATTAAAATACTATACTCCTTAATCAACGTGCAAAAAACATACGTAAACATTGAAACGAGATGGAGGGAGTAAATAAATTGAGAGTGATGTGTGTGGAAAGTAAAATGTGACACATGTAAGAAATAGATTTACTAAACTCCTATGAGAACAAAGGGATGAATCACATGATAATCCTAAATTTGAATTATAAATTCGAAAACAAATTAACAAATCTGAGGTAAATATTCGACCTAGGCAAAATAAATCCAAAACTAAATGAAAAGACAAAAAAATTTTATAGCTGTAACGATTTCTTAAAATAATAATGTTCTTTAATCAATATGTTTAAAAAAATAAATGTTAACTGGACGGAGGGAACGACACGTTAAATACGGAGGAAATTTTAACCTTTTATCTCTAGAATTCAGCATCATCTTCTCGCGTCGTCCATTGGAAATCCAGAGAGAATTGAATGCAGATGAGAATTAATTAAATAGCAGTGGTCCCTTGGCTCTCATCTTCAGACAATTGTATGGTAATGTTTCGTCTTTTTTTTTTTTTGTTAATAACTCACTTTACGACTTCCTAATTTTTAAATAACTAGTGCAAATTATTTCATGGTTTATATTTAACAGAAAGAAAAGATTAAAAGAATCTCTATATGAACAACTAATTCGTGATCTTGAATTTTGTGATGTGATTTTATTCGTCTCACGGAAAGAGTTTCATGAGATAGATTCGCAAGTATTAGTCTAGGGATTAATACCAATTTAGTCGTATCTTTAGTCATGGTCCTTTTTGGTCCCTAATCTTTTGAAATTTACTAATGTAGTCCCATAACTTAATTTGGGGACGATATCGTCCCGTATCTTGCTGCAATGCTCTGATTCAGTCCTTAATTTTGAGTAATGCTCGTAAACAGTCCCAAATTTTTGCTAATATAGTCCCATAACTTAATTTTTGCTATTTTAAGCCTCTATATACTCAATTTTAATCTCGACTTTTGTTATCTTTACATTTTTCAAAATAGACATAGTCTATTACATCATATCTTGCCCAGCATGCTTCCGTTCCTTAATTAAACAACATTAATCTCATAACTAACCGACTTAAAATAGTAACAGTACCTTTTTGATCGTCAATCCACCAGGTATCCGGAAGGTTTTACCGCTGCTCCTCACAGCCAACCACGCGTCCCACAGTACAATGGTTCGATCGCGTTCCTTCAGCGAACCTCAGCACAACCCTGGTTCGTTTCCTACACCGGGTGTACAGAATGTTGCTATTGTTTCTTGTCGGAAAATATGGAGATTAAAGTTGTAGAAAAATGGAAGGCTACATGCGGGCAGAAGCCCAAGATTATTTATTTATTGAATGGAAAATTTATTACATACTCATCCTCACAGAACAAGAGGAGATAACTCCTTTAGCTGCCTATTGTAACTGCACTCAGATAGGGGTGTAAATGAGTCGAGCCGAACCGAATGAAGAGTTGTTCAAGCTTGTTTAAAATATTATTGAACTTCAAAATATATGTTTGAGCTTGTTTGATAAGCAATCGAGCCGAGCCCGAACGAGCTTTTATCGAGCCGAACAAGAGCCGAGCTTGAGTAACTTGATAAATTTACACTTACTTTATCTATTTTTATTAATCGAGCTCGAGCTCGAACCTAACTTTTAATTTTATCAAATGTAAATGTGTGATCAAGCTTGTTTTATATCATTATCAAACCGAGCTCAAACCGAGCTTTTCCCGAACGATCTCGAGTCGAGTATCAAGTAGTTTGGTTTGATTTTCACCCCTACACTCAGAACACTCATACAAAGAAAAAAAATACAATGTTTATTTTGGAGAGAAAACAGAGGAGAATGGTCGATGCCTTCTGCTTCCTCAAACTTCTTATTTATAGAGGCTCTCGAACCTGAAATCATGATTTCAAAGCCTCTTTAATCTTCTATGACGTCACCGCTTATATTATTATTCTTACGTCAGCGCTTACGTCATTCTCATTGGATTTCAACTTTAGCAGTTGGCTTGTCCCTTTTCTTTATTGGATGCCTTCTAGTGGGCCGTCCTACTTGTTGGTCACATGTCCCTTACCCTTTCAGAAAAATCATCTGGCTCTTATTTTTTTGAAGAGTCATTTGTCTTCTTTGGTGCCTGATGATTCTCCCGGCTCTTGGGTGTTCTGAAGAGGTTTCACCCTCTTCTTTCCACGTGTCTCTTTTGCAGGAGAGGGTTCAGCACTCCTGATCATTCCTATGCTCAATCTTATTCCTTTCCCAAACTCTGGTTCTGTTTGGGTGGAATAGCTCGTGCATACTTTGTTCGTCCATTGCCCAAAATGGGCCATGTTACAATATCTCTGATGGGTTTGTTTACTCACCGGAATATTGTTTCTCCAAAGAAGGTCTTGTTTTGCCTGGAAGGCCTTCTCAGCAAACATTGTCTTCTTCCCTGTTAAATTATTCAATAGAAAAGACCCATTCAAAGACTTGTGCTCGAACTTGAATAGGAACTTCACTTCCACCATTGCTTTAATGCAGGCGTACAAACCCCTCGCTCTACGCGTAGAGATCTGTTCTTCAGAAAATGTAGAAACCAAGACTGGTTCCTTTCCAGAAGACTCCTTGATCCTATTTGATGCTGAGACATCGAGTCTTCTTAGCTTGATGAAATGGAAGGCCTCGTGGTTGCCTTTCCCGACTAGTTCTGGAGCCGCACTGGTGAAGTAAAGTTCCAATACATCTCATCTGGATAGAGTTGAGTTGTTTTTCCATGCCTTGAAAACCTTTTCTCCCAGCCAATCTGGAAATTTTGCAAGTTCTGGGAAGCTTGGTGCAACAGTATAAATTCAGACTAGTGTCCCAAAATCATACCACTATTTTACATCATTTTGATTTGAGCCTTCTCGCATCCAAACTCGGGGGTATTCCCAGATATATCCACCCAACATTTCTCCGGTCGGATTCCTTGTCTGGTATTTAATTTCTCTCAGCTGGCCTGGTATTCCTGCCATACCATTTTGAAGCGTGAAAATATAATGGAATTTGAAAGAAAATTGAAGTATAGAGACTGTGTTGTGAAAGGTGCGTTGTTGAAAGGATGTTGTTAAAACTTGGCTTGTATATAGCAAATTCTGCCTATTTCCAGCAAAAAGACCATTTCGGCGCAAATTTATAGAGTTACGGGACTATTATGACAATTTTAACTATTCTGGGACTAAAAGAGATCATGTGCAAAGTTGCGGGACGAAATCGGTTTTTATCCCATTAGTCTATGTAATAAGCAAATGAGACTATTTAAACCGCATAGAGAGAATATATATATATGGAATTTTTTCAAAATGAAAAAAAAAAGACTCTTAACAAAAAGTAGATGTGGAGAGTAATACTTATTCTCCTATTATTCCTAAATTTTCAATCATGTGTATCAATTAATCTTTTTTAAAATAAAATAAAAATGAGCGTTGGAATTGCTGAACACTCTTGAAATTTCATCAAAACTTAAAAACAAAAAATCACCCACACTAATTTTTACACTACATGTTAATTTTACATGAAATATTCCTTCTACAAAATATTCGGTGCATGTGATAATAGATTCTACAACATAATCCGTACATGTGATAGTAGATACTCACCTCATCTCAGTATCTAAATTTTCAAGTAGCTCAGTAAATTAAATTAATATAATTTAATAAATTATAAAGGTGGTGTGAAAATTAATTAAATTAAATAGAATAAAGGAGATAGAAAAATAATTTCTAATTAAAAATAGAATTAATAAAGGAGATAGTATTCAAGTTCTAACTATAATGCATTTTATGTTATAAGAATGTTTATGAGATCATATTAAGCAAGATTGATACCATGTTCTACCCATTAATTTAACGCAATAATATTTTTCCTATGTTAATTTCTAACATTAATTTTTTTCAAGATTACATTCTTGTCAAACACTACAAGAAAAAAAATATTTTAATAATAGAGATCCTATCATTATTTTTTTTGTAGGTAAAGATCTTTAATAATAGGAATTAATGTGATCAATAATGATAGCTCCTGTCATTATTAATAACGTTCATATCATTAAAAACCTTTACCTACTAAAGCAGTAATGAGAGAATCTTGTCAATTATAATTATAAGTCTTCTTATAGTGAAATTTTTTCATGTTATAATTTTAATGAAATATTCCCTCAACATTTTCACTTTTTTTTTCTAATTAAAATTATCATTAATTTCCACTTAATGCACATATTATATGATTCACATTTTAGTTATCATCTAATTAAAATTATCATTAATTTCCACTTAATGCACATATTATATGATTTACATTTTAGTTATCATCCAGTTAAAAAGACTAAATTATGAGAAAATCTATAGAATGAGTTTCTTTGATCTTCATAAATAATAAACGTGAAGTTATATAAGAAATGATTGTTTTGCTATAGCTCTTGAAATACTGTGAATCAACAATTAGACTATGGATGCATCGATCATCGATAAAGACTAATTTAACAAAAATGAATTTTTTGCATGTTTAATTTGGTGCAATACACTAAATATATTTACATTTTTAATAATAATAATAATAAATAGTAATTAATTTGTAATAAATTGGAGCCGTTGATTAAAGAATTATTTGTTCCTGCAGGCGAGTCTTGGTATCTACGAACATGCAGAAAACATTCACCAAACACACAACATGCAACTCATTATTTTATCCACTTACTAAATAAGTCCAAATAATTCAGGGATCCAAACTTCCATATATAGGTCTTTCCATTCATTAATTAATCAAAGATTGATAAATTAATTGGGATTTCTTATAAAGAAGTCGTTTCTACTTTTTTTTTTTAAGGGATGGTAGCGTGGGTATCTATATCTTTCTATTACATCATCCTCTGTTACCCATGTTAAGTGATGCGTAGGGAGGATGAAAATCTTA
This sequence comes from Pogostemon cablin, assembly GCA_023678885.1. Taxonomy (NCBI): domain Eukaryota; kingdom Viridiplantae; phylum Streptophyta; class Magnoliopsida; order Lamiales; family Lamiaceae; genus Pogostemon; species Pogostemon cablin. Next base: position 29,544,126 of record CM042975.1, read on the forward strand.
ATTTTTCACCCCACAAAATCTTTTTTTTTTTTATTTCACTATCAAATTGAATCTTGTTGGTAATTACCAACAAAATGTCAATGGATTTATAATATTTTTGCCAATGAAAAATCCATTTTTATTTACCAATAAATTAACAACGAAATCATTATATAAATTGTCAACGGAATTATTAGTATTAGATAACAAACAGAAATATTTACTTACGGAATTGAATTTTTGTTGGTAAAATTTTATCAACCACCACTTTACCAACAGAATTTATTATCAATTTATTGACAAATCAATTTAACAATGAAATAAAAGTTTTTGCCAACGAAATATTTCATTTCATTAGTAAAAAATAGTACTCTCTTCGTCCCATAGAAGTTGACACACTTTCCTTTTTGGTTTGTCCCACTAAAATTGACACATTTCCTTTTTAATACATGGGACCCACACAAAAATAATTAATCTATTCTCATGGACCCCACATATCACCTCTAATACAACTACCCACTACACATTAAATATTATTTCTCTCATTTCACTTTACATTAAATTATTATACTCCTTAATCTCCGTGCCCAAAAAAAATTATACCAACTTCTCCGGGACGGAGGGAGTACATTTTTGTAGTGCCTTAACTAGGATTGATATATATTTTTTAGAGTATAAATTTTAATATATCATATATTCATTAATTCATTCAACGTTTTGCAATGATAGTGTGAACCCTTTATCCTTTTATATTTTGGTGTTATATCTACCGTTCCGAAAATTTTAGTGTTGTAACCCTACAAGAATATGACATGATGAAAATTGAAATTAATTAATTTTAAACGAATTAAAGCAATCCTACCACAAGGGTATACAAGTATTTACCCTACAAGAATACTCCCTCCGTCCCGTTTCAATGTTTACGTTTGTATTTTGCGCGTCTCATTTTAATATTTACGTTTTTCTTTTTGGAATATGGGACCCACCTAAAACAATTAATATATCGCTAATACACCTACCCACTTTACATTAAATATTATATCTTTCCACCCACTATCTATTAAAATATTATACTCCTTCATCAACGTGCTAAAAACAAACTTAAACATTGAAACAGGATGGAGGGAGTACAGAATTTCAACGATAATATTTTAGCTTAAGGGAATTACAAGAAAAATCTCCTAAAATAGTATGTTATAAAAAATATGATGATAGAATTTAAAAAATAAATAAATAAATTTCCAGATGATATTCTAATCATGAATATGAGGTCTGCAAGAGAAATATGATACTGTAGTATTAATTTATAAATGTAAAAATTGTGTGCCAAGTTAGTTGTCATGTCTTAGTGTAATTTGGATGTTTCATGGAAAAATTTTTGTTGTGGTTTTATAATGAGGTAGTGCACATGTAGATGGTTCCTGTGGTCTCAAAACAAACAGCGAAGATAATAGTATCATATCCATCACTTCATACCTTAATAAATGTGACAATGATGTGTTTGGGATTATGTTAATGATTTTGTGAGACGGGTATACAGAAAACTTGAACGGTTAATGCAATGTTCTAAATAAGTTTATACTATTTTCACAGCTGTCTACTTACTATTTGGACTAATTTGAGTTGGGGAAAATGCAATTCCAGTCTCAATACGTAAGAGGACTTTCATTTAAAAAAAAATGTTGGATGATTTTAAATTGATCCCAAAAATGTTGCATTTTTTTTTCTTTTCAAAATCCTAATAAATAGGACTGAATGTATATAATAATTTTTCATCCTAAACTTATAATTAAGTGGGACAAAAAATATAACTTTTATGATCAATTTAAAATTGCAGAACTCTTTATAAATGAGCCCTTTGGACGAAATAAAAATGCATTTTTCCCAATTTGAGTTTTCTTAGACCTCAGTTGTGTGCTAGATAAAAGGCCGACTATTTTTTGAATCATGTTATATGTACACTAAATTAATTTATGTTTATTTTATCCTTAGGAGTAATTAAAATGTTTGGGAGTTAACTTTAATTATAATTATAATTTCATTGTTGCGGTTAATATACTAATATTTTACCCATAATTGTGCTTATAGTACTTTATGTCTTGTCATATACACTTCTCCACAGCCAATATATCTATTTTTATTTTTCATTTTTTATGTCCCCTCCTTGCATTTTCCATTTTTTTAGGAGGGGTCCAAACATGGCTCACTATATCCCATTAATAAAACTATATTCCTATACTTTCTCTATTTTATATAAGGTATACATTTTTCTATTTTAATTTGTCCCAAAATAAAGTATACATTTTCTCACACAAAAAATTATTATATCTATATTTACCCACACACTACACTTATACAATTATGAATATTAATGAAGAAAAAAATAAAATAGATTGTTAGAGTGTCTTGATTAAGTATTAAATGTTGGCAAAAACTTGTGTGCGTCCGAGCACACGGAAGTACATTCCGTGTGCCTTTAAAAATTTGTGTTAAATTATATACCCTTTAGTATAAAGATGTGTACCCTTTATTTTACAAGGCAAAAACTTTTTTGTCCGGGCGCACGGAAGCACACTCCGTGTGCTTTTAGAATTTTGTGTTAAATTGTATACTCTTTAATATAAAGATGTGTACCCTTTATTTTCTGAAGAAAAATAAAAAATATTAATGAAAAGTGTATACCTTTTAGAACAAAATAGTGTACCCTTATTAATTAAAGTGTATACTCTTTAGAACAAAATAATGTACCTTTATCCATAATATTAAATTCTAAAGGCGCACGCAAGCCTCACTCTTAAACGATACTTCTCTCTATTAGCTTAAACTTTTAGATGAGTTAGTCATTTGATATGGTATTAGAGTTATGGCCTAACCAAGGTTTAGAGTTCGAACCACACCGCCACCCTTTAGATGAGGTGGTCAATAACTCATATGAATGTTAATGAAGGGAAGTAATATGTGATCTTAGATGTCCTGTTACATTTTGCGCTTTTACATCTCCTGTTACACGTTAGATGAGTGACACGTATGCGGAGAGGAAAATCTCAACATTTCCCCTTAGGGTTGATTGTTAGAGTATAGAATAGTTTATCCTACATGTCAATCATCCAACGGTTTATAACAGGAAATGTAACATCAAAATATAACAGGAGATCCGAACGTTTCTTTACAGTTGAGTCATGATCTATTTTCTAATATTAATATTATCTTTCCATCTTATAATTGTGAAATGTGTATGTAAATCTCGTTTAACGAAACAGAGTCTCGTGAACAAATCTACCCAATCCCAGACTCAGTCCCCTGCATACAATATTATATTATATATGCTCCTTAAACACAGAAACACAATGAAACACACATTGATTCAGGTCATTAATTTACTGGGGTAACATGCACGTACAGATTTATGACCAGGACAGCCAGACCCCATGTGATTTCCTTGCTACGCTTATTTCTTTTCTTTTTTACTCCCTTAGTTTCCACTAAACTTTTGCATATTTGCTTTTTACTGTAGATTTAGGGAGATTGAGTAATATTTTAATGCATTATATGTTAAGGGAATATAATATTTATATATAATCTCTCGTCCCGCACCAAGGGTGCTTTTTACTTTTTTGCACATAAATTAAGGAGTATTATTATTTAATGTATAGTGAGTAGTTGTATTAGTGGGATTATGGACCCCATGTTTTAATTGTATTAGTGGGTGAGTGTGGGACCCATGTATATAAAAAAGGAAAGGGAACCCTTTGGGTGGGACGACCAAAATGGAAAAAAGAGACCCTTGGTACGGGACGGAGGAAGTATATACTTGGTAGTTCTTTGGTTGTATTAATGTTGTATGTGAGTCACTTGTAAAAATATTAAAAAAATTGTGGGTCCAAATAGTCCAATAAGGGAAATGTAAATCTTACGAATAGTGTACATATTAAATGGATATAATATTTTAATATGTAGTGGGTAGCTGAATTAATGTTGTGTGTGAGCAACATGTAGTACTAATATGATGAACTAAGTATGTACGGGACACAAGAAGTATTTATTATGCAGTTTTATTTAATATTTTTGTGATAATCTCACGGAGAGATTGATTTATTTATTAAGTTTTAAATTTTCATAATTAAAGTACTATTATTTTTTTCATTTATATTATAAATTGTTTATAAAATAGTTTAATTTAACATATCACTTTCATAAATCGAATATCACATTTCATTACAATATTTTTATTCCTCTCACATAATTCATTTAATTGAATATCACATTTCACTACAATATTTTTATTCCTCTCACATAATTCATTTAATGACAGCAGAAACCCTGAAACGGTGTACCCTTTTCAATTAAATTCATCACTCACCTATGTTGATAGATTTTGCAGAGGGATCTCAAAATCTTTAATGATCGTGTGCACTCACTCAATAATCTCAATAAATATAGAGAGAGGTCATGCCTTAAGTTATTAAAAGTTTCTATGATTATTATTTTATTTTATTTTATTCATTATATATACTATGCATACCATATAAGTATATTGAAAATTTTGTATTAGGCTTAAAAAAATAAATAAATAAATAATAATAATAATAATAATAATAATAATAATAATAATAATAATAATAATAATAATAATAATAATAATAATAATAATAATGAGTATTGGAGTATTGTTTTATGTTTTAACCCTCAAGGCACATAATTTGTTGCCGTTTTGAGTTGACAAAGTCGTTTGTGGGCCATACGAATAGTAGGTGTAGTGTACAGATAACATACATATGAAGGTTCATGAACAATACAGCAATACAATACCATTGATAATTATTGAATTGAAAACTGTGCTTTGTTCAAAAAAGCACCAATAATTTGGTGTTACGTAATTTAAATTACTTTTTTATCTTTATTTGTTGGAAATTTTGTTGGTGGTTAGTTCATCACTAAAATGATGTGGGGACACCAAAGTATCAAATTTGATTATTACATTTTAATTGAATATTCTCTAAAAATAAGACAAAAATATTCTCCACACGATTAAGAATTTAATACTTTTCAAACTATTTAGTCAAATTATGTTGTCTCATAGTATCTAAATTGAAATACAAATTCTCGTATTTTATGGTATAATTGTTTTGCAAATTTTAAATATGATCAAGTATATCCCGTCTACTAGTGGTGGATCAGAAATTGATAAGATTTGAACTAGTTAAAAAATAAATATTTCAATAGTTTATTTATAAAATAATACTCCCTCCGTCCCGGAGATATTGACACATTTTTTTTTGGCATGGAGATTAAGGAGTATAATAATTTAATGTAAAGTGAAGTGAGAGAAATAATATTTAATGTGTAGTGGGTAGTTGTATTAGTGGTGAGTGTGATGTGTGTGTGGGTCCATGTAAATAAATAAATTATTTTTGTGTGGGTCCCATGTTCCTTAAAAGGAAATATGTCAATTTCTGTGGGACAACCCAAAAAGGAAAGTGTGTCAATATCTTTGGGACGGAGGGAGTATTCACTATGCAAGTATTTTGTGTGTTAAGTTAAAGGAATTTTTTATGTATAAGAATGCGTAAAGTGGCTAATATATATATATATATATATATATATATATATATATATATATATATATATAATGAGTATTTCAAACAATTTAATTAAAAATAGAGTAAGGCTTGCGTGCTTCCGGGCTCACGGGAACATATTCCGTACACCTTTAGAAATTTAGTATTATGAATAAGGGTACATTGACTTGGTCTAAAGGGTATACACTTTAATTAATAAATGTACACCATTTTGTTTTAAAGGGTATACAATTTTTATTAATTTTTTTTCTTTAGAAAATAAAGGTTATACATTTTTATACTAAAGGGTATACAATTTAACACAAAATTCTAAAGGCGCACGGAGTGTTGTCCATGCGCCCAGATACACACAATAATTTTCTTTAGAAAATAAAGGGTACACATCTGTATACTAAAGGGTATACAATTTAACACAAAATTCTAAAGGCGCACGGAATGTGGTCCGTGCGCCCGGGTGCACACGAGTTTTTGCCTTAAAAATATGCGTAATATTATTGAGATGTGTGTTAAAAGTGGATATTATTGAGATGTATTTCTTTTTTAGAAACATGTATAAGTATTGGAATAGTGGGAATATATAAAAAATCATATTTTATATTAAATCATAAGTGTGTCAAAAATTTATTTTTATTATAATTGAGCTTAAAAAACAGAATTATATAATTTGGAAAGCTAGAATAATTATTGGGCAAAAGCTCCTGTGCACCCGGGCGCACGGAACACTTTCCGTGCGCCTTTAGAAATTTGTGCTAAATTGTATACCTTTTAGTATACAGATGTGTACCCTTTATTTTCTAAAGAAAAATCTGGGCGCACGAACAACACTCCGTGCGCCTTTAGAATTTTGTGTTAAATTGTATACCCTTTAGTATAAAAATGTGTACCCTTTATTTTCTAAAGAAAAAAAAATATTAATGAAAAGTGTATACCCTTTAGAACAAAATTGTGTACCTTTTAGTAATTAAAGTGTATATCCTTTAGACCAAATTAATGTACCATTACCCATAATACAAAATTTCTAAAGGCGCACGGAATGTGTTCCGTGCGCCCGGGTGCACGCAAGCCTCACTCTAATTATTGAACTTTCATTGAGTGAGCTTAATAATTTTCTAGATTGAATTTTATTAAGAAAATTAAAATTACTCATAGTATATTATAATGGATTTTTAGTGTAATGACAAATTCAGATAAAAAAATTGTGGGGTACGACATGTAATTGTAAAAATATTAATACCTTCATCCTCATAAGTAATACTCTTGTTTTTCATACTTAAAAATGTGTAAAGTTATTGAGATGCATGAAAAAATGAGTCTTTTAGATAATTTACTGAAAAATATGTATAAAGCTGTTGAAATTTGTACGAAAAGTGAGTATTATTAAGATTTTTTTTCTTTATCATTTTTAGAAACATATATAAGTATTGAGACGGACTAAAAGAAAATTGGGACGGAGGGAGTATTTGATATTTAAAATCGTATAATAAATAAATCAACACTCCAAAATTATAAATATTATTGACACCATCAAATTTTTATTTGTAAACAGTAATTTAAGACATTATGATAATGAATTTATATTATAAATTTATAAAAATGATAATGAATTTAGTATAAATTTGTATTGAAATTAATAATTTGGGTACAAAAAAAAAATAAAAAAATAAAAAATATATATATATATATATATATATATATATATATATATATATATATATATATATATATATATATTAAGAATTATGGGGGGTTTTGGGGTACAGTTGTACCCAGTAGCCTCCTAGATATGCCACTGTTTTAGTTGGTAGTCTTGGGTTTGATCCAGTGCTGTCCTAAGCACCATGCTCTTGATGACAAAATATTTTATGAGACCTTGTTTATATAAAATTAATTAATCTATTATTAAAGTATGATAATTATATTTTTTTATAATTATTAATAAATATACTATATATATATATTTATATAATCATACTTTAATTATAATCTTACTTGAAGTAAATTAGAAACAGTTATATAATTTTATATATACAAAATAAATGGACGAGTAATAAGAAACTTTTGAGTAATCAAAATAAAATAAGAAGAATGAACATTATGCCTTCAGGATATAGCTCAAGTGGTAGAGGGAAATGGTGAAAAAATTTTCCAACTAAACTCGCAGCTGCAAGATTGAATTTGAATCCTATCATCCTGCGATGTACCTCGTCCACTGATCCCGGGCGATGAGGCCCTCATGGGGTACACCATAAAAGAAGAATGAACATTATGCAGCAAGCAACAACCTATCTTTAATAAAACATTAAAATGAGTATTTAATAATAATCTAATAACATTTCAATAATAATCTAATAACATTTCAAAAGTACTAGTAGAATATTCCTAGCTAGTAATAAATAATCATTAAAGTCTGATTTAAAGTGCTTGCTTAATGGCACAAATTTAATTTAATGATGTACTGGTGAGGCCCTTATGGGGTACACCGTAAAAGAAGAATGAACATTATGCAGCAAGCAACAACCTATCTTTAATAAAACCATTAAAATGAGTATTTAATAATAATCTAATAACATTTCAATAATAATCTAATAACATTTCAAAAGTACTAGTAGAATATTCCTAGCTAGTAATAAATAATCATTAAAGTCTGATTTAAAGTGCTTGCTTAATGGCGCAAATTTAATTTAATGATGTACTCCACCATTAGGGGTCCCTACCGCTCCTGCCCTGAGAATTGGTGGAGGAGGTAAATCGTAGGATGTGCCTCAAGTTAATATTAAGGAAGACTCACGGTTAAACTTGTGCTTGCAAAGGGCCAAATCCATGCCAAATGCAGGATTCGAACCCCCACCCTACAGTAATCAAGCTCAGCTAGAAGTTCTTTCCACCCTTCCTTTACCACTTGAGCTATGTTTGGGGCATAAATTTAATTTAATGAAATTGGGTCAGGGAGTTAAACTAATTATCATGACCATCATTATTAACCTGAAGTTTAGTGGGAGAAGAGGAATCTATGTGCCATTGGTGGGCAATTTTGTCTTTTTTCGACCTTGAATTGAATAAATAAATACTGTGGGCTTTTCCTGTCCACAACAGGAATAATAATAATAATAATAATAATAATAATAATAATAATAATAATAATAATAATAATAATAATAATAATAATAATAATAATAATATACACTTAGGTTGTATTTGGTTCACTAAGGTTAATAGGTGAGTTAATAAAACTTGTAAATGTGATAAACAATGGATGAACATTAGAATTCCTTAATTCCATATTAGTTTCATGGGATATTGTAACATACTTCCCATCAAGATTGTATTTCACCGGGCCCCTTGCTTTTTATTAATGGACTTAAATGAAAATTAAGCCCGCATAAGTTCAATTAACATATAAATTCTCTAATTTTTAGAAAATTTCAAGGTCCAATGAGCATTATTAATTTAAAGTGAACCAAACAACCGTTAGACGTGAAAAAAATGTATTGAAACACACGTAGTTAGTATTATCTTTTCTTATTGATGCACATTTTTATTTTATATAATAAACAAAATATCATAAACTTCCTCTAATAAAAAATCCTTTTAACTCATGATGAGTATAGTATATACAGTATATTTTACAAAGAATTTATATCCAATGCATCCATCCTAATGCACACCAGGATCTATATAAGTATATTTTTATTTAATATTATATATATATATATATATATATATATATATATATATATATATGTCTTTTAATCATTGCATAATTTTTTATATTCAAATTTTTATTATAAAAACTAATAAAAAAATCGCTAATAAAGTGTATGGATTTATTATTTATTAGTATATATGATTTTATTCATAACTATATATGTTTTTGAACGGGGTGTACAGATGTGTAAAACGATTCATTGCTTATTATACAATATACAATTAATGTAGTACTCCAACTTTGAAAACAATTTTTGTTCATTTAAAATTATAATGAATTATTACATTTTTAATGAAAATCTATTAATTATAATTTTAAAAAAATTATATCATGGGTTTTAAAAAATAATTATTTATCTTTTAGAATTTCATTTTATTAAACCTACAACCAATTTATACAAGACAAATCTTCTACAAAAGAATTAATGAGACAGGTATATAATTTTGAATTAAACGAACTAAGGTCACCTATGCACTTGGAAATTTAAATTGCTAGATTATATTTTTATTTAATTCTTATCGCTTAATAAAATAAAATAATTAAATATAAATTTAATAACCACCCGCTATAATCTAATCTATGTATTACCTTATAAACCCAAAAATGTACAGGTAATATTCGATTGAAGTACTAATATTGTAATATCTCATCAAAACTCAAATGTATATATACCAATCAATTAATACCGTACGCGAAAATTTAACTTCTAATAATCCAAAATTTGAAATTAAATAAAATATCTAATTAACGGATGATCCTACTCAACAAGTAATATTGATAAGATACTTGTGAAACTACAATAATAAAATTAAGAACATACAAGGGAAGTGTGATTGGTTATAATTTTTTTTTATAATGTTAATTCTTAAGGTTATTAAAAATTGAATTTTAAATAATAACAATTACTCCATATGTTAACCCATCACATATATATAGTTGAAAATGTGATTGAAATTTTTTTTTTCATACTTTTATTAGAAATTTAAAAAAAATTGAATTTGTCTCGTTGGTTTCGACATCCACTTTTTTCCTTTTTCACTTTTTTTTTTTTTGATACCGAGGTTCAGGGCTTACGCCCGACTAGTCCTCGAGGAAACAGTCTCGGCCCCTCAGAACTGCCTCCAAGTAAATCGCGGTAACCACACAATGGATCACAGGTTCCTAATATCTTTAACTACTGCGCACAAGGAGTCGATCCCCAAGTGATTGCTCCATGCTGACCCTCCCCCTAGCTCAGCCGCAGGTTCCCACCGAGTTTCAGCCTCCCACACTGCCGCTTGTAGCCCTCAATATTAATTGTTCCACCATTGCGCTCCGGGGGGCTTGACCCTCCCCCTAGCTCAGCCTCCTTTTTCACTTTTTTAGACAATGAAAAGGGGCTTTCACCCAAAATAAAAGCAATTTAATACTAGCATATTATTTGATTATAGAAAATACCATAATGAAATAAGTAGTTCACATGTAATTGTAATGTAAAAAACTGAAAGATAAGAAACATGATGTTGACAATGTGGATTGGGCAACATCTGGTGAAGGACTCTCTCTTTCTTTTCTCTTTGTCTTCTCAATGCATTTTGTTTGTTGTGGGCCCATTCAAAGTCTTCCATTTCACTCTCACGCCTCAGCCCCCAACTTCTCCATCCTCTAAAGACACTAATTAGGGATTTATGGTAGCGGTGGTTAGTTCAAATTCCTGTCTCGTCGATGTTATGAAAGTCAATGGTAATGGAAACGGAGGTATATTGATTTTTATTATTGATCGAAATCAACATTCATCAATTATTTTTATTGATGTAATAACTATTATCTATTCTTCAAATATTTTAAATCTCATCATGATTTACTTTCTTAACGATACATTTTATCATTTTGATTGAAGAATTTGAACAAAATTGTCACTTAATGTAATTGTTTTTGTAGAATATTGTTGGATGGATGATTAAAATATTAAGAGCAAAATATAAACCTTAAAAATATATTTTTTCTTTTTTATATGTCAATTATATAACTAGTATATGAAATGATACACAAAATAATAGAAGAGAAACTTGTGTGGTGATTTATTTATGATGAAACATGAAATGAGTAGCTATATATGCAAACCTGAACAAAATTAAGATTTAAAATTCCTATTAAAAGTTTTGTTTTTCTTTTTTATATAATTTACTCCCTCCGTCCCGTCCTTATGGTTACGTTTGCTTTTTGTATGAGGATTAATGAATATAGCATTTTAATATGTATTGAGATGAGAGAAATAATAATTTAATGTAAAGTGAGTAGGTGTATTAGTGGGATGTGTATGCCCATGAAGAGAGATAATTAATTTGTGTGGGTCCCATATACTAAAAAGGGAAATGTAACCATTAGGATTGGACGCCCAAAATGAAAATATGTAATCATTAGGATGGGATGGAGGGAGTATTGTTTAATTATTTGTAGATGTCATTCTCCTCATTTTCAGAGTTAGAAAGAAATTTCAAATTAATGAATAAAAAGTTTGGCAAATAATAAAAATATTTTAATTAAAATAATCTCTCCATCTATTATTAATGTTGGGAGGATTATTACTAAGTAAAAAAAATCCTTAATTATTATGAGATACAAATATACAAAAATATTACTACTAACTACATAAATATATAGTGATATTCCAATATTACTCCTATAATGTGTTGCACATAAATGTTGTGTGCATCAAAAGTTCATGTGCAGCAAAAGTGTGTGCACTAAAAAAAGTGTGTAATACAAAAAGTGTGTACAACAAAAAAGTGTGGTGGTCCGGCGATGGTCAGGTTGAGCTCCGGCAGCGGCGGAGGCGGTCTGGCAGTGCGGAGCTCCGGCGGCGTCAGTTTTTCGGCGGCAGTCCGGCGGCGGTCGGTAGTGGGTGAGGGTTTAGAGTTTGTGGTTTAAAAGTGTATGGATTTAGGATTATATTTGATATTTTACTTTAATATTTTGTATGTGGGAGTAATTATTTTAAATCAATGTATCTCATAGTAATTAGGGGTACAAAGTGTGTACCTATGAGTAATTAATCCATTAATGTATTTATTTATTTTTTATATTTCTCTATGAGTAATTAATCCATTAATATATTATGTAGTGAATAGTTATATTAATAGAGTGTGTCTTATATTTTTATTTTATTAGTGATATGTGTTTACTGAATTTCTAAAAAATAAATAAGATAGATTAAGAGTTGACTGATTAAAATAATAAAATAGATTGATTAAGGATAGACAAATGGAATAATATTAATTAAACTCTCAATTTGAAGAAAAATAATTACTGAAAAACTCTCACTTATATTTAATTGAATATTACTTTTTCCATCAATCCTCAATCTATCTATCGCTCATAATAATTATCTAACATAAGTTGATCTTTCAATAAAATGTTGGATATTGTTTTCTTTCATTTGTGGAATTTATTACTCCATCCGTCCCACTTATTTTTACCCACTTTCCATTTTGGGGTGTTCCACGTATTTTTACCCATTCCATTTTTGGCAAAAATACATAATACTTTATTACCTATTTTTTACAATCCCAACAACTTTAATTACTTTTTTACACTTTATTCATCATTCCCAATAACTTTATTCACTTTTTCTTTTTAAATTACTAATTTATCCCTACTTTCTCTTACATTATATATTAAAAAAATAAAACGTCTTAATCTCCGTGCCCGTACAAATTGGTAAAAATACCCGGGACGGAGGGAGTAACATTTTTTAAGGAGTGGACATTAATTACTGTTTGTTTAAAGAATTTTCTTCATCCAACAGATTTAATTCAGATTAAATTTTTTAAAGTAAAGATAGTATATCTTTTCAGTATTGTGACCGTATTATCATTGTGTAAGAAATAATCACATTTAGTTCTTTTAATATCTTCAAAAAATTCATATTTGATCTTTTTCTTATTGCAATTTTAATTGTAGTCATTTTTTTCAATCTTGTTCACTCAAAAAAATATATAAATAAAAATGACTAAAATAAATTAAAAAATAAAATTGTAAACTATACTAATAAAAGGCCAAAAGTGAATTTCAACATATCAAAATTGAAAAATAAGTGTTGGATGAAAAAAGCGAAAAAGCCTAAAGATAAGTTTAGGACATAAATACAAGATAATTCAGTTTCAGTCATTAGTCACGTCTATAAATAGGAAATTAACCATCAAATGAAATATGGGCCCCAAAGAATTAAGGGAATATACCTAATGCGGCAACACGCCCACCGAGATTAAACAGTATTCATTCATACAACCGTGAGGGCGGTTTATGCAACGTAAGGAAAACCCTAGTCCCATGTGCCACTCACGTGACACCTCAATTATTCACGTATTCCAAGCGATCAGTTACATCCCCGCTAAGATCTTGACACGCTATAACTGTCATCTCTACGGACCGTCAGATTGACAATGCGAAAAGGTAACGAATTGACAATTTTACCCTTCAATTCGTCTATAAACCCATCGTTTCCTCTTGGGAGGAAGGAAGAAAGATCAGAAGTTCTCATAATTATTGATTCTGCAAATCCAAGAAATTTCATAATTCCTCTTTTCAAATTTCTGATAAATTCATTCAGAGTGTTTGTCTTACTCAATTTCTCTCTCTAATTTGTGAAATAATTGGAGAGTTGCCCCACCAGGGAATGCAGAGAGATGATAAAATCTCCGGTTTCTAACCCTCAATTTGGCGGCGGAAGGGCCAAGAAACCACTCACCAGCGGCCGCAATTGCCACCGGAAACACGTCGAAGACGGGTGAAACCGACACCGGCACCAGAAAATACTATCCTACAGTATTAACAGCTACTTTTTCGAGGTATTATACGTATAATCATCGAATTTCTCACAGAAATGACGATCGCAGCAGAGGAGAAGTGCGGCGTTCTTCACGGGAAGTACGAATTAGGGCGAATTTTGGGGCACGGCACGTTCGCGAAGGTCTACCATGCTCGGAATCTGATCTCCGGCAAGAGCGTGGCGATGAAGGTCGTGGGGAAGGAGAAGGTGATCAAAGTGGGGATGATGGAGCAGGTGAAGCGCGAGATATCGGTGATGAAGATGATGCACCATCCCAACATCGTCGAGCTCCACGAGGTTATGGCGAGCAAGACGAAGATTTACTTCGCCATGGAGTACGTCCGCGGCGGCGAGCTCTTCGCTAGAATCGCCAGGGGGCGGCTGCGGGAGGACGTCGCTCGGAGTTACTTCCAGCAATTGATCTCCGCCATTGATTTCTGCCATAGCCGCGGCGTTTACCACCGCGATTTAAAGCCGGAAAATCTCCTTCTCGACGAAGAAGGAAATCTTAAGGTCACGGATTTCGGACTCAGCGCATTCGCCGATCACCTCCGGCAGGACGGTTTGCTGCACACGACTTGCGGCACTCCGGCGTACGTCGCGCCGGAGGTGATCGGAAAGAAGGGCTACGACGGAGATAAGGCCGATATTTGGTCCTGTGGAGTTATTCTCTACGTTCTGTTAGCTGGTTATCTGCCATTTCAGGAGGACAACATTGTCGCCATGTATCGGAAGATTTACAGAGGCGATTTCAAGTGCCCGCCGTGGTTCTCGCCGGAATCACGGAAACTGATCACGAAGATGTTGGATCCAAATCCGAGCACGCGGATAAGCATAGCTAAGATCATGGATTCCTCGTGGTTCAAGAAATCTCTGCCGAAAAACTTGAGGACTAAAGAAGAACAGGAATTCTCAATTGATTCAGACGAGATGAACGTCGGAAAGGGGAAGGAAACAGAGACTCTAAATGCTTTCCACATCATTTCATTATCAGAAGGATTCGATCTATCGCCTATGTTCGAAGAGAAAAAGAGGGTGGACAGAGAAGAGCTCCGATTCGCCACCACTAAGCCGGCAAGCAGCGTGATTTCTACGCTGGAGGAGGTGGCGAAGGCGAAGAATTTCAGCGTGAAGAAGAGCGATTCGTGCGTGAGGCTACAGGGGCAGCAGAGTGGGAGAAAAGGGAAGCTGGGAATAGCGGCGGATATCTTCGCGGTGGCGCCGTCGTTTCTGGTGGTGGAAGTGAAGAAATCGAGCGGCGATACTCTGGAGTACAACCAGTTCTGCAGCAAAGAGCTGAGACCAGCGCTGAAGGATATTGTTTGGACTTCAACAACTGGGAATTCAGTGCCGGCTTGAAGATATGATTGTAATGGTTCTGTAAAATTCGTGTTTCTTTGGATTAACGACCATTCTTGTTTGTTTTTTCTTTTTCCATCGTTGAATCGATTTGGTGAACATTTCAGTTTTTTGTATGTTGTTATGTATTGTCTGTTTTTGGAACATTGATGTTTGTTTGTTCATGACCTGTTACTGTAAATGATATGTGACGTAGAATCTCTTGCGAAACAATTCCTCCAATGGAATGGTTGGTTTTTATTTTTATTTTTATTTTTATTTTTTTTGGCAAGTGGAATGGGTTTTTTAACTTAATAAAAATTTTAATTTAATTATCATTTTTAAAAAAAAAATTAAGAAAACAAATAATTGAGAAAAGCACGCCTGGGAGAATTTGTTGACTTGAGAATTATTTATTTATTTTATGAATTTATATTAGGAAGAATAAAATTAAGTATATCAATTTTATTTAGCATTATGTTAGGACATTTTTTAATTTTTAATTATCTTAAAACTTCCCCCCTTGAAAACATACTAGCCTATTCCAAACCCTTTTATTAAGTATAATAACATTTGATAAATGCATTTAGTAGGATGACATTAAAAATAATAATAATAAATAAAATTAAACAACTTAATTTAAACTGGCCTATTCTCAACCCTTGGTAGTATAATAGTAGGATGACATTAAAAATAATAATAATAAATTGCATTTAGTAGGATGACATTAAAAATAATAATAATAAATAAAATTAAACAACTTAATTTAAACTGGCCTATTCTCAACCCTTGGTAGTATAATAAAAATAAATTGCATTTAGTAGGATGACATTAAAAATAATAATAATAAATAAAATTAAACAACTTAATTTAAACTGGCCTATTCTCAACCCTTGGTAGTATAATAAAAAAAAAAGATTAATTATCAGAGCCTGGTTTCGATCCAGGGACCTGTGGGTTATGGGCCCACCACGCTTCCGCTGCGCCACTCTGATACTCTGTTAATATTTTGTTTCAGGAAATATAAATGACAAAACTAATAAAAAAGTATAAATAAATATTTTGATATGATAATACCGGTGGCCGGTGGGGTCATTTGGTGAGTGGTTGTGATTGTTTGTTTGCCTCATTTAATTTTAGAAGCAATTTACCTTTCTTTTATTAAATTGATTATTCTATTTTGGGTATATTGATATTACAATAAATTATAAGCACAGTGTATATTGACAAACTAATTACGAATTAAAAATATCATTATGTTATAAGAAATTAGGGTTTGATCCAAATAAATGGCTCTAATTGGTATGATAAATTCTTATGCGACATTGAGATACTATTAACCTTCTCTCATAGTCACATGCAATCCTTCGAATATTGCACATATATCGCTCAAATATATTAATTATACTCATTAAGTTTCGAATTTCAATTTACAATTCCACATTATTTAAGAAAATTATATTTTTTTTATTAATTTTATTAACTTTGAAATGTATTTTAGGTAATAAAAATAGTGTAAAGTATATGTGTATTCATTGAGAGTAATAATAATTTGAAATTAAATTAACTTTTGAGGTTATTATTTTACTAGCATAGTATCCGCGTCTTACGCATAAATGTATTAATATATCAAAGCAAATTACTCTGTGCATCCGAATGTACGGTACACCTACATTCAAAATATATATATTAATGAATTAAAATATATGTACTAACGAACAAAAATGTATACACTTTATTAGCGAATTTTCTATTAACTTTTTGAATATAAAATGGAATATAATAAAAATTATAAATTTATAATTAAGAAAAACATATACAATACATATATAGGTGCACATGTGCATCCAAATGCACATTTATCAACTCATATATTAGTAGTTAAATATACTTATATATTACATCTTTAAGATTTATAATTAATATTGGACGTTTTTTTTTATAAAAAACAACATTTTATGTTTTTTTTCTTCTAATTTAAAAGAATAGATATTCTATATACTCTGGAATACGAATTAAGATTTTATGCACTCTTTTTTTTAATGACATACTATATTAGTTTTAATTCAATTATTTATCTATACATATTTCTTAATAAATATATCACCCAAGTAACATTCTATTTTTTAAAAATTAATTTTCATATTTGAGAAATGCGTTAATTACATTTTCTTTAAATAGAATACATTTTACATAGAAATCAAAGTATATTTTTTATAAAAAAAAACATAACTTATTAATAAAGCATTTAATAATTGCAATAAATACACATGAACCAATAATTGATAAATATGTAAAAAACAAAAGTTAACAATGCAAAAAATGATTACATGTATATTTTTAAAAAATCTATATTAAGAAACTACTTGTTAAATATATGTATTAAGATTTTCCACTTAAAATATAACAAATAAAAAATCTTTAAAATATATGTATCAAAGGTAAAAAATACCAATAGACAATTCAAAATATATTATTTCATAACTATATATATATATATCACATTTTATATTCAATTGTAATATTAATTTTGCATATAAAAATTACGTAAATTTTTACTACACGTATTCATAAAAAATTGCATCAAATTAAATTCAATAACTAATAGTATTAATTTTTATTTACTAATATTTATTTATTAATAAATGTATTTGGTTTAAATTTAGGTGCACGATTATTAATTCATACACCCGAGCATACATAATATTTTATCAATTTAAATTAATTACAATTTTGTTTTAATTATAAATGATTTCAATTAATTTGGTGAAATAAAATTAATATTAAGTAAATATTAAATTATTTATTAATTATTCAACCAATAAAATTTTTAAAATATTATTTGTTATTTAAAGTTTTGAGTGAGGCTTGCGTGCACCCGGGCGCACGGAACACATTCCGTGCGCCTTTAGAAATTTTGTATTATGGGTAAGGGTACATTAACTTGGTCTAAAGGGTATACACTTTAATTACTAAAAGGTACACAATTTTGTTCTAAATGGTATACACTTTTCATTAATATTTTTTTTTCTTTAGAAAATAAAGGGTACACATTTTTATACTAAAGGGTATACAATTTAACACAAAATTCTAAAGGCGCACGGAGTGTTGTTCGTGCGCCCAGATTTTTCTTTAGAAAATAAAGGGTACACATCTGTATACTAAAAGGTATACAATTTAGCACAAATTTCTAAAGGCGCACGGAAAGTGTTCCGTGCGCCCGGGTGCACAGGAGCTTTTGCCTAAAGTTTTTAATGACATTAAATCAACACTCATGTTTTAAAAATTTTATATTAGAAAATTACTTTAGAATAGATATATCAAGATAATTAAGTTCGATCAAAACCAAAACACAATTAATACATAATTATAAATACTCAACTAATAGAAACAAAACATATAAAAATATTTTATTTTGAGAATAACACAATTGCAACACGTGTGTTTTCAAAATTTTCAAATAAAGAAACTACTTAACAAATATATATATTAAGATATTTTTATGTAAAGAAAGTTCAGGAATGAATAAATGTAAGAAGGATGAACAACAATTCTGGAATGAGGAAGTATTTAAATGAGAATGAGGGTTCGTTTGGACGTTAAAGTTAGGAACCCTATAATTGGAAGAACATTATCCTAACCCCAATCTCATCCTGTTTTTTTATAATCATGTTCTATGATATATACAATTCAATAACGCATATTGGTTAATTAGGCATCAATTTCCTTTTTCTATTTTAAATATAATAACAACGAGATTGTTTTTATGTATTTTTAAATAAATATTATTTTTTATTAAAATATTACTCTCTCCGTTCAAGGAATACATTCACGCATTCTCTGGCACAGAGTTTAAGGAATACATTCTCGCATTCTCTGGCACAGAGTTTAAGAAAAGTAATTTTTTTGTTAGTGTGATGTAAGAAAGAGAAGTGGTATTTTGGGTAATTGGGTAGAATAAAGTGTATAATATAGTTGACTTTGACTAGATAGTGTGTAAAAAGAAGGTGACATTTTTGTAATATTGTAGTATTGTAAGATTTTTTTTTTTTTTGATACCGAGGTTCCGGGCTTACGCCCGACTAGTCCTCGAGGAAACAGTCCCGGCCCCTCAGAACTGCCTCCAAGTAAATCGCGGTTCGTTTCCGTGTATCTGATCTCCTCTGCCTCCAAGTAAATCGCGGTAACCACACAATGGATCACACACAATGGTCAGAACTGCCTCCAAGTAAATCGCGTTAACCACACAATGGATCACACACAATGGTTCGTTTCCGTGTATCTGATCTCCTCTGCCTCCAAGTAAATCGCGGTAACCACACAATGGATCACACACAATGGTCAGAACTGCCTCCAAGTAAATCGCGTTAACCACACAATGGATCACACACAATGGATCACAGGTTCCTAATATCTTTAACTGCTGCGCACAAGGAGTCTCGCGCACAATGGATCACAGGTTCCTAATATCTTTAACTGCTGCGCACAAGGAGTCTCGCGGTAACCACACAATGGATCACACACAATGGTCAGAACTGCCTCCAAGTAAATCGCGTTAACCACACAATGGATCACACACAATGGATCACAGGTTCCTAATATCTTTAACTGCTGCGCACAAGGAGTCGCGATCCCCAAGTGATTCCAAGTAAATCGCGGTAACCACACAATGGATCACACACAATGGATCACAGGTTCCTAATATCTTTAACTGCTGCGCACAAGGAGTCGCGATCCCCAAGTGATTCCAAGTAAATCGCGGTAACCACACAATGGATCACACACAATGGATCACAGGTTCCTAATATCTTTAACTGCTGCGCACAAGGAGTCGATCCCCAAGTGAGTCGCGATCCCCAAGTGATTCCAAGTAAATCGCGGTAACCACACAATGGATCACACACAATGGATCACAGGTTCCTAATATCTTTAACTGCTGCGCACAAGGAGTCGATCCCCAAGTGATTGCTCCATGCTGGTGATTGCTTCATGCTGACCCTCCCCCTAGCTCAGCCGCAGGTTCCCACTGAGTTTCAGCCTCCCACACTGCCGCTTGTAGCCCTCAATATTAATTGTTCCACCATTGTACTCCGGGGGGCTTGAACCCCTGACCTTTCAATCAGGGGCACCTCAATGTTGACCCCTCAACCACTGGGCCAACATATCATTGTAAGATTATTGATATTATGTATTGTTGCCATTGTTAGGGGGTGAAAGTATTATTGGGATGGATCATAATGAAAAGTGCGAATGTATTCTTGGAACGGATGAAGTATTATTTTCCGTAAAAAATTTATTATTTTTTATTTATAATAATATAAATTGTTTATAAAAATAATTATTGAAACGCCATAATTTTTATTAATTAAATATGGCATAAGTGTTTGTCATATACTCCATCTCGACATGTATTAAGCACCTACCTAAGGTATATCGGAATGTAATCATTCCTAATCTATAATTTTAATACTATCAGTCACATAATTACAATAAAATTATCAGTATTATAGATAAATTTATTACACTATTATCAATTTACAATAATTTGAGTATTATTTTTGAATTAGTCTCCTGTAAATCGAGTTTACAGTGTAAATTCTATGATCATTCTTTAATTTAAACTCCTAACAATATATAGGGTATTTAAAATTGAGAGGGACCACATGATTCACATACTAAGCTACGTAAATCGAGTTCATAAGAATATTTATACTCCCTCCGTCCCGGGTATTTTTACCCGTTTGTACGGGCACGGAGATTAAGACGTTTTATTTTTTTAATATATAATGTAAGAGAAAGTAGAGATAAATTAGTAATTTGAAAAGAAAAAGTGAATAAAGTTGTTGGGAATGATGAATAAAGTGTAAAAAAGTAATTAAAGTTGTTGGGATTGTAAAAAGTATGTAATAAAATATTATGTATTTTTTCCAAAAATGGAATGGGTAAAAATACGTAGGACACCCCAAAATGAAAAGTGGGTAAAAATACGTGGGACGGAGGGAGTATTATTTATCACTAAAATGTTACTCCTTACTTTTAATTCGTATTACGAGAATCTTGGCCGATTTCATTCAATTGTTTGGCATATTAAAGGACAGTTCATCAATAAAATATACCAATAATAAAACAACGATGGAATATTGAAACATCATATCGATGGAACAAATTACATTAAAATTTCAACATTGCAAATCAGGTAGGCTAGTCCATTTGGTCAATGAGCTCTTTACTTACTTGAGAGACCCATGTTCTAATTTCCAGGGAACGAATTAAGATAGGTGATATAATTCCCATTGAGAACGAATTAGGATAGGTGATATAAGGAGGAAAATGGGAAGTAAGGGTGTTTGATGTATACTAACTACTAACATGAATTAGGATAGGTGATATAAGGAGGAAAAGGGGAAGTAATGGTGTTTGGTGTATACTAACTACTAACTGGACTAACAATTAACATTACTTGTGAATGTCACTCCGTGTCATGCAAAATGGATGTTTCATCTTTTTTATCACTAGTTGTTATATGATAAAAAACGTAAGAGAAAAACAAATTCAATAATTCTACTTATACTTTTAAATTTAAGATATATTTTCTTTATCTACTGCGTATCTTCAATCTAACTGTATAATTTACAGAGACGGTCAATATTGACTATACTATAGTATATTTTTATAAAATTTAAGTTAAGAGTTATAAGTCGATTTAACATTATATTTTACTATTAAAATAAAAATATCCACAATTACAATACTCTATCACCGTCTCATCAAAAAACTTTTGTAAGATGAATAAAAAAGGTGATATTAATATTAAAAAAAAGTGATACTCGAATTAATAAAAAATACGTAATGTATTATATTAATGCAGATTGTTTTATGAATAATTTGTAGTATAAATAAAAAGTGACAATATTTTTATTGAAAATTAATAATATTATTGTAAAAAAAAAATACTCCATCCGTCTCCTTTCAAATGACACATTTTCATTTTGTACCAACCTAAAGAAAAGCAAAAAATCAAATACAATCATCATTTCTCATACACTTTATTTAAAAAAAAATCACTCATATGAATGGACAAAATCACTCACACAAAACACACTTTATCATTTATTTACAAAAAAAAAAAATCATTATATCCTTAAAATTATCATTTTTCTTAATAACTGGGAGGAGGATGCAAACTTAAATTCGACAGAGGGAATAATAATTATCTAAAAGTAAAAAAAAAAATGTAAAAACGAGCTTATGTGAAAGTTTGAAACAATTTCACCCGCAGCTCCATCAATTAATTATGATAATGACTTGTATACAATCTCCATTTTGGTACAACCCCGATACAATCTCCTTCCCTCACATTTAGTGTGTGTGTGTGTTTTTTTTTAAACTGTTGCTTTTACTGTTTTTTTTTAAATTTAATTTTAGGGATATAATTACAAATTTACCCTTATGGTTTAGGGTATAATTTATCCATAGAGTTTAGGGTATAATTGTAATTTTACTCTTGTGGTTTAGGGTATAATTTATCCCTTAGAGTTTAGGGTATAATTGTAATTTTATCCTTATAATTTAGGGTATAATTTATTCCTAGAGTTTAGGGTATAATAATCATTTAAATAAAATAAAAAATAATTGTTGAGAGTGGAATTTCACGTATTTTAGGTATCACATTACACCGTTTTTGATAGAATGTGGCCATGATTTTGTATAAAATGACATGGTTTTCATATCTTGCATAATTAAGATGCTACTAAGGTGTTTTTTTTAGTTTTGAAGGGTAAAACATGATCAAAAGTTCAAAGTTGGAATGAGGAGTGAAAGTGAGAAGGAATGCTGAAAAATACAGTCCATGTTGCACAAATTTCTGTATTCTTATAGAAGTCCAAATTGATCATATGATATATGGTTGGAAAGCCACAGAAGAGAGGGTCGTTTTGACATAAAGAACACCCCAATTGAATTCCAAACGAGAAAGTTATGATCAAAGTGCTAACGTCGCACATGCTGTACCGAGGAGCCACTTTGCATGACTTTTTACATATTCAAATATTGGAGTTTCTGAGAGTTCTTTATATGGATAGAAACCAAGGAAGAGAGGAACGCGTGAGTGCAAAAATCACTCAAATCAGAGTCCGTATGAAGAAGTTATACCCAAAACGGTGAGATCGCGCAGTGCAGTTTCTGCAGCTCGGCGGGTAGCGAGCGGCGAGCGGCCCTTCCACGTGGCCAAAAGCTGCCGAGCTGGTGTCCCTCAGAGCGTACACGATGGCCCCATTCCAACCATATGCTGCTCGGCTGGTTTGGGGGTCGCTCGGCCATGAGCTCGGCTCGAGCAAGGTGCCGAGTGGCCCAAAATCGGGCCCAGACGAGACCTGTTCGATGCAGCAGCGTATATATACCCTCAAGTCACGATTCTGAAGCAGTTTCGATCGCGAAAAAGCCCTACATCAGTCCTAGAAACAATTAGGGAGATCGAGACCCAAATTGGAGAGAACCCATCCATAACCCATCATCAATTCACACCTCCAATCCTTCCATATCAGATTGACAACCTGATTTCACCATCCATCCACTTTCAAGAGGGTTCCAAGTGCTAATTGAGGGAGAATCGAGCAATTGGAGAGACGGAGAAGGAACGAAAGACTACGTCTACACTAGGGTTTCATAATTCCTATCTTTTCCTTCCTTTTACTTTGATTTTTGGTATGAATTGCTTAGCCATGAGTGTTGCTTGTGACCTCATGGGCTAATTTTATATACAGTTCTAAGGTTTGATGGATTGATTTAATTGATTTGGGGATTTAGACCAAAGATTGGGATTTTATGCAGTTGATCTTTTGATTTTACTTATTTTATTAAGACATGCTTTTCTGCTTCGTAACGTCTTCATAATATATTCATGACATCCGCTATAATGCTTGGATTATTGTGTTAGCTTGTGTGCGTTCATGATTGGTATTGTCTATCTGTTAGGGATTAGAGTAGCTCCGCTATAAGCACTTTAATTTCATGAACTGGTTAATCAAATACTTGATTAGTTTAGTGGAACAATGCAATTAGACAATCAAGTAGGAAGTGAATAGAACCTTGTAGTAATTCCAGAAAATATCTTGTTAGTCGGGCTTACCATCCGGAGGTATTGTTGCTTGCTTTGATTAGTATCTAGGAATAAGGCTTGGTAATATTTGCGCACCTTAGGATTTAAACCAGATTAGACTGTTAGCTTTGAATCGAATCATATTCGGTGGGATAACAGGGATATGTGGTGTATTTTCAGTGAAACTGCATGAATGAACAATCGTAAGTTTAATAACCCAAATTAATTGGTCTCTACCTGATACCTTAGAACTGTTCGTTATCTCTTGATTAGAAACTTGCTTTTATTTTTATTGCTTTTTAATTAATTTAGTTATTTATATTTTCAGTAATTTAGATAATTAAATTCACAACTCCTGGATATCAGTTACTTGATTCTGATTAATTTAGTAATTTTAGGAAATAAATAATTACCTGTCCTTTTGGGTTCGATAATTTAACTTGGTCACTTACCGCTACAATTGATATCCTTCATACTTGAGGATTTAATTATAGTGCGCAGAAAAAGCCTATCAAGTTTATGGCTCCGTTGCCGGGGACAGTTTAATTGTTTATTTTTCTTTTATTGCTAATTTAATTAGGATATATATATTTAATTTTTTAGATTTATTTAAACACGTTTTTTTTCTCTTTGAATAAAGAGATGCAGTGGCCTACAGATAAGCAGCAATGCAAGTCTGTGGAAGTAGTAGAGGACTTCGCCTTGTCTGATGCAGAGTTTGAGGGTTTATCTAATGATACATGTATAGATTATCTTGAGAACTTGCTTGCTTTGAGTGATGCTAGAGATGAACAGAGAAGGAAGACCACTTCTGAAATGGTGAATCAGAATAAGAAGTCCACTGTTGAAGAGGAGACTGTTGAAGAGGAGACGAAGCATGTTGCTAAGGAAGAGAAACATGACAGCAAAGGAATTGAAGTGGTAGAGGAGATCGCAGGAACAAGCGTATCTCTTACTTTTTCTACTACTAACTCTAATGTGTTGTTTAATTATCTCTTGGTTGCAGGAAAAATTGATGATCCATATCTGAAGCCTTCAGACTTACCTCCAAATTTTTCTTCTTATATTGGTGTTGTAAATTCTAACTTGTTTGATCCTTGTTTTGCTAAACAGGGTGAGCCTACAATAGAATGGAAGATTGACAAGAAGGAATCAAGCCAGTCATGGGAGGAAAAGTATTTAAAGAGTCATATTTCAGTGACAAAGAAGGGTGAGATGGTTGGCGCTGCGAATAAGAGAGGATGGAAATACTTAAAAGTAAGAATGCGAGAAGACTATCCTCCGATCCAGTAGTTGAAAAGAGGTATCCCGTCATGACTCTCCGACGTTAAACATGAGCGCTTGTTGGGGGCTGTCCCTTCCGTTTTATTGCTTTTATATGTCTGTGTTGGTGTAGGAGTTTTATTAGGTGTTGCTTGACTACGGTATATACTTCTTTGCAAACTTAGTTTCTCACTTCGTTTAATCTAAGTTTGGGGGAGGGGTAACGTACATACCTTGTCTTGCAGTGTCGAAATAGAATTTTTACATTGTGTTGTTGCTTGGAGAGTCGATTTTTTGCGGATTCTTAATATTTTTGATTTATTTGAGAATATTGAGGGTTCGATTTTTTGCGATTTTTCAGGTTTCGTGTTTTGTGGTGTTTATTGTTTGTTTTGTGTTAATCCTAGTGTCGGTGTAGTCGATTTATGGTTCTCTAGGATGATTTCTGATTTTTTATGGCACTTGATTATATGTGTGATTGTGTTTGAGAAGCAGTGTGAGATTGTGCTTGGATATTGAGATACTTGAAATTTATTTATGTGCATGAAAGATTAGCTATGTAACTTTATTAGGATTGCTCGTTCATTCCTACAGCCATGTGAGATTTTGATCCTTTTGAAATCATGACAAATTGCATGATTTAGTTTATTCTTGTGAGTGTCGTTCATACACACGTATTCTAGAACTTGGCTTTGTATCTTGCTTGAAGCTACGTGTTTGACTAGACAATAGGAAATGATCTTAGGCCATCTTTGTTATTTATTAGTCACTAGCCAAATTATTATCCTACCTATTGAAAATATCCGTAGTCAACCCTTTTGAGCATAAAAGCCTTATTTGTTGGAAGCCTACGTGATTAGCCAATTGATCCCTTTTGCTAGCCTTTAAAAAATTCCTACCTAGTAGAGAGTTGAAGGAATCAAGTTGGTGTCTTGTGATGAAGTATATAAGGAGAAATAAGTTGGAAGTGATGAAATTTGTTGAAGAGAGTGGTTAAATTGTTGCATAAAGGGGTAGTGCCCGAAACTGGTACCCCATGAAAAGGGTAGTGCCTGAAACTGGTACCCTTATTTGAAAAAGAAAAAAAAAAGAAAAGAAAAGAGGGAAGAAGAAAAAAAATTTCTAGTAAGGATGTGGTGTTCAAAAGTGAAGGAGGAATCAAATTGCAAGAAGCATTGAAGAGCGTTGAAGAAGAAAGAAGAACGTAAAGCTGTTTGTTGAAAAGCTGTAAGTCTTCTTTGATTCTCTACTAGTGATTGAGTCACCTTATCCATATACTCCCTACCTTTACCAAAGAGCCAACATTACAACCTAATGCAAGACCTTTGTGATCCTATTGTTGAAATTATCCCTTTAGTCGAGAGTTGAGATGATTGTCAAGCTTATGGTTACGCGTGTGTTTGAATTGACTTTGAGTGTAAACACCTTACCCTGAAGTGTATATCTCACACTTGAGCGATGAGCGTAAATACTACCCGTGAGAATGGTGGATGAGCATTCCG
This sequence comes from Pogostemon cablin, assembly GCA_023678885.1. Lineage (NCBI taxonomy): Eukaryota > Viridiplantae > Streptophyta > Magnoliopsida > Lamiales > Lamiaceae > Pogostemon > Pogostemon cablin. The sequence goes on from CM042975.1 coordinate 29,571,400, forward strand.
AAAAAGTGAAGTAGTTGATTTGAATTGTATGTTCTTAGATGGATGGTTGTCTTAGTATTTGAAGTATGATTTTTAATTGTTATATTTTCTTGGATGTGAAGTTATGAAATTTTCTCTCAATTACTCTATTGGTTTTATATGTCGTTGCCTCGGGACGAGCAACAGGTAAGTTTGGGGGTTTGTTGAGAGTGAAATTTCACGTATTTTAGGTCTCACATTACACCGTTTTTGATAGAATGTGGCCATGATTTTGTATAAAATGACATGGTTTTCATATCTTGCATAATTAAGATGCTACTAAGGTGTTTTTTTGAGTTTTGAAGGGTAAAACATGATCAAAAGTTCAAAGTTGGAATGAGGAGTGAAAGTGAGAAGGAATGCTGAAAAATACAGTCCATGTTGCACAAATTTCTGTATTCTTATAGAAGTCCAAATTGATCATATGATATATGGTTGGAAAGCCACAGAAGAGAGGGTCGTTTTGACATAAAGAACACCCCAATTGAATTCCAAACGAGAAAGTTATGATCAAAGTGCTAACGTCGCACATGCTGTACCGAGGAGCCACTTTGCATGACTTTTTACATATTCAAATATTGGAGTTTCTGAGAGTTCTTTATATGGATAGAAAGCCAAGGAAGAGAGAAACGCGTGAGTGCAAAAATCACTCAAATCAGAGTCCGTATGAAGAAGTTATACTCAAAACGGTGAGATCGCGCAGTGCAGTTTCTGCAGCTCGGCGGGTAGCTCGCGGCGAGCGGCCCTTCCACGTGGCCAAAAGCTGCCGAGCTGGTGTCCCTCAGAGCGCACACGATGGCCCCATTCCAACCATATGCTGCTCGGCTGGTTTGGGGGCCGCTCGGCCATGAGCTCGGCTCGAGCAAGGTGCCGAGCGGCCCAAAATCGGGCCCAGACGAGACCTGTTCGATGCAGCAGCGTATATATACCCTCAAGTCACGATTCTGAAGCAGTTTCGATCGCGAAAAAGCCCTACATCAGTCCTAGAAACAATTAGGGAGATCGAGACCCAAATTGGAGAGAACCCATCCATAACCCATCATCAGTTCACACCTCCAATCCTTCCATATCAGATTGACAACCTGATTTCACCATCCATCCACTTTCAAGAGGGTTCCAAGTGCTAATTGAGGGAGAATCGAGCAATTGGAGAGACGGAGAAGGAACGAAAGACTACGTCTACACTAGGGTTTCATAATTCCTATCTTTTCCTTCCTTTTACTTTGATTTTTGGTATGAATTGCTTAGCCATGAGTGTTGCTTGTGACCTCATGGGCTAATTTTATATACAGTTCTAAGGTTTGATGGATTGATTTAATTGATTTGGGGATTTAGACCAAAGATTGGGATTTTATGCAGTTGATCTTTTGATTTTACTTATTTTATTAAGACATGCTTTTCTGCTTCGTAACGTCTTCATAATATATTCATGACATCCGCTATAATGCTTGGATTATTGTGTTAGCTTGTGTGCGTTCATGATTGGTATTGTCTATCTGTTAGGGATTAGAGTAGCTCCGCTATAAGCACTTTAATTTCATGAACTGGTTAATCAAATACTTGATTAGTTTAGTGGAACAATGCAATTAGACAATCAAGTAGGAAGTGAATAGAACCTTGTAGTAATTTCAGAAAATATCTTGTTAGTCGGGCTTACCATCCGGAGGTATTGTTGCTTGCTTTGATTAGTATCTAGGAATAAGGCTTGATAATATTTGCGCACCTTAGGATTTAAACCAGATTAGACTGTTAGCTTTGAATCGAATCATATTCGGTGGGATAACAGGGATATGTGGTGTATTTTCAGTGAAACTGCATGAATGAACAATCGTAAGTTTAATAACCCAAATTAATTGGTCTCTACCTGATACCTTAGAACTGTTCGTTATCTCTTGATTAGAAACTTGCTTTTATTTTTATTGCTTTTTAATTAATTTAGTTATTTATATTTTCAGTAATTTAGATAATTAAATTCACAACTCCTGGATATCAGTTACTTGATTCTGATTAATTTAGTAATTTTAGGAAATAAATAATTACCTGTCCTTTTGGGTTCGATAATTTAACTTGGTCACTTACCGCTACAATTGATATCCTTCATACTTGAGGATTTAATTATAGTGCGCAGAAAAGTCTATCAATAATATTAATAAAAAAGTAGGAATTAATGAAAGAGTAGGGTTGTACCCTAGTCCCTCTCATTAATTATTAATAGAGAATACGCTGAGGCTTCTCCATAATTGGATGTTATTGAACACAACCAATTAGAAGCTTCCAGATGGAGAAAAAAGAGTGCCAAATTCTATGGGTAATTTAATTGGATTGTGACGTTAATTAATTACACTACAATTTGTCGTTCATCCATATAATTGTACTTATTCGTAATAAAAATAGACAAACTGTGCAAATTTATTACGAATAAAATTGACAATAAAATTATGAGATATAGTACAACTACAAATAATAATTTTAGTCAAGAACCTTAAACATATTATAATACTATTATTATCTTATTATATAATTCAGATCAAATGAATTTATACATACACGACAACAAGCTAAAAACAATGAAACATAATGCTCGTATTAATTCCTCGAAACATTAATAATTATTGGAGCCATACCATGAATCTTTGAGTGATGACTCTTAGAATTATTATAATTATTTGTTACACAATTATTAGATTAATTTAATCTATAGCATTCCAGCGGGACAATAATGCATATTACTTAATTCGACAAAGAGCATGATTATGAATAATGCATATTTGACTAATGTCCTTCAACCACCATTAAGGAATCTTAATTATTTGCTTTTTCTTTTTGTATGATGTTTAATCTAATGAAAAGATCTAAGAATTTTTTTTTCTGCACTTCGGTGTACCTATATCTGATATTTTTATTTTTTATTGTTTTACTATTTTAGTCTTATAATTTATACTTTATTTTTAGGATTTAATAATACTTTAAATATTTAGAATTGTATTTATATAATTATTTTTATATAAAATTTTCTTGGGCTTTATGCTCATATGTTGGACCTTTTATTATATTTTAGTGTTGCATCTATCAAACATAGTAATGAATGACATGTAAAAAAATTAATTAGCTAAAACATTTTCTCTTGAAGTTAATGCTTTTCTTTTAAAAAATACATAAGTTCTTTTTATACCTTATCTCACTCATCCACGGGTTAAGAATATAAAATTTTAACACTATAGTAAAATAATTTGAACTGATGAACTTTATTGTTATGATTTAATATTAATTCTTGGACTTTATTATCTATCTACATTTATAATCTTCAAATAAATTGCGATGTATATATATTAATTACGCTTTACGCAATAATACAGTGATGATATTTGTTGAAGATGTTTGTTTTTGTTTTTGTTTTTTTTTAGGTTTTGAAAACTAATTTAACAGTGATATATGTTTGTTTCAGACTTTTAAGAGTGAATTTTAATTTTAAGTCAAAATCAACCTGTAAAAATATATTAATTTATGTAAAAAAATAAATGAGATAATGTAGAAAATAGTTATTTTTACTACAACAAAAAATCATTAAGACACCATTAGATACACTACATATATTAGAAATATGTGTAGTCATATCCTTTATATATATAGTGTTAAATATATATGTTGTCTTAAATTCTTTTGGACTCACAAAGACAACACATATTGACTGGTGGTGTCTTAATGTGTTGACATATATGTTATTTTTCAAGGTAATTTATTATAAGACAACATATATAACAACATATGTTGTCATAAATTCTTTTTACGCACAAAGACAATATATATATAATACATGTTGTCTTAAATTGATGCAATGATTTTTTTTTCATATATTATATGATATACTATATTATATATATATATATATATATATGTTGTGTATAATATAATATATTTTCTAATTAATTTATTTTGTAGCAACATATATAATTTTAATATGCTGTTACTCATGAATTTGTGACTTTTTTTAAAAAATATTATCTATTATCTATTATTATTATTATCAATTATTTTGTTATCATTTTTTATTTATTTTATAAGTTGTTCATAAAATAATTTGAGAAAGACTACCCTATAACCGGTCCTACCAAATATTTGGTAGAATCGGATCCTAAATACATTCAATTAAATCTCGCGGGTTGAAATCGCAGAAAGAAGGTAACGAGCTCTCCTTCCTTCTCCTCCATTCCTCTCACTGTCACCGCATTAACACTGGAACCCAGAGGCCAGAGCCTACCCATGGCAAGAACAGGCCATCCCTTATCCGACGTCGTTTCATCCCCCTAATCTCGCCCTTTTGAATTCATGGCTGAACAGAGTGAGAAAATCGAGGAGGAGTACCCTGATGCCGACAGCGGAGCCGAAGCCGAGCCCGATGAGGTCCCACCAAGTAAGGCACCTCTTCATCTCGTTCTCCGATTGCTTTTTCCCCATTACCAACTTAGTGACTTCAAAGGAGCGGCCGAGGAGGCGGTCCTTGAGGTGGTGGGGGTTCTGGACAGGGGGCGAAGTAAATGGAGACGTTTAGGAAGTTGGGTTCGGGGTAGAAATCCTATTTGCTGAAACGCTAGGATTTGCTGCCGGCGGAGCAGGGGGAATACATGTGTGGCGGAAGAGTGAGAGGGGAAATGAGATCGGGTGCTTGATTAAATAATCCCATAAATTGAGACTGGGATTGGGGGATTGATGTCAAAGCCGACGATGAGGCAGTGGTGATCGTCGGCGTGGTCACACTCCACTTCGTTGATCCACTAATTGACGAAATCCAGGATCTTGGTGGCGGTTGTGTTGATTTTTGGGAGATTGACCAAAATATACTATAGGTAGGGGAATGGGAGGTACGCTGCAAAAAAGAGAAGCTGTCTGCGAGAGGTTGTCGGTGGCCAGCTGGAATTGAGTTGTTGATCGTGGGAAGGACATGTCAATCATTAGCTTTATTGATAGAGGACAGCAACTGCGTTGTGATTCATGGTCCTTGGTTATGTATGTCTTGAAAAAAAAAGTATTTTTTTGCTTGCATCAATGAAAGAGAAAGAAGCTAACTGGTTGTGCTTCATGGTCAGTTGTATGTCTTGAAAAAAAAAGAGTTTTTTTGCTTGCATCAAAGAAAGAGAAAGAAGTTAACTGCTGCTCTACTGGAGAAAGTTTTTAGTGACCATCTCACAGTAGGCCTCTAACGCATACAAAGAGTTATCGTCAGTGGTGACAAGTTGATATTTTTTTTTCTCTTTTTATTATTGGTTGTAGAGTTATATTCCCTGCTCAACCCTTTAAAGCAATAAATTGATCCAAACAAAGGAAAATAGTGGAGTTGAAAAATTAGAGGATGAAGTTTGCTAAAGATTTTGAGGTTCAGATATGCAATTGTTTATGGATACTAAGATTACCTAGAAAATAATAATGCATACTTCATTGTTAGAGACTAGAGTCTCAGGTCAAGGAGTCACCTAATTAATTAAAAAAAATGATCCAAATAATTCAAAAGAGTAAGCTAATTATTTTTGTAAAATAATCTATCAACTTATAAATTGAATACAATTTTATTATTCTTAATGCATGATTCCATTTTTAAAAAAATTATAATCTCAAATTAATTCATCATAAAGAGTAATCCAATTAATTCATCATAAAGAGTAATCCAATTAATTCATTATAAAAATGACTTTATTGTTAGAAAATCGAAGTTTCAAATCAAAGAGTAAATCAATTCCAATTAATTCATTATAAAAATGATTTTATTGTTAGAAAATCGAAGTTTCAAATCAAAGAGTAATTCAATTCATTATAAAGAGTAACCCAATAAATTTCAAAGAGTAACCTAATTATTTTGATAGAGTAAATCAATTAATTCATTATAAAAAAACTTTATTGTTAGAAAATCGGAGTCTCAAATCAAAGAGTAATCCAATTCAATATAAAGAGTAACCCAATAAATTCCAAAGAGTAACCTAAAAGATGTTGACAAAAAAAAACTTTCAAAACATCAATAAGTAACTCATTTTATTATAAAGAGTAATCCAATTTATTAGAAATAGTAACCTAAAAGAAGTAGACAAAAAAATAATTCAAAACTTTAATGAGTAACCAATTTTATTATAAAAAGCAATCCAATTTTTTAAAAAGAGTAACCTAAAAAATATTGGAAAAAAAACTTTTCAAAAGGGCAAAAACATGTTCATAGTAACTTAATTAATATAAAAAAAGTAATCATATTCATAAAGCTAGAACATAGAAAAATCAACATAAACGGCAAAAGCTCCCGTCGTCTATCCTCCCGTGGTGCCAAAACCACTGGTGGCGACGCCACCACCGGACACTCCATGCCCTCCGCCACCTCCAAAGTCACCAAAGCCACCAAAGCCACAAGAAACATGCCCCATAGACACCTTGAAACTCGGTGCATGCGTGGACGTACTAGGTGGTCTAGTGCACATAGGAATCGGGAAAAGTACGAAAGATTCTTGCGTCCAGTGCTAGAAGGGCTGGTGGACTTGGATGCAGCTGTATGCCTCTGCACCACCATTAAAGCAAAGCTTCTAAATGTCAAAATTCTTATACCCATTGCTCTTCAAGTTCTTGTTGACTGTGGCAAAACTCCTCCTGCTTAATGCGTAATTAAGGCCAGCTTCTTACAACTTTTTCTACTTTTTTATTACATATTTCTATAATTTTGTGTGATACATATGTTGTTTCAGTTTCACTAAGTGAGAAATAGTGCCTTCAATTGTGTAATCATTGAAGAAAATGAGGAAAGGACTGAAGATGTAGTAGTCCTGCAAAGTATTCAATTTATTATTAAAAAAGTAGCCCAATAACAAAATCCAAATATTGAATGGGGCCATCATCAAGTTGTTAAGTAGATCGAATTTCATGACCCAAATGGAGGTGGGGTGTGGATTGAATTAATCAACCCAACAAAAGACATACGCTGCTTTCCTTTCCAGATTTTGAAACTTGTTTCTCTCTCTTCCAAAATCCCAAAATGGACATTTATTCAGAAAATCAAAATATCAATCTATTGTAGGACTTGCCGTTTCTCCTCCCCAGCTTCATCAACGTTACATTCTAAATACTGCTGCTCTTCATTCATTTTTGCAACTGCCTTGCGTTGAACCTCCATCTCGTTTAACAGTTCTTCTTCAAATTTCTTATCCAAAGAGCTGACAACTTCTTTTTCCTTTAGTTTCATATTCATCTATGACAAAAGAAAAATAACATGATAATTAGAAAAAAATAAATATAAAAACAGACATATTAAACTCAGAATCACACGAAATAATTTGCTACTGGAACCAAGTGGGGAATCCAAGGAAGAATTTGATATCTAAGTCACCAATTTGTAAACTCATTCAAGTTCAGAGAAATGGCTGAAACTAAATTGCATCAACTTAAGAGTAGCATGAATCAATATAAAACTAATAATGCATTGAGATAGCTTACAGATTCTACAATTGCATCTGAAGCAGCCTTCTCCTTCTTCGTTAATGCACAGAAGGCAACAAGCACTCCAGATCCCAGAAACCATGCCTATACAAAATGAGGCCGAGAATTTTGGATTCTCGAGAGTATAGTAAAAGGTTCACGAAGAATCTGTAAAGCTTCTGAATTTTCGGCTATAGCCTTCTCCGCCCTCCAACCTGTGGCTAGTTGATTGCAGAGGACCAACAACAACAATAGGGCTATAATCATGAATAAAATTTTCGAAGAAGAAGACATTATTAAATTCTAGGGGAAAAAACACACAGGGATTGAAGATTCCATAGATTTGAGGAATAAACAATGCTGCTCGTACACACAAAATTAATTTTCCATTCTAGATGATGAAAGCACCGCTGCTGGTTCCGTTCTGGATGAAGAAAGCACCGATGCTCCGTGGGTCGATGCGCCCCTCGGCGGTGACAACACAATCTTGGTCGGCGGCAGGTTAAGGATGACGAATTTCCAGTTCTGGAGAGGGCGAAAGCGTCACGAAGATGAAGTAAGCCATGAGGCAGCCGGAGAGGATATCGATGATGTTGGTGCCATCGGCGGAGAAGAGAAGGGCGATGGTAATGAAAGATGGGAAACAGAAGCAACATGTATGTGAGAACAGAGGAGAGAGAAGAAGGATGAGGAAAGAGGAGAGAGAAAATACCTGTGCCGAGAGAAGGGTCAACCCATATGACGTGTCAAGATGAAAGATCCGGTTCCACCAACTTTGAAAAAAAAACTGTCCTATAGAAGTCTTTGCCAAATAATTTAATTAAATGGTTATCATTTTTTCTTTATTATTTATCACTTTTTTATAAAAATACTTTTTTAACATTCAAATTGTTCGTGGAATAATTTAATTAAATGAATATCATCTTTTATTATTCTAATAAAATTTTTATGAAATAATTTAATTATATGAATATTATTTTTCTTTGATTAGTAATATTTTTTATTATAAATATTATCATATTTATATAATTTATAATTTGTTCGTAAAATACACTTTTTTTATTTGTTATAAATTTTTTACTAAAAAAGTTATCAAATTTATTTTAAAATGTTACCTTTTTGTATTTATAATATTATAAATTGTTTATAAATTTTCACAACACCATTTTACTTTTTATCAATTGGTTATTACATTTTATTAGTTTATAATATTTAAATAAAAAATACTCCATAATTAATTTTTCTTTCGTAATTAATTTTTAAAATTTTTAATTTCATAACAATATTTGAGACCCCTTAAAATTATTTAGTTGAACTAATGAATAATCCGTTCACATAGAAGAATCCGTGAGACGGTCTCACCAAAAATTTTGCCTTAATTTGTTGTTAGTCATAAATTTATTGAATTGTTTATAATTAATTAATTAAACATTAAATGTATTAGGCAAAAAAATTATTTATTTTTTAATTAAATATGAAAAATTTTAAAAAGACAATTACAATTCCATTTACCATTTTATACGGAACAAGTGGTCACTTGGCAAAAGTTATTAGTGAGGATTTACTAGTTCTGATAATTTACTATTTGTTTGATGTAAATTTGCTAAAGTGCATGTTTCCCATTATCTTGTTTCCAGGAGATAGGTTCCAATGTGGTATCACTTGTCATGTCTAATTGCAGACAATGTTGAGACAACAAAAGGAGGAGCAAATAGGAGATATCTATGGTTGGGTCCTGCACTGGTAGACGTTGTGACTTGTTTAAGTTGAACCATTTTTGTCTTGTTTCTATCTATAGTTAGTTTTTTATAATCATTTTTTTTGTGAAATTTTTTATTCTTTGCTACATTTGGCTATAAAATGGAATATATCTTGAATCGTTTAGTTATTAATATTTCGAAATTTGTTCTCTCGTTTATCAATTTATTATTTATTTTTTTATATATCATGCAATAAATATTACACAAAGTAGTAGTAATAATAATAAAATAAATAAATAATAAATAAAAATATAAATAAATGTGTTGTTTTAACAAATTAAGACAACACATAATTTATTGTCATTTTAAAAATTTGTAGGAAAAAAGATGTACAAAGACAACACATCTAATCTATTGTCATTTTAAAAATTTTAAGAAAAAAAGACGCACAAAGACTACACATATTATGTGTTTTCTTTGTGCGTTTTTTTTAGAAAAAATCAAAGACTATACATATAATGTATTGTCTTAAATAGACTCTCTTTGTGCGTCTTTTTTAAGAAAAACGCACAAAGACTACAGATATAATGTGTTGTCTTAAATAGACTCTAAGACTACACATATTATGTGTTTTCTTTGTACGTCTTTTTTAAGAAAAAACGGACAAAGACTACACATATAATGTATTGTCTTAAATAGACTCTAAGACAACAGGAGCTTTGACTTAATAGCATTTTCTCTAAAATAAGCTAATTGGCAACATATTATATATGTTGTCCTAATGCTTTTTTGTTGTAGTGTTTGAGTGTTTTATATTGTAGGTGTATATATGAATAATTTTTTTTAAAATTCCATGTGAGTTTTATTTTCAAAACCGTAAACAAACGTTGTAAAAAGTTCTATGATTGTAAAATGTGACACCTCAACTGTGATTTGAGTGCTTTATGAATGCTTCTAGTTTGTCTAATTATAACTTGACAGGTTCTATGTTATGAGATTGATCAATATGAAAACGATCAAGATCATCAAGTACTACATAATTTATGAAAGGTTTGTTTAGATAGGGCTTCATTTTCCTACTTATAGTTGATGAACTGACGTGCAGCTATATTATAATAATAAATAAATAATAATCTAACACTTAGACAAATGGCAAGCTATCAATAAAAAATTTAAAGGTCCTTGAATCATTAATTATTATTTTAATAGGTTTTTTTAAAATAATATGAAACAATAGATGTAATAGTAGTGTGAGACGAATAAAGTATTATTTAATATAAAGTGTTAGCTTTTTATTGAATGTAAATCGAATTAGTGAAACATATTTCTGATTTGTATACATTGTTCGATTGATATTGATATTAGTATATATTGTACTCGATTAATATTATATTATCTCTTTCAAATGTTGATGAATTGAAATATAAGATACACCTTCAAATTATATCCAAAAAAAAAAAATCTAACTCGGCCTTCACTTCTGTATTAAGTGGAAATTGAAACTGCCGAAATTAAAATTTCTAAATTAAAATAGACCCAATTTTTTTTCAGATCCAACTGCAAAGGTAAATATAAGCCCATGAGATATTATGTAATGAAGTAAATATAAGAATTGGGCTTCTAAATTCAAACCATACGGGCTTTATATGAATGGGCCCTTAGCAGAAATGGAAGGAGTCGAACTCCTTAGTTGAAGTAATTTGGTTTATGAACATGGACCCAAATTTCAGGCCTCTTTCTTTTAACCCGTACCTGTTGTCCAATAGCCTAAGCGGGCTTGTCCATCAAGCCCAATTAACTTTTTCCTCTCCTTTTCTTTATATGACTGATGTGTTAAGTAACCTGTTAGCTAAGCAGGCCCACATGATATTGGGAGTTTATTTTCATTTGTACATTACTCCACAAAAATTCAACATTGCTTCCTTTAAAAAAAAAATAAAAAATTATATACTCTCCAGTCCTCAAAAAATTATAACATATATATATATATATATATATATATACACGCAGATTAAGATATAATATTTTAATGAGCGAGTCTCATGTAAATCGGGTTTATATAATATTTTAATGAGTGAGTCTTATATAAATCGGGGTTTACATATAAATCCTATTTTTTAAAATTTCTCTTTAGTATATAAAAAAATTACTTTTTGAAGAGTAATATTTTTTATACATAAGAGTTATAATTCATATCTTTAAAGAGTAATTTTTCATGTACTAAAGAGTAATAGATAAATCAGGGTATACAAGAATATGAAGAGTAATTTTTTCATTTAGAAGAGTAACAATTTATATGTTTAAAAAGTAAATTTTCATATATTAAAAAATAATAGGGTTTACATATAAGCATATATAAACTCAGTTTACACAATTGTTTGTATATTTTAATATATAGTGGAGTAATGAATATGATGTTTTAATGTGTAGTGGATAAATGTAATAATATTGTGTGTAAGCCTTATGAAGATATATAAATTGTTTTGCGTGGATCTTATTTGATAAAAAATAATAATTAAACTTTATGTGATAAAATATAAATTACTCAGGGCGGATGTTCATGTTAAAGTTGTCAATTTTTCTTCTTGTTCTTTTTTTAGCATGAATTAAGAAGTGAAAGTATTATTATTTTGGATTGTTAGTTTAGCAGTGAGTTGTAGATTGAGCTCTTTCTTTCTTAAAAGGAAAATTTTAAAATAAAATTAAAATGACAAAATAGATATTTTTGTTAGGTGAAGGAGTATTTTCTTGAAAGCTTATACTATATTGATTTCTTATCATTTTCTTTATACAATAGAATTTTTTTAATGAGTTTTATATTCATATAAACGGTATTTATAAACATTCCATGTTTGGCAAACCCCAAACAAGTCGTTCCTCCTCCTTCCCTATGTTTCATACTCTTCCTCTCTCCCCATAATTTTGAAAACGACTCTTCCTTCTAAATCTCTACTCTACTAACAGATTACAGTTACTACCATTTCAATTTCAGCTTCTTTTCTTCAAACGTTGCAGAAATCACTATGAGGGATAACGACGGAGAATTTTCTGGGATGAACTCTGTACTCAATCAACATCAGATGTTGCCGTTTTCGAACTTCGATCCAACCTCATCGCATGAAGATTTTCTCCAACATATGCTCTTCTCCGTGCCTTCCTCCGCCGCCGCCGCCGCCGCCTTCCCATGGGCCGACGACCATCAGCCGCCGGGGATGCTGGGGAATTTCGACGAGCAGTCGACGGCGGTAAAGATGAGGCACCAACAGATCAGCGACGGAGCCGCCAAGGCGTTGATGCTTCAACAGCAATTGCTGCTCTCCAGAGGCGTCGCCGCCGCCAATGCTGATCACAACGACGTCCTCGAAACGCCGTCGTCTGATTCTGCTAATTTGGTTCGCTGTTTTTTCCCCTCTTCTGTTGAAACGATTAAAGTGGAATTAAATAGTATTAAATTATTGACTAATAATTACTGAATTAATGCAGACAAATGATGCATCAATTAAAGCTCTATTCGATTCCTTCGTTGGATCCAATGGTCAATCTTCTTATCAATCTCCGCAATTCCACCACCCTCAGGTTTTACTCAAAATATTTTACATATCATTTGATAGTTTTATATACTCAATTTATAATTGTCACAGGGAGTGGCGTTGCAGCAGGGCCAGAATTATGGATCCACGCCGGCAATAAATCAACCGGCGGCGAGCGGTTCAACCGGCGGAGGGTCGGCGGCGCAGCCTAAGCAGCAGAGGGTGAGGGCGAAGAGAGGACAAGCTACTGACCCTCACAGCATCGCTGAAAGAGTACGAATGCTATACTTGAAAACCGTTTTTGATTTTGTTTCTTCCTGAAAAATGATTTGATTTGATTGCGTTAGTCATATTTTTCTGTAGTTAATTAATTTTGATTTTTCTCCTTTTTCGTGAAAATGGAATATGGGCAGTTAAGAAGAGAGAGAATTGCGGAGAGAATGAAGGCTTTACAGGAGCTTGTACCCAATGGTAATAAGGTAGTACTTTTCGATTCTCTTGTACCTTTTTTTCTAAAATAATTTTATTTGAATTTAAACTAATTCATTAACTACCATTCTTGAATTAAATTAAAAAAATTGTAATTACCTTTCAGTCAAAAAAAAAATAAATTTCAATTCATTCACATTTATATTCTCTTCTTAATTAATAATTTCTTTTTCTTTTCTTCTTTTTCTCTACAGTCTACCCTCACAAACTAACTCAAACAAACATATGCAGAAGCTTACTTCTTAAATTTGATGCCAAGGTGCAGACTAGTATTGCCCTAAAATTTTATCAAATTTTAGAAATTACAAATCAGCTTAGTATAATAATTGGTCAACTCAGTAGATCATAATTTATTACACGAAGCTTATCAAAAATAAATAAATAAATAAAATTTTTATTTTATTTTTTTTGAATTGTTCATCAAATATTATTAAGCTGAAACGAATGTATAGCCATAGATTATCATGAATTATCATCATCTAGAGAGTTTTTAATAACTACACTCAAAAGTTGACTACTACAGTAAAATATTTTATGCCAATATATTTTAACTGATCAACTGATGCATGATAGTCGTTGATCATGCAAGATTCAAGGGAATCGCCATTCATCAGTGGTTCTGCAAATTCACTGAAGCTTCCTTTTTCCATCTCCTAATTTAATGCTCGACTATTTTTTGTCAATGGAATTTTGTTCTCTGATTTCAGAACCACGTGCTGTTTAATTAATGAACCATAAATAAATATATATAAATCAAAAGACAAATCTTGCTGAACATGTTCTTGTTTATATATACTAATTAAGAATATATTGGATGAAATATATTTGCATCTCCCATTAGTTTTTCATTTATATAAATTAGGCACTAATTAATGTGGAATTATATTAATGTATTTATATGGGTGCTACATGTCCGATGTTTTTCACTTGACGTAACATTTACGAATTACAATATCATATTGTTATTGAAAGAGATATTATGTTGTTTTCTGAAGATGAATTTACATGGTCGACAGCGATCATAAGATATTAAGAATCTTGATGTAAATGTGTATATATATATTATGTACTCCATATAATAATTTCTGCAGCCTGCAGGCAGGGGTTTTTTTAGATTAATTACAATCTTGATAATGGTATATATTGATAATTGGCTAGCTTTATATAATATTTTAGTAGGATAATCATGAGATTAGGAAAGAATATTAAATATATGATTTGGTGCTTTTGTTGAACGACAGACAGACAAGGCCTCAATGCTGGATGAGATTATCGATTATGTCAAATTCCTCCAGCTCCAAGTCAAAGTACTCTCTCTCTCCCTCTCCCTCTCCCTCTCCCACTCCCTCTCCTTCTCTCTCTAAATATATGGAAAAAGATCCTTTTGGGTTGACAAATTTGTTATGAGAAGAAAATATTAATTATACTAATTAGTTGGGAGTGAATATGACAAGATGAGCTGTAGTGTATTTTATTATTGCACCCGCACCCCCTTATTCTATTACAAAATCCTGTTTAAAATTAATTCCAATCTTGTTTAATTTTGGCATTAACAGGTTCTTAGCATGAGCAGATTAGGAGGTGCTGCAGCTGTGGCTCCTTTGGTTACTGATAAGTCACCTGAGGTACTTCAATCACTCTGCAAATTTGAAGTAGTCTAATTGCTTTTATTGATTAGGTTATAGTCGCTCCGTACACCAATGAAGTATTTATTTCTCTTCTTAGCAAAAGAGCTCCGGATGTGACAACATTCACTACTAATAAAATTGTCTATTTTTATAAAATAATAATATTCCATAATTCACGTGTAATAGACAAATGAATAATTTAGCAATTGACAGAAGAGTATTGGCTTGTCCTCTTTTTTTTTTTAATTCAGTGTCACCTTTTATTCGTCTCATAAAACTATATGATCACTCATAAACAAAACTGACTTAGCTCGTATATGAATCCCTTCTAAGTAATGTAAGTATAAGAATGAAGAGAAGTGTAAAAAATGCTTGAATAATTGCGGACAACTTAATTAAAATATTTCCATGTATAAAAATTGGAAAGGGAAATAGTTCTATAGCTAAAACCCACGTCTTAACATCTCTTGAATACACACCAAACATCACCAACCCCACAATCTGTCGAATGGCCTATAGTACTACGACGAAAGCAGAAGGTACCACCTATTCAGATTCCATTCCAACTTTTCTTCAATTTTTAAGTCAAACTTATTGGTACTGGCTGTTGGCTGATCAATGATTAGCTCTTTTGGGTAACATAACTAGAATCTCTTATTTCTTATTATTCTTTCATTTTTTAATTTAAAATACTAGTTGCCTTAATTAATTCTTATAATTTGATTTTTAAATTTGAAGCTCGATCGGTAGTTATATTTTATTATTTATTTTCGAGTTTGGTCAATACATTAATTTGCTTCCATTAGGTCTGTAGTACTGTAGTCTGTAAGTACTTTCTTTTGTTAAAAAAAAATAAAAATAAAAAGTAGATTCATGGATCTAATTAATTCATATATATAAACAATGATAACTTATTAATAAGAAAAAAGTTAAATTGTCAAACTGTGAAGCGTGACACAAGCTGTCGCTGTGAAATTTTCCTCAGGGAGTATAATGTTTTTTACATAATTTTATTAAAAGTATATAGAGTTCCTTAATGATTTTTCAAGAGAAATATATATACAATATTAGATATATTGCTAATAGCTTTATTGAGACACTATTAGTCACATACATGCAAATGAAGAATTTAGGATATCTCTTTTTCCTTAGTTACTTAATTTTCATATTCTTTGTTCGTAAAAAAGTTTAGAACGTTGTTATGTGTACACAGGGAAGGAACGGCAACGTGACGGCGTCATCTTCGAACGACAAGGAGGGAATGACGGTGACGGAGAATCAGGTGGCGAAGATGATGGAGGAGGATATGGGATCCGCCATGCAGTATCTTCAAGGAAAGGGTCTTTGCCTCATGCCTATTTCTCTCGCCACCGCCATCTCCACCACCACCTCACGTCCCTCCCCGCCGCCCCACAACCCACTCCTCCACAGCGGCGACACCACCGGACCCTTGTCGCCTAGCCTGTCCGTCTTAACTGTTCAATCAACCACCACCACTGGTAAGGCAGCGGCAAAGTCTCTCTGAAAGCCAGCATTTGCCTTTAGCTAATTATTAACAATTAAATGTATATCGTTCATGTTCTAATTAAAGCATTTGCCTTTTAAGTTTGCTCTACTTATTAATAATTTCGAATCCCACAATTTTATTTTCTTAATCAAGTCCCTTATTAAAAAAGAAAAAGGAAAAAGAAAAGTATAATTTTCTCTTTTATATATTTGTTAGAAGAATATAATCTATCAATGTATATTTTATTCCTTGAATATATAATAATAAAAATAAAGATAACTAAAAATTTTGTGAAACTTTGAAGACAAGATTCTAGTTGTATATGTAACACGTATATTTAAAACTCAATTAATTACAAAGTATATTAACTCGTGACACGTTTCTATTTCCAGGAAAATTATTTTCATAGCAAAGTTTTCTGTATATCAAAATATACCAGAGTGTTTTTGTTTATTCTTTTGGTTTTAAGGTGTGAGTTTGATATCTTACATATTCAAGTATACGAGTTATGATTCCCTAAAATTTGTACAAGTAATAATTAGAAATAGTAATACTTGTGTGAACCGATTACTTTGCGCCATAATTTTATTAAAAATATTCTTTGCTATAACAAATTATTACTATTGAAAGAAATAATAATGTATAGCGAATAGTTTTACTTCCCGTTACACGTATTTATTTGCACTTTTGTGTCCCACGTATCTATTCACATTCAATTAATAATAAAATTACATTATACATCTCACTTACTAATTTTTACACTTTATTCATCAATCTCAACAAAAAAATTTCACATTTTTTACACTTTATTCATCATTTTTAATAACTTTATTTACTTTTTTTCTTTAAATTATAAATTTACCCCTACTTTTTCTTACATTATATATTAAAAATACGTGGCTGTATAAACATGAACAAATACGTGGGACGGAGGGAGTATTAGTTTCGTAGGTGGGTCCCATTGAGACATTTTGATTGATTTTTGTGGGTTCCATATACCCAAAAGGGGATTGCAACCAGGATAAGACGTCCAAATTAAAAATATGTAACCACTAGTATGAGATGAAGGAAATAATTCATTAAAATTTTTAAAGTGAATTACAAATTTGAGTGATTGGAATTTTTTTATTTTGATCAAAGAAAATATTAAATCTAAAAGGATTTATTGGAAAATTTCCTTATAAATACTAGTAACACTACAATGTTCTACAAAGTATACATAGTTGCATGAATACAACCGTCCAACTAAATATTTGGCTAAAAAGGAAGTGGAACAACATCCTATTTTGGGTGCTTTCTTGCGAAATTGCTTCAATCAAAATTCTAATGGAATTATCTAAAATCGACTTGCATTGGTCAATAAGTAAATACAATAAATTAATAATTCAATTATATATGCATACACATCAATGATCAGAATTATAGTAATTCCTAGAAATCTAACTGTGGTCATCCTTCAAATTCCAAAGAAACAATTAAAAATCTCTTAGAACATAATTCATTGGTACATGGATGCACGTCTTCTAGTAAGAAGTGACAATTGGGACTAGAAATTTGTGTAGCCAACTAGAAAAGAATTCCAATAATCAAACTTGTAATAAATGAGGTGGTCGTTTGTTACAATATCATAATCTTTGATTTATTTTGTCAACACCCAATTATGGAATAACTAGCACTGCAAGTTGGAGTTTATTCCACAATATCTTTTGTACTATTAATAAAGATATTCAATTCTCTTAGACATGCGAATATCATGGAATGCTCAACTAAAAGGACTAACCCCATAGCCAGTTTTCCTATTATCTCATACTCCTTCCGTCCCATTTCAATGTTTACGTTTGCTTTTTGCACGTTGATTAAGAAGTATAATATTTTAATAGATAGTAGGTGAAAAAATATAATATTTAATGTAAAGTGGGTAGGTGTATTAGTGTTGAGTGATATATTAATTGTTTTAGGTGGGTCCCATATTCCAAAAAGGAAAACGTAAACATTGAAATGAGACGCGAAAAATAGAAACGTAAACATTGAAACGGAATGGAGGGAGTATATATCTGATTATGATAGTCCCTACTACATATATGTAGTAATGGTTACATATTATCATTTTAATAGTATCATTTCAATTATACTTATATTTTATTTTGTAAGTAGATGAAACACACACAAAACAATTAATACATTTTCATGAGACACATACAAAACAATTAATACTAATACAGTTACCCATAATTTATTAAAATATTATATCTAATTTTAACCCATTATACCTTAAAATAATATATTCTTTAATTTTCGTGTAAAAGCAAACGTATATTAATGCGGAATGGAGAGAGTATGTTAAAAAATAAGAAAATCTAACATTTGCCTTAAGAATAAATATTTTTTATAGACTATTGTTTTATATAATTTTTATTTTTATCCTCATCTACGATGTAGCACTAAAAAAAATCTCAAAAATCACATAAAATTTTTTATGTCATTTTCGTATATATCATCTTATGCGTTAATAATCATATGATCTACACGTAATATAAAAAGGAAATCCAAACCATTGTACGGACTTGATACTTTTGTTTTTAGAATATATTTCCTCCGTCCCACACTTATCTTTACATTTTTTATTTTTTATCCGTTCCACATTTATCTTCACCATTAAAAAAAGGTAACTTCACATTAACCAACAACCTTAAAAGTTATATTAATTTCAAAAATACCACTCACACGGTCACACCTAACACACATACTATACTTTATAATTTATTTATTACCTAAAAATACGACAATACCCCTAAAAAGTCAATAAAGTTGATCAAAAAACAACTTTTTTTAAACTCCGTATCTACAATATCGGTACAGATAAGTATGAACACATAAATCAAAATGTCACAAGGTATCAAATCAAAATTCAAATATTTTAAACTTACATGATTAGGATTTGTTTAGTTGGTACTTGATAAGTTGGTAGGAAACAATTATTACGGAAGATATGAATTAAGATATGTTTCATGTGAATGTATCCAGATCCTCTCCCGTAGATCCTTTGCCGTACTGCAGTGAATTTCCTCTCACTATTCACGTGAACAGCACTGTTCACGTGAATTCACTGCAGTACGGGAGAGGATCTACGGGAGAGGATCTGGATACATTCACATGAAACACTGTTCACGTGAATAGTGAGAGGAAATGGACCCTCCTGAAGAGGATCCATTTCCTGTTGTGAATATTAATTATTACATTTTTATTAAAAAAAAATTAACGAGTGGATTTATAACTATTTATTTTATATTTAAGTTGAATATTTAATAATTGGAAATTTTTGGGTCCGGAACCTATATGATAATTATCGATTCAAGACTTAAAAGATTTTTTTTTATCGGGACTTGATTTTTATCTAAAATTATCACTCCAAGATCCAAGACACTAATGCCCTTTAAGAAATTGATTAGCATAAAGGATCAGGAACAGTATGAAGCATGAAGCTCAACGACACCCTACCCTATTTCTCAACAGTATATTGCCACCTCCAAGAAAAAGTAGACGAATAAACTAAAGGAATAACTGAGAAGGGGAAGCGTAAGGCAAGGGGGTGGGTGGAGGAGACGAAGAACAGATAAATAGAAAATTAATGCAGCGAGAGGTATTAAAGAATGATAATACGTAGAACAAACCATATAATTCCTTGATTCTTAAAGAATATCGAAAAATAAAAAAGTAGAACAAACCCTATAATTCGTTAATTCATAAAGAATAAAAAATAAAATAAACAAGTCAAATACATCGATTCAGAAGAATATTGTACTACAATAATATATGATCACCTATTTATTGGTGATAACAATTTTTTTTTATCAGACAAAGTTAGTTGTTAGTATAGTTAGTAATTAATTCACCAAGCACCCATGCACCCTCCCATCATCAAGCATCCTTATTACTCCTCACCTATTTCTATTTTTTTTTTGGTCCTCACCTATTTCTATTTTTTTGAATCAGACAAAGTTAGTTGTTAGTATAGTTAGTAGTTAGTTCATCAAGCGCTCATACACCCTCCTATTTCCAAGCCTTCTTTTTACTCTTCACCTATTCGCTCAAAGATAATCGAACCTGGGTCATTCACCTTAGTGAGGTGCCAAATATATCTATACTATAATTAATCTATATCTTTTGATTATATGTAAAAAATACGAGGGAATATCGGAAGAAAATGAAGTGGACGAGTGAGTTGATATAGGAAGTGTAAGGGGTTTTTAGTAAAGCGTGAAATGGAAAGGGTTTTGAAGATGAAAAGTAGGAAGGTTGAGTGGATGGATTGTCATATGAGGAAGCTCAAGAAGCGGTGCTTGATGATGGTGGTGAAAACAGTTCATTCAACAACGATGAAGATTGACATTTGCAGACTTGGTGTGCGATTGATGCATTTGTTAGAGTTATTCTTATTTTATTAGTGGTGTTTTAGTCTTCTATTATTCTTGTATTGTGTTGAACTTTTACAACTCTTAGTAATGCACAATTTGTCTTTCTTCTCTTCTCCTTTTCATATTTTACTTTGATGAATATGCAAACGATAATTCTATCATAACATCAGAGTTTGCTTTGATTCCTTACATGACTTTCGTGGATCAAACTCTGGACTGAGTTTTTTTAAGGGGTAGCACGCCCCCCTGTTCGAGGTCATTCCAATGCTTAACGTCAGTTGTAGGGTAATTTCGGAGTTGCATCCTCCTCTTCGACTCCAATGGCAGATTCTCTTTTGATTGCTTTAGATTTGTCTACTCTAAACTTCTCATATCTTCATCTGTTTTACCCTTAGACTCAGAAACTTCTCATATCTTCATCTGTTTTACCCTTAGACTCAGTAGCATTTCAACATGTCTCTTAATGTAGAATAATTTGTTTCCCTTCTCCCTTAAAATCTATATATCTATTACTACTGCTGATGGTATCCCTCGTAAAATCTTGTTTCAGTTGGTCAGTTATGTCATTTTGAATATTCTGTGACATTTTCCTTTGATTTTTGTCATGTGCTAGAATCTAGATCCTCAATCTCAAAGGGTGATTGGAAAGGTTATAAGCACAGTGGATTGTGTGTGACGAATGAACTTCGAGTACCAAATTTTTACCTATTATCTTCCTTTCGTTTGAGTCCATCTTCTAACCATTATCTTCATTTAAATTACTTAGCCTCTAATGGTGTACCTCAGTGGTAACATTTTTACCATCTGTGTACCTATTAACCACAAGGGAATTGTTACTCATGGAACAATTTTTACCAATTTACCTCCATATGGTATAAATTCATCCCACTTACCAAAAAAGTACCGGAGGTGCCCCTATGTGCATAAAAAACTAATCCAAATTATAAATTAAAGTACATGGTAAGTGTAAACAGAATTGCAGTATATTGCAAGCAAATGGACACAAAGTTGGTGTTTAAAGAAGAATGGAACTACATTTACTTCAGAAAGGCTCCTCTACTAAGAACTGTGATACTCTAAACAGAATAACTTGTGAATGTGGATTTGGCAAACTAAGAATTTCGACGACTCGACGAACAGGATAATGAGGATATTAAATGACATCATAAAGGTTGATTTATTTTATAATTATCAAATCCATAGGACAAAATCTACTGTTCAAATGCAAGAATGCTACCTCAAAGACTACTGCACTTTTGGCAGTGTCTACATATGAACGAAAAGCAAAGCACGTTAGTAAGAAACATCTGCTCGATCGGGTACAATTGAAAGCAGTTTTAAACTAAAGATGATGCATGTAACACAAAAACAAAGAACTTCTTAACCCAGATGTCATAATGATATCATCTGCTAACTTCAAATTCAGAAAATATGAATAGGATTACAACCTCCTAAGGGGTTATTCCTCTCTCAGCCATTTGAATACACATAAACCTTCCATCAACTGTTGAAGTAAGCACCAAAAGAAAAGAACAGATTTTACCAAATCAAACAACAGGTTCTACTTCTCTTGAAAGATTAATACGAGATCAATGCAAGAGGTCACCATTACGTAACAAGGTTGACTGAAACGCAGTTCAATCTTCTGTCTCCTCTTCCTCGAGGGACCAAACCTTAAACTCCTGCCAATTTCAACTCAAGCTAATGAGCCATGAATCTTAACTTCCCTACAAAAACTTTTCTTTTTTCTATCCATCCACAAACACACAACAAAAGAATTTAAACCCATGAACTAATGTATCCAACAAACATAATAACTTCTCAACAGAGAATACCGAAAGCATCACTTCACCAACAAACATAATCACATTCTGATGGATATACTGATAAGCATAGGCAGAAAAAAGATGCATTAGCTCAGAAAATCTCTTTCGCATACCACAATAAACTCATCATTCGATATGAACATTGAACGCTAATATCATCATCTCAACAGAAATGCACTTTATTAGCCAACCATTTCACAGCTTCATGATCATACACCTAACATAATCTGATGCTTGCAATAGCTATAGTATGGTTAAAATTCCATCAAAAATCAACATGAACATGGGGGTTTAAATGTATAAGTCTGTGGAAGTGACAACGGACCTCTCCTCGATTCGTTATCATCCAATAGCCTCTGAACCCTCTTCTTTGCACAATACTGCCGATCAAAATGCTTCACCTACACGCCAAAAACACAACGAATTCAAGAACACATCCATTTAAATTTCGACAATTAGCACAACAAATGCACAAAACGTCTTCAGGTTATAGATAATTACCCAAGTGGGTCTGCAATTCTTCACATATGCCTCCCTATTTTTCTTGCAATCAACTGGGTAAAGAAGCCCTACCGACGCAATTTCTGTGGGTTTCTTGTTTGATTCTTTCTCCAAGCAAGCATAGAACGTGTCCCGCGCCTTCCATCCGTTATAGATTCATCTTTTCGTTAGTTCTCTTAACATATTATCGATCGAAGAAGATTTAAAAATAAAAAAATAAAAAAAATCACACATTCACACAGAAAACAGAAAACAGAACGAAAATTCAAACAAATCATAGTGAGATAGTGGCTAAAATTACCTTGTAGCAAGCTAATCTTGCTTCTGAGAGAACATCTTTGCGAACAGTATCAGACACCTGAGAGGCATAAGCTTCCAACGCCATTTCTCTTTCTTTCTCTAAATCAAAAAAATTTGCTCATCGATCTAATCTTCCATTTTCTTGAACGAGGACTGAGAGTATGAAACAGAATTACTGGACCTATAATTGGGCTGATAGGGATATGGGCCTAAAGATAAAATGGGCTTAATAAAATATGTTGTAGCCCATATTCTTGGGCTCCCTAATCTAATCTTCTGTTTTCTTGCACGAAAAGAAGGATGAAACAGAATTCCCGGACTTTGGCCCAAAATGTAATAATTGGTCTGTTAATTACATTGGCCCAAAAAGTAAATTTAGGGTGCATAAAAAGCCATAGCCCAGATTATTGAATGAGAAGACTAGAAATGAATAACCAGGCCAATATTGGGCTGTTAATTAACTTGGCCCAAACAATAAATTTGAGCTGAATAAAATTTGTCATAGCCCAGATTTATTGACTGTTAATGAATTTGGACTGTTAATTGCATTGGCCCAAAGGCTGAATAAAATGTCAGCCCATATTTTTGGGCTCATCGATCAAATTTTCTATTTTATTGAGCGAAAAAGAGTATGAGACCGTATACCCGGGTAT
This sequence comes from Pogostemon cablin, assembly GCA_023678885.1. Classification (NCBI taxonomy): domain Eukaryota; kingdom Viridiplantae; phylum Streptophyta; class Magnoliopsida; order Lamiales; family Lamiaceae; genus Pogostemon; species Pogostemon cablin. The sequence goes on from CM042975.1 coordinate 29,595,410, forward strand.
TTTATTGGGCTGTTATTTACATTGGCCCAAAGAAATAATTTAGGCACAATAAGATTGTCAAACCCATATTATTGGGCTCGCCGATCTAATCTGCTGTTTTCTAGAATGAAAAGAGCGAGAATACCCGGAAATATCATTGGGCTTTAATTAGGCCCAATGAATGGGCTGAATAAATTTTGGGTTGGACCAAATAAAATTTGCCCCAGCCCATATTATTGGGCTGCCGATCTTAATCATTTGTTTTCTTGAACAGCGAGTATGAAACAGAATACCTGGGAGTATTCTTGGGCTGTTAATTACATTTGCCCATAAGTTGGGCTGGATAAAAGTTTGGTTGGGCCGAATAAAATGTTCCCATTTTATTGGGCTCTCTAATATTCTATTTCCCTGAATGAGAAGGCAGCAGGAATGGAAACAGGGGTCCTTTTTACATTTCGATCATAAGTTTGAGTTCTATTAATTGTTATTTTATTTGGACTAACTTTAATTTATTTTTTCACAGAAAGATAATTTGATTATAATTTAAGTTATATACAAATCAAGAATATATCCTATTCCTATCAAACCAGTTTTATAAACCAGTTTTATGAGGTTCGGACAAATAAAATTAACCAAATGAAATACTCATCAATTACAAGAGTACCAACAACAACTACTAAACTAAAAGAACAGCTGACTGTTTGCATGTAAGAATTTACCACTCCCTCCGTTCGGTTCTAAAGTAACCATTTGCTTTTTGCTCGTGTTTTAAGGAGTATTATTATTATATGTAAAGTGGGTAGTTGTATTTGAGGGAAGTGGTGGGTCATATTATGTACTTTTTTACTAAATATGGGAAATTGATACCTTAAAAGCGGATAAAGGGAGTATTATTGACTTATACTACTATTATACTCCCTCCGTTCCAAACTCGTTGTTTTACTTTACATTTTCACCCGTCCCAAATTAATTGTCTTATTCCAAAAAAGTAAACTTCACATCAACCAATAATCTCAAAAGTTTAACATAATTTCAAACATATCACTCTCATCTAACACATATAACATACTTTATAATTTATTTATTACCTAAAAATACCATAATACCTCTAAAAAGTCAATAAAGTTAGTCAAAAATTAACTTTTCTTAAAATTCATATTTACAGTAATTATGACAACGAGTTTGACACTATCAAGACTTGCGATAGGATTTGAATGCTCAGTCATTCAATATTTGATGGGTGATTCTTTATGGCACTATTCGCGGTTCCTCGCCTGCAGGATGCTCGAGGGAAATAAGCAGAACGGGATAGAAAGGCTATTGATCAAAGCGCCTTTCTTATCTAGAAGCATCCCATCAAGCAAGAAAGCAAGTGCTGGGATTCCCGTATCTTCTATCTATCATGGTAGAATACGAAACCTATAATACTGGAATGGGTGTAGGCTTAATAGGACTCGAACCTTGCAAGATCAAATCAAGAATAGCCTTTGGATGGGAAAGCACAGTCAAACTAGTGTCATGCCCAAAGCACCAAGACTGCTTATTCCGCAGTAAAGAGACAAGCCCGACGCACGAAGCAGGGAGAAATCGGTATCCCGCGAGGTTGGCGAAGTCGGCATAAGAAGTAGGCGGAGTAGAGGGAGTAGTACTTATATTATTAATATTTTAATTTAAAATGGCAACAGTGGGCAAATGTATTTGGAAGAGGGTTATTTACCGTAATTAATTAGGTTTTTTTTTGTACTCGGCTAGTATAGGTTGGACAAATTCATTTACAAATTACTAATGTTTGTACTAAGTGGGTGTACTTCACCCCAGCCCCATTTGTATCATGTTAAGGCCTTGTTTGGTACATATGGTTACATAACTCTCACACGAGTTATGGGAAACTGTGACAATGAGTGATCAGCCTATCAAATCCCAAATACATTAAGGAAAGTCTTTGGGTGAAATTGTTTGAATATTTTACCCTTTTTAAATGAGTTATCACTTTGTTATAAAATATTACTCCTTTCATTCTATAATATTTTTTACGTTTATTGTTTCACGTTGTTTAAGAAAAATTATACTTTTTGATCAACTTTATTGACTTTGGAGGGTATTGTAGTATTTTTAGATAATAAAAAAGTATAAGTAGTAATATGTGTGTGAAAAATTAGTGATAAATTTGAAATTAAAATAGCTTTTGAGGTTGTTAGATAAAGTGATGTTTCATTTTTTAAAGTGTGAAAGATTTTGTGTGACAAACAAATGAGAAAAGTGTGAAAGATTTTATGAGACGGAGGGAGTATCATTTTTCATTTATATTATGAATTATTTATAAAATATCATTATCACTTTTTGTTAATTGAATAATACTTTTCATTATAAAATTATTATTATTTATTTATCTCACGTAACCCATTATAAATGGTGTACCCCACCATTAGGGGCCCCCACCGCCCCTGCCCTGGGGATTGGTGGAGGAGGTAAATCGCAGGATGTGCCTCAAGTGGCTTATAGGGAGGGCTCACTGTTAAACTTGTGCTTGCAAGGGGCCAAATCCATGCCAAAGGCAGGATTCGAACCCCCACCCTGCAGCAACCAAGCTCAGCTGGAAGGCCTTTCCATCCTCCCCTCTACCACTTGAGCTATGCCCTGGGGCATCACGTAACCCATTATATATGTTATGGACATAGATATTGGTAATGACCAACACTTGTTTCATGGACCTATCCTCTACATTTGAGAGGGTAGTTAATTTTCTCGATTTCTTTAAATTTGCACCCTTCACTTAATCTAACGCTAATTATATAGACACCTCACTCCACTAACTAATTAAATTTCTTATCTTTAAATTTTCAATAAATGTTAATTAAATCTATCGCATTTATCTCATCACCTCTCTAATTTAAATTAATTTTAAATTTTTATGAAACTCATTCTTTCTTTTTCTTGTAAATTATTTTATTAATTAATTACCAGTAATTATAATTATACTATTGAAATTAACATTAAACCAAGCCTTAAACCCTAAAAATAAATATTAAACACTCTAGACAAAATATACCATAAACTACAGGATAAAATTATAATTATACTCTTAAAATTAACACTAAATCCTAAAAATATATATTAAATTTTCGGGGCAAAATTAACTATAAACCACAAAATAAAATTATAATTATATTTTCAAATTAAATATAAACTTTAAGAATAAAGACTAATATTACTGTGCACATGGGTGCATCCAAGATACAGTGCACCCACTTTAAGAAATATATACAAATATGAACAAAAACATATACAGTTATTAATTCATGTTATATAAGTTCTGTCTCCATCCCAAATCGATAAAATAGACTTATTTATTTATTTATTTATTTATTTATTTATTTATTTTTGTTGTTGGTAGTATGATTTTACTATAATTTTTATTTTTGTCTTAAAAGAAAGATTTTATTTTATGTTAAATACTAATGTTGAATATATATAAGGGTTGTTCACAATATGAGTTGGAATAAGGAGCGACAACTTTTAGTATAATATACTTTAATTTGTTTAAAAAAAAAACTTCAACACAATTGTGTGCATCCTGAAATGAATAAAAAAAGGAAAATCAACCTATTATTCTTAGCTAAAAATGATTTTCAAAACTCGTGTTTAAGTTTTAAAGTTATTTACAACTACGCCAACAAATTATATTCAGTGACCTATCTTTCTTTCATGTATTATTTATTTATTTATTTCCAATCAATACTATATTATAGTGACACATACTCCCTCCATCCCAATTAAGGGGGTGTTTTTTCCATTTTAATCGTCCCACTCAAAGAGTCTCCTTTTTTTTTTTACATACCTGAGACCCACTCACATTTCTAATACAATAAAAATAGGCTAAATATAGTGTGCACTCACGTACAAATATAAGCAAAAACATATACAATTATGAGTAAAAATGTATACAATTTAATTGTTAATTTTTTTAATAAAAAATTGAGTGTAAAAAAATGTACAATTATTAAAATACATGTATACACTATTGAATAAAAAGTTATACACATATGAATGCTTGTTTTTTTAATGAAAAATTTAGTGTGAAAAAAGTATATAATTATTACAAAACACGTATACAAAAGAGAATAACATGTATACAAAATAGAATAAAAAGTTATACAAATATGGGTGCAAGGGTGCACCCGGGTGCACCTAATATACACTCATAAAAATATGAGGCACACACTTCCAATAATACAACTACCCACTACACATTAAATAATAATACTTCTTAATCTACGTGCAAAAAACAAAAGACCCTCTTTTGACTGGACGAAGGGAGTATAAAAATGTCATTTTATATAATTAAATTTTATAGAAAAAAATCCATTATTATTATTGTTATTATTATTATTATTATCATAGAAAAAAACCATTTATTCAGTAGTGGGTGTCGCTGTTCAAATTATCAAATCTAACTTTCTTTAGTGCAACCATCTTCCCCGTTATGCCATCTTTAGCTTTATACACGTTACTATTAAGTATCAAATCTAATTATAAACACCACCACCAAAACCAAGAAAACATTAATAAATCAACAAACTTGCTAAAGAAATTTAGTACCTTATCAATTTTCTCCAATGAATCAGCTCAAGAAGGTGGCCATCCGTTGATCGCCCATCCAGCCACAGCAGAGAGCCAAGAAGGCCATCCAGCAGCAACTTCTTTAGACACTATTTATCCTTGTTTGCAACGAAGTGTGCACAATTTTTCATGCGATATATACTATAAAAATGAAAAAATGTATCATTTTCTAAAAAATTTATATTGAATTTTATTTTTTAAAATTAAAATTTTTACAATTCAAATTAAAATTGCATAACTATCTTTTGTAAAAAAGAAAAAGTGAAATTCTAGATAAATTTAACTATACGGAAAGGTTTAAATTGAGGAATCCAGACAATTCCAATTTTTGACGAAATTATTTGATGAGAGTTTGTGGAAGTTTATCAATTTGAGTCTATAAAGGAGTTTCTTCGTGTTAATAGCATGTTCATTGGTTGATAGAATTTCACGAAAAAGAAGTCAAATCAAAGAAATATCAATTGATTGAAGTTTTTATCAGTTCCTTTCTCCCATTAATTCTAAAATTTTCTCCAATTAATTTTAAAATTTGAATAAAAACATATGAATATATTATTATAATTTATAGTTTCCAAAATGTTGATATAGTTCAAATATCATTATTTTATATAAATATTATATATGTGGATTTACATATTTAAAAATATGGGTAATATAAATATTATATATATATATATTTAAAAAAATATGGGGTAATAATAGCAAAATTGTTAAAAATTTATAAAGAAATAGAAATTAATTTTAAAACTAGTAAAAAATAATGTACAGCCCAAATACTATACTACAGTACCCAATAAAATTTTTAAAATTATAAAATGATAATTAAGAAAAATATTTTTTGTAAAATGAGAAAATTAGAATCAAAGTAAATTTATTCTCAAAATTTTGTAGTAGGAGTAATTTATAAATGATGTAAAATTCATTAATAAAATTTATTTCAAAACACAGTTTATGTAAAATTCATTAATAAAATTTATTTCAAATCACAGTTTATTGTAGGATATTTTACTGATGTTTATACATTTATTTATATAAATTTTATATTTTTAAAATTTCAACTATTATAAACAAAAATTCAAATTTGTGGATATCTAAAAATTAGTTTCTTCCATTCAATATTTTTTTTTTTGAATTTATGGGTTTTTTTACTATTATTTTAAATTTTGAACGTAATTAATAGAACGACGTCGTGTGAATTAATTTTAAACTTTCTTCCAATGGATTAGCTCCAAAAGTTTATGGTCCTTTAATCAAAAGTCTTAATCATGAAAAACCACCAAAATCCAACGATCCGAATTTCTCCACATGATCCCCAAAACTCCATCGAACGACAACGCACGTATTCAAAAAGTCTCATCTTGATATTTGTTATCTAGAAGAATCCCGACAACTGTTGATTGCTTTTTGGTACGTTGGAATTAATGGTGCGAAACTTGTGGTGAGGATGAGATTCCACAGACCCATCATGCCAATTTTCATACGGTACTGTAGTGGAAACTTTACAAATACATAAATTGCATAAGTATTCGATGTGCTGCATGAATAAAAAGTTATCTAGCAGTGATACAACTGTTAATATTACTTGTGGATAGATGATTTCGGGGCTTGTATCGAAAATTACAAGCCAAAGAGGAGCGCTTCGTCAACAAAACCCTAAATTGTTTGATGATTTTTTTATTTTATCTTTTTTCGTTACAGATCTGAGAATTTATTTAAAAAAATTTGGGTTTTGCGTGTATAGAGAGAGGGAGAGTGAGATTTCAAGACTTGACAGAAGAGAGTGAGCATACGCAGGCAATTGTATAGAGGGTATACAAGTGTGGATGCGTGTGCTCACTTCTTTTCTGTCAGCTTCTCTCCCTACCCCTCTTTCTATTTTTTTTTAATTTAAAATTTTCCATATTATTATATTATTTTTGGTCAGATTATTGCTAGACCCACTTAGAAATAAAAATTCAACATCTCTCATTGCTACTATTATTTTTGCACAATCTGGTGGATTTTATGTGAATGTTCTCTTTGTTTTGTTTTTTCATCTTTTCTATAGCTATAAACACTAAATAATTGGAGTATGATTGGACTGGATTACTGATAGTGGTGAAGCGAGAAGATGTAGTGGATTGGTTAACCAGGTGAATAAAATTCTTATTCAATTTATTTATTCATGCTAGGAGTATGAGCAAAATATTTGTTGATATTATTTGCTACTTTTATTTTCATCAATTTGGGTATTATATTTCTTTAGTGAGATGATAACTTTATGTGGTTTTTTTTGGGTTGAATGATATTATTAGCAGTTGGTTTGTGGTATCTAATTACTAGATTTTTTAATTTTTTTTGGTAAGTTAAAGTTTTTTGAGTTTTGATTTGGGTATGTATTGATTTTTGCTTTTAAATCTCTTTGAATAAACCTGATTTAATCATGTATTTTTTTCTGTGTTAAAGCTTTTTCAATTCAATTTTGATTTATGTATTGATTTTCGATTTTCATTTTTTGAAAAAACCTGATTCAATTGGTTATATTTTATGTGATTAATTAATTATTATTATTTATTATTATTATTATTATTATTATTTTCAATTCTTGAATTTTGATATGGTAACAGGTAAGCCTAATTAAAGATATTGTTGCCTTGAATTTGCAGATACCTGATTTGGTAAGCCTAATGGTATTTTAATTGGTATCGTGCCTTGAATTTGCATATATACCTGTAAAAATAAAATATATTGTGAAAAATTTTATAGAAAGAAAGTTAACATAAATTTAAATAAATTATTATTACTAAATTTAATTAATACATAAGTGTAATTTAAATTAATATTCATAGTTAATCATTTACAAATAAAATACAAAATATAAAAATTCGTGTGACTATTTTTATAGAACAACTATTATTATAATGTTGCCTAGCCCAAATGTTTGAACATTATAAATAATATTTGAAAAAGTAATAAAAATGATAACTAAAAATTTTAATTTTATAAAATGAAAATAATATAACAAAAGAAAATGCAATTCCTTACATTGTTTGTAATAAAGCTATAATGAAATATTATATAAAAATATATCTTTATTCACCTATAATTGTTGTTTATCTTTATTCACCTATAATTGTTGTTCTATCCCATATTCATATTAATAATATTTTCTGAAAATATAAATGATATGAAGACTTAAATTATTACAAGTGACACTGTCAAAGGGTCATAGCATATGAAAAATGGTTTGTTTGTTTTCTGTTCCTAATTTATATTTAGGATTAGGTAATTCTTTACATGTTTTGGTTGAGTTTCGTAAAATCTATTTTTCACCTACATCACATCTTTCTCACTCACACACACATCGCCCTTACTCTTACATATTAATTCTGACATAAAGTTAAAATTTATCTTATTTAAATTTCTCAAACAAACATAAATTAACACTATTGATTGAAATTACTAAATTCACTTAATCCTACATCTAACTTTCTTATTCCCATTCACACCAAAATCAAACATCACAGAATGTCTTGATGTTTTTTTCCCTTTAGGATTAACCTTGTATGCTTTCTTACAATCCTTAAACAATGATTTTTTTGTGCTTGAATTTTTATTTTTATTTTAATTATTATTAAGCTTGTCCATGTGCTCTTATATTGAAAATTATTACCTTTTAAATGAAAAATTATATTCTTTTAAAAAGGGGATTGAATTTTTTTAAGTCAAGATTTTTGAAGAGTAAGCTTGTCCATGTGCTCTTATATTGAAAATTATTACCTTTAAAATGAAAAATTATATTCTTTTAAAAAGGGGATTGAATTTTTTTAAGTCAAGATTTTTGAAGAGTAACAGCTAGGCTAGCCATTTGAAAGGGTACTAATTTTTGAAAGAAAGGGTATAATAATTTAATCAAGGAAATCTTAGTTCAGCATTATACCAATTTTAAAATGGTTGAGGAATTTTGATTAAGGGAATAAACATGACTCCATTTCCCTAACTAAACACCCCTTAATAATCATTATTTACCATCATATGCCTTGCTTCTATTATTTGGGATGGATGGATTGTAGGGGAACTGTTTTCTTCTATAGCCTTGATAACTCCTTACATTTTTGCTGAACTAACTTCTATATGCCTTGATTAATTATCATGGCATCTAATCAAAATGATCATTTAATCACAGATTGTAGTATTTTGTCTTCAAGATTGATCTGTTGTATAGTAATGCCATGATTTGATTGCCTGCACAAGAATAAGTTTAGGTGAATGTTAGTGGATTGGTTTTAGTCAGTATATGTAAATATGATGTATAAAGAAATAGTAGGAGTATTAATCATTCATAGAAATGAAAAGGTTGTTGGAAAGAAAAGAAACAAAAGTAAAGGGATCAGAGGAGAGTGTAATATTTAGTACATCTGCGGTAAATAAAGGCAAACTCTTTCCTTAACAACAATGGGGTTTTTTATACTCCCTCGTCCATCCGCAAGTGTGTCATTTGTTTTTTGCACATGGATTAAAAAATATTATTATTTGATATGTAGTAGGTAATTAATTAGGTGTATGGGTCCATATTTTAGTTGTATTAGTGATGTGTGTGGATCTCATATGTCTAAAAGGGAAATGAGATCCTTTGGGATATACGCCTAAAACAACAAAATGGGTCCCTTGTTAGCGGACAGAGGGAGTAAATGTTTTCTACTCCTTTTTAATCACATTTAGTATCATAAGACAGTAAATGCATCAAAAGACTTTAAAACTATATAACTAACTGAACAATGGATTGTAGACAATGAATCAACATGAGTGTCCATTCGTTTAGGGTGTGTAAACTTGTAAGTTATATATATATATATATATAAATATAAATATATATATATATAATTACTTATTATATATTCATTACATATTTATTCCATTTTTGGTTACTACATCCCACATTGATTCCGTACATGGAAGGGCTTGTAAATAGGGTCAACCCTTTACCTTTAACCATAGTTTTGGATAAAGTGAGGTTCTCTAGTTTATATGATTAATTCGAAGGGGATGGATTGTTACTACATCACACATGATTAATTCCGCTCATGGAAGGGCGTATAAGTGAGGTCCAATCCTTCATCTTTGACCATACTTCTGTAAGATAGAGCTCCATTTGTGTAGGGTTTTAGGGAAACACTCATGAATCCAGCTGATATTATAACCAAAAAGTATTGGATCCAATTTAGATGCTGATTGTTATCATTATACTTGTATCTTTTTTTTCTTTTTTTTCTTATTGTTCTTATTGATATTTCTCTTCTAGGAATGATGGTGAAAGAAAGATGTATAGGGTTTAATGAGTTTAGTGCAAATGCATGGTAATACTAATATTTTTGTCCACTTTAGTCCTTTTCATTAACACTCTTTTTTTTCACTTTTTACCCATAGAAACTTATTCTGTGTGACGGTCTCACACAAGTATTTACCTTGGAAGATAGCGTAAAATAATGTCATTTAGGGGATGTTTTGTTGGTGGGTTCAAAATAAGAAGATGGGAATGGAATGATATAGACTAGTTTGGATCAAATGAATGATTACATGAATAGTGATTTAATTCCCAACTTTGTGAAACCCTCATTCCACTCATTTTGGGAAGTAATAAAAGTCATTCCACATAACTCTCATAGCCATTCCAATTCCAAGATTGTATTACAATAGAGAGGTAATGATCTTTCCACTTGCTGCATAATCATGGCCACTGATACAAGGTAGATATTGGAAGAAGCTACCAAGCTAGGAGCCTAATAAACTTTAGGAAGAGAGAAATACTTTATTTGAGGAAAGAAGCAATGTTCTCCAAGTTGTTGTTGTTTTTTTTTTTTTTTTCAGTTTGAGGAAAGAGCATGATGAAACTAATTCTTTATTTGACATAATGACAATTATACACATTTATTTAACTAGAATAGAGTAGTTTCTTAATCCTTTAATTTGGCATGCATGCTCAGCCTTTTGGTTCTCTTTGTGACAAAATGTTGAAAACAAGAAAAATTTCGGATTTTACAAATTGAAACCAGAATTGTAGCTCTGTTAAAATGGACCTGTTGCTTAAATGAAAGTTATGCTAAGAAAGGGAAAATATCAATTTTGGTCCTCTAGGATATGGCAAATCCAACTTTAGTCCTCACGTTTGGTAATTTCTCAAAAGTGGTCATCCGGTGACAGCTTTTAGTCATTTTTGTCCACTTTTGGTCCTTTTTGTTCACTTAATTTGGTCCTCTAGAATAGGCCAAATAAGGACTAAAAGTGGACAAAAAGGACTAAAAGCGGACACTGGAGGACAACTTTTGAAAAATTACCAAACCTGAGGATTAAAGTTGAATTTGACATATCCCAGATGACTAAAATTGATATTATCCCTGTTAAGAAATAAAATAAGAGAAAAGTAAAAAGAGAAGGAAAAAGCAAGTTGGCCTTGTTAAAACTTAAAACCAACCCTAAGTAAAACCATATGATAAAGCCTTAAGATGGAAAAAAAAACAAAGGGTTATATCACAATTTGTCTCGTAAGTATGACCATTTCCGACTTTGATAATTTTTCTTTTGCATTTTCGGTTTTGATTTTGTTATTTTTTATACAATTTTGGTTATCTTTTGTTAATTTCTAGTCCAATTTTTCAAAATTGGACAAATTAAAATGACAAAATGAGCCAAAAAAAAAAGACCAAATTTGAGAAGTCAAACAAAAAACATGAATAAAGTTGGAATCGAATGGACGAGGCCTATTCTCATCTCTTCCCCTCATCCAGTTCCTAGTTTCTAAGTTACTGATGAATCTAGCTATGAGGGATTCCTCATCTCATACATCAGGGTCGACTTTCAGGACTAAATGTGATATTTTTTTAAAAAAACACACGTGTTGCCATATGAGGAAGTATCTTTGAGAGAAGACAGTTTGTATTTTCTTTCAATCTTCCAACTCTTCTATTTTATATCTAATAATTATGTTTCTATAGAAAGGTTTTCCAGTATCATTTTTTTTTTAAACTGAAGTTTTCTAGTACCATGTTAATTTACATTTTGCTTATCTAAGTTCCTAGTAAGGTTAGCTTAATTTTAATATTTTAATAGATGAACCTGAATATTGTGAATAAACAAAGTCCAAACCAGCTTGATCATGATGATAGGCCATAAGCAAATGCTGCTGAGAATTACACACTCAGTGTCATACTTAGAGTTTGAAAGACTTGCTTCCATGCATCATGCATTGAGTTTAATTTGAAGACTTGCTTAAATTTATTGACTTTGTCTCATTCTAGAACATAAACATTATTTTCCCTAAACTAACTTGGTTAAGAAAGAATTTATATATACTTTACTTGATCTTGAAGTAGTGGTTAGTCTAGAGAATATGTTGGGCTAGAAAATGAAGGTCATTGTACTTTTGTAAACTGAATCTATTTTGAGTCTAAATGCATTTTGCTGAAACATTATTTGGATGGAAAATGTGAAGTTTGGGAGGATTCAATTCCTGTCAAAGATGACTCAGACTTCTACTGCAATTGATGTGACTGCACAATACATAATACATTGAATGTAGTAATTAAATAAAGCATAAAAACAATTAGTTAATATCTTATCAAATGATAAATTTCTGAGTTTAAATATAAACCGTCTCGTAGCTTTTTACTTCATCCAAAAAGGTCCAAATATTTAGGACATTTATTTTCGTCCAAACCTTTCAGTTTTGCTCCGATTTCTTCTCAAAACAATAATTTTCACCAATTTCATCCCATAATTTTTGGAACTATTTCGAATAATTTTTTTTTTCTTGCGACTATTTTGAATAAAGTTAATTTGTATGAGACGGTTTTGATTTTAAACTCTAAATTTATTGAGAACTTAAGCCTAAGTATGTCTGTCATTCTAAAATAACAAAAGAAACAACTTTTTTCTTGGTTAAACTTTTGACAAATTTTCCCTTTATGATATCTAACATCTTATCAAATGCTAAATTTCTGAAAAATTGAAGCCTTAGCATGACTTATACATGTAAATAGGTGAAGAATTTCCTTAACTTTTATTTTTTCTAAATAACCTTAAACTTAATCATAGTTGTTAGAGGCGCGCCTACTAGTAGGCCCTGAGATTGACGTATCTTTTGTGGCCTACGCTAAAATGGAGGCAAGTGCCTGTGTGCGCCTCGAACATGCCCTTTAGCCAGCTGCCTTCCTAGTATAGTTTATTATGTATTTAAGATAAAGAAGAAAATGCTTTTCTTATCTAAAGAAAAAAAGAAGAAATGTTTTAAATACAACCCACATTTAACCTCTTTTACCTGGTGCATGGTTTCCACTGTTTTCATAAACTTGTGTGAAAGAAGTTTGTATCTTTATTTTTCAACAAAGGGTATTATATGATCATGATGAGGATGATTAGAGATTAGCTTGATAAAGATGATCATGGATTACTCCTTTTCTCTGGATATATATTTCCCCTTACCATTCCACGTTGTTTGAGAAAAGATTTTACTGATTTTGTGAAGACTATTTAGTCTTTTTAAAGTAGTAAATAGAAGGTAAATTTAGTTATGTGTGGAAAGTATAATGGAAGAAATATGAAATGTGAAAGAGAGTATAATATTTTAAAGATGTTCTTTTTAAAGATTAAGAAGAAACCTTTTTATTACAGACAATCTCTTTTATGTAGATCAGTTTAATTAATTTCGACTAATCTCACTTCTATGAAGAGTACTTTCTATTAGTCTTGTGAACATGAGAGAAAATAAGTTTGTCCTTGTTCTTCCACAAAAGGTATTAGTTGATTGAAGATGATGACAATTTGATCAAAATTATTACTGATTAGTGATTAATTTGCTACTTAATTAGCTAGCCATATTACTTGACCTACTTTATTATAAGGTTGAGAGTTTATAATATAAAACACCGATTCAATCCCATGGATTTAGAAAAAAATGGACATTTTTAAGTAAAAATGATCATTATTGTGAGAATTTAAAGGCTATGGAAATATTTCAAAGCAATTAAGTTTCTTAGGACTATTTTAAATAAAGGAAAATTTGTATGAGACGATTTTAATTTTAAACTCTTAAATTGAAGAGTTAAAAGTTGTTTTTTCTTGTTTCTTTACCAACTTTAGGTTTCAGTATTTCTTTGAATCTGTTGTACTTGAATTTTTAATGTTCTCTTTGAGTTATTGTGAAATGCTACATGATACATTTTTATTACTTTAATTTATTAGGTAATTTGTCTGCCAAATATGTCAAATTTAAGTGTAAGATTTGTACATAATTTTATGTTGTCAATGTAGAAGAGTCACCCATGGCACAACACTACCCTGGATGCTAGAAGACCCCCTTCATCTTCAGAATATAAGTATATAATAAGTGTATAAAAAGTGATATATATATATATATATATATATATATATATATATATATATATATATATATATATATATATATATATATATATATATGATCATTTAATCCCCTGACCTTCTTCATATAGATGACAATTTGTAGGGTAATCCATTGAGTCATATAACTTACCTAATAGAGAGCAAAACAATCCAACACAATATTAACCTTCAAAGATGCTATGTAATTCTTTCATGAGTCATATAACCTATAGCTTGTAGAGTTAAGTTTTATAGGACAGTCCAAGACAAACCTATTCAATTAAAATTTAGCTAGAGTATATCTTTAGACTACTAACAGCTACGTATATATTTACAATAAATTGCATATCTTCTTATGAAAATATATAGGTATGAAATGCAGTATTTGGGTTAAATTGAATTAATAATACTCAACTAAAAGAACCTTAAAACCTAGGGGGTGGGTATACCATATCTTTAAAACTAACTCGCACCTTATTAAATATATGCTCAAGTTTTATTAAGTTGGTATGAACCAAACACACTCTAAGAAGTAAGATTTTTTATTTTATTTTTTTACAAAAATGTCACCTTATAGGGTAAGAAAGAGTTTTTATTATGCTTATCACACCACTTCAAAAAATTATAATCTCCTAATCATGTATTTGTTTTTGTCGTCATCCATCTCAGTCCATGCCGACAATGCTAGTGCTGTAGTTGATTTTCTTGTTTCGTTGGCTTCTTTCTATAAAAAATCATTTGGCAATTTAAAGATCACATTGCCTTTTCTATAAATCATTTGGCAATTTAAAGATCACTTTGTCTTTCATTGCTTTGACTTCATAACTCTTATATGGAGTATGTTTCAATACATTTTCACTCATAGTTTATTAGTTACAATGAAAAATATTTCATTTGTTGCTTGACTCATGTTTTCTAATACATAAAAGTTTGCTTAGTTTATTAGTTTGAGAGAATAAATATTTTTCAAATTTTATACGATGATAATTCTAAGAGTCTCTTATGAACTCGATTCACTAATTTTACAAAATTACTCTTTAGTACATGAAAATATTCTTAATCTTACATATAATTTTTATTAAATTTTTATATTAAAAAGTTAGAAAAAATAGCTTGCTATCTTTTCTAAGTATATGTATGTTATTAATTTTATTGAAATTTTAAATTTTTTTAAATATTTATAGAATTTCATGATATATAATTTTTTTTTTAAATTCAACAATATCCATAATGAATTTTTTCATCTTGATATATGTACAAGTTTAAGTAACTCATAATTTATAACATACCAATATTTTTATATTGTTGGTGTAGTCTGCCTTTATATGTTTTTATTTGATAAGAATGCGTTTGCATGTATGAAATAGTGTGAAAATCATATATTATTGACGTGATAATATGTGATAAAGTTGATATTATTGTGTTGATATTAAAGTGTTAAAGTTGAAGTTATGATGTAAAAATGATTATATATTTATTTTTATTTATAAATATGAAGGTTTAGTCTAGCCTGTCCCCTAGTAGTCTAGTTTGATGTATTGCTAGGATATTGTTGTGCATCTTCTATCCACAAATCTATGAAAGTCTAGTATCTTCTATCCACAAATCTATGAAAGTCTAGTCTGGCCTTTCTGTAGATGGTAAGGTATATTAAATCTAGGTAAGTTTGAATAGTGAAAGATTCATTTATATAAGAATTTTTAGTTGAAGGCATTCAAATGAAGTAAATTTTTTTATAAGCTTTTGCTTCATTTCTACAACTTTTTTTAAATCTTCCTTCACCCGTTTTTGTTCACCTTTCTTTGCTTTCGATTTTCTAAATTTTTCTTCAAATTTAATTTGTGTATGTACTCTTCCTAAATTTTCTATCTTTATGTCTGCTCTATCAAATAATTGAGACTCTATCAAATAATTGAGACTCGATCAACATGATAATATAGTGATTATTCAACAGATATGAGAATAGCATGACAAAAAAATCTTTTTCATAAATGGGAAGAGCTTAGTTCTCAAAGTCTTGGTTTTGCTAATCTTTCAAGTCTTGGTTTTGCTAATCTTTCTTTAAACTTTATTTCATTCTTGTTTTGTTTATGCATCTTATCTCGCCCCTTCCTAAGTTTTCTACCTTTATGTCTGTTTTATGCTCTATCAAGTAATATAATGATTATGTAACACATATAATCTTCATTTGTGAATAGCATGGCCAAAAGTTCTTTTCCATAAGCATGAAGAGCTTAGTTCCTCTTCCCAATAGTCTGCAACAATTTGGTTCGATTCTTGTATCAACATTATAGATTTATAGTGTGATACCAATTGTCATAAGCAGCCGCTTGTCTAATCTTTTTGTCTATTTTCTTACAACTTTGTTTGTGCTTGTCTAATATATATGTATATATAGTCGTTCTATTTTATTTTATTTTATTTAATTTACTTCTTCCTGATATTTTCATTTCTTGTTCTGTTTACGATAACATTTCATTCATTTTTTGTTTACTGATTTTAGCCGATTCTTATTTATCATACCTTCCTGTATTTAACAGAATATTTTGTTTCTGCTTCTCTCATATTTATGTTTTTTGTTTTTAACTACCTCCTAGTGTTTTATTTTTATTTGTTTTGGTTCATTTCATCTTTTGTAGCTACTGATAAACCCAATTATTTTGTTTTTTATTTGTTTTGGCTCATTTCATCTTTTGTAGCTACTGATAAACCCAATTCATAAATATTTAGAACGAGTTATATTAATTTGGTAAATAATTACCAAACACACACCCAGTTAGCTATTCCATGCAACAATTGTTTTGTGATAATTTCTCATCATGATTCATTAAAAATAAAATAAAATGGTTATTTTAAAAATTTTAATATTGGTTGTTTTTCGACATAATCCAAGAGATTCGAATGCCTTTTAGATTTCTGTTTTTGGACATAATTATCGCGCAAGCATTATAAGATTATGCTAATACTGATCTATAATGACCGTGGGGCCATGGATGGGAATTGAGTGTGTGGTGGCGGTAAATTGTAGGGTATAATGGTAAATTGTAGGGTATAGTTTTATTACTTTATGGAATACCAATGGAACATGGAAAATGTAACAGGGGATTCAAGTTGTTATTAGGTACATTAATATTAGGCACAAATAAGTTTGTACAGATTTGTTTTAGATAACCCTAATTTTCAGGCTTGTTTACTAATTCAAAAGTTTGACTTAATTAATAGACCAACAACTAAATTTTATCACAATGATTGATAAATTTAGTAAGATTTAATTGTTATTAGCCTTATGAGAAAAGGGGTATACACATAGTTAAAACCTAATTGATCATAATTGTATTGGAGACAGCCTAGTAACCTAAATAATTACAGCCTAGTAGTAGTTAATTTCCTGTGGATGCACATTATTGAGTTGTAATTAAGTAACAAACATGCAGACTATATTGTGTAATGTTTTATTGTAGTGAAATTCAACTTGTACATATTGGTTTCTTGATGAATCTTAATTCCTGCTAATTATATATCCTCTTTCGTAACCTTAATTAGAACATTTCGAATTTTTCAAATTACAATAAGCCATGTAGTGGAAAATTAATTATGTTTAGAATGACTCATAAAATGACTTATTATCAGGAATTATATACATTAATCCTTTCACTGTTAAAGAAAAATTGTTTTTGAACCAACTTTATTGATAGTTTAGGGCATTTTTAGTATTTTAGATAATAAATAAAGTGACTTTTGAGGTAATTGAATAGTGTTTATTTTTTTTAGTTGTAAAAGGTTTTGTGAGACAAATTAACAAATGAGAAAAGTTTGAAGAGTTTTATATATGAGACAGAAGGAGTATATGAAAGCAAAAAATAGGGCTTGGGACAGTCTTGGGTGAGATCGTTTTACTATAAAATTATTTTACTCTTTTTATTAAAGATGTTACCATTTTTCTTTCAAAATGTTGTCATTTTTTATTTATATTCTAAATTGTTCATGAAATAGTTCACTACACCATTATTATTTTTCATCAATTGATTATCACATTTTATTAAATTGTTATCACTTCTTATTTGTCACATAAACCATTTCGTGTGAGACAGATTTTACACAACTCTTTACCTAGATCATATATAGTATATAGTTTCTATTTATAAGTATATCTTGCTTGGAATCAGTGATGTGTTTGCATCATGCATGTCATATGTTACAGTAGTTGCTTAAACAATCTAATAACATGCATATACACACACAGAAATGATAGACAGAGAGACTTACGTCTGGTTTCTTAAAGTACCCAACAATACACTTGGCTAAGGGGAGCATTTGGCTATCTATCATTGAGCATCGATGAAGTCTAGATTACGTTTTCCAAGTTGGATTCAATATTTGTAAGTAATTCTCTTCCCCTCAAATAATCAAATTGGATCACATATTCCTTTTCCGTCTTTCACCTCCAATTTCACTTGTTAGATACTTGTCGCGTATTATAATCAATGCCTAAATTACTGTCACGTGTGTAAGTGTTTAATGGTCATTAAACATTGTAATTATTTTATTAAAAAAAATTATAAAACACGGTGTGGAATACCATTATAGAATAGAGGATTCAGAACGTTTCATCATGACAAGTATTTCAATGTGGCTTCATATACTAGCTATATATACATATACATCTCTCCCCCCAAATTGCTGCAGCTAGATCTGAAGAATTTTGAAAATGAATGATATTCTTTTAAAACTATTTGGTCAAATAATCTATAATGTGAACTCTCTTATTTTTATTAAAGGCTATTTTACATAATTTAATTTAATATATGAACTAAACACATATAAGGATAATTGGTATTGTTGTAAAGCTGAATACCATGTGAGATGTTGGTGCATGGGATAATCTGTGCATGGTCTCTAGATTATGTTGGTTTGCACAATATATTATTTTGATGGGATGATCTCATTTATTGTTTAGTTCATTCTGTTGATTTATAATCAGCTTCGTATTAATTTTCTAAATCTTTTACGGGTAAATATCAAATTTGGTCATGTAAGTATGTCATTTTCCAACTTTAGTCATTTATCATTTGTAATTCTCAATTTTGATAATTTTTTGTCCACTTTTAGTCCTTTTTGTCCAAATTTAATCATTTTTGTTCAAATTTAGTCCTTTATGTTAAAAAAATATCCTAAAATGGTCCAAAAATGTATACATTTAAGACAAATAGTGGACAAAAAAGGACAAAATTTTGAAAAAAAAGACCAAAATTGGACCAAAAGGACTAAAACTGGACAAAAAAGACCAAAATTGAGAATTGTAAATAATAAAAGACTAAAGTTGGAAAATGTCATACTTACAGAACTAATTTTGATATTTACCCATCTTTTACTCAGGTTCACTCTGTTGATCTATATATGGAACTGCCTCGCCTAACCTCCGTCTCGGAGAATGGTTCACGTTCTTCCTCCCTCCCGAATCCCGAAGAATGGTTCAGGGCGGAGGGAGAAAGGATTATAATTTTCAGCATTTTAAGAAGTAAAATTTTCTGAAATGAAGCCCCTTCACCTGCATTTAATGTACCTCATAATCTATTCTGTATAATTGATTTTGCCAATTCAGTTAATTAACACGGTGGTTCACAATAATGTAGTTTGCCAATACCCGTGAAGTGGAAGTAGCCATTATTTCATTTATTTATTTATTTTCACTAAAATATCTTGGATAATATTTTGCAAGTACAATCTTTTTTTTTCTTTAGCATGAGTTGTAAAATATAATTGGATATACCATCATTCAATTCTAGCTATGCATTATTATGTATTCAGAGTCTCTACTCTGTATATATATAGATTTATATTTTTATTATATTTTGGTATTACATGTTATAATTCATATTTTTTTAGTACATTTTTCATTTTATAATTTAAATCGATTGCTTTCAATGATTATTGTTAATTTACCTATTTATACCTTTATATTACCTAATCATGTGTTCATTTTTTTTCTGTACTTTTTTGTGTTCTCTCAATTTATGAACCCTACTTACATGTGTTTTATTTACTTTAATTCATTTGATTATTCGTATTTTTATTTGATATTATTTGAAAGTCTAATCATTCTCATTTTTTAGGTATTTTCATTTTATAATTTAAATCGTTGATTGCTTTCAATGATTATTGTTAATTTACATATTTATACCTTTACATTACCTAATTATGTGTTCATTTTTTTTTCTGTACTTTTTTGTGTTCTCTCAATTTATGAACCCTACTTACATGTGTTTTATTTATTTTAATTCATTTGATTATTCGTATTTTTATTTGATATTATTTGAAAGTCTAATCATTCTCATTTTCTAGGTATCATTCTCATATAACGAGACAAAATTACATCTTAAAAGAACAAATATCATCTCAAGTAGAAAGATTGAGATTCTTCCTATTTAACACAAGATATATATTAATAAAATATAACTGGACATTCCACGCCACCAGGCCACCAACGGGTGAAAATAAAAGTGAGGAATTGGTCTAAGCCCTTGGGTTACTGGGTACACACCGCAGCCGAACCCAATTGATTAAATTAATTTAATATTAGAATGTAATAGTATGCATTCAATTTGAAAATATAATGATTTTAATTAATAAGAATATTATTATTTTTTATTAAAAAAGTATTCGGTTCAAATATTAAGATTATTAAAGTGATAATAATTTCTCATTAGTATAAACTTGTGCGAGGGTGTCCTATGTTTGGTAGGACGGATAAACAGTAATAATATTTTAATAAATTTGTATTCGATGGATGAAAAATGACAATCGTCTAATTTATGTAAATTATTTAATGAACAATTTGTTATATAAATAAAAAGTGAAATAAAATGTACTGTATAATTAAGTGGCTTTCATGTAAAAATAGTGTATAATTACAGAAAAGTGATATTTGATCTTCATATTTAAAACCACTAATTTAGTCACGGGTTAATACTCCCTCTATTCCACCCAAATAAAACTATTTTACTATATTGGGTGTCCTATCCAAATTGCATCATTTTTCTCTTTTAGTAAAAAGTGTCCACCAATGGCCCACCACTACCCATCACATCTCTTTAGTACACTTACCCACTTTACATAAAATAATAGTAATACTCTCTAATCTACGTGCAAAAAGCAAATGACACACTCTAATCGGGACGGAAGGAGTACTTAATTGTAATAAACTTAAGGGTGAATTCGGAGTGCATGTAGTATATAAGTTTAAAAATAAGGTGTAATGAGTTTTTTTTTTTACTTTTTATTATTTAATTTAATTAATTAGTTCAACTAAGGTGTACTAGATGATCTTAGAATATCTTCACAAGGTTCTTTAGTATTTGTAGAACATTCTCATAAAATAAAGAGGATTTTTAATTTTAAAGAATCATATTTTTATTATGCCTGCTCCAACAAATTATTTATATTTAAATTTTCAATGTATATTTATGATATATTTTCTTTTTTAATTTATCAAAAAATTATATTCTTTTAAGCAACAATATTACACAAATAAGTAAATAACATTTAATATAATTTAAGTTTGAAGAGTTGATTTGACTTTTCAAATTTAAGAGTGAAAATTATTATATAAATTTGTTAAAATAAGGACTGTTTGGAGCTTATTTTCTCTTAAAATATGGATATTTTGTACATTAACTTTTGGAGGTGCTCTTAACCGTTTGATTAATTTTTAATTTAATCTCCATCATTAAATAAAATATAATAATAATTTTAAAAAATAACTACCAACTACGCCCTACTTAAACTTTATAACCCTTAAAATTCACCCAAAATTACACTTAATTAATAATGGAAATTAAATTATAACTAAAAAGGAATTAAAGAAACTACTATTTAATTTAAGGGTATCTATTAAAATAAATCTGTATAAATTTACTGGTGCACTGCAGCACTGGTATCGAAGTGTACCAAGCTGGAAATGTTTTAAGTACTAGTATCAACTACTCCCTCCGTTCCATGCACGTATTTTTACCCACTTTTTATTTTGGGCGGTCCCACGTATTTTTATCTATTTCATTAATGATAAAAATACATAATATTTTATTATATACTTTTTACAATCCCAATAACTTTAATTACTTTTTTACACTTTATTCATCATTTCCAACAATTTTATTTACTTTTTTCTTTTTAAATTACTAATTATCCCTAATTTTTCTTACCTTATATATTAAAAAAATAACACGTCTTAATCTCCGTGCCCGTACAAATAGGTAAAAATACTCGGAACGGAGGGAGTATTAAGTTTGACACATGCTACATAGTTTATTTGATCATTTATGCAATTATTTTGAGCATGGCTAAGCTAATTTATTAAGGTTTTGGCATTTTTAATAACTTTTATATGTTTTATTTTTAAGATATGGGTAAATAAACTTGTAATACATCAATAATTTAATAAATATAAAATCGTGATTAGCTTGCCATACATTTATATTTTTTAGAAATTAACTTGAATTATTTAAATATTAAAAATTTGAACGGAAATATTGTTTCTTTATTAGTTTAGCAGAAATATTAACTGAAGAACGATATAATGTGATTGGTGATTAATAATTGGACCTGAAACAGGAAAGGGTTACTCAACGACGGGTGGATCTCATGTAAATCGAATTTGCATATAAATCTTATTTTTAAAAATTATTTTTTGACAAATTCTCTTGTGAGACGTTACTTTTGTGAGACGATGTGTGAGACGTGTTAAAGTACGTCTATTATTTAGATAAAGTATGTTTAATGGTTGTCAAAGTATGTTTTAGTATATTATAATATAATTTATTATTGACATACTTTAACTACAAATAAACATACTTTAGTGATGGGTCGACCCGTCTTACACCCGTCTCACAAGAGAGTTTCTCTTATTTTTTATGTATAAAAAATTACTCTTTGAAGAATAATAATTTTTATACAAAAGAATAATAATTCATGTCTCTAAAGAATATTTTTCCATTTACTAAAGAGTAATCGATAAATTAAGGTGTATAAGAATTTGAAGAGTAATTTTTTAATTTTAAAGAGTAACAATTTATATGTTTAAAGAGTAATTTTTCATATACTAAAGAATATTAATAGGGCTTACATATTTTATATATAAACGTATGTAAATCCAATATACACGTGTTTGTGTAAACTTTATTCAAAATAATTTTAAAATTTTTAATTTCTCTGAAACCGTCTCTAATTTTTAAATTCATATAAAAATAATATTTTTTTTTTAAAATGAAGGGTTTTAACATAAATACTACTCCATAGTTTTTATTTTTAAAAAAATGAAGGGTTAAAAAAAAGAACACATTTCAAAAGTTATGATAGTCCCATAATTTTTAAATTCACAAAAAAATTGTTATTTTTGTTTAAAAAAGAAACGTATGAACATAAATATAAAAATATAAAAAAAATCGAAGCATGATTCCAATTGATCGACGCATTTCAAAATTTATGGAATAATATTATTTTAAAAATTTTATTTTTGAATAAAATTTAAAAATCTTAATTATTTTAAGACTTTTGTATGATAAAAAAATTAAAAACATACTATTTCCGTCCCATTGAAACGTCATTACAACGGAAACGTGTACGTTTCAATGGGATGGAGGAAATATTTAATTTTTTTAATTTTTTTTAAATACTATATATATAAACCTTATTTCGAATTATTTAATAGGTTATTTTAAATATTGCTTCACTAAAAAAACCTAATAATTTGCCAACGTACTTGAAGTACTTTTGGAGCGTACGTTTCATCATTCCTACTTCCTAGTCTCCAATAACTCGATATCTGTGAGAGTATATATTTTACATAATTTTCTTAAGGATTTATTTATTATTATTCCAAGAAAACATTCTCAAATGAATTGAATCAATAAATAATAATTTAGCACAAAATCACGACAACAATTAATCCAACAACAAATTCAAATAAATCTAAAAAGTACTCAACTGTCAGGCCTCAAGAACAAGAGTTCAAACAACTCCAGAAAAATGTCAACCAAAATAACCAAGAAAATTCTTCAAGAAATTTAATTAGAAGAAATACATAAATGTCAAACAAGTTGTGATTAAATTATCTCCATGATCAAAACTAGCTCAAAAAAATCTGGACACCAAAGAGTCTAAAAACCTTGTTGGGTTCATTGCATGGAATTGCAGCCACTCTCTCCTTATTCTCATCCATCACGACGTCGTTGCAGCATTGCGACACTGCTCGTTCGATCGGTGGTTCTATCTTCATCTCCAACGCATCCGCATCCTCGATCACGGGGCCATCCCTAGCATGGTCGACGCTATATTCCACATCGATAAACAGTTTCTGATCATTGTAGTCGTAGTCGTAGTCGTAGGAGGAGAAAATAACCCTATCCCTTGATCTCAACCCTTTCTCTTCAGTGAATCTATTCCAACCAGTAGTGATCACAAAACTCTGGCTGCTAGCCCAGTAGCAATACCGAAACTTCCACGACCTCATGGATCGATCAAAGAATATGAGATGCGTGTCGTAGTTAGGGAAGTACTTCAACGCATACTTCTTTGGGATCACAAGCCGGTTCAGCTTGCTTACATCGCTCGGTGTGAGCTCTTTATGGAAAAGATGCTTCAAATTAACACCTAGGGTATCACGGAGAGCTGTTGAGTGCTGACCATGTTGATCTTGTGTCCTTAGAAAATCGGAAAACCGGACACCATACGAACCATCCTTAATCATAGAGAGAACTTTTTCAGTACTGAACTGATCCTGGAATTTCGGTTCAAAGATAGTGATTTCTGTCCATGGAAAGTTCCGATTCGTGAGCACATTACGAAGCTTAATGGCTGCACTATCGTAACTCATTGCAGCCTCCTTCTCTGATTCAAAAGTTCCAAGCCAAAAGCGCTTATGGTTCGCATATATCTGTGCTCCCCAATGCCCGTTCGGTTGTCTCACCACTCCTCTATACTTTGAACCAGACGGGCCGCCACCAAGTGCCAGATCCTGGACCGGAAACAGGAAACTGCTGCTGTTGGAATCGGAGATTTCCCCCAATTGATTAGTCGTGACATCAGAGAAAAGACTCGGTTCTTCCATTGGTACCTAATAAACAAGGGGTAGTAAACTTAACTAATGAACAAGATAAAGTATGGTATTATTAAGGTATTAAATGTAGTTCTTACACCCTAATGCATATACTCAATGCATCACAAAACAATCATGCCATTAGACAATACAATATGTGAAAAAGAACTACAAGAGATTGATCTCAATGTTGAATTCTATAACATGATCTTGCAACACCGCTTTCATACATAAATGAATCAATTATAAGAGAATCAATTTAGCAAGAAATTCCCTAACTCCACTTGATTAATAAGATTCTCATGCCATCACCCTTTGATTTTGTTGGAAAAATCAGAAAAGGTTACACAAGACATTCATCCATAGGTAAATATTATCCTTCGAATACAACCTTTTCAATTCACTTGATTAAACATAAAAGGCTTCAAATGACAAAGAGCACATGAAATATTAACAAAGAAACATATCACATAATTAACCCTGAAAAGGGTAATAAATACACGGGAACACACGCCGTCAGCATCAAAACAATAGATGCAAAGAGAAAGAGAATCAACTAGACAGATGGATTTCATTTACACATCCGACCATTGTAATACGAGGAAAGGAGCATATGTTTCGTCAACAAAACAGGCCAGAATAAATGCATACAGTTTACTTTTGATTTCACTTAAGAAACGCAACTAAAGAGTAATGTAAGATACAAGGCTCCATGCGAAATACCGGAAAGTTCGATTGTAGGGGCAAAAAAGGCAAGACTTGTAAATTGAACAAACCATTTCCTTTTAAAAGGAAGGGGTAGAGATAAAGAGAGAGGAAAATTAAGATACATTGGAAAAATATACATCGAAGAATAAAATTGAAGTGATTATTTAAGCAAAGGATAAGCAGTAACACCAAATTATCTATAAACAATTACACTTGTATAAATTGCTATATATATCATGAAGAAACAGGAAATTGGTAATCCTTACATTTTTTTGTTTACTTAATAAAAGAATGAACACAAAATAGATCAGAATTATAACATATAATTAAAAATTAGTGCCAAACCTAAAAGTGAAGTAAAAGATCAAGCTGAAAACCATTTGGCACCATATATGCTTCCAATATTACCTCATTAAACTTGAAAGATCTTCGTATGCAATTACACGTCAATAAGGACTTTCTTTGAAACCAACCAGATTTAAGTCGACACATAAAGAGCGAAGTAATTTACGAATCTGAAACGATTAAAGGCCTGGTCTCTTCTAAATAGATAGATAGTGGAATCGATAAAGATGATGGATCCCCAACGAGCCACGCTTTAGTGGCTGTTGTATGTCACTCAATAAATGCTAAATGAGTAAGATTCAATGTTGTGCTGATAATGTTATTCAAAATTCAAACTTTTTTTCCATAAAGCAAAGAGGCATGCAGCATTAATTTCAATTTCACACAATATACATGACTACGAGAAACAAATTATAGTTTTCAACCAAAAGATTCTTCTAAAATTTATCAAGACTGCACCTTTCCACCCCGAAACAAGGTGAAAGACAAAGGAAATAATATAAATAATAAATGCCTAAATTCCATTAGAATGTCTTCTTTAGGAATCAAAAGTTCACAAGTGTAACTACAATGCTTGAAATCCTTAGTTATTTATATTCTATGATATAGCCCTAATATCTTCTACAATGCATCCTAATTTTTAATTCTTTAAACATTTCATCACTGAAAAAATCTTTTAGATAGAACAACCTTAAAAACTACACATAAGTAATAACTCAATCATTAGAAAGTAAATAAGACAACCACACATCGGCACAAACAAATACAGGCCTAGACAAGGAGGATTGAGTTGAGACTTGTCAATAGAGAAAGCCGGGGATGAGCAAATGATCTATACCTTACATTATATGAAAGTTGAAAAATCGTACTGCCTGCGGAACCAAACTATATATATTAGATGTCTTCAGTCAATGCTCCTAAAAACAAAGCTATAGGCAAATTTATTATGTGAACCTGCAAATAGTAACAACAATTCTAGAACGTAAAATAAAATCCCAAATTTAAGCAATAATAACCTTGATAAGCACTTACACTGTTCTGCACATGCCTTATTTCCTTTACCCTTAACAAAATATCCAATACATTAACATGCAGTTTAATTGGACGCGCTTTGTCATGACTCCAAAAAAATTGTGCTTTAAACATATTTGTTGCTAGAGCTGGAATATAATGTTTGAAAGACATAATTCAATTAGATCTTTAAGTTTAGGGCCAGTGCAACCACATAGAAAATCTTAAACTTTTCGACACATTGATCCTACTTGGGAATATATATAGTATTAAGGCATTATATAGTGTGTGTGAATGTGTGTGTCTGGAAAGAAGTCCCAAATTAAGTATTCATTCACTTTGTATATGTACAATCATACAAAAAATAATTGGAAGGGAGATATCCGACGACATACTAAGTATTGTGATCAAGCTTGAACCTTGATATACAGTAGCTGCATTATTACATATATTACATCCTTCTTACTTTCATGAGATTACTAATATTCATATGCACATACTGCTTCAAAAACATAAGCTTTTACACAAAATTCCATAAGTGCCAATTTTATTAGTTAGTATCCCAATAGTTATAAAAATATATATCTTAACATCAATAATTAATTTACATGTCTCATTCAAGTATATTTAAACACATATATGATAGACTTCTTTTGATAACTCAATCACATCAATTTTATAAAACACAACACTCAGCAAGGCAAAGCTGAAAATGCACACTTTAATAAAAACACCAAAAGACAGCAAAAGAGACGGAATCACTTGATAAAAAGCGCCATTAATGAAATTGTAATCACTTTATAACCAACTTAGCCAATTAAATGAAAACACAAGAATTATAGTTTGCCAATTAATTGCTTCTTATAATTAATCTTATACTAGTTCATATATAGTATACAACCAACAAAAATTTAAAAAGAAACACCTTATTAACAGAAGGGATTAATTATAGCAAAGGTTATAGATTGAGATGAGTGTTAAATAAATCGATTTTTTTTTTACTGATCAAACTTTATCTGATATATATACTTAACTCAAAATCTTGCATAAATTGCAAGATTCATTAAATTTCCACAAAATTCAGATCTTTCAACAGGTCATACTCATCACTCTACAAACCCAAGATATCCAGATACAAAAAACTTCATCTAAAATTACACAATAAATCCAGCTTAAATCAAAACCATGAAATTAAATGCAATTATAATTAATTTTCCAAATCTGTTGATGCCCTCTTTTATTCACAATTTAAAGTTATACAAAACTAGAATGAATATGTATCCACTACTTTGCACCATAAATTAGGGAATTTTGTTCAAACCAAGCTATGAAACACCAAACCCATTAAATTAATACACATCAAAAGGAGTGGATAAAGCATTAAGAATTAATTAAAAGATTAATTTAATTAAAAATTAAGCTTACTTTGAATCAACAACTGCAGAAAATTTATGATGATGTAATAATACCTGAGTATGCAAGTAAATCTTGCCCCCCAGCAGCACCAAGCGGTGTAGCTGTTAATCAAGAAAGTGAACAAAAAATATTGGATTACAAAAGAAAATAATAAGCACAATATATAGGATAAAAAAGACCTCGTAGAAAGAAAGTTACCATTCTTGAAAACACCCACGATTCTACGCGTATCACCTCCATCAAGGAAACAAAATCCCTCCCTTTTCTTGCTTTCACTTCTCAAAAAAGGGTAAATAGAAAAAATTACCATAATTAAATTCAAGAGATGGAAAATCACATAAAATAGGGCTGATTTAATTGGGAAAATTCCTGTTTTTGTGGGAGTGTGAGAAGATTGCAAGAATCAAATGTTTGTTGTGGAAGTGAAATCCCACAATTTGGACAACATGATGTAGGAGATTGAGGAGATCTCAGGAAAAATGGTGTAGCTGCATAAGGGGGATGATAAAAGTGGAGCAATAATTCTAATTAAAAAAAATTATATAATTAAAAAGGATTTGTTTTTAATATTTTATTGATTTAATGACCCTAAAATAATTTTCCGTTAAATCAGAACAGTAAGCAGGCGTACCTTCCCAAATCTTTCGTCCTCTCTAACACAGCCATCAAAAGTCACGCCCCAACTTTGAATAAAAATAAATAATCCCAATCCCACTAAAAAACAATCATATCTTTAGCATAGAAAATCACATCATGAGATCATATATCCATGAATATAGCAGATACACAGGGAATTAATATAATTTATTTAACCCATTTCCATTAATTATCACCAAAAAAAAAAATTTCAAGAAAATAATATATGTGCATAAAATTCTTGATTGTGTGTATATGTGTTGGAGGTGGAGTGTGGCAGTGAATAGATTAGATTAGCTACAGTGTTAATCTTATCAAGATTTAAGTACTTTATTTATCATCTCTTCTCCAAATTGCATCAAAATAAACAATCACTCTTACATTAGTATTCTCAGACAGGAAAACACACAGAGTGTGAGTTGAAGTTCATGTAAGAAGTTTAGTGCATAAATAGTGTAAAAAACCAGAAAGAAAGAGGGGAGATAGAGATGGTATAAGCTGACAGAGAGAGAAGTGAGCACACGTATCGACAAAGGTATACTCCATATACAATTATCATCCTGTGCTCACTCTCTTCTGTCAGTTTGATTCATTCTCCCTCTTTTCACATCTCTCTGATGATAAACACCACCTCCACTTCACTCCCCAAAGAACCCACAAATTTTCTTGAACATTAGAGATAGAAAGTAAGAGAGAGAGAAAGAGGGTTAGATCTAGAAAACCCCATTTGAGGAATGAATGTCTGAAACCCTTGAGCAAACAAAAGTCACGATATGAGGCCATTTAAAAAGACCACCAAAATGATGATTAGGGTTTTCATTTCATGGGTTGTTTGTTGTTGTGGTCAACAATGACCCAATGAATGCTGTGTGTACTTTCAACCACAGGTGAATTCATCCATCCATCCAAATTAAAAAATTATCTAATCTCTCTCTCTCTCATCTTCTTGCATGTTTCCAGCAGTAAATTTATGGGAAATAACACAATTTGTCCTGGGAAAGTCAACATCTTTTTTGTCCTATCTTTTGTAATACATCTAAATTGCCCTGAAAATACATGCAATGCCATGAATACCCTCAAGGATGGTCCACCTTTTTGTATTGGGAATGAGTTGAGAAGTACAGTTGCATACAAAATAGATGTGTCAGGGAATATGTTGATTATTTAGGGGTGTCACATTAATTAAAGAAGAAATAAATAAGTCTACTAAAATATAACCCCTAATTCGACGGACAAGCTGAATGAAGTGCAAAAGCCAAATTTTAAAATGCACGAAATTAAAATTTTAAATTCCTTAAATTGTTATATTATAATAGATTTTTTATTAATTAACACATGCAGTAGTATTTAGGTGATTAAACACATGCAACTACCTACCACTCCACTGAAACACACTTCATTAAATGGGGTGAAAAGGCCCTGTTTTCACAATCAGTTCATTTATGTAAATTCTTATCACATTAAACTCTCAACTATCCCCACCAACCAAATAACTTCACCACCAACAAACATAAAAATTGGGCACAGTGGATTCAAACTTCATTCATCTGTATCCACAAATTATTGGAGCATAAAAAGGTCAACGGCTCCCGCATTTACCCACCGTTTTTGTCGACGGATCCATAGTTAGAGCCAAAGGTAAGATACGAACGCTATTTGCATTGTATTTTATTTATTGCTTTCTTTGAATGTTTTAGGGTTTTTAGGGCTTTAGGGTTTCAAAAACGCATGTCCGCTGAGTAAAATGGTTATATATATCCATGTCCGTCAAAGAAAATGGTGAAGTATGCATGTAATATGCATGAATACCACTACATACACCCATCGTAGATTTTTCTGCTAATATGCATGGTTAATTGTGCATGTCCACCCATTATTTGAGACTTATCGTCCATATCCGCCTATTATTTGAGAGTATTTCAGCTTGTCCGCCGAAAATAGTAGCCCAATTTAAGGAGTCCGCCAAAAGTAGTTGCCCAGTAGATCCTGTCCGCCAAATATTGAGCCTGTCCGCCGATGTTTTCCCTATATTTGCGCATGTCCGCCGAATCTGTACCATATATGACCCTGTCCGCCGACTATTTTACCCTATATGAGCATGTCCGCCTATTTTCTCACCCTAATTTATCATGTCCGCCGATTTTTTCACCCGAAATGGTCTTGTCCGCCGATTTTTTCACCCTAATTTATCATGTCCGCCGATTATTTCACCCGTAATGGTCTTGTCTGCCGATTTTTCCTTCCTAAGTGAGCATGTCCGCCGATATTTTCACCCTAATTGAGCATGTCCGCCGATTATTTTGTGATTTTTGAACATGTCCGCCGATTTTTAATGCATTATTGAGCATGTTTGGCTATTTTTTAAGCATATTATATGATGTCCTCCGATTATAATAGACCTGTTCGTCGATTTAGGACCTTAATTGAGCTTGTCCGCGTACGTACGACTTAATGTTTAACTTTCATGTGTGCTTGATAATTTAATGCTTAATTTGTGTTTACCTACTAAATTGGCGTATCATTTTTAATGAATTCTGTGTCAATATAACAATTAATTGTCGTTTTGTTGAAAGGTTTAGGCGTTGGATTTGAAATGAGAAATTTTTGTATATGGTGGGGCGGCTGGTGGCAAGGTTTAGAGTATGTACGTGGCCAACAGACGAGCTTAGTTTTAAATTCAGATCAGCTGACGTTGGATTTTATTCTTGGGCATGTGCACAGTTTAGTTTGCGCCGATTTGAATCATTTCAAATATGTTATACACACACTTGTGGACATCGGTGGTTGTATAACAAAACATAAGGTGAAGGATGATATGGATATAAGGGGGTTGTATCAGCAGGTTGATGAGCCGATGTTGTTTGTCACAGTTAAGGCCATACCACAGCAATCCGTTGATAATGGTTGCACTAGTGCTGCGCCAGTGGAGAGCAGATATTGGACCGACTTGCTTCGGTCACAAATTCCATCTGTCAATATTCATTGTCCCGTAGATTTGGCCGGACCGAGCACGAGTATAGGTGTGGGCGTGTCGAGTCGTACGACAAATATTGATTTAAACATTGAGTATGCTAGCGAACAGCAGGACGAAGAAGAGGTGGAGAATGGAGATGAGATGTGCTCATCTGCTGGGTTTGAGGGTTCAGAGGGTGATGGGTTTGATGGTTTTGCTGGTTCTCAAGACTATGGGTCCGATGGATCGCAATGCCATGGGTATGATTCATTTGAGGGTCCACATCGTGAGGATTTTGAGGGTGCTGATGCTTCGCAAGATGAGGAGCGCGATGCTGATCAACTCAATGCTGAAGATGAAGATCCTGAAACTGCTCTGTTCGAGAGGTTCTGTTCCTACATCAGAGCCAAAGGAGGAATGAGTTTCCTGGAACCCGTTACCACACACATGCAGATGCCCACACCGGTACGTCCTAGTCAAGACACAGATAGGTCTTGCAGCCGTCCATGGAGCATTCCAGGTATGTGTTGAATATAGTACCCAGTAATTTACTGCACCTTATTGTATTCTAATACGAATTGAATAATAACTAATCCATCGTTGCAGGTTTCTTGGAACAGTGTAATGTGGACAATGAAGTTGAAGACAACAACATTGATACATCAGTAGAGATTCATGAAAAAAGTGTCTTCGATAATAAAGGTGATTGCTAGTATGCGTTGGGTATGTACAACTTGCGGAATCAAGTTGAGACACGTGTCAAGAAATCTGACACCTACAGGCTCAACGTCGTCTGCAAGTACCGAGTGGAGCAGGGTTTTATGTTTGAGATGCATTCTAGTGGCCTAGGTGGAGTATGAAGGGTAATCAAGTTCGGACCTCCACATATATGTCGTTTGAACCCAGACACTAATGCGCCAAGGCAAGTTGGTTCGAAAACTGTTGGCAGATACTACGCAACTTGACAGTTCAATAAAACCACGGCATTGTGTCCTGCTGGAATGGCAGATGAGATACGTAAAGAATTTGGTTTCGACATCTCCTATAATTTGGCCCTCAAGTCAAAAGCTTAATCGCGTACACATAAAAGTGACAAACCTGTCTAAAAAACTGAGTGTCGTCAATTTTTTTAGCAGCAGTGTATGTCCAGCGAAGACACAGAGGTCTGATATCCGGATCGGGCTGACCATCGGTCAACATTGCTGCAAAACCTGCGATGCGCTCAGAGGCCCAAGCATGTGACCAAACATCAAAGTAAGTTCATGTCAACATATATCTTTTTAAATGCATTTAGTATTAAGAATAAAATTGGTGAAATAAAATCAGTATCACTTACTGCTAGGGCAAATGAGCATCCATAAAAGTTGATGCGCTGCTGTTTGCCTAACTCTTGCACCGTAGTTTTTACAGAGTCCATATGGTGCAGTAGGGTTAGGTATGTGTACTTACCCCATGGGAAAGAGTTCCACAGGTCATCATTTTTAGCTAAGTACCATACCCAGGGCTCTATGTATGCTTTTGACGTATCCCGGCCTAGCAAAAAGTAGTACAGCATTAGAATGTTGGCCGCTTTCACCGCATTGTGGCCCTTATATTTGTTTTCACTGAATCTTCGCATAAGTTCATCAACCAGGACCCTCTTCGAATGAAACGTAGCAAACAAACTGTGTGCAGGTGGCAGATATGAATCATTCGGGTCAATATCCCCACGGTCCTCAAACCCTAGTCCCATAACACGCATAAACTCCATGGGTGTGAAGCTAAGAATTGTATCAGACACCCTGAAGTACCGGGATTACATATCTGAATCAGGGATTACAACCTCCTGAGTCATCAGCTGAAATAAAGCTTTAGGATACCCGTAATCTGAATCCAAATCCCAGAAATGCCCGAAACAAGATATTCTTAACCTCCGCACTGTTTGTTCCCCACTCTTTGTAAGCACCTTGCGTATGCAATTAAGAGCTTTGGAAGGCCTACAATAACCTTTAATCCCGACTTTTCGAGTTTGAAGTCCACTGCGTTTCCAGCTCCACTACAGTGCATGCCAACTCGATTAGATATAAGACGTGACTACATTTTATACATAAAAATATCGGCGGACAAGCACAGTAAAGGCACAAAAACGGCGGACAAGCTATTTTGTACTACAAATATTGACGGACGAGGACACTTTACATACAATTATCGGCGGACAAGTTCAAATACACTAGAAAAATCGGCGGACAGGCACATTAAAGGCACAAAAATGGCGGACAAGCTATTTTATGCAGAAATAATGGCAAAATAATGCTAACTAATGGTCAGAAACTCGGCGGACAGGATCAAATAACTCATAAAATCGGCGAACAAGCTCAAACAGGGCATTAAAGGCACAAAAATGGCGGACAAGCTATTTTATGCTGAAATAATGGCAAAATAATGCTAACTAATGGTCAGAAACTCGGCGGACAGGATCAAATAACTCATAAAATCGGCGAACAAGCTCAAACAGGGCCAAAAAATTGGCGGACAAGCTATTTTGTACTACAAATATTGACGGACGAGGGCACTTTACATACAATTATCGGCGGACAAGTTCAAATACACTAGAAAAATCGGCGGACAAGCACATTAAAGGCACAAAAATGGCGGACAAGATATTTTATGTAGAAATAATGGCAAAATAATGCTAATTAATGGTCAGAAACTCGGCGGACAGGCTCAAATAACTCATAAAATCGGCGGACAAGTTTAAACAGGGCAAAAAAATTGGCGGACAAGCTATTTTGTACTATAAATCTTGAGGACGAGGTCACTTTACGTACAATTATCGGCGAACAAGTTCAAATACACTAGAAAAATCGGCGGACAAGCACATTAAAGGCACAAAAACGGCGGACAAGCTATTTTATGCAGAAATAATGGCAAAATAATTCTAACTAATGGTCAGAAACTCGGCGGACATGCTCAAAAAACTCATAAAATCAGCGGACAAGCTCAAACAGTGATAAAAAATTGGCGGACATGCTATATTGTACTACAAATATTGACGAACATGGTCACTTTCAATACAATTATCGGCGGACAAGTTCAACTACGCTTTAAAAAGCGGCGGACAAGCACACTAAATGCACAAAAACGGCGGACAAGCTATTTTAAGCAGAAATAATGGAAAAATAATGCTATCTAATGGTCAGAAACTCGGCGGACAGACTCAAAAAAATCATAAAATCGGCGGACAAGCTCAAACAGGTCCAAAAAATTGGCGGACATGCTATATGGTACTACAAATATTGACGGACAACGTCACTTTACATACAATTATTGGCGGACATGTTCAACTAGCTAGAAAAATTGGCGGACAAGCTAAAAAAGATTAGAACAAATATGCCGACAAGTTCAATTACACTACAAATTACATTGAAATTTCCAATTATACTCAAACAGACACGGCAAATTCATACGGTGCAGACTCTACTTCCTCGGGGGACAAGAACAATTACCAAATTCAAACTCTACAGTAACAAGTCCACATTCACTACTCTTTACATTAAATCGCAATTATGCAAAACCCTAAAATCCTAAAGATGGAGTACCTGGTTATCCATATTTGCTACTGTTAATTTTCGACGTGGAGATGACGATGGATTGAACGACACGCCGGAGGCCCGGACGGAGCGCTGTGTTCGACAGAAAAATCGAGAGTTTGAGAGAGAGAGAGAGGGAGAGTATGGGAGGGATGAGTGCCGATGAAAAGAGAGAGAGAGATACAGGGAGTAAATAACACAAATTTTGAGATAAATGGGTCAAAGATTCTCTCCCCAATTTCAATGTCATTTAAAGCGGTACTTTTAACCGCTGGGCAGTAATCACGAGATTTCAAAAAAAAGGGAAAGATATGACATGTGTCAGGGGGGTAAATTAGGAATATACACCAAAAACAGGACAAACTACATGTTTTAAAAAGGATAGAGAAAAAAAGATGTTGCATGGGTCATATAGGCATTAAAAGTACTGTCCCTATATTTATTTATTAAAGTGTCGGTTTTCTAATGAAGAGAGAGAAAGACGAGAGAGAGAAAAATGGCATCATGGGCATGTGACTTTGCATCCCCACCGCCCGAGACAACTCCACTTGTGCCATTTCTTTTTCTACATTCATTCATTCATATCATTTTCCATCATTTGTAGGGTACCGGTACTACGGAGTAACGACAAGTACCCCCACGGTGGGTGGCCGGTGGGGTTCTCTGTTCTTCATCTAATTAAATATTACTACACATTTTTCACAGATTACCATTTATGCATCTGTACTATGATCCGTTAGAACTAGGTTACTATTTTTTTAATTCAAGATTCTTATGAATGCAATTTTTAATTTCAAAATACTATTTAAAATGCTTTTGTACTATGCAATCAGTGGGCGGATTTACGAGAAATTGTGGATAAGTATGGTTTTGCCTTGATTTAAAATTTGAAAATTTAATTTCTCACTGCGGTGTAATGATAAATGATAAGCTGTAATTAAAAGTGTAAGACTTGTCTGCAAGTTGCACTGGGGACGAGGCGTGTCACCGTAGAGTAGAGTACTACTCTTACAACATTTTAGATTTTCTTTATTGCTTCCTCCTGCCACAGTGGATACTTAGTTTAAAAAAGAAATTACTTTTTAATTAATTTTAATGATTTTTTAGGAGCATTGTGTTAATTATAAATAATAAATAAAGTATAAAACATGTTATGTGTGTTGGGTGAGAATCGTATTATTGAAGTTAAAGATGAGTTTTTGAAGCTATTGATTGATGTAATGTTTCTTATTTTAGGTGGTGATGATAAGTTTGAGACGGACAAAAACTAAAAATATAAAGATATTATTAAAATTAGGGCTAATTCCAAAAAACTTCATCACCTAATATGTTTTCAAATCTATAATCATCTTTTATTTTTGTCAATTTAATACACAATCTACTTAATGTTTTCAATTATATCACAATCTTTTATTTTTGTCCATTCAATACGTAATCTATTTAATATTTTCAATTCTATCACAACTTTTATTTTGCAATTTGATACACCACTTATTTTATATTTTCATTTCAATTCAATTCATTACTACTATTATTATTATTTAAATTATTTGGATTTGGATCCCGTCTTTTTTTATAACAAATGGTACAATATATTATTAAACCTATCTTCGCTTCATTCTTGGTATAACTTTACTTCTTCTTTTTTTTATTTTTTATTTTATAACAAAGTTGTATATATATAAATTATAAAATGGATGAAAATAAAAATTGAAAAATTAATGGGGAGTAAATTAAAATTTTTGTTTCATTTTTTTTAAGAATATAATTTTTTTTAAAACAGTAAAACTATCACAGATTCACAATAACTATTGTCAAAGAATTCTCCACTTATTTAATATTATTGTTTTTTTTAGAGTTCATAGAAATATAATTGTTTTAATATAAAAAAATTTATGATAATATAATAATAATAATAATAATAATAATAATAATAATGAATTGAATTGAAAATATAAAATAAGTAGTGTATTAAATTGTAAAAATAAAAGTTGTGATAGAATTAAAAATATTAAATAAACTGTGTATTGAATTAACAAAAATAAAAGGTTGTGATAGAATTGAAAATATTAAATAGATTGTGTATTGAATTGACAAAAATAAAAGGTCGTGATAGATTTGAAAATCCTCAATAAAGTGGTGAATATTTTAGGAATTAACCCTTAAAATTAAGACGACTTTTTGAGGTTATTAATTGATGTAATGTTTTTTTTTTTGGTGGTGAAGATAAATTTGAGATGGACGAAAATGAAAAATAAAAAATAAGTGTAGAGTTGATGGAGTATTTTTTTGCACACCCAAACTCAAAGTTAACTAAAAGTGCATGCTCACATGACATAATTCAAGTGGTAGATGAGAAAGCATAAAGATTTTTTAATTCGCTACATTAAAATTACCTTATAGGCAAATTCATTTGATATCCAAAAACAACCCAACAAGAATGTTGGGGCTAACCAATAAAGTTACGAGCCATATTTAGATGTTGGTTAGGTAAGTATTCTGTAATAAGAGGAGTTGTTATAAACTCTATAAATCATCCGCATGAGGTGGTGAAGGGCGAGCCCCAATTGATAGAAAAAAATCCACAATTCCTAGGGATTATATTGCACTGTGAAAGAAAAAGTAGAAAATTGTATGAATAAATATAGTGAAAATTTGATTGTTCGTAGCCATAGTAAATTAGGTGAGAAAATCAAATTTCTTTCTTTGTCTTTAAAAAAATAAAATTTAAGAGTAAATAGTGATACATTCACTAGCTTAAAAAAATCCTTTTGTAGCCAATCATGGATGAATGATTGGAATTGAACTCAAGGGGGTACTCACTCATTCTCATAACCAATGTTCTTAAGACTAAAGAGTCGGACAGAAAAAGAGGGTTCTTCATTCATGGTTCTCCTTTAGCTGGAACCTCTTAAACCATAAGAATCTTAAGTTAGAATGGGATTTCAACTCAACACTCATTGAATGGGATATTGAGAAGAGTTGTTATTTTGAGAGCAAATACGATAAAAGTTGTACGCTATGTTCAAAAGGGGTAATTATCTATTATTGGCCTCTATGATTGAATCAGTTGAGGGGATGAGAGACGGTGGTTTACCATGCGGTGCATGTATGCAATTTGAGTTCGCTTATCTCCAACTCATAATTATTTAGCTGATACAAAGCTATATGATATTGCCCAATTTTTTCGATTCGACAATTCGATGTATGATTTAATTCATAGATGTTGATAAGATCCATCAGGATGACATAACCTTATTTAGAATTTATAAGATTTGGATAAGGGCGAGGTACAAACTAGGTAAGGCTTACGGTGGATCCCTAGGCACCCAGAGACAAAGAAGGCACCGTAATCGATGAAATGAGCTAATTGCTGCAGTGTATTTGGGATTTAAATCCTAACTTTGGTATGAATTCATACAAATACAGTTAAACAATACTCTCCAAAGGTTCGCAGATATAGTCCAACAATGAAATTTCTGCAAACCACTTAAAACACATCTTGCCATATTCCTATATCAATTCCAAGGGCTGTAGCTTTAGAGAACGCTAATTTTTTTATTTCAATTTTTTTCAAATATTTAAAGTCATAAACACTAGAGCATTATTATTACACACTCAAAGTTAAAATCTAAAATGGTCCAATAGTTTTTTATTTGAAAATTATCCTAAAAATTAAATAAAATAAATTAGTCTTACAATTTTCAAAATTGCTGTCAATTCACTAATTCAATTTAGATTTCGTCAAATAAATGCAATTTTTGTCAAAATTGCAGTCATCACTACAAAGTATTTTTTAGCAACCGAATTTAGCAACGGAATTCAATCAGTTGGTAATTACCAATGGATTAGCAACAAAAATTACATTTTTGTTTTAGCAACGGAATGCCAACGGATTTATTCTCTATTTTAGCAACGGAATTCAATCCATTGGTAATTACCAACGGATTAGCAAGGGAATCATTATATAAATTACCAACGGAATTATTAGTAACGGATTACCAACAGAATTATTTACCAACGGAATTGATTTTTCGTTGCTAAAAATTTACCAACCACCACTTTAGCAACGGAATTTTACCAACGGATTCCGTTGCTAATCCGTTGGTAAGCCAATTTAACAATGGAATTAACGATTTTAGCAACGGAATATTCCATTGCTAAAAAATAATTTTTTGTAGTCCATGGCATACTGCAGTTTTTGTGCCACGTACTACGTGTGCAAATTTAGCAAAATTTTCAAAAATACAACTTCTGGTAAATTTTGGATTAAAAATAATGTAATTTTGAAAGTTATGAAGTTAAATTGAATTTATAACTTTTCTAAAACCATTACTAATAAAATAAAAATTTGTGGGACCGTTTTGAAGTTTAATAAAGTAAAAAAAAAAAGAAAAACTAATAATTAATTATGCATCTTATCATTTAATCTTAAATCTGTATTTAATCCCAATTTTATTAGGAAATTTTTCATTGCATGCAGATGTATTTATTAATAAATAAAAATTATACATTAATAAATAAAAATTTAAACATTTTTTAGTAATTTTTTATTTGCTTTTTTTAATAAAATTGATTATAAAAAAATTATACATTTATTAAGAAACACATATACACTATAAAAAAAATAGGAGTACATGTATGAGTGCACGCGTGCATATGAATGCACATACTATTATCAACTCATTTCGTTATTGCCTCTTTGCTCTGTGGGACAAACTTGTATGAGATTTTTTTATGGTGGGATTATTTTATTCTTTTATAATTAGTTATCACTTTTTATTAAAGAAAATATCACTTTTCTTTTAAAATATTATTACTTTTCATTTATATTATAAAACATTCATGAAATAATTCAATAGTATCATTATTATTATTCATCAATTAAATACTACCTCCTTCCGCTGGTATCCATTTTACTATTCCTGGTGTCCGCTTCAAAGATATCAATTTCCTTTATTTAGTAAAAAAATACAAAATATGACCCACCACTTTCCTCTAATACAACTATGCACTTTATCTATAATAATAATACTTCTTAATACACGTGCAAAAAACAAATAAAAATCTTAGAACTGTCCACGGATAAAAGTATTATGTGAGACATATATATTTACTAATTTATATTCTACGTACACTAAAAGAAATGGTCGACAGTGATGGATTTTATGATGGATTGACGGACTTTATGATCGAAAAGTGCCCGTCACCTGAACATGCGTCACAAAGTGTTTGTGACAGTCCAGTCACAATTAGTGATGGATTTTGTGACGAAAAATATTACTGACGGTTTCTTTTAACCAATATTTGTGACGGGTTTCATTTGTGATGGACTTTGTGACGCCATCACAAACATAAATTCTAAAAAAAATTGATTAGACAAGAATCGAACCTTGTTGCGCTCATGTGAGTGCTTAACATCTCCAGCTGGACTGGCTACTGTTAACCCATTTATATTTTATTATATTTTTACCCCTTATACCTTCTTTAGAATTTAATTGTGTAGATTCGCCCCCAACCAGGTTTGAACTTGGGTGGGCACTAGGCAAGAGTGATTGTGCGCAAGTGTTGAGCAAATTTGGCTAGATGTGTTTTTTATTAGTCTTTAATAAATATTGGATATATTCAATTAATTTGTATTAAAATAACATCAACCAACTTTCAAAATAAATATGGTGGTAATATTGATTAATGTAATATATATTAATATGACAAATAATTATTAAAATATTAATTAATTTATTTTATTATTTATTTAAGATAAATATTAAAATTTTCATAATTAAATTAAAAAATCCTTATAAATTTTAAATTCTCAATCTATAAATAATATCTAAATATATTAATCCCTCCGTCCCATACTTATGTTCACACTTTTCGTTTTCGTTCGTCCCACACTTATATTCACCACCCAAAAAATAAACTTCACATTAACCAACAACCTCAAAAGTTATCTTAATTTCAAAAATACCACTCCAACCTAACACACATAACATATTTTATACTTTATTTATTACCTAAAAATACCACAATACCCCTAAAAAGTCAATAAAATTGGTCAAAAAGTAATTTTTCTTAAACTCTGTATTTACAGTGTCGACGAACTTAATTATGGGACGGAGGGAGTATTTATTTATAAATAAATAATAGGTTAATTTGCATTAAAATAAATAACATTCTCCTAATTTCTCAATTTAATTCTCTTATTAGAAAATACATAATCTTTATATTTTTCTTAATTCAATCACAAACTTTATTTTTATCAATTAAATACACGATCTTTTTTTTTATTTAATCATCAACTTTCCTTTTTATATATATATCTTATATAATACTAATTACGAATACGCTGCTATAAATAACTTTTTAAAAGTATTAGGTGTCGCAACGTGGTTAAATTTTGTATATTTTTTATTTTTGTTTTAAAATCTTTCTACTTTTATTATTATTATTATTATTATTATTATTATTATTATTATTATTATTATTCATGTATATATCTTTAAATCATGTATATCTATAAATTAAAATCACCTTTAATCATATTTTTTTGATTGGTTAAGGAATAGATAATCAATAAAATATATCTAACTTATTAATATTATTATTCATGTACATCTTCAAATTAAATACCACCTTTAATCATATTTTTTATTGAAAATAGATAATTAAGTCAATCAATAAAAATATATCCAACTAATAATTTATTTTTTATTTTTATTCTTTCTTGGTTACAAATAGATAATTAAACCAATCAATAAAAGCATATATATCTTAAAAAAAAACTATATAAATAGAGAAAATATTAATTAATATACATCAATCACGCATACTAATTCTTTAGGGCTATTCATGTTTATCTTCAAATTAAATACCACCTTTAATCATATTTTTTAGGGAGGATTACTACTAGGTACACAAAAAAACCCTAAATTACTATGAGATACAAACATACAAAAGTATTACTACTAGGTACAAAAATATATAGTGATATTCCAATATTACCCCTATTAATGTGCTGCACATAAATATTGTGTGCAGCAAAAGTTCATGTGCAGCAAAGCGTGTGCAGCAAAAAAAGTGTGTGCAGGAAAAAAAAGTGTGTGCAGCAAAAAAATGTGGTGGTTCGGCGGCGGCGGTCCGGCAGCTTTTCCGGCGGCGGCAGTTTTTCCAGCGACCAGTTTTTTTTTTTCTTTTTTTTTTTTGGACGAACAGTTTTTCCGGCGACCGGCTGCCGGAGCTCCGGCGGCGGCGGCGCGGCAGCTTTCCGGCGATCAGTTTTTTTTTTTTTTCCCTGACGAACAGGTTTTCCGGCGATCGGCCCCGGAGCTCCGCCGGCGGCGGCGGCGGTCCGGCAGCGGCAGCGGTGGTCCGGTGGTGGGTGGAGGTTGGGGTTAGTGTTTTAAAGGTATATGGGTTTAGGGGTATATTTGGTATTTTACTTTAATATTTTGTATTAAATAATAATTATTTTAAATCAATGTATCTAGTAGTAATTAGGGGTACAAAGTGTGTACCTATCAGTAATTATTTATATTTTTTATTAGTTAGAATACTACTTTTATTTATTTATTTATTTATTTATTTATTATTATTATTCATGTATATTTTTTAATTATGTATATCTATAAATTAAATATCACCTTTAATTATATTTTTTGAATGGTTATAATAATTCATCCGAGTATTACGCGAGAATCTGAACTCGTATATATATAATCTTAAAAGTTTTATTATTTAATTACAAATTCATCTATTACAAAATATATGACTATATTATTATTTAATAAAAATCAAGACACATAAATATTTAAATTATAACAATTCATACAACTCATTGCGGTTTAAAATTAAAGTAACTCTGTTCTCATAATTATTTTGATTTTAAAATTAACATCACTATACAACACAGTATATTCAATTATTCAATGTAAATAAATTCACAATAAATATTAAAAGAATAATAATTTCTTTAAAAAAAAACCTCTGTTCTCATTATTATTTTGATTTTAAAATTAATATTACTATATACAACACAATATATTAAATTATTTAAGTTTAAATAAATTCACAATAAATATTAAAAAAATAATAATTTCTTTAACA
Organism: Pogostemon cablin; assembly: GCA_023678885.1. Lineage (NCBI taxonomy): Eukaryota > Viridiplantae > Streptophyta > Magnoliopsida > Lamiales > Lamiaceae > Pogostemon > Pogostemon cablin. The sequence goes on from CM042975.1 coordinate 29,639,220, forward strand.
AAAAAAGTAACTCTGTTCTTATAATTATTTTGATTTTAAAATTAATATTATTATATAAAAAATACAATATATTTAATTATTTAAGTTTAAATAAATTCACAATACATATTAAAAGAATAATAATTTCTTTACAAAAAAACATGTAAGTTTAACCTTTTGTTTTATATAATTAAATTATATAGCATAATGTATATGTGTAACGAACAAGTGCAATTTTAATGATTTTTTTTTAAATTGTAAATTGTGACTGACAAAGTTCGTCACAAATGAGACCCTTTACATTGTGACCACATTTTTTCATCACTAATTAAAAAAAATAAAAATAAACTATTTTTGTGACGGAAAAAAGTGTCACAAATTTTTTCGTCACAAATGCCGTCACAAATATCGAGAATGACGAAATTTTAAATGGTCAACTATTAGCCGTCACTATTTTCAAAATGTCGTCATAAAGTCCGTCATAATTGTGATGGCAAATTTTCCATCACAAAAATCCATCACTGTCGAGCAACTTTTTTGTAGTGGTCGTGTTAAATCCTTAAAAGAAATATTGTGCAAGATTTACATGAGGTTTGTCTCGATTGTTTCACTCTTTTTATCCTTTTTTTAGTTACTTTTCATACCCCTTCCTCCTCCTGTAATGATATGTTTTTTCATTTTAATCTGCTCCAATATAAAATATTTCCTCCATCCCGCGTTAAGATTTATATTTTTCATTTTGAATTGTCATAAGTTAAGATTTACATTTCATTTTTTGTCAAATTGGGCCAACACAAAGCAATTATTTATTTATTGTAATTTTTCATTTTGAATTGTCCTAAGTTAAGATTTACGTTTCTTTTTTTGTCAAATTGGGCCCACACAAAATAATTATTTATTTTTGTAGGATCCACACACAACACTAATGTAACTACCCACTTTACATTTCTCTCACCTCACTACACATTAAACTATTATATCTCTTAATTTACGTGAAAAAAGCAAACGTAAACGTTAACGTGGGATGGAGGGAGTATGTATTTTTTTTAATTGGTAAATGGAATCCACACAAATTAATAAATTTATGTTGGCCTCGCACACAACATTAGTATAATTATTCACTATACATTAAAATATTATATCTTTTAAGAATTGATATCTGGTGCACCTGGGTGCAAGCATGCACCCATATGTGTATAACTTTTTATTCAATATTGTATACATGTTTCTTAATAATTGTAATTTTTTTACACTCAATTTTTCATTAAAAAAACTAGCACTCATATGTGTATAACTTTTTATTCAATAGTGTATAAATATTTCTTAATAATTGTATTTTTTATACTCAATTTTTCATAAAAAATACTAACAAAACTGACATAAAATTCGCCAACAAAGTGTATACATTTTTGTTCATAATTATATATTTTTGTTCATAATTATATACGTTTCAAAAGTTGGTGCACCGTATCCTAAAGTGCACCCATAGGAGAATTAGCCATCTTTTAATCTACGTAAAAAAAAGTAAATGCACACGATACAGACGGAGATGTATTTCACCAAAAATATTATATATCTTAGGTTTAAAAAACTGTTTATCAAATACTTTAATCATACAAATGTCATTTTTAATTACTTCATAGATATAAAAGAGTATTATTATTATTATTTTGCAAAACATGGTACTTTTATTTATTTATTAAATAAAATAATATTTAAATAATATATTGGTACAAAATATGAATGAGATGGAGTATATCATTTATTTATGTTGAAAATTATAATAATTTTGAATTTAAGTGTAATGTGAAAATTTTTACTAAGTGTCATTTTTTTTATAGAAGTGAAAAGTTGAAGATGGAATAGAGAAAGTATTTTCTCATATATCTTATGAGCTTCCAAAACAATTTCACACAAGTGTTTTGTCATATGAAAAAAAGTCCACTACTTTAACAAATAAAAGTGTAAATCAAAGATAACCTCATCTGTCCGGTTGATAAGGTTTCCATCTTACTCCCTCCCAAGCAAAAGTTCCCATTTATTTTTTCACGTGGATTAGAGAGTATTATTATTTTATGCGTAGTAGGTAGTTGTATTAGTAATGAGTGGTGTACCATATATTGAGACCTTTTACTAAAAGTGAAAAATGAGGACCTTTAGGTGGGATACCCAATATAGTAAAATAGAGACATCTCTATAAGATGGAGGGAGTATTATTTTTCGACATCCACTTTAACTGCATTCATTTTTCTCTTTTAAAAAAGTGATCTACCCATAATTCCACACACATATACTACTAATAAATTTACTTACTCCCTCCGTCCCGTCCAAACGTCACCGTTTACTGTAACTTTTGTGAGAGCTTTATATAGTCAAATGGTGACGTTTGACTGGGATGGAGGGAGTACTTTATTACTCCATCCGTCCGCTCTCAAGGTATACATTTACTTTTTTGCACGTGGATTAAGGAATATTATTATTTAATGTGTAGTAGATAATTGTATTAGTGAGATGTGTAAGACCCATATATTAAATGTATTAGTGATGTATGTGAGTCTCATGTGTTTAAAGAGTGAAATGTATATATTTGGTGCGGACGCCCAAAATTGCAAAATGTATACCTCCGGCGGACAGAGGGAGTATAAAATAATACTCCCTCCATCTATGGTTAATATATCATCCATGTATCCATTTACCCTTTTATAAAAAATTGTCACTCACATGAACCACTAATATAATTATCAACAATATATAAAATAATAATATTAATTAATTTATGTGTAAAAATAAATTAATATACTCCTTAAATAATTATCAATAAATAAAGAGGGCAAAACTCCTTAATCCATATATAAAAGTAAATACTCTTACGTCTCAAATTCATCTTCACGTTTATTGTAGATACTAGTTTAAGAAAAATTAATTTTTAACTTACTTTTAGGGATAATATAGTATTTTTGGATAATAAATAAATTTTAAAGTATGTTATGTGGGTTAAAAATGTAGTGACAAATTTAAATTTAAAGTATGTTAGAGGGATATTAGTTAGTTATTTTTCTTTTTATGAAAGTATAAAATTAAATTTGCGATGAATCAAAATGGAAAGTGAGAAGTTAAAGTTGGTACAAACTACGTAATTACTTTATCGTATTCTCCCTCCGTCCCACGGTAAGGTAGTTTTGTTTTTTGGCACGTGAATTAAGGAGTATTATTATTTAATGTAGTGAGTAATTGTATTAGTGAGAGTGTAAACCCCATATTTTAATTTTATTAAATAAAATGGGTGAGTCCTATATTTGTTAAAAAGTAAATAAGATCATGGGACGACTAAAATTGAAAAAATGAAGTAAGGAGAGAGTATAAACAAATAGATACCTTATGAAGATATGCAACGCGATATGTTTGAATTATTTGTGGAGAGATGAATCATCTGTTTGTTGGATGGTAAAGATGAACATGGCTAACAGTAATGAGGTGGGGCAATAGTTATTGTTCGATTAAGTTGTACGAACGGTGATGATGAGATGTGACAGCTTATTATATTTTGACCGCAGATTATTATTTTCTATATTCTTTTATTTTACTATTTTAAAAGCAAATTAAGATGTTTTTGGTGGGGGCACTACTGAGTGGATGTGATTATCACTTGGGAAAAGTCCAAATCATGAGAGTGCCTTCAGACAATGGACCATTTACTTATTTTTTTCCATTTCTTAAACAATTTTCTTTTGTCCTTTTCTTTTAAGTCAATAACGTATCGTTATTTAATCTATTTTAAATATATAATTTACTTTTTAAAAAAAACCACCAACCGTACAAAATCAAGAATCCATTCCATAGGAAAATTTATGCTTACTTTTTCTTAATATATGCTTTAAAATTAGGCAAAAGCTTATGCGCCCAGGAGACACGGGAATACGGTCCATGTCCTTATGTGAACACAATACTTCGTCTCTCTATTCTATTTAAACATATGTATTGCTAGGAGGTTTAAATTGTAAAGGAGTACGAAAATTGTAAAGGGACACGGATCTAAATTTGTGTGCCCGGACACACAAGAGACTCGCTCTTAAAATTATCTTTCACGCTTAAGATTTTTATTGAAGGTTCTTTTTGAGGTTAGAATAAAAAATAATAATAATATTTCAAAAAAAATAAAAAAAAAATAATAAATCGATTAAATCGAACCAAGCATTTCGATTCAATCATCGTACCTTTAATACCTTTAATTAATACTTCCTCCGTCCCACAATTTCCTTCACGTTTCTACATTTGTCCGTATCACAATTTTGTTCACAACTTAAAAATAGCAAATATCACTTTATCCAACAACCTCAAAAATTACTTTAATTTCAAATTTGTCACTCCTTTTTCACACACATATCATTACTTTATATTTTTTTATTACCTAAAAATACTATTTTACCCTCTAAAATCAACAAATTTGATCAAAAAAATATTTTTCTTAAAAAAAGTGGTACGGTAAACGTGCCTATAATTTTGGAACAGAGGGATTACCTTTTTAGTGATTTGATTGACATATTTAAGTCTTACTTTATATATAATTGTGAGAAAATTGCATTTAAGGTATTTTGAGTTTTGAAAAAAAAATAGAAATAAAAAAATTCAATGATAGAAGTTGGAAGTTGTAAAGTTAAAATGGCATCCATGAAATAATACTCGTCACAGCGTAAGTATACAATAAAATATTTGTCAGGGAAACCCCGTCTCAGCGTAAGATGTAACCAAACCAAACTGTTCGCGAACTATTCGAGTCTCGGTTTGATTAAATGTTCGTTCGAACTCGTTCGTTAACCTTAACGAGCCAAACCAAACTTTAATTTTGGGTTCGAATAGTTTATCAAACCAAACTCAAGCCTAAGGGTGTTCGGCTCGAAAACTCGCGGACATATTCGTTTATAGGCTCGCTAATGGCTCGCAAACGCGTTCGTAAATTTTATAGTTATTCTTTAGAATTATATATTATTATTTATTTATTAATATTCAATAATTAAATATTTTATATTAAACCACACAAATATGATAATAACTTAAGTGATTATTTAAAAATTTAAATACTTTTTACCGTTTATAATTATATTTTGTTAGTTTGTTTATTTAATATTATGAATAACATTAAATGTTTATAAACGAAATATTCTTTTAATATCCAGGCACAAAATTATTTAAATGTTCATGAAAATATATTCATAAACAAGTTACTTTATGTGTTCGTGAACATGTTCGCGAGTCTTAACAAATAGTTTGAATTCGAGCTCGAGTTCGATATTTTTTTCTTGACGAGTTCGAGCTCGGGCTCGAGTTCGATAATTTCTTAATAAACGATCCTCAAACCTAGTAGTGTTCGACTCGACTCGGTTCGATTACATCCCTAAGCGTAACTGTACAATACAAGTGTGTAAATTGTAATAAGTCAAATAATCATTTGAAACTCTGCCATTTCTTTTCAAATTGATTTTCAACAATAAATATTGGTTTTACTAATATTTCTAGAGAAATAATTCTATATAATTAATCAGTCATTTGAAACCCTGCAACGTTTTCAAATTGATTTTGAACTAATAAATATTGTTTTATTAATATTTCTTGAGAAATAATTCGATATAATTGGGTTTGGATGCACTTGTAAAAGGTATTACTCTTCATAATGTAAATACTATTTTGACAAAAGCCCATGCGCTCTCGGGACACATCGTGTCTTCATATGATCAACACAATTTTCCCCCTCTATATTCTATTTAAATCTATGTATTGCTCAGGGACGGATCCAAAATATAAAAATTGGGGATACGGCATGTAATTATAAAAATATTTTTTATTAACCAAAATATACTTTAAATAAATTAAAACACATAAATTATACTAATTGACTATTAAATTTCCATTGTAGAAAGTAATATAAAACATCATTAATTATTATCAAAAGTGTATTGTATAAATTTATAAGAATTGGTTAAATATACAAAGTTTAAAATAAATGAAGAAAAAAAATAAAACTATATATAATATTAAGGAAAACGTGTTTATACACAAAATAAAATAATTAATAAAAATGAAAAACACAAAAATGATATAAAAATTCATAAAATATAACAATTAAAAAATACCTAAAAGAAAGGCAAAATAAATAATACTCAAAAGGAAAGAAATAATATAAAAAAAAATTAGAAGACAAATTAAAAACTATCAGCGACCTAGAATAGATTAGATCACGTGACCTGAACACTGAAAACCCAATCCGTAGCCACTAGACCTGACATAATCCTTAAAAACTATTGCATATATACATGGTACTATGTTTTCAATTTGGGGGTACAGCTGTATCCCCATGTCCCTAGCTGAATCCTCCTATGGTATTGCTAGGAGCACAGAAATTACAAAGAGCATGGTGTGTCCAAGAGGTACAAGAGTCTCACTCTATTATTTTTCAAAAACTCCATCTCGCAAAAAATTCACTCTTTTCTGTTTTTCCATTCCACAAAGTATTTAATTTCTTTTTTTTTAAATGTTAAAAATACATTTCAATATTACTTATTTTTACTCACACCCCAATATAATATTCACTTTCACCACAACTTTACATACTTTTTACTTTAAATTACCTAAAATTTCCTATTCTTTCCTTACTTTATTCATAAAAAATAAATTTTCTTAAATTTCGCGTACAAAAATATGTAAAATACTTCTGGGATTGAGGGAGTATTATTTTTCTAGATAAAACATATTTAATCTATAATACACAATAATTAATAATACTATAATTATTTTAAAAATAATTTATAATATAGAAAACAAAAAAGAGTCTTATTAGAGTGCACCCGATGCACCTGTAACATCTAATTCGTTAGATTTTAAGAAAATCAATCCTCACCATTAAATTCTAATCAATAACCAACTTTTTAAAATAAGTTATTACTAATATACCATACACTAAAACTGTTAATGAAGAGGTATACCAGGTACACATCAAAATTACCCATAAAAAAGATAACATTTTTAATATAAAGTAATTACTAATAAAAATATATATAAATTAATCTTACGTGAGATAGTCTAATACTCCTCAGTCCTTGGCAAAGGTCTCATTTTCTTTTTGCGCGTAAATTAATGAGTAATATTATTTTATGTGTAGTGGATACTTGTATTAGTAGTGGGTGGTGGGCCATATGTGAAGCCTTTTTACTAAAAGAGAAAAATGAGGACCTTTGAATGGAACATCAAATATAGTAAAATGGGACCTTTCGGTGGGACGGAGGGAATATGTCTTTCATGCTGAAAAGTATAAACGTTTAACAATAAATCCGACTTACAAGTTTATGCACTAAATCTGAAAAAAAAATAAAAATAGTGGCCCATCGCATTGAAAAATACCACAAATTTGAAACTGGCCAAATTGAATTTCGGGCCCGCAAAGCCCAAACCGTTATTCTGACTTTCGTGCTTCGTCATTTATTAAGAATAATTCCCCATATTTTGATTTTATTCAAACTTTTACCTCTAATAGCTAATTTCTACCTGATCATCTCCTATTCATAAACAATTTTGTAAATTCCCTTTAATCTGCATTATCTAAATAAAGAGAAAAAAGAAATACGTGAAGATAAAATCATCATTTTAATCAGTGTTCTTATTTAGGTTGTATTTGGTAAATTTTAGGGGATGTTTGGTTAAATGATATGAAGTAGGGGTGAGTATAAAATTTTTAAAACCGCTTAAACTGCCCGAACCGCACCGCTTCTAACGATATTTTTGCATTAACCGCGATTTATTTATATTAGACAAAACCGAACTGGCATAACGGCGCAATTTCGATTTTTTTATAAAATTACATCGCACCGCACCGCACCGCCTTATATATACTCCTTATATTTACATGTATATATACATATATGTATGTGATTTAAATTTATTTAAATGTTAGAATCTCAACCTATTTAAATTAGAATGGAATAAATCACATGTTTGGTTGGAGGGTTTAAAAGTGCTACAGAAATTTTGATTTCCAAAAAAGGAGGAATCCTTCATTCTTTAGGATTTTGAGTGCTATATGACTCTAATTCCAGTCGGAAATGACACGGACCCATTTATTGAAATGATATAAAATTTTATTAAAATAAAAAATTATTAAAATAATATTTTTTCTTTTTTTATAAAAATATTATAATAAAATAAAATTTTAATTAAAAAATTGAATCAATTCCTAAAGAATTTGATCATACCAAACAACATTAATAATTATGATAGTCATTCCCTAGTATCAACCAAACAATATAACTATGATGGCAAAAGCTCATGAGCCATGGGGGACACGCTGTGTCCCCCATGTGAACACAACTCTCCCCCTCCATATTCTATTTGAACATATGTATTGTTAGGGAGTTTAAATTACAAAGGAGCACGGTGTCCCAGGGGCACAAGAGTCTCACTGAACTATGATAGTCATTCCTAAAAGATAAATCTATTACCATTCCTCACTACTATTACTATGTTTTCCATTTCGATTCCTTCCTTTAAACCAAACACTCCTTTAAAGAATAGAAAAAAGAATCGGCTTAGAGAGGTTTGGAATCAAGCTCATACATCCATTTAAGGGTGTTTGTAGAGGGGTTTGGAGGGTGAGGAATGAAAATGGAATAAAAGTAGTTGTTTGGTGCAATGGAATCATTCCTCTACATTAATCTTTATTCCAAACTTTAGAATTGGAGCATTACTCACCTTTTTTTTTAAAAATAAAATTTATTATTTTAGGGTATGAACTTTACCCTAAATAAAAGAGTACAAAATACAAAGATAGCACACCTATATTACCTCTTATTACAACAAAAAACACCTAAGAACTATAACTAGCCATTTTTCTCTATGCAACTGTTAGGATCTCCACACCAATCAGAGTACCTTATATTCAGATTCAATCTTTTTTTTCTCCACATCCGCCAATTCCATACTTGAGATTTTATTTCATCCATATTCTTCATTCCTCTGGAGCATTCCTCTCCTAACGTAGTATGATACCCATTCCAAACATCATATCAAACAAGCAATTTGATTTCATTCTCATCTATTACCTTCAAAAGATCTCAACCAAACCAATTTGATTTCATTCTCATCTATTACCTTCAAAAGATCTCAACCAAATACTCCGTTAATTTTCTTTTATATTCGCTACTTGTACATTCATTTTCCTTTATAAATATTTATTTAATTTGTGATTTTTTTCATTAATATGTGCTACTGTGTACTTTTAATTCCAATTGAGCAAATTTGGATTAATTAAAGAGTTGGTCTCCTGTGTGCCCGGACACACCGTGCCCCCATGAGAATACAAGAATTTATAATAAATTCTTGTGTTCCCCATGAAACATGTAAGTTTTTGCCTTAATTAAATTTGGTGGTATAAAACATTTATACCATTGCACTGAAATGCACAATATTTTATGATAGGCAAATATGTAAAATGTGCATATTATTACATGACGGAGGAGTACATAATAAAAAAATAAAGTACCAACTAATAAAAAAGGAAGTCATCTAAAGTTAAACCTAGAATTTCCTATTTCAAGAGGGTTCCATCCTTTTTTAAGAGGTTGGATTGCAAATTTAAAATTGTGCAATTTGTCAATCATTCAACTCTTTGAAATAGGGATTGCAATATCCCTTGAAACATAAGCTCGATTTCACTGTTCCACATCCAGTTTCATCCTTTATTTCATGAAATTGGGTGTAGACACATCATCCATGTAAAAAATAGGTAATGTGTCAACACTTCGACCCCATGAAATAGGATTATGGAACCGGTGATCTCCAATCCTTGAACATGTAATCCCATAATACATCAACCAAAATAAGTCATCGTGTCGTGAACTCTAGAACACAAATTACATAAAAAGGCTTCTTCTTTCCCTGGTGAGCCAGAAGGCCACCATTAATAAAGAGGCCTTCTTTAACTAAAAAACCTTTCAACCTACTATAATTACCTGGCTAGAAACTGTTAACACCGTCAAGAATCATGGCTAGGATTGTCCGACACTGGAACCACCACCCATGGGGGCGGATTGAACGGTCGACACAGACATGCTAGGAGAAGTGGGTCCCCTGGCCTCACCGTTAAGTGGGGGTTTGGTGGTGGAGATGGCGGTGGCAAGGGAAATGGGCATGAGACAAAGACCCTTCCCTTGAAGATACTGCATGGCAGCACCCATGTCGTCCTCCATCAGCTTCGCCACCTGCTGCTCCGCCACCGTCATTCCCTCGTCGTTTTGTGATGACGACGCCGTCTCTGCTCCATTTCTGCTCTTTCCCTGCTGTGATGATCACCCTCAAATGTTACACTTTGACAAAAAGTTGGAATCGAACAACCCAACTATTACATTTATAAATAATTTTTTAAATAAGACTCAAAAGGGGTAATATTTATTTATTGATTTTAAAGAATTATATCAAATGACCGATTTAAGTGCTTCTATTAGGAATGACAAAGTTATACTACTCATGATGTTCTAAGGCAGTGTCGTCTACCTAGTTTCACCCAACTTACATATATCATTACTTTCTCTTTTACAACCCATCAAAATAACTTGTAATCAACCCACTTTCTAAAATATACTCCACTCCCATTGGCAAAAGTCAAAACATAGACTCCAAATGAATTCAATGGTTCAGTTATTTCACACCCAACTTCTATTATATACTTCCTCCATCCATCCAAAGAGTCTCTTTTTGTCATTTTCGGCAGAGGCGGATCCAGCTAGGGACATGGGGTACAACTGTACCCCAAATTGAAAATATAGTACCATGTATATATGCAATAATTTTTAAGGATTATGTCTGGTCTAGTGGCTAAGGATTGGGTTTTTAGTGTTCAGGTCACGGTATCTAATCTATTCTAGGTCGCTGATAATTTTTAATTTGTCTTCTAATTTTTTTTATATTATTTATTTTGCCTTTCTTTTAGGTATTTTTTAATTGTTATATTTTATGAATTTTTTATATCATTTTTGTGTTTTTCATTTTTATTAATTATTTTATTTTATGTATAAGCACGTTTTCCTTAATATTATATATAGTTTTATTTTTTTTCTTCATTTATTTTAAACTTGGTATATTTAACCAAACACTCAAAATTATAATATTATAAATTTAAATAACGTTTATTAATTTTAACAAAATTTATAGTACTTAATTCACTATTATTCTTATAAATTTATACTATACACTTTTGATAATAATTAATAATGTTTTATATTACTTTCTACAATGAAAATTTAATAGTCAATTAGTATAATTTATGTGTTTTAATTTATTTAAAGTATATTTTGGATAATAAAAAATATTTTTATAATTACATGCCGTACCCCCAATTTTTATATTCTGGATCCGCCCCTGATTTTCGGCGTCCCACCCAAAGGCTCCTCTTTCTTTTTTACATACATGAGACCCACACATACCCTCTAATACAACTAAAATATGGGGTCTACACTCCCACTAATACAACTACCCACTACACATTAAATAATAATACTCCTTAATTTACTTGTTAAAAAGCAAAAACTACCCTTAGTGTGGGACGGAGAGAGTATATATTATTTATAGATCTCAAATAATAATAAAGGAGGACAATGAAAATGAAATCTTTCGACGGATCCATATCCAGCTCCATACACAGATTAATTCGAAGAGGCTAAAACAGCATCCAATAGCGAAACTTCGATTTTAAGTCAAAAACTTTACACTCTACATGATTTGACTCCATTGTGATTTGACTCCAATCTGTATAATCTAACTCCTCAATTGTTTATTACAACCAAATGTCGTTTTATTTTACTAATTAGTTTAGTTGTATGTAGTTATGATTCAGCTGTATATATTTCGACTCAATTATATATTTTTCATGATTTAATTGAACATATTATGACATATATTTATGATTCGGTGGAACCTTTTAAATCAAGCCACAACTAATTTTCTTTTTGCCATTTAAGACATTTTAAAATTTATCACTATATGACAATAATTTTCATTTTGCCATTTAAGACATTTTAAAATGTATCACTATATGACAATACGGGTATTCAAAATATATACTATATATTAAACCCATTATGATAAATAAAGTTTAACCCTTTTTAAATGCAAAGTGGTGAAAAGTTGTAAAAAAGATGTCTTATATTTACTCGAGAAGAAAAGGGGTTAAAGAAGGTGAGGTGGAACCTGAAAAGTTGCATGCGTGTTAACTTTATTTATTTTTATTCGTTATCTCAATGCTCAAGGATGTCCCTATTTTTGAGAGGGACAACATAGAATCGTGAAGACTGCATCTCTTACTTCATCTATAGAGGAAATTAGTGACAGTAACCGTTTTTATATACGGATTTTAAGAAAAGTTATTTTTATCAACTTTATTGATTTTTTAGGAATATATTGTGGTATTTTAAGTAATAAATAAATTATAAAATATGTTATGTGTTTTAGGTGGGATTAATATTTTTAAAATTAGGATAACTTTTGAAATTGTAACTTACATGTGAAATTTTCTTTTTTGGATGGTAAAGATAAGTGTGGGACGGACGAAAACGGAAAGTGTGAAGATAAATGTGAGACAGAGAGAGTGTTTTTTATTTTTTTTAAAGTCTACTTCTTGTATAGTATAATATAATTATTTTTATGTAGAACTGTTTTATGTTGAAATGACAATAATAACCTCCACACTTAGATCTTAAAAAAAGAAAAACATACTTACCGCATCGGTGTAAATTATTAGATCTTCAATATGAATATTCACGTATATTTAAAATAACCTCTTACATTAATGCGTTCGTATAAATAATTAGATTTTCGTGTATGAATATTTCATGTAAATAATCAAATTTTCGTGTATGAATAATTACACTTTTGTGTATGAATATTTCGTGTAAATAATTTGCTTTTCATGTATAAAAATAAATACTAGTGTAGATTCTCATACACAAATAACTCAGTATTATTTACACTAATGCATTCATATAGCAGGTCACTCGGTTCTTTATATCTAGAGTTGGTCTCTTATGCGTGGTGTGACCGTACGCACAAATTTTTGCCTCGTATCTTTGCACGCGTATGTGAACGTATTAATTGAGAAAAACAACATCCTCACACAAGTATTGTGGACATATAAAAGTATGTGAATATATACTTTTTGTTTTTGATATATGAGTGTATACTGGGTGCATTCGGTGCAAGGGTGCACCCACATGTGTATGACCTTTTATTCTATTTTGTATACATGTTATTCTATTTTGTATACGTATTTCGTAATAATTGTATACTTTTTTCACATTAAATTTTTCATTAAAAAACTAGCATCATATGTGTATAACTTTTAATTCAATAGTGTATACATGTTTTTTAATAATTGCATATTTTTTTCACTCAATTTTTCATTAAAAAATCTAATAATTAAATTGTACTATATATTTTTGCTCTTAATTGTATAGATTTATGTTTATATTTGTATATGGGTGCACCTTATCTTAGGGTGCACCCGGGTGCACACTATAATTAGTCTTGATACATATTTTATTTTTGTAATATTATGATGATGTTAGTACTATAAAATCTTATTATTAAAAGATGCAAAATACTACTCCCTCCGTCATGTTCTTATAGTTACGTTTACTTTTTGCACGTGAATTCATGAATATAATATTTTAATGTGTATTGAGGTGAGAGAAATAATATTTTAATTTAAAGTGAGAAGGTGTATTAGTGTGATGTGTGGGACCATGGTGAGGAAAGTAATTAATTTGTGTGGGTCTCATATGCTAAAAAAGAAAATATAACTATTAGGATGAAACGCCCAAAAAAAAAATATATACATCCTCCGTCTCAGGTAATGAGGGCTAGAAAGTTTAACATAAAGTCTCTAGGTTTAACATAAGGTCTCTTGTCCTCTTAGCGGACGGAGGAAATAATTATTAGGATAAGATAGAGCGAGTAATCCATAAGATGTAGGATTATATTACCTGAGAGGTTTGTTCACCTAGCAGTGGGGCCACAGCAGTAGAACCTCCTAATCTGCTCATGCTAAGAACCTTTATAAAAAAAGGAAATCAAACAAGAATTTTATTGTACCATTTTTACAAATAATAAAATCAAGTTTTCACAATAACAATTTGTCCACAATAAGTCATTTTCATATCATATTAATTTTAATATTTTTATTATATTGTATTCCTAGAAAAGTCCCCTTTTTATCATAATAGGGACATAAATAATACTCCATTTCATCGTAAATCATGGATTACTTTGAGAGAGAAGGAGAGAGAGAGAGAGTACTTTGACTTGGAGCTGTAGAAATTTGACATAATCGATGATCTCATCCAGCATTGAGGCCTTATCTTTCTGTCAATCATAGATGAATCGTCTAAATAAAATATTAATAATTATCATTCACTGAATCACTATTATATGATGTTATATCTCATAAATAATTATTTTTTTATTGCAAGAATTAGTATCTACCTCTTTATTCCATATCCCGAGGATTATTATTCTAAATCACATCATTATCAAAGTGATTAATTTATAACAATTCCCATTAGTCATTATCAGCTGATTATGATTCCTCTGTCATTATAATTCCTCTGTCATCTCCATTTCACTTCCTTTACTTTTATTACCAAACACTTCCCCAAACGGACACGTGCCCTATGTAGCAACCCATTTGATTTCAATACTAACTACACACAAAATAGCACGTGATACTGAATATAACCAGCAACTTCTTCTCTTTAGCCTGGAGATTTTAATTTTCTTTAAGAAAAAAAATAATAAATAAATAAATAAATAAACTTACTACTGACTCTGTTTCATAATTTTTTCTTTTTTTTCGGTGATACAATCTTTTAATCCATTAACCTTAAAAAATATACACCCTCCATTCCGTCAGGTGTTATTTGTTTTTGAATGTAGATTAAAAAGTATTACTCCCTCCGTGTCAAACTCATTATCTTAGTTACGAAGTTTAAGAAAATTTATTTTTTAACTAACTTTATTGACTTTTTAGGGGTATTGTGGTATTTTTAGATAATAAATAAATTATAAAGTATGTTATGTGCATTAGATGTTTGTGTTAAAGTTATAATTAAGATGGACTTTTAGGGGTGGAATTGATGTGATATTTCCTTTTTTGGAATAAGACAATTAGTTTGGGACGGATAAAAATAGAAAGTAAGACAACGAGTTTGGGACGAAGAATATTTTTTAATATATATTGTATAGTAAATAAGTGTATTAATAGAAGAGTATTATATTTTAATGATATATGAATATTATAGGTGGAAAATGAAATCCTCATTGGAGTAGGTCCAAAATCGCAAAATGATGAAACAATTGCTTGAGGAGGGAGGGTTTTAATTTCAGAAACAATGCTTCCACCAAACATATAGTAATAGGAGAACTTTATATTTATTTAACTGAAAATTTCTATTACCATAATAAAGTCAATAAAATTAATAAAGAAAAATAATTGAAATATTTTTATGTAAGCTATAGAGTACTACCCTCCCACCCAAATAACATCATTTTAATATATTAGGCGTCTCATCCAAATTGCAATATTTTCTTCTTTTAGTAAAAAGGGTCCACCAATGGCCCACAACTACCCATCACATCTCTCTAATACACCTATTCATTTTGTATAAAATAATAATACTTCTTAATCTACGTGTAAAAAACAAATGCATCTCTTTAGGCGGGACGGAAGGATTACCTTTTATGTCACTCAAATATATGGACTATAGAGTACAAAGTTTTGGTATGGTTAATAAATTCTTTATTTTATTTTTAATTCAATATATTATTGGTTGAAAATTTTTAATTTAAAACAAATAGTAAAAGAAAAACAAATTAGTAAGTAGTATAATTTCTAAGAATTTAGGGTGTAAAATGAACAATACTAACAAAAGCAGGTAATTATTATGCTCGTGGACGAAGAAGTGAAGGACTGAAAGTACTACCTTACTAGCATTGGGTACTATCTCTTGTAACGACTTCATCCTCTCCGCAATTCTCTCTCTTCTCAACTGCTCACATTTCATTTTCACCGAAACAAAAATAAAATAATGTAAAAATTAATATTCTCACAACAAATTACAAACAAACAGAAGCTGAAATTGACAAAATAAGCAAAAAAAAAAAAAATCATTTCATAGCAAACAGTTGTACTGACTCACTCTTTCGGCAATACTGTGAGGGTCGGTAGCCTGCCCTCGCTTGGCCCTAGGCTTCTGCCTTGCCTGACCCACCACCTCTCCCCCGCCTGCCGTCTCCGTCGCCGCCGCCATGACTCCGAAGTTATCAGACTAGAATCCACAGTCGTCATTTGAATACAATATCTCAATATTTTGCGTTAAAACTGGAGAAAGTAAGGATTCTAAACCTGAATATGATGAAATTGTTGGTGTTGATTTGAGATTTGACCTAGTAATCCGTTGAAGCCATTAAAAACAGGTTTAATTGACGAATCAATTTCCTGCATTTAATAATCAGCAATTAATTCAATCAATCAATACTAAAATTTCAAATTTCTAAAACAAATTATCACGAGCGGCCGCTTACGACGTCGTTGTGATCGCAAATCGGGAGGAGGCCAGTATCGGGTCCGGATGGTGAACGGAAATCATCGGCGGCGGAGAGCATTAACTGCTGCTGAAGCATCAAGGCCTTGGCGGCGGTATTGCTGATCTGTTGCTGCCTCATCTTCGTCGCCGTCGACTGATCGCCGAGATGACCGAGAAGGACGGACGAATGGTCGTCGGCGCCGCCCCATGGGAAGGAGGCGGTGGTGGACGGAACAGAGGACAACATTTTATCCAGGAATTCATCGTGAGACGGCGCAGGATCGAAGTTGCCGCCATGATTGTGAAATTCATGGAGGGATGAGTTTTGGTGGTGATTCAGCAACGAATTCAAATTGTTCATAGCGGAGAATTCTTCAAAGATAATTCGCATAAATATATACAAATTATAACAATAATTAGAATTACGGTGGCAGGATCACTAGCAGGATGAGCTGAGATTTGAAGATATTGATGAGAGAGAGGATCAGAAGTGAGAGAAAGAGAAGAAATTGAAGCAGAGTACTCCCTCCGTCCTGGAAGTATTGACACATTTTTTTTGGGCACGGAGATTAAGGAGTATAATAATTTAATGTAAAGTGAAGTGAGAGAAATAATATTTAATGTGTAGTGGGTAGTTGTATTAGTGGTGAGTGTGATGGGTGTGTGGGTCCATGTAAATAAATAAATTATTTTTGTGTGGGTCCCATATTCTTAAAAAGGAAATATGTCAATTTCTGTGGGACAACCCAAAAAGGAAAGTGTGTCAATATCTTTGGGACGGAGGGAGTATCATATTTGGAGTTTGGGAATTTTGGAGTGTCTACGGTAAAATGGGGACTCAAATATCAGTAGCAATATAAATAGAAATTGATTTGCCTCTCCTCTCTCTGCAAATGCACACACGTGTATATATATAGGCAGACATCCTTTTTCTTTTCTTTAGTCACAACGTTTCTCTTATCTTAATATAAACGTGGACCTCTAATTATGGGATATTATGGATGTTTCTTTCTTTCAATTTCGAGCTTTTATATTTCTCATATCTGTAATTTTTTGTTCATCTTTTTGTGGGGAAATTAAATTGTTTTGAATCAGTCAATTATTGACTAATTAAACAAATAAAGATTTTTTTTAATAAATGTTAATTTATTCTTAAACAAATAAAGATTACAATTAAAATGCAAATATTTTTGCACTTATACGACCTTGTTATATTAATTTTTAATTTAATCTTCACTATGGAATAAAATCGCTACATATTATGACCATATTTATGTAAACAAATAAACCTTATGAGTATATTTTGAGCTTTTGGACTCTCAAAAGGATATATGGACGATTTGCACATAGTATAATATATTTTCTCCAATCAATTTATTTTTTTGCACGTGGATATATTTTTGAAATTGTCGTCTAAAATGGTAAACTGAATACCTTGGTCAAATGTAATGTATACTAAATATTTAAAAAGTAGTCAAAACAGTAGGTAATTCAGATTCGAAACTAACAGGAATAGTGCCGCTCTTGGCCCTTATGTGGTTCCGCCCCATTATGTATATAAAGGGTAATTTTTAAAATATAAGTCTAAATTTTGAAAACAAAAGCTTAAGAAGTTAATAAAGAAACTTTGTACATGCAAAACTAGACTTGGTAAGAAATTTTTGTTGAATGAGTATGATAGCAGATAGCATGTGATTAGGAACAAAGTTAAGAAGAACATATGCTTAAGGACTAAAAATGGATCGGGATTGGTAAAAGTTTGAATCATCAATCAATGAGGAGAATAAAATTAATGTTTATTCCTATAATTTATGCCAAAAGCATGATTTGAGTTCATAAATGAAATTTGTACGAGTACACTTTGCTCATGTTCATGGGTAGGGATGGCAATGGGGCGAGTATTTTTGGGTACCCGGTCTACCCGAACCTTAATGGGTAGGGTACGGGTAGTTGTAAGAAATATCATTAGGGTTTGGGATGTGTACGGATAATGCCTCAAAACCCGCGGGTACCCCGATTATATATATTTTTTAATAAAATTTAATATATTATATAATTTATATATTATAAGATGTTCTATATATTTAATTAATAGTTATAAGTTTTATTTAATCATATTATTAAATATTTATTTAAAATAATATGATTTATATTATATTTATTTTATATTTAATTAATAATAATGTGATTTTTATTATTATAATTATTTAGACAATGAAAAAATATAAATATATATAAAATAAATAAATATTAAACGGGTATGGGTACCCACGGGTATTGCTAAACGGTAATGGGACCGGTACGGGTACCATAATAAATTTTTAAACGGGACGAATACGGGTACGGGTAGTTATTTTTTAATCGGATACGGGTACGGGTACCCCAAAATAAGCGGGTACCCTACCCGTTGCCATCCCTATTCATGGGCATTTATAATCATGGCCATGGTATACAAATTAATTTAGTTATTTCAATTTTTTTCGTGTGTGCATGCACACTTATAATTATATTTAGCCATATTATTACCTATATATACATATATGTATGATGTGTATTATGAAATAATAATTTACATGGAACCATTTCATTTTAACTTAACCAAGTATATTTTTTAAAGGGTGCTCTTATTTGCACACCTCATTCTATTTAATACAAATTCTTTAATTAGAAAATTAAAATAAATATTTTTAAAAAGTCTAAATTACCCTTACTTTATAAAATGCTTACCTTTTATATTTTATATACCGATATATCCAATAAATTCATTATTCATTCTTTATATACGCCCTTACTTTATAAAATACATACCTTTTATATTTTATGTACCAATATATCCAATAAATTCATTATTCATTCTTTATATACGCTTCATAACTTGTGATGTACACTCCTGATGATCATATGACTGCAAATATTGAGAATATTAATACGAAGGTGAAGAAAGATGAGGAAGATATTGACATGGAAAATAACCAAGCAGAATTTATTGATGTGAGTTAAATTATATCTCATGTCCAAAATTTTCAATCTCATCAATCCCCTCATTGTGGTGGCCGCAACCGAGCGCGACGCCTGGAACAAAGCCGGAAGACCCAAACGAGATCGTCTTGGTGGCGAAGTTCTCGACGGTGTAAGAATCGTCACCGTAGGAGGCCTGATATAGACACGTGTTGGTGTGGCAGGCAGTGAGAGAGGGGAGTGCATGCGGACCTAATCTAGGGCCAAACAGAAGAATGAAAGAAGCGAAAGTGGAGAATGAGAGAAAATGCGTAGAAGATGAAAATGGTGTTTGGGTGAAGATGATATCATCGAGAAGTTTGGTAATGGTGGAATCCAAAAGGTTTTAACTTTTTAAAAAGAGATTTCTACGGATGTGTATCTAAAGAAAATTTTAAAAGGGTAAATTAGAATTTTAGGGATGTGTGTATAATGAAAATTAATATATAAAAATAAAAGAATATATGTATATTTAATAAAAAGTGTGTATTTAATAAAAATAGATGTGCAAATAACAACACTCTTTATAAAATTGTTTATAAAATACTCCCTCCGTCCAATTATCAGATGACACAATTTTCCATTTTTTGTTATCCCACCAAAGTTTTCACTTTTTAAAGAAGTATAAGGTCAAACACAATTACTATTTCCATACATTTTATTTACAAAAAAAATTACTCATACCTAACACACCTAACATATTTGATCATTTATTTATTATAAAAAATATCATAATACCCCTAAAAATTATTATTTTTCTTAATATCCATGCCAGAAGAAGGGTGCAAACATTCATGGGACGGAGAGAGTAATTTAATTAGACCGACATCATTTTCCTTTATCAAGCTAGTACTCCCTCCATCTCAAAGAATTCATTACATATTTCTTATTTGTTTGTTCCACGAAATCCATCATACACATCAAGAAATGAAACATTATTTTTTCCGACAATCTTAAAAGTTACTTTAATTTAAAATTTGCCATTCATTTTTCTTACGCATACAAATATTACTTTAATATTTTTTTATTATCTAAAAATACTAAAATACCTCTGAAGTTAATAAATTTAATAAAAAAAATTCTTAAACCTCATAAAACAATAAAATGATAAGCATTCTTCAACGGAAGGAGTATTGCATTTTATTTACAAAATTAAGTTATTTTTAATCAATCTCATACATGAATTTTATCATAAAATGATTTCACATCAGATTTGCACATTCATTAGAGTCTTATGAGTTGTTAATTTAAATCACAAGTAGATTTTATATTTTTACTCCAGTTTTTTTAGAAGAAAATTCTTTTATACTCCATTAAATTACACTTAAATAATTGATGTTAAAGTTCAACTTTATATATACTCCATACTAGAATAATTACCAGCTTATAACGCAGTTACAAAAATTTTATTTTAAATTTTAAAATCATAACTTTATTTTAAGTGTAAAATAGATTCTTATAATGATAATTATTTTTTAAATTTTTTTTTTGTTATAATAATAGTTATGTATGATTATATTAATATTAATCTAATTATATTATGGTGAATAAATAAAATAAATTAATAATAAAACTTGAATATAACAACGTTCTATTAGATTATTAATTAATAATTTTTTTAAATCTAAATGCTTAATTAGGAAGGAAAATTTCCTAACATATAAATATATTTCAAAATAAAATAGCTAATTTAATTAATTGACTTTTCATATTTATAAATATGTGACACTTTAGAATCAAATAAAATAAATAATATTATTTAAATGTATAATAATTTATTAAGTTAAATATAATAAATATTTTAATAATAAAATTAAATATGGAGATATAAATATAATTAATGACTTAAATGTCTTATTTAGCCATTTTTAAAAGAATTAAAACATATTTGAATTGAGTAAATTAAGATTTATTAATTAATTTAAATAATTATATTTATTATATTATGACTATGATTCTTTTTTTTTCATTAACTTAAAATCTTAAATTATTTTTATAAAATAATAATTATACTAAATATCCATTAAGGATTTTTTAAATAATTCTAATAACAATTAAATTATTTTTATAAAAATAATAATTATGCTAAATTTTTATTAAAGAGTATTTTTATATATTTTGGAAAAATAATATAAAATTTTCTTACAAATTTAAGTAAAAAACATTCATTATTATTAGAGTAATAGAAAAAGTATTAATTGAGTAATTATTATTGAACCAATAATATGACAACACATATAAAATAAAAATTTGCAATTCATGAATAAGTGACACATGTGTTTTTTAAAAAATTATATAAGGCAAGTACTTCACAATTATATGTATTAAGATTTATTTCCTTCTCATTAATTAATGTGTTTGAATTCAACATTTCACCAATTCACCATCACTATAAAATAATTATTGAATTATAACAAAATAGAAAATAAGATAAATTTGTGCTACCATTACACAGACACAAATTAACATAGTCAACTTCTCACTAACATTAAATAGATAATTTAATAAAATACAACATGATAACTTGGAAACACGCTTTATGGGCATCTATAGCAAAAAAAATGCAGGCATATTCTGCCAACCATAGCTGCTCTAAAAGCGACACAATCAGTTTTGTACCGTTATTAGTCCTTCTGTCTCACAAAATTTATGTATATATTTTACTTTTTTTGTTGTTATGTATAAATAAATTGACACATTTTTAAAATAGAAAAAAATACATATAATTATATAAATGGACTATTCTATCCTTAAAAGGTTGACACAGAGAGTTAATAGCATTATTATTTAAAGTATTAATTCCTAAAAAAATCACCATCTTATTAAGAGTTTTCAAATCTATTACGATCTTTTATTTTTGACAATTCAATACACGATCTATTTAATATTTTCAATTCTTTCACGAACTTTTATTTTTATCAATTTAATACGTAATCTATTTATTATTTTCAATTCTATCACAACTTTTATTTTTTACTATTTGATACACCACTTATTTTATTTTTTCAATTTAATTAAATTCATTATTATTATTATTATTATTATTATAAAAGTAGAACTATGTAGTTATTAATTAATAGAATTAATACTCCATCCAAATTTTTTATTTTTATTTTTAAATTTAAATTGGTTACTAATTAATTTCCTTTGCCATAAATTTTATTTTCAATAAATAATTTTATTTATATTATATTTTTATTAGAGTTGTGGATTTACTATATAATTATATTGATAAGTTCGAACAGAAATAATAAAATATATATATAATAATAATAATAATAATAATAATAATAATAATAATAATAATAATAATAGAATTGTATTCGTTATGGTTAAAAATAATTTTACATAAAGGTCGACCAACTAAGATAATTTTTTAATCTCATATTAATTTACTATAATAACAGGAAAAAAATTTATGAAATAAATGATCGATCGGCTTGTGTGTTTTAATTAATTTTTAAATAACTTTTATTGTTAATAATAATAACACAATAATAATAATAATAATAATGAATTTAATTGAATTGAAAATATAAAATAAGTGGGGTACGAAATTGCAAAAATAAAAGTTGTGATAGAATTAAAAATATTAAATAGATCACGTATTGAATTGAAAAAATAAAAGTCGTGATAAAATTAAAAATATTAAATAGATTGTGTATTGAATTGACAAAAATAAAAGATCGTGATAGATTTAAAAATTCCCAATAAGATGGTGAATTTTTTAAGAATTAACCCTTATTTAAATAACACAAATTTATGGAACATTCTATCTTAAAAAGTAAATTGTGTCAAAAAAAAGTGTCAATTACTGATCGAGATAGAGAGAGTACATTTTACGGGGGACTGTAAGAAAATTCTTTCGATTAATCGACAATCATACAGTGAAATTAAGTTTGATTTTTATAATAAACTAGTATGAAACCCGCGTGCTACGCGGGATCATAAGTTTTTTTTATATTTAATCATTTTTTTATTTTAATAAATATTTATTTAATCAAAATATAATTATTAAAATTTAGTAAAATTTAAATCTAACTCAATTACAAAACTAAAAAGAATTATTGGATCATAGAACTTAATAATAATAGAATAAAAATACTAATTTTTAAGATTAAAAAAATTAATTTAGAAAATACCACTAAAAATTATCAGTTTGAAATGATGAGATTGAGAAAGACATTACATGACCAAATTTTATAAATGTTAGATTAAATAATCAAAATTTAAGCAAAAGGACGAATATAAGAGCTTGTTGAATTAATTTTAAGTTTTATTATGTAAATTCTATAAGTAAATATGTGTATATTAAAAATACAGGGCTAAAATTGGTATGCCCCGGGACACCGTGCGTCCAAATACTTTTTAATATTAAATAATATATCATTTAGTATAAGAACGTGTATCCTTTATACAATATATGCAGATTCAAGATAATAACAAATGTTAGTACATGTAAACCATAAAATTTCATTTATAATTAATTTTTGAGTCACTTTAATTTGATCTGGTAGGGGCAGAAGAATATCATCCCTATCTCTCAATAGTTTACACACTTATTATTTTGGGCCTTCACACAAAAGTTTACTTCTCTTAAAAAAAAAATAAAAAAATCAAAGGGTAGGTCTTGCGTGAGATCAATTTACACCTTTTAAAGAGTCAAGTCTCTTGTAAATCGAATTAACGATGTAAACCTTATGATCCTCTCTAATTTAACTCTTGGAATAACTAAATATTTAGTTGAGCTTTCTATAAATAATCTTGCAATAACTAAATATTTAGTTGAGCTTTCTATAAATAATATTTGTATTATAGAAATAACTAAATACTTCATCATAACTTTAGTTGAAATTTCTATAAATAATATATTTTGATGAATAGTTTTCTAAAGAAAAATTTAAATCATCAGCAAACTTTGATAGTGTTTATAAAACTTCTACGTTATACCAAAAACTCAATTATTAATTATGGAGTAAACATAAAAGTTAAATTACCATGTAAAAATTAACATTCGCCTAATCCTTACAACCATTCACATGTAAAGCAAATAAAAGAGAGAGAACTGGTAGACCAGAGTAAAGACTCTTAGTTGCTATTAGAATAGTTTGCTAGGAGCACAGAAGTAAAAAATGTTAGCCCCTCAAACTTGCATTTATCTTTATATACTATTAAATCAACATACAAAAAATGTGCTCATATACTCAAACATATAGTTAACCCCTCTAACTTGTATTTATCTTTATATACTATTAAATCAACAAACAAAAAATGTGCTCATATACTTAACATGTACTCTATTAAATATACATTTACAAAATTTGACATCGTATTTTCTTAGTTAGTGATAAGTTTGTAAGTTTACTCATCTAATTTTATCCAGCAAAAATGGATACATATCACTCTTTATTGGAAAAGCCACTCCATAGAAATATAAACTCTGAATCTTTTCAAAATATCTCGAAATCGATATAAAACTCCACAGATAAAAATAGACATAAAAACATGTAAATTGCAATTACGTAAATTCAACCCAAACAAATAATTTTATTTGAAGTATTTGAAAGATAAAGAGAATTAGGGAGAAATTTGTCACTCAATTAAAACAACACAAATTAGTATAAACAATAAAGCACAATAAAGTTACTCAGTATTTGACGTACACCCAACACACACTTACCTCCAAACTAAAGTATTCACTTGTTCACAATCTCCACTTCATGAATGTCTAATATGGATAGAATACAACACACACAATCAACAAAGACAATCTTTCTTTAACAAAAATTGTGAACTTGTAACAAAGATCAAATCAGGCTATTACATTTCATGAGTCTTTTTCTACTATTCATAAAGTTAGTTATCCTTTTAAAAATCAGTTTACTTTCAAGTTTAAAAATCCAAATGAGTCTACTCGACAATCGAATCCAAACTGCTTACTGGCAGAGAACACATGTACCTGAAGACAGGAAAATCTAGTGATGAAAGTGGATAAAATGATGAAGAAAAAGATGGAGAGAATTTGAGCAAGAAGAGAATATTAAAATCGTGGTAGTCATGTTTGGATTAAGGAAAAAAACACAAATAATTCTCAAGACTAAAGAGTTAGCACATTATTCCTAAGTTATACCAACTTTTCAACTTGTAGATAGAGCAAGTTTTTTTTAAAACACATGTATTTGAAATAGATAACAACCAACAATGTGAAGCTGCATCATCTGAGAATGTCATTGTTGGTTTATGAGTGGAAACATAATTAAAATTGAGTATATCAATGTATGAGTAGTTGCTAAAGAAACTAGCCAAATAGATAAACATATATTACTACTGTTACCTTAAATACATATGGGAAGACGCCTTCATATTCAGCACATAATGAGAGCTTATCAACCACTTGGTTACTACATGACACCAAGGGAGGCAATGGCATCCAGGCTCTACAACACTATAAAATTTACTCAAACATTCCTTCATATATTTATTCGGCCAGACAGAGAAAAAAGACATGCCTGATATCATCAATGTTGCCAATAAATAAATGCTCTCCTACCAGCGATCATATGTCAATTCAATTAGGGAGAATAAGTAATCTGCCGAGGAAAAGCAAAAATTTCAGAGGACGGAGATTGTCACATATGCAGATATAGTTAATTTTGAAAAGATATTTATTAAAGAGAAAGCATGAATGCTTAAAGTAGATGAAGATTAAGAACATAGGGACATTATCCTACAAAACAGATTATATGAACAAATAAATGATATTTTAGGCAACAAATGAACTTCACAGTGAATCAACTCACCTCTATAAAATCCTTGAAATCACTTTTGTATCGATAAAATCCTTGAACTCACTTCTAGAAGCAAAAAAAATAAATCGATTCTCTATAGAAAAAGAAAAGACTTGAGATTGAACTCATAGAATTTTAATAATGAAAACATACACAATTACCATGGCAAGTTGTTGGCTGGTAATCTCGATATGATTATATACGCACACGATTTCTATACAAATTCTCACTTTTTGTTGCAGTATATGTCATAAATGCAGATAAAACATTACGAATATAAAACTAAAGGAATAACTTAATCCATTTCACAAAGTTTCTTCCTATCAAATGCAATAAATTTCATTCTGGCAATTCATCAAGCAGTATAGCTACATGAATTAGAATCGCATTTCACATATAACTTATTCCTATTGAAACCATAATCGAATAAACAGTGGTTGATTGAAGTGCTAATCATCACGTCTAACTAATCATAATAAAAAGAAGGAAGATGATCAATAGAATTCCAATCACGTCCATACTAGAAAGAGACCTTCGATAGAAGAGAATGAAACGAATTGGTGAATATGAACACTGGAGAAGACATTGGAGGACGTCGTGCTTAAAATTCTACATTAAGAAGGCAATGAAAGGAATTTCATTAAATCCTAATTAAAATGAGGGTTTTGCATTAGAAAATAAGTAAATGATCAATTAATTACGACAAAAAATTGATTTGCATTTGAAAGTGGAATGCTTAAAATTAAAAAAAAAAGTTTAAAAATCAAGAGCTTGACACGTGAGATTCAAATGCATACGAATTTGACACCTCATCCAAAAGAAACTCTTGTTTAGTAGATTAAAGATTAATGACATAAAATAAATAAATAAATAAAAAGTTGGGCCCTGGTAAGTTACCCATCTTTTTTATGCATTAACTAGAATAAATAAAGTTGACTCCAATATCAACTATTGCATATGGAAAAAAATCTCTTGACTTTGTTAATTAATTGTTGTAGAAAAGCTAACAAAATTGATATGACATTCTTGAACAGAAAAGGATAAGCTTGGCATATTTTGAAGCACTTTAATCATAAAAAGATTTTGTTAAACATCTGATTCTAATGAGAAAGTTATGTTATGTCAAATTTATATTTTAGAAAAGAATAAATGTATCATTGAGATTCAACAAGTGACATCCCATCCTTTTGAATTATCATTAGAATCATATAACCTTTGTCTTGCCAACTGTGATTTTTTCTTGGTGGCGTTTTCCAAAGAATTCAATGATTTGGAGTCCGATTGTGGTGTAGCTGGTATACCTGGACAATCTTAAACGTTATATTAACTTTTAATATAATATACATCATTAAATATAATAATATAGTTAATTAAAAAAAAAACTCTACCCACTAACATATTTACACTATAAATATGGGTACATCAGTGCACAGGTGTACTCTAGAATCATCCGTAAAAATATTATTTACTGTAAGCAATTTGTCACTAGATTGATATGTCATTTTAATAATAATAAATTATTAAAAAGATAATTGAAAGGCAGGTTAAATACTATATAGAAATTCAAAATAGTTTTAAAATTATTTTAAATAATTTTATGACTTCTAATCCTAAATTGGTTTAAATATATTTTGAGTCCGAATAAATAGGGTAAAAAAAGAGAAAGAAATATATGCGGTGAAATTGTTGCCTGGTTAATTTTCATAATTTACACAGCTCAACGTACTATTTTAGAATTCGTCTTCCATAACACGATCTCATACAAATATTTGCAAACACAACTTATTATAAAAACGGGAATAAAATAAAAACTGTGCACTTCCCACGTGATATCAACTCTCTAATATTAGTAAGAACAGTTCCTTTTGTTTGATTCATTTGCAAAAAAAACAACCTCTTATGATACAAACACATTAGTCTCTCTTTCAAATATGCAAACACTAATTAGTACATTGTGATTACTGATTTGTATATATCCAAATTCGGGGCTATTTTAGGGTACACCTAATACACCAGTGCACCCAAGATTTTATAAGCTAAAAATATAAAGTAGTGGGTGAATTTCTATTTTAATTTTTTTTATTATTTAATATAATTAATGGTAGAGATTGTATTATGGTTTAATCTAACGATAGGAATCATTCAGGTACACCGGTGTCACAGGTGCACCGAAGTTAAACTCCCAAATTCGATATTCTATTTTCTAACAAGAAAAAAAAAAAAGAGGGAGGAGTGGACTATCCACATTTCACAATTCACCCTGTTAATTGCCCAAAATAATACCTTGATCCAGAGCAAAACTACATGAAAACACTTTTAAAACCTGATCTGTGGTCCAGTGACAGCAGCCCACCAGCCCAAGCCAATAAAAAATAAAAATAAAGAGAGAGAGATCAGCCTAGGTACAATTTTGTAGTGGGCTGTTCTCTCTCTTTTTCCGAGTGTGAATGTTAATGTAGAATATACAATGAAGAAATTAGAATAACTTTTTATTGGAGGGAGTAAATTAACATATTTGTGGAGAAAAAAAAAAACTACAATGATGTATGATCCCAATATTCTGAATGATATAATCCTCAAATTTGACCTTGTTGAACATAATTAGGTCCCCTTGGCTTACGAATGAGTTGTATATATTCATCTTTTATTATCTGTAACATTAAGTTAAACATGAGAATTCTTCCATTGTATATGCGTTACATTAACAAAAACATACAACTAAGTCTATTTATTTACTCAAATAATATAGAGAGTAAGGAGTCCTTATTTAGCATAGCAAATATATGATAGGATTGTTGCCACTCAATCAATCGGGCTAACCCATTGTGTAGGTAGGTGTTGGCAAGTTGATCACAGTGCTCTTCACCTTTGTCATCATGTTTATGCTGTTTGTGATACCTTGAGACCCGATTCCGCTGTCCTTAATACCCTGTCGTAGAATCAGGAGACGCGTGCATTAAATGACATCATCGGTTAATAAGTATACGAATTAAAGGTTTTAACATAAGACGAAACATCAAATTGGAATGGGGATCCAGGATCTTGGACGTCCTGTTACTTTTGGTGTTATATGAGTTAGATGAGTGACACGTATGCGAAGAAAAAAATCTCAACCTTTCCCCTTAGGATTAATTTTTAGTGTATAGATAATTTTATCCTACGTGTCAATCATCTAACGGTTTGTAACAAGAGATGTAACACCAAAATGTAACAGAAGATCATAACCGGGGATCAGACCGGTAGGTTAGAAAACCTACCGGTCGGTTTGTTTCGGGTTTAGGATTTTGCGCCCGACAACCCGGAAAACCATATGCTAGTCTTTTAGCTCAAGAACATTATGTTCAGTGACATTATTAGAAATTTGTGTCAACCTGGAAAGGGAAATGATCAGGGCCACGAGCCGGAGCCGAGTTAATTTGAACCGTCCCCGTCTCCATGGCATCGCTGATCAGCATCGCCTTATTGATGTCTTTGGTGAAGATACACCCCTGCAACTCAGTCGAAAACCAACTGAGATTTTGGACTTAAACAATGCAACTTTGCTAAAGAAATGTGTACCTGGAGCCCAAAGTTGCTTGCATTGCAGTGATGAATCCCCTCTTCGACTGAGGCGATTCTAATGACCGGAAGAACCGGACCGAATGGCTCCTCCCACGCGATCCTCATGTCGGGTCGCACGTGATCCAACAACAAGGGCCATATCAGGTTGCCCTCCCTCTTGTATTCCTGACAGAAGGTTGCTCCCTTCTGTTTAGCATCCATGACTAGTCCCTCGATGAAGTTGGCCGATGATTCTGAAACGACGGGCGTGATATCACAGTCGTCCTCGGGCAGGCCGACCGTCAGCTTCGCCAACTGCAACTTCACTTTCTCAACGAGTGCATCCGCTACAGATTCCATCACTAAGGCCACCTTCACTGCTGTGCACCTCTGCCCACTGTTACATGTCAACATTTATCAATTGATGCTGTTCCAACAAGGAATATCCTTGTTATATACTAGGAATTAATTCTAACTTGTAATAAATGTAGTACCTGTAAGAGAATCCACCTTTTACAATGTTTGCAGCTACTAAGTCCAAATCAGCATCCTCAAGGACAATACAAGCATCTTTTCCTCCCAGCTCCATCTGTAGAGGAATCATGCTTGCTTTCTTCGAAATTGCAATTCCGGTGTCACCGCCTGTGAAGCTGCGTCGTATTCAAGTTAGGACGCAGTTTCAACGAGGCATAGCTAAAACCAAAGCCATGGTTTTACCTTATGCCGTCAACTCCCGGATGCATCGTGAGAAAATCACCAATCTCGGAGCCTTTCCCCGTGATGCAGTTGATAAGCCCTTTAGGAAATCCAGCTAAGTGAAAACAATGCACCATATGGAGGCAAGCCACTGCACCCTATAAGAAAACGAATATAAATCAGGACACTAGTCGAAACTAAGCAAATCTCAGGTGGCACATCAGAGTGTTTGGTTCACATTGAGTTAATAATACTCCGTGAGCCTAAAAATTTTACTAAAAATAAGGGAAATTAATGAAACTAATAAAGAATTAAGACAATTCTCATGGTTTTTCCTTGTTTGACATTTTTAAACTTTATTAACTCGCCTAATAAATTAATGAACCAAACACTTTCTGAAAGTACCTGAGTCGGGGGCTTGAGTACGAGAGCGTTTCCGGCTATGAGAGCCGGGGCAATCTTGGAGACAGCAAGATTGACAGGGTAGTTAAAAGGAGGGATTGCAAGAACAACACCAAGTGGAATCTGTAATATTAGCACCAAATTCAGACACACAGATCATCAATCCATTCTTATTACACAAGTGCATTGGTTGCCTCACAACAAAACAGAACAAACAGAACCAACACAGAGGAAGCTAGAAAAGACCTTCGAGACGAGGCAGTATTTGTTCCTCTCGTTGCCCGGAAAGCTATCCGATACGAGGAACGTACCCTGTCCCAACACTCTAACACCTTCCTCAGCACAATACGAGACCAAATCTCCCGACCTCACAACCTGCATTGCTCTCACAACATCTAAACACTGAATTCCAAGAAACTAGACATCAAAAACTACACACATATAGCATGAAAACAACCTCAGTGACAGCATCCTTAGCTGGTTTAGCAATTTCCTTAATCAAAGCCTCTGCAATAGGTGACCTGTATTCTTTAAGGATAGCAGCAGCCTTGTGAAGCAACTCTGCTCGTTTCCATAGCGGAGTTTTCGCCCACGATTTTTGAGCTTCTTTAGCTGTTTCCATCACCTTATTAACCTCTTCTTGAGTGCAAGCTGATTCAATTAACCATGAGTTTCACAAGAAATCAAAACATGGTATGATCAAATACCATAATGTAATAAATTAGCAACCCCATCTTGTTTGTATCGAAAAATTACACCTCCATAATCATGTAAACAAACCCCTTTTCAAGAAACCACATATATCACAATTCACAACATTCATTGCACACACACACATAATGTGTGTGTTTATATTGAAATTGATTGTATATACCTTGAACCTTGTACTGAGTTTTCCTCGTGGTGGGATTCACAATCCCAACGGATTTCCCAGAAGAAGAGGTCTTCCACTCTCCATCTCCATAGTATTTGAACACATCACCATCGATGATCTCAGAGAAAACACCAGAGCCCGCCATTGTGAGAGCTCCAAACAACCCCTCGGACACAGAAATTGGGTGGTTAGAGAGAGAAACCTCGTGGAGAACACGCGCAGTGAGGATGTGAGAGTTTCTTGGAAAGAGGGGTATGGTAGGATTATTGATTGTCTGATGCGTGTTATAAATACTGGATTTGATGATGGGTGAAGGCAAACCACATGATGATATTCCATCCATGGAGCAATTAGAGACATAGGTTTTCATTACAACATTTGACAACATTTTTACGAAATGGCCACAGATTTTGCCTCTGGTGTGATATATCGATCTCCCACGTTTTTTTGGTTGATCTGCCCACCCTAAGATACACAGATTTATTTATTCCTGCATGTATGGTTCTATGAAGTAATAATTAATTAATGAAGTAGAAGAAATTGTTTGTGTAAAAACAAAGAACAGCATCGAAGTTGGAGTAATGTCGGAATAACACACATTAAACTTAATTGTGTTCTGTTAACTGATTTCTTGAAATGAAAATAGTAATAATCGGAGAGTGTGTGTGGTGACGGAGAAAAAATGGTGTTTTGGGGGTATAATTAATTTAACTAATAATACCTTATGAATGCATAATTTTTTTAGTGAGACTTGCGCCCACGGCACACTGTACGCAATTAAATTCAAAGTACTATTTAATATTATGGGTAAGGGTACATTATTTTATTTTAAAGTGTATACACTTTAATTGGTAAGGATACACTTTAATTACTAAGTGTACACCATTTTGTTCTAAGGGTATATACTTTTTATTTTTTTATTTTTTTTTTCAAAAAATAAAAAGTACACATCTTTATATTCAAAGATATACAATTTAACACAAAATTCTAAAGTCGCACGGGCACACTCCGTGCGTCAGGTGCACACAAGTTTTTGCCTAATTTTTTTATATTAATTTGATTTTGTTTGAATTTTTAATACTCATTATATTTCAATTACTTTTTTATTAAAAAAATAAAACATTTAAAACAAAATATTATAACATTTTGTTTGTCTTAGTGAAAAGAGACCAACTTTGTTAATATTGAAGCTCATGTATGTATTTGTTACTTTTAGCCTATAAAATGCAAATAGCGTAGTTGTCTAGATTAAATTAAAGGAAACCATATATATATTGGATTCTCTCACAACCAAATAATCTCATCTAGTACTTTTTAGGGTTTTCTTATTAATAAAATTAATTTCATTAGAGCATTTCACAAAAATTTATGGGTTTTAGCCTTTCGGGTAAAATAAAATGGCGAAAAAACTTGTGTGCCAACGGGCAAAGTGCGCATGATACGTCCAAATACTCTTTAGTATTAATTGAGTATATCCTTAGTATACGAATGTGTATACTTTATTTTCTTAAAAAATAAAAATCAATGAAAGACTGAAAGTGTATACTCCTTAATCTACTAAATGGTTTACCCTTATTAATTAAAATATATATTCTTTATAACAAAATGTTATATCCTTAGACATTTTGTGCGCATGAAAACACAAGAAACTAACTCAAATTAAATTAATCTAGTCGAATACTTCACGTTTACTATTTTATGTTGTAAAAAAATTTAAATTTTTAATCATAAACTTTTACTTATCGAGTAATTTTATATTTTTAAATAATAAATAAAATATATTATTATCTTATTAAAAATACAACTTAAAATAGGGGGACCTGCTGCTGCGGTTACGTGGAGCCAAACTCGTAATATGAGATCGAATGTAGTTACCATTTTACAACCCCTCATCGAATGGATTAGCTCATTGAGCCACTATGAGCTCGATTCTCTTAGAATATAATTCCCTCCGTCCATTTTTAATATATTATTTTTCGAGTCCACTTCAAAGGTATCAATTTTCCTTATTTAGTAAAAAAAATACACAATATGGCCCATCACTTTCTTCTAATACAACTACTCACTTTACATATAATAATAATTCCTCTTAATTCACGTGCAAAAAGTAAATGGATACCTTGAAATCGAACGGAGAAAGTATATATTCTAACTCCTCACTAATCAAAATTTGGAGTATAAAGAAGATGGAGCGAGTATGTATAGAACATATATAATTAGACTATTAATAAATATATTTTATCTTTATAATAATCAAGTTTTAATAATAAGTAAACCCGTATCATAAACCGTATTATTAGCTCATAAATAAATAGAAATGAAGGCCTCCAAAAACCTCCTGGCCACCTCGTTCGTGATTGAATATTTGCATGTGTTTCTTGCATGCGCTTAATAATTCGGAATTCACTTCATAAATTAAATTTTCTATTTGTACTTTTAATCAAACTACAAAATAGATTTTTAAAAAAGGCATATTTTGCGGGAAAAAAGAGGGCATAATTAATTTTGCATTATACACTATACATTTCTCTATATAAAATAATAATAATAAATAATAAAACAAAAAAAAACCCACAAATTTGCAAATTAATTAGTTCATTTGTATCTGATATATTTAACCTGAATTTATTATAAATAAATGGGGAAGTGTATAATTAATTATCTAACTAATTCAAGCTTCATAATTTAATTATTGAGAGCGATTAGTTTAGATGGAGAGTTATTTAGTCTATACTCTATTCTGTCAAAAAATAAATAAAAAGTCTATAGTCTATTCACCAGACTGAACCCAATTCATGAATACAATTCGTTGTAAATTTATTATAGTATACCAAATGGAGTACCAATTTTTGCAAAAGAATAAGGGTGGTTGTTAATTTATTATTATACAAAGTATTTATTGTATTAAACTAAAAAATAAAATGAAAAGATTTGGTTCTGTTATAGCTAGTTTAATTATTAGTTTGTTCATCCAATAAAATGCGTGTCATGATGTAAGATTTTTTAATGCATTAGAATCATACATAGCAATTGAAATAACATGAACTTACTATTTTTTTTAGGTGTGTTTACTTTTTTTTTATACAATTATATTTCTTTCAAGTGTTTTGGTGGGTTCACTTTATTTTAAGATTATGTTGCATGAAATCATTTTATACATTTATAACAAAAATGATAAATGAATACTAATTTATCTTCGGTACACCTTAAAAATTAAAAACAATATAATCACATTTTTTATTTAATTAAATATTCACTTTGAAAGTGTATCAACTTTGTCGGCAAAAATTAATGAATAATAATACATGCTTTTTATTTTAAATTTATGTAAATATAGTATGTGTAAAAGTGTATTAATTTATCTAAAATGTGAAATATAGAGAGAATGAGTACTATTTGTAATTGAGGAGAGAATGTATAAATTGTGGGTGAATCAAAATTTAATAGAGTTTATAAGTGTATAGAGTGATGATCTTGAAAACCTAGTTGTAGATTTTTTTTAAAAAAAAC
Source organism: Pogostemon cablin (assembly GCA_023678885.1). Lineage (NCBI taxonomy): Eukaryota > Viridiplantae > Streptophyta > Magnoliopsida > Lamiales > Lamiaceae > Pogostemon > Pogostemon cablin. The sequence goes on from CM042975.1 coordinate 29,674,622, forward strand.
CAACAAATGGTATACCACCTACCACTAATTCAAGAAAATTAATCAACGAAATCCAGTCATTATTTATTCTGTATCTAAAGACCTATAATAACAGCAATGTGTTAACGACAAATAGGATCCTAAATGACAAAATCTCCATCATTATTATTCCACTTTCTATATTACTCATCTTATTTTTTTTTTCTTTTAGTTTACATAATTTTATTAGTTTATTATTAATTAATTACTTAAAGAAATTAAATACTCCATGTCATAAAACCAATGTACATGTGATACATACGATCCAAAGAAGTGGGAAGTAGACATTGCATCACAATCAGTATAGTATGGGATATGCCGTCAATACTGGCAACAATCCAAGAATCCAATCTTAATTCTTATCTTTCCTGCAAACACAGGATGGGACTAGCCATACCCCTACATTAATCATCTTCATCTTCAATTCATCTCCCCCTATTTAGAATTCTCATGGAATTTGAGCTCGACTAGTCGAATGTGTGAGCAAACGAGTGTTGATTATGTGGAACGAATAAATAGTGATGGCTTTTTATATACTCTAATATATACTCTTTCCATTCCGGTCAAAGTGTGTTATTTGTTTTTTGCACGTAGATTAAGGAGTATTATTATTTTATGTAAAATGGGTAGGTGTATTAGAGAGATTTAATGGGTATTGGTGGGCCATTGGTGGATCTTTTTTATTAAAAGAGGAAAATGGTGCAATTTGGACGGGACACCCAATATAGTAAAATGATGCTATTTGGGCAGGAAGGATGGAGTAGAGTGAAAATTTTTATAGATTTATTTGTTCTATGTATATAAAAATCTTTCTTGGAACCAAATCTTAAAATATTATTATTCTACGTTGTAATTAGAGATATTATCAATTTCAGTCTTTTAATTTTTGTTGAATTTATTATTAATTCTATAATTTTTTTCTTTTTTATTTTATTTTAGCCATTTGTATCGATTTTAGTCTAATAATTTTTAAATTTTCAAATTAGTCATTTTGCAAAAACTTGCAAGTCTCGTTTGCTCTTCTAGTCTCATAAGTATAACAAATTTGGGAAAGTACTAAAGTAAAAAAAAAAAAAAAAAAAGGTAGATGGTTGCAAAATAAACATAAAAGATTAAGACTGAAAGAGTAAAAAATTATAGAACTAAAATTAAATTCACGGAGAGGTACATGACCAAATTTAATATTCTATCACTATAATTGTTACTACAAACGCTTAAGACACTAGATTTTTGTGTGTTTTAACATCATATATTTCAAGAGCGATAATCGTGTGAGGTAATCTCACGATAATATAATTTATTTATTTTTAATTAATTATCACTTTTCATTTATATTAAAAATTATTCATAAAATAGTATTTAATGATTATAATTTTCCATCAATCAAGTATCACTTTCTATTTAAATGTATAGTATTATTTTTCAACAATCACGTATAGTGGTGTAAATGAGTCGAGTCGAGTCGAGTCGCATTAAACAAAGAGTTGTTCAAGCTTGTTTGAAATATTATGAAGTATATGTTTTTAGTTTGTTTGATTAGTAATTGAGTCGAGCTCAAATAATCTTTTATTGAATCAAATATGAGATGAATTTACACTTAATTTACCTATTTTTATTAATCAAGCTAGCTCGAGGTGAACTTTTAATTTTATCGAACATAAAAGTCTTTCAAGCTTATTTAATATCTTTATCAAACCGAACTCAAATAAACTTTTAGCGAACATTCTCGAGTTGATTACCAACCAATTTGGTTTGATTTTCTTCCATCTAAAATTCACACACATCTATTTCTCATATTTTAGTGGTGCAGCGTTGTTGAATCTTTTTATTTATTTATTCATTAATCCAACCGCAGTTTCAAGAGCGCCACGGGCCCACCACAGTATAAAGGCCTGTTCTGTTCTCTCAAGTGGGCCCACTTTACATGTAATGCCCATGGGCCCATTGATTTTACCCACAAGATGCTTAGAATCTTGTCTATATACTTAGCAAGGGCAAAATGTTGGATGAAAATGGTTATTCTTCTTTTATAAGTGTTATATGCATAAAGGAGCAAATTTTATTTTACCCAATTTGAGTAACATTTTATCTTTTTTGTCAATCAAACTTAAAATAAATTTCCCAACCCACATCAATACCCTTGAATGGAAAAGATTTTTTTGACATTGTTTATAAATTGAAAATAATAAATGGAGTAATTTTAGTTTTAACACAATTTAATTAAATTATATGTGTTTAATTTTATTTATGAAAATAGAAAAATTAAATTTTAACTAGTTTAAATAAGTGGAATTGATTATTTGTTATGAATGTGGTACAATTAAATTAATTAAGTATAATTGGTAATTTATTATGATTATCTTAAGCTTAATTTAATTAACTTGAGTAGGATAAATAATTATCTATAAAAAATCATTTTTATTAATCTAATTATGTACAAAATTAATTATGATTGTAGTGCATTAATTAAGATTTTCATATATTAATACTAGTTAAATAAATAATTAATTATCAAAGTAGTAAAAAATTAAATGGATCAAATGAAAATAATAATTGGTTATGACTGTATTTCAACATATATCGATATAAATAATTCAAAATTTATTATAAATAAAATTTATTGTAAATAATTAAATATTTTCAAGAACTCACTGAGATGGCATATATTAAAGAAACCAAACGACGAAATGCCAAAATAGGTTAATCTTAAATCGTAAAATTATTATCGTATTAGGCGAAGAGGCGCGTAGTGGCCCAACTGAAAAGGCCCAATATTAGTCCAAGAGCCTAAATAAGAAAAATCCCACATCGAAATATCACAACATTGCAAATTGGTTTAATATTGTTCATCAGAAGCATATAGTTCGTCCATTCGGGGACATCCGATAAAATTGGAACGATACAGAGAAGATTAGCATGGCCCCTGCGCAAGGATGACACGCATAAATCGAGAAATGGTCCAAATTTTTTTTTTCCCCAAACAAAAAAAATCGCTAATCGAGGTATTTTCTATCTTTTTTTAGATTCAGATATTATACCAGAAGTTCTGACTTTGAATTCTTAATTTCCTCTGTTGTTTTTCCTTTCTTGAATGAAGTATAGAAGATAGCTTGGTATATAGTTGTTGCCGGAATGAACAAAGCTGGAGTGGGCTCGGGAGGCGGCGGCGGTGGACCGACGGCTGCAGCTGCTCTTGCGGCGGCTCAGAAACAGAAAACCCTTTGCAGAGGGTGGATACGGACATAGGAAATCTCGTCGATAATTTTGGATTTCTTGTCAATGTGGCTCGGGTAAGCTCTTCATCTATATAAATTACATTAATTTATACATCTATTTTGCCATTTCATTGTTGGGAACATTGGACATGGTTGTATTCACAAATTTTCTATTGTTTTTATTTCATTTGATTTGATGCAGTATTGATAGCTACTGAATAGTCATATATATATTTTTTATTTATTAATGTAGAAAGTCCTAGCTTTGAAGTAAATGGTGAATGATTTAGCAGAAATTGAATTAATGTTATTGATGATCAATAATTTTAAACAGCAAAAATCTCAACTTTCTTCTCTTCCTGTACTGAAGAACTGAGCCAGTGGTTACTTGAGAGTTAAAAGAGAATAGAGGAAAGGTTTCTTATCTGATGATGAGAAGGAATTCGTACATTGTTACACATACATTGATAGAAGAACTTCATCTTTTACCTTCCTGAGATTCGTTCTTTGTATTTTCTCTTTTATTATTTCTGTTATATTCATGTTTGAATTGGGAAAGGTGTAGCTAAAGGATGATTATACATAACTGAATGCCATATAAGCAGTCAGACGTTGGCTGATGCATCCTGAAAACATGTGGACAAACAATATGATTATTGACTGCAGTTAGAGTGTGCTTCTAGGTTTATCTGCTTCATCTCTCGCTTTGCATGTTGGTCTTTGTGTTATTGAAAATTGAAGTAGGTGAATTTCTGGTAGAATATTGATATTTTTAATTCGTGTAAAAGTCAGAAAGCATATTTCTCATATACAAACTCAAAAGCTCATTTGGAAATTCACCTTATTATATTAATATTGAATTTGGGAATTCGGTAAGGGCATGTTTCTTTGCCTTATTGATACTAGAAAGTTCTATCTTGTGATTATAAAGGTTTCAGAAATCATGAAGCATCAACCAGAGATCAAGTGCATTATGTGCCTCAGAGGCAACCATAGTGTTTTGGGTATTGTTGCTTTATTGGTGTATTTACAAAGCCGCTTTTCATTTGTTTCTTGGACTTGTGCGTATGAACTCAAAGATTGTTTTGAGATGTTAAAGCAGAAAAGGAAGTGGATTGATGTGTATGTTCATACTTCACTCTTCCCCCAATTGAAAGTGGAACACACTTTCTTTTGCTAAAATCTTGGGTATATTTTAAGTATTAATGATGGAAACTATACATATCTTTTCAGGTTAATGATCCACCGGTGCGGAACTCTCAAGAATCCTTCATGATGGAAATGCGTGCTGCAAGAATGGCGAGAAATAGTTATGGCAAACTTGTTCTTATTATAAATTCTTGCTGCATATTCGCTAAAATGGAAGTTTGCTTGGATATGTCGTTTGACCGTTTTGAGGTGAGATCAGGTTCAAGCTGCAGACTCGCTGCTCAAGCTTGTGTCGGAACTGAAACAGACAGCAGTTTTCTCAGGGTTTGCATCTTTGAACGATCATGTGGACCAAAGAACAGAGGAGTTCAATAAATTAGCATAGAATACAAATAGCATACTGTCTAGAATTGGAGAAGAAACAGCTGCTAGCCTCAAGGAGCTCGAGTCCCATTACTACTCTTCAACACTCAGAACGAGTGTCCCAAATGAACCTTAAAATCAATGTAGATACTTTCGATTGATTAAGTTCATCTAGCTAATTTACATATTTTAGCATCTTTGAAGCATAAAATACATATGTTCTCAATATTTAAAATTTAGTCTCTTTACCTCTAAAGAATGCCATCTCTAGATTTTAAAGCCTACTATACTAGCCGAATATTTTTTATTGTTCCTTCTCTCTGCGCTATGAACTTGAAAAGATGAATGAATTTACATGAGCACTAAATTAACTTTGGTGATGAGAACGAAAGAGTTCAGTGGTGTAGGTTAAGGGTGATAGTGTAAGATTTGCATCAAGCAAAGTTGATATGACGGTGAAAATCGAACTAAGCTTTATAGAAATTAATTGGTAAAAGCTAGTTTGAGCTTGGTTCAAATAAGCTTGAACGGATTTTTATGTACTTTAAACTTAAAAGCTCAAGCAAAGCTAGTTTGAGCTTGGTTCAAATAAGCTTGAACAGATTTTTATGTACGTTAAAACTTAAAAGCTTGGCTTAAGCTCGATTTATGAAAATAGATAAAATGTAAAATTATCATACTAAAATTCGGCTCGATAAAAGCTTGTTCAGGTACAGCTTGATAGCTTGTCAAACAATCTCAAATATATATATTTTGATGTTTGATAATATTTCAAATAAGCTTGAACAATTTTTCAATAGCTTGTCAAACAATCTCAAACATATATATTTTGATGCTTGATAATATTTCAAATAAGCTTTAACAATTTTTCAATCGACTTGACTTATTAACACCCCTATTACCAAAGGTTTTACGAAAGATCGAACTAATATAGATCAAACTAAGAAACTGTAAGGATTTGAAGTTAAACATTGTGATTAATTGTATCAAGTGGAAAAGCAAGTTATAAGGTATAATATATGAGCAATATACATCCAACTCAATCAGATGGCCACGGGAAGAAAAATGTGTTTACATTAATAATGTGCCTGCTAATTCTTGAGTACATATAACTTCTCCATTGTGGTGACTTTCAGGAAGTTGATGTCAAACTCAACCTAATCTTGCTTCCCTTTGTAGTACCTAAAAAGGTGGAAAATAAAGAAATTTGTTCGTCATCGTGACCTCAGGACTCCACTTACGTATTATTTGAAGCGTTAAAAAAAACACATCAAGTTCCTTGGTGTAGCGTAGGAGATACCTCTTCAGCAAATTTAATCAAAATGGTCGTCCTCGATCGTTGTTGCCCATCTACGGGTACGAAATGAGCCGTTACAACCGCTGGGAAACCTGCATTATCCAACACTCCCTTCAAGATGAGAAAAAAAAAGCTGTTAGAGATTTGGTGCCATGAGCAAGGTCGCTTAAAAGCACTGGTCTATGTTGCACGTACCCTCACAATGCCAGCAACAAAAGCTCCGCAGTTAAAGGCACCCATATCCTTGGGTATTGAAATAAATCTAAAATGTCATAGCACATCAGCAGAGAAATTGCAAGATAGAAATCTAGCTAACTAAAAATCACAACATAAACGAACAAACCTGTTGACTAGAAGTTCTTTCTCACTGATCATGTACTCATCTTCATGCTCAGTGCCTTTTTCAAGAGAGTCGGCCACCTAGAAGAAATATCAGTTAAAATCAAACTTCTCTGTGACTATGAGATTGCTCTTCAATATATCCTTCACATGATCACATGTATAAATATAAAGATAGTAAAAGTCGATAAATTGGTATTTCAGTTTCGACGATTATAATTAAGCATTCTCCAAAATTTTGTTCAAATTTTAATGTTGCATGTAATACATTTCATAAATTCAAGGGAACTACCTGACCTAACAAGCCAAATAACTACTCACTCTTCTATACCATTAGGAAGAATAACAAGCTTAAGCATCTAATATTCATCATGACTGATACCTCTAACTAGTCAAGTTTGGGACATTTTGTGTTTGATAAGTAGCAAAGAGCCAATTCTCTTCTCATGGGTGTTGTGGATAAGATCAGTCATACAACTCACTTCAATAGAAACAAGGTGAAATAAACAATGCAAGAAAGAAGGTAAAAAAGAATAAACGTATGCCAACCTTCCCAAACAAGACTTTCCACACTGTGCTGTGTATGAAGGACAAAATACCCAACAGTCGTGTCTCTCTTCTGTTACCCTACAACAAGAAGTCACGAAATGACGAAAACCTTGACAAAATATATTTCTGATTTATTGAGGAATACCAAACATACAATCACAATTGATACAATAGACCATAGTCCAATTTATTTTATGTGACAATAAGTAGACTCAAAGACAAGCTACAGCATGTCAAGTTGACGTTTGTATCGGTAGCTAAATGACTCATTCTGTTACCATTTAAAAAAATTATAAACAAATCAACTGAACATATTATGTGCATAATAAAGTCACATCCAGACTTCTAATTAAAAGGTTCCCAATACACTTTATTTGAAAATCAAACCACTTCCTGTCGTCATCCATAACCACATACATTAGGAGAAATAATATACCAAGTTCAAGATTACTAAACTTTTATGAACAAGCTGATCTAGACTAATCAAACAAACAAGCACATGCTTCAGATTATGCATAAATGAAATTGCATTAATTTGCCTTTTTTCACATTTCTTTTACTTATACTCGAGCTTTAGATAATGTAAAATAGAAAAAACGATACCACATTAAGAACCAGTAAAATAGAAATGACTGCAACAAAGGAATTAAAGGTCATTATGGATTATTATATAGCTAAAATCATTTAAATGCCATCCTTCCATTGCAAAAGATAAACAACGAAAATTAATGAAGTTCACACCTTCTCCCTGTGACACAGAAGTTCCAACACCCTTGTTCCCACAGCATAACCAGCATCCTCTAACCTGAAGCAGAACGAAGTCATCAAGTTTTAGTCGGTGCTAAGCTCCAATTACAATTATTCACCACATAACTTCCAAAGAAATTTTTGTAATAACTATATAGCGGGCAAATATTCAGCAAATACTGTAATAGAATTAGACGTCTAGCATTCCTCTGATCACGTCAAAACTACTAAGTATCCTCAACCGCACTTATCAATGAAAGCAAGGAATTGAATTGTCATAGCAGATAAATTATGACAACTGCATAATACGACACCACATACATAAAAATTAGATTCATTTATGTACATCAAACTGTCAGTAGAATTAAGAACCAGAATTCTTTGAGTAAGAGAGGAAAAGAGCAGTGACCTTCGTTCCAATTCCGCAATGTTGTCAACTTGCGTCTGATTGTACTGCACAATCTCAGAAAACAAGAATGCAAATGCACTCAAACCAACCTGCAATAAACTCCTTATTTCAATTGTTATCTAACAACTTAGCTATATATTTCATAATAACAGAAGTTCCTCTAACACTACCCGCAATATTTCGTCAATTGCAATGGTATTCCCTTTGTAAGCACTTGAATTTTATTGATTTGCCACATATTTTCCTTTAATAGGCAATAAAATTCAAGTGCTTACACCCTCTTCTAATTTTCCAATAGAAAGAACATTAAACTCTTTTTTAGCATTCTCAACACAAATCAAAGGAACTAACAGAACGTTCGGCAATTTTTCTCCAATTACACTGAAGGGAAAGAACTTTTGCCCTAATTTCCAAAAATCAATCATGTGAAAAGAATATCGCCGGTGAATGAATGTGCAAGAGATGTAGAATCGAAGATCTGAGTTACAGAAATACCTCTTGTTTCCCTTTGCTGATCGGCCGATCGAGCACGTTGGCGTATTGCTTTATCTTCCCAACTCCGATCATTTCTTCGTCTCTTCTTCTTCTCTCTTCAATTTAAACAAAAGAAAGAATAAACTGGCTGAGCTGCATCAGTCCTCTCTCTCCTTTTCTTTTACAGTTTCTTCTATTTTTTTATTTATTTACTTTTGAGTGTATATTAGGTGCACCCGAGTGCACCCTTGCACCCATATTTGTATAATTTTTTATTCTATTTTGTATACATGTTATTCTCTTTTGTATACGTGTTTTGTAATAATTGTATACTTTTTTCACACTAAGTTTTTCATTAAAAAAACAAGCATTCATATGTGTATAACTTTTTATTCAATAGTGTATACATGTATTTTAATAATTGTACATTTTTTTACACTCAATTTTTTATTAAAAAAATTAACAATTAAATTATATACATTTTTACTCATAATTGTATATGTTTTTGCTTATATTTGTACGTGGGTGCACACGAAGCTTCGTGTGAACCCGGGTACACACTATATTTAGCCTTTATTTTTATTTCTATTTTTTCTTGAAAATTTTGGAATACGTATCGAATGAGTCACAAAAGGAAAAAAAAGAAAAAATGGGAATATGCGGTTCATACCAGAACCAACATAATGGAACGCCGAATAAAACTAAGGCTGCGGATATCTACGTACAATTTTCATTCTTAACCTCGTTTCATCATATTTACAAAAATATCAATAAACAAAAAATTTATAATACCCATAATGAATATTCATTTCTTACTGTCTCACACACACTCTTAATTTATAGTAAAAAAAACCTCATACATCCACCACTAAGGGTGTGTTTGGTTCATTAAAGTTAATAGGTGGGTTAATAAAACTTGTAAATGTGATAAGCAATGGATGAGCATTAGAATTCCCTTAATTCCACATTAGTTTCATGGGATAGTGTAACACACTTCCCATCAAAATTGTATTTCACCGGGCCCCTTGTTTTTTATTAATGGACTTAGATAAAAATTAAGCCTGCATAAGTTCAATTAGCATATAAATTCTCTAATTTTTAGAAAATTTCAAGACTTAATGAGTATTATTAATTTAAAGTGAATCAAACACACCCTAAATATATAAAACATAACACTCCTACATCTCTACAAACTAAAATTCAACCCCCTTCTCAAACAATCAATCTCTTCATTTTTTATTTTTTGCAATAGAGTGAAAATTCTAACTCAATCCTTCTCAATCTCAAAACTCATCGAAGAAATATAATGTCGGATAAAGAAACAACAAAGAGACTTAAAATGTGTTATCTTAAAAGTTTAGACTAATTTAAATGTTGTTTTTTAGCACTTGAAGTTAGCTGAAGTCGCGCATTTCACGACTAACCAGAGACGAAAGTTATTAGATTAATCGTCCAATGTCGGACGAAAGTATTATGATTGTTCGTCTAGTGTTGGATGAAAATTATAGAAACTCTCGTCCGATGTTGGACAAAAGTTATAGAAACTCTTGTCCAACACCGGACGAGAGTCTCTATAATTTTCGTCTGACACTGGACGAACAATCTAATAACTTTCGTCTCTAGTTGGTCGTAAAATCCGCGACTTCAGCTAACTTCAAGTGCTAAAAAACAACATTTAAATTAGTCTAAACTTTTAAATAACACATTTTAATTCTCTTTGTTGTTTCTTCATCCGACATTATATTTCTTCGATGAGTTTTGAGGTTGAGATGGATTGAGTAAGAATTTTCACTCTATTGCAAAAAATAAAAAATGAAGAGGTTGAATGTTTAAAAAGGGAGTTGAATTTTTGAGGTGTAGAGATGTAGGAGTATTATGTTTTATGTATTTAGTGGTGGGTGTATGAGTTTTTTTTTTTATAAATTAAGAGTGTGTGAAAGTGGAATATTCATTAAGGGTATTATATGTTTTTTGTTTATTGGTATTTTTGTAAATATGATAAAATGGGTGTATGAAGGAAAATTATGTGTGTAGATATCCGCGGCCTAAAACTAATAAGTAATGGAGTAATATTTTGATTGAGTGAGATTCTTGTGCAAGGGAACACTGTGCCCATTTGCAATTTCCGTGCCTATTTAAAATTTTGAACCCCTAGCAATACATAGGTTTAAATAGAATATAGAGGGGATTGTTGTATTTAGGGATGGCAGTTTCGCGGGTTTTCTCATGTACCCAACCCGACCAAACCCTAATGGGACGGGTTCGGGTACCTATAATCGGGTTTGGAAAAAAATAAAAATTCTCATTAGGGTTCGGGTAGGGTTCGGATTCACCCCCCTCAGATACCCGCTGCCCGAACTCGAATAAATAATCGGATAAGGGTAGCGGGTACCCGTATATACTCGTCTCATTCACTTGTATGTATGTGTTTTTCAGAGTGTTCGAACACTTAAGCTCATATTAAAAAAATATCCGTTCACCGTTTATACACAAGTAATTCATGTTATATATTTCAATATTTAAATAAATTTACAAATCATTAATCTAACCTATCATTTCATTTTATTTGTATGTTATTTAAATTTTGAATTGAAGATCTTTAAACTTGTGTGGTGATTTTATGTCATGTTATAATTATTATTATTTAATGTTGTGACCAAGAATGTTTAATGTTATAGACACATTTATTTAAATGTTTGAGACTTGAAATTTAATATTTTAAGTCAAAAAAAAAAGTTTGACAGGTTTGGATACTCACGGGTAGGAACAATTGGGTTCGGGACGAATACGGGTATTGCAAATAGTATTTTAAACGGGTAATGAGACGGATATGGGTAGTGATATTTTAACGGATACGGGTTCGGGTATCTCAAAAAAATACGAGTACCCTACCCGCTGCCATCCCTAGTTATATTCACATGGGGGCACGGTGTGTCCCGGGAGCACATGGATTTTTGTCATTTTAATTTGGTTCCGGTTTCTCATTTAATGGAATCAAAACCGACAATTTTCCTATATATATTTCTTTTAGTTTGAATTGAAGTAAAATGAAAATGAGAGTAGATGGTTACGAACCATAACTGTACCACTTTATGAGATTTTGAATAACCGTGCATATCTAAATGGTGTACGATGTGCCTCAAGTGGCTTATAAGGAGGGCTCACAAGTTTATTTTGAATAACCGTGCATATCTAAATGGTGTACGATGTGCCTCAAGTAGGGGTGGCAATTCGTGTTAACGGGTTGGGTTTCGTGTCGACACGATAGTGACACGACACGATAAGGGCAAACCCGAACACGACACGATAAGGATTCGTTCCAACACGACACGAACACGAAAAATAACGGGTTGACACGACACGACACGATAACAACACGATAAGAAAATAAAAAATAAATAATAAATAAAAAATACTAATTAAAATAAATAAAATTTTAAATTAATATATTTTAAAATTATTATTAAATATTTTTATTATATATTTTTATAATTTTATATTTATATTGGGTTGTTAACATGTTATTAGGTTGTTAACGGGTTAATGGGTTATCTGTTAATATTAATCGTGTTTAACGGGTTGACACGAACTCGACACGAACACGACACGAAATTTTCGTGTCCTTATTGGGTTGACACGATAATGACACGAACCCAATAAGATCAAACACTAACCCGCAATTATCGTGTCGTGCTCGTGTCGTGCTATCGTGTCGTGTCGGGAATTGCCACCCCTAGCCTCAAGTGGCTTATAAGGAGGGCTCACTGTTAAACTTGTGCCTCAAGTGGCTTATAAGGAGGGCTCACTGTTAAACTTGTGCTTGCAAGGGGCCAAATACATGCCAAAGGCAGGATTCGAACCCCCACCCTGCAGCAACCAAACTCAGCTGGAAGGCCTTTCCACCCTTCCCTCTACCACTTGAGCTATGCCCTGGGGGCTAAAATTGTTTAGAACTTATTTATTTTACGAAAACAATAGTATTTGGATGACATCCTAATGGTTACATTTTTTTTAGGGCATCTCATTTTAATGGTTACATTTCCCTTTTTAGCATATGAGATCCTCACAAATTAATTACTTATCTCTCAATGGGCCACACATCACACTAATACATCTACCTACTTTACATTAAAATATTATTTCTCTCACCTCAACACACATTAAAATACTACATGGGCGGCTATTTGCACCCCCAATCTACTAAATGAACCCCACTAATTTATAAATTAAAAATATATTTATGTGAAAAAACGTAAATATCCTTTTATCAATAATAAAATAAAATTAGTTATAACAAATTATTATACATACTCCAATTAAAATTTTAAATACATCTCAATTAAATTTCAAACGGTTGTCAATGGAGAAATTACGATCAGAAGATGGCCAAAGGGAACCATGTCCTCGAGCTTATTACCGGTGTACAATGGCAGTAGGATGTCCCGTGAGGAAAAGTATGTTAATATTCATTGTCTCTTGTTTTTAATCCAAAATTATATATTTAATCTGTGACTAATTAATCTTGGTTTAATTTAACTACCGGCAGGTTCAAAGGTGTGCCAAAGACCAAACAATCCTGATCACCACCTACGAGGGATCTCGCAACCACCCACTTCCACCAGCCGCCCTGGCCATGGCCCACCACCTCCGCCGCCGCTAACATGATTCTTTCCGGCTCCATGCCCAGCGCCGACGGCATAGCAAGAACCATTCTTCCATGTTCATCCAACATGGCCACAATCTAGCTACATTCCCAACCATCACACTCGACCTCACCTAATCACCGAACCCGTTACAGTATACCAAAGTCCGCCGCCGCAGTTCCAGGTCCCATTCCCTCAGAACTTCGCCGCCGCACCAACGCCGTCGGTTAACCAAATTTCTGCCAAGCTCTATACAAGTTCTCTGGCCTTCAAATCAAATGTCCAAGGAAGCGGCGGCGAACGATCATGCTCCACCTCAACCGCTACCGGCCTCCGTTCATCCGTCGTTCGCCGACACCCTCACCCAACTACGATGGTGATCACGGCTGATCCGAACTTCACGGCGGCCGTCACGTCTGCCATCTCCTCCATCATCGGCGGCGCTCACTCCAACTCTAACCACCCGGCTCCAAGTAACCCTAACTCGTAGTTTGTGGACAATTATATTAATGGGATGCGTATAGTAATATAATTGGAATGCATTTAAACAAATCTAATTTTATTATTTATAAAAGGATATTTACGTCTTCTCACATAAATATATTTTTAATTTATAAATTAATGGGGTTTGTTTAATAAATTTGAGGGTGCAAATAGCCGACCCATACTACATTAATTAATCCACGAGCAAAAAGCAAATGTAACCATAAGGACGGGATGTAGGGAGTACAATCCACGTGCAAAAAGCATACATAACCATAAAGACGGAATGAAGGGAGTACAGTGAAGTGCGTATCCGAAGAAACCCTAACTCATTTTATAATAATTAATTAATAATAATAATCCTAATAAAAATAGTAATAATGTAGGAGTGAGTTTCATTCTAATTTTACAAAGTCTCTTATGAGATACTCCCTCCGTCCAATAAAATTTTTCACACTTTTCTCATTTGTTTGTCCCACAAAACCTTTCACATCCAAAAAAAATGAAACATCACTTTATCTAACAACCTCAAAAGTTCCTTTAATTTCAAAATTGTCTCTCATTTTTCACACACATATCATTACTTTATTCTTTCTTATTAACTAAAAATACCACAATACCCTCAAAAGTCAATAAAGTTGGTCAAAAGTGCAAAATTTCTTAAGTAACGTGGAACAGTAAACGTGAAAAGTATTAGCAAATACTATTGTACAATAGTTTTTAAGGTGCAATTGTGTTAGCCCTACCCAATTTATTTTTTTGACCCGGTATATATAAGGATTTTAACCCTAATTTCATTTCATTCCTCCATTCTCTCCTCACTGCCTTCACTCCTCTCTCTACCGCCCTCTTCTCCATCTCTCTCATATCTTCTCACTACGTTCTCTCTCCCTAACTCTCTCTCTTCGTTGTTCTCACGGCAACGCTTCCCATCGGCGTTTCTTGTCGCCCTTTGTCGGAAGACAATGTTGTGGCTGCTCGCTCCAGATCTGCCGCTGAGAACCACATGTGGCTTCCGCCGTAGTCTGACGTTGGGAGTCGCCGCGGCAGTGTTGATTCTCTTCGCCTCTCCAGCGGCTCTAATTCTCAGATCATTAGATTGATTTACTATTCTTCAACTCTCCAATTTTCAAGATCTTCATGTGTTGGTGAAAATTAAGATAGTAGAGATCTTTAATGTGTCGATAGAATTGGAAAAAATATGATTCTGGTGGTTGGTGATTTCGTATACAGTTATAGATCTGATGGTGAATGTAGTGAATTTTTATTTTTTATTTTTTGTTGTAATAATCGTATGATTTTTGGAGCTTATTTGGAATACTGTATAAGTTGTAATTTTTTAATGTATACATTTTTCTTAATTAATGTATACGATATCTATTTTGCTTAGATTCAATTGTATTTAATTGTAACTGTTTAATGTATAAGTTTTTTTTAAAATTAATGTATACATTTTCCTTAATAAATGTATTACTTTTTTAAAATCAAAGTGCATCTATTTCGAAGAGTTGTTTGAATTCAATTGATGAACAATTTCTAATCCACATTTTACCTTATTTTGAGAATTCTAGTGAAGGAAACAAGTGTTGTTGGCGGAGGAATTTGTTACTATACTTATTTCTGTATACAATGAAGAAGTGTATGAGGGTGTTTGAAGAGGAGGAATCTGTTACTATACTTATGTATACGTTTTATTGAAGAAGTGTATATGTTTTATTGAAGAAGTGTATACGTTTTATTAATAAATAATCGGGGATTTGAAGAGTAGTTTTGAATGCAATTGATGAACATTTTTACTATTCTTGTAATGAGAATTGTGTTGGATGAAGTATTAACGTTTATTGAATAAGTGTATAAAGTTTTTTGGTGTTCGAAAGTTTAACCATTCTTGAAAGTTTAAACATGAAATGTATAAGTTTTATTGAATAGATGTATAAGTTTTAAAAACGAAGTGTATAATTTTAATGATCATAGTTCGTAATTTTTTGTGAAAACTTTATAACTTTAAAAGGTGGAGTGTGTACTTTTTATTCTGTTAGTGTATCAATCTTAATGTACAAGTGTATAAAATTTTATTTATAATGTATACTTTTAAAAACTTAGTGTAATTTGTATTGAAACAGTACAAGAGCTAAGAGAGATAACGAGATAACATATATCATATGATTTCCAGAAAAATAAAAGAACATGTTCCATATGATTTTCATTAACATGAATTTCAAAGTTTCCATACATTAATAAATTTAAATCAATACATTAGGAGACAATGATGAGTTTTGTTGAAAATTGAATGTCGTGAGAAGATCCACGCATAGATCTGAATTTGTGATGTAGAGGAAACAATAAGATCTTGTTCTAACGCACATATATAAAAGTAGGACATTTACATATAAAATCACACATATTTATATATAAAAGAACATACATTAATAAATTAAAACTTAATAATCCTTTAAAAAGTAGAAAAAAACACATTGGGAGAAGAAAACCAGTCGCTCAAACGTTGTGAGAAGAAGACAAGTCCATTCGATCAAAAGAAGAACACCAAATGCATAAAGAAGGTTGGCAGATCTAGAGAGATCTAAAGAAGTAGATCTATTTCATAGAAGAAGAAGGTTGACAGATCTAGTGAGATTCGAAGAAAAATCATGAGATCGGTTGCTCAGAAGAAGAAGGTCGGCAGATCAACGTGGAGGCAGCGGCGGCAACACCATAATAATGACGTCGGAGATGGAGAATCGGAGGAGAGTGATGGAGATGGAGAGTCGATAGACATTGGAGGAGGAGACGAAGGCAGAAGCTGCATGATAAAGTACGGAGATGGAGAATCGGAGGAGGGCGGGCGGGCGGCAAGGAGAAATGAGAGGAAAGGGGAGTGAGCACCTTATTAGCAGCGTGATTGAGGGGGAAGAAAGTAATGATCCATTTGGATATTTTTGGGGTTATATACTTGATCCATTTATAAATGTGAGTTATGTTTTTAGTGTACAAGTGTTGTACACTAGATCAATTCTTATGGGACGGAGGGAGTATTATTTATGTGAGACGATTGGTAAGATGCGATTATTATAATAGAGTTTACTTAATCATTTTTATAGTTTATTTTTTAAAGAAAGATGAATAATAAATTAAAATATGATTTTTATTATTAAAATATTTTAATTACAAATAAGTAAATTTTATCTATATAATAAGAATAAAAGTAAAGTTTAATAATGTATGAACCCGTCTCGTAAGAACATGTTCACATGGGGGTTCAGTATATATTCAAAGAGTAATAAATACTCCATTGAACAATTAAATTACAGTTTCTAGTCCAAAATTGCAAATTTGCAGAATTCACCCAAAAAAAAAAAAAATACTCCCTCCGTCCCACGTATTTTTACCCACTTTCCATTTTGGGGTGTTCCACGTATTTTTACCCATTCCATTTTTGGCAAAAATACATAATATTTTATTACCTACTTTTTACAATCCCAATAACTTTAATTACTTTTTTACACTTTATTCATCATTCCCAATAACTTTATTCACCTTTTCTTTTTAAATTACTAATTTATCCCTACTTTCTCTTACATTATATATTAAAAAAATAAAACGTCTTAATCTCCGTGCCCGTACAAACGGGTAAAAATACCCGGGACGGAGGGAGTATCATAAGTTGCAGATTTCAGAGTGTAAAGATTGGGCAAGCGTTTTAGGTTTGTTTACACACAAACATAAGTAATAACCTTACTCTTTGCTCAAAGCCCTCCCTTTCTCTCTCTAAAGCTCAAGGGCGCACGCACCCATGGAAGACGACGATGAGTTCGGAGATCTCTACTCAGACGTCCTCCGCCCTCTCACGACGTCGTTTCCTCCCAAGACCTTCGCCACCAAGCCGTCTCAGAGCCTTCCGATCGATCGGGACGTCAACACCGATGATGAGGACATTTTGTTTGGAGCTCGCGATTCGAACACTCAATTCTCTAACCCTAATCAGGGTCTAGGATTGAAATTGAATGCCTCGATTCAGGATAAAACCCTAACCGGAACCGGCGTCCAGGATTTGAATTCGGGCTCGAATTTGGAGGCTCCGAGTATTGCTGGCGGCGATGCCATGGAGCTTAAAGCTGGTGGTTCGGGGAAGGTTGAGGGTGCGAAATTGCCGGAAAAGGGGGCCGGGGGATTGAGCTTTATGGATGAGGAGGATGATCTTAATATCGTGGTGGAAGAGGGGGACAATAAAGACGATGACTTTGTTGAGAAAGATGTCAATTTAATTGAGAAACAAGAAAATGTGTATAGCGCAGCTAAACAAAATGAAAATACTGTCGATTTTATGGGGGCTGTTGCAGTGGGGGAAATGGCCCCCGAGCAGATGATTCCAGGACTATCAGGGAAATTGGAGAATCAGGGCGGCCCTAATCCTGAGGATGATTGGGAGAGTGATGAGAGTGAGGACGATCTGCAAATAGTTTTGAATGATAACCATGGGCAGATGGGGATGGAACGGATGCCACCAGGTGATGATGAAGATGACGAGGAAGGTGAACCCAACCTGGTGATTTTTGCTGATAATCGCCACCAGCTTCCTCCCATGACAATGGAGGACCCAGATTGGGGCGGCGAGGAAGGGGGCCCTGGAGCAGATGGGGAGAGGAAGGAGTTGGGAGACGCTGCAAAGGCAAGTGGAGGAGGAAGCACTGCTGCTCCATTGGCAGTGCAACCAAAAATTGGGTACAGCAATCACTTGTACCATCACCCATTCCATTCCCAGTTCAAGGTCAGCCATCTTGTTCGATGAGAACTTCGATTGCAACTGGATTCTAGCTGAAACTGTAATTGTTACATTGTGAATATTGTTGGTAATAGTGACAGTAAAGATGATCAGTAATGTTGTATATGTTCATGGTGGTGAGGTAAAACTGTACATTTATTATCCTTCACTTGCTAATGAAATTACTTGTTTTCTTTCTGGATCTAATGAAATTACTTATTTTCTTTATGGACTTTGATTACACTTTGGATTGGTAATGCTTGTCATAATTAGGTGGAATTCTGAATGCTATCAGCATATCGGAAACTTACACTTCTGTTTAATAGATATGCTGCAAAAGTTTGTTGAGTGAGGCTCTTGTGTCCCCGGGGACACCGTGCCCCTTTGCAATTTAAACCCCTAGCAATACATATGGTTAAATAGAATATGGAGGGGGAGGGTTGTGTCTCTGGGGGCACGGTGTGTCCCCTGGGGCACACAAGTTTTTGCCAAGTTTGTTTGACATCAAAGACAATGGAGCACTAGGTCTTATGCAGCCACTTCAGGGTTTTCCCCAGCAAGTTTAAAACATGAAAATCCAACTAATCTTTTTATTCTCAATTTATCATCTTATTGGATCATGTAATGTATTCAAAAAAAAAGAAAATTCAAGCGCATAAGGGTAGTCTTATGCCAGAATGCACTATGTTTTTTCTCCATTTGATAATAGAGCGTTATTTTTCACTTGGACTAAGCTTGGCCTATTAGACGTAAGAGGAGCTTTGAAGAAATATGTTGTGATTCAACGAACATATCTATATTAGATAATCCGGAATCTACTCACCCTTCCAGAGACAGGGAAGGTTTGCCCTTGGGTTTTATGTTGAGAATATTAAGTTTCACATTCACTCTACTGGTGTTAAAAACTTTCTGCTAGAGAACATTTGAATCAAAACATATTCACATAATGAGAATATAATGTAATTGCAAAACATGAAATCTAGTAACCTATCAATGCCTAAAATGAATGGATTCTTATTGAACCCATTAATTAATGTTAAACCTTTCTTGATTGGCTAGTTTTTCTTATGAGATTCAGTTCACATATTCAATACAGATGAAATGTGAATATTATTTGGTGAGTTAAAATTTGATGGTGATGTGTGGACTCTGTTAGTGCTTCTGACTATGATTATCTGTTAGAAGTTTCTCCTATAATTTCTTTTGTCATTCCTTGACCATTAAAGTTGATACCTTCTCATGTTGGTAGTATGTGAGACCTGGAGCAACACCAATACCTGCACCTGTACCTCCTGGGGGAACTCCAAGTCAAGGTATTGTGACTGGACGTGGAAGAGGTGATTGGAGACCACCTGGAGCGAAGGGTGCTTCCCCTATGCAGAAGGGGCCACATCCTGGTTATGGAGTGCCTGTTTGGGGAGCTAATGCAGCAGGGCATGGTTATGGAAGTGGATTGGATTTCACACTTCCTTCTCATAAGTAAGACTCGTACTTGTTCTTGAGCTTCACTGATCAAATTTATTTTGTTAAATTGGGAGTATACCTGATAAAATCAGTTATTGTAACCAGCCTCATTTTCAAACTTGGTACTATGTCTAGAATATGGAAGAAGCATCCACCTACTCCATACCCCCTTGGTTCTGATCCATTTATATAAACAAAGTATGTTCTTTTATTGAAAATAATGACCTAAATAAGTGTCATTCCCCCCTGACCTCTGTTGAGACCCCCCCTCAGCCCTCACCACATGTATTTAGTATTCATGATTCCATAATTGAGTCAATGTCATACCGAATTCAAATTAGATGAATGTGGAGCAATCCTGGATAAGCTTTTCGAATAAATGGGATTTTAACAGAGGGAATGGGGAAAAAAAAAGATCAGGGAAGGATCCACTCAGTCCTTTATTCTGTTCATGCACCTAAGAGACACACGCCACTCAAAAGACTCGTTTTCCATGCTTTCATCCATTAAAATGATGAAGAGTGTCACACAACTCACAGATAATCATTTGAGCTCTTCTAATTTAACACTAGATTGAGTTTACAAGATCTTGTTTAAACCAGCATAATGATTTAATTAATGTTCAGTTTTACTTTAATATCCTCACTCTAATGATTTGATTCTCTTAATCAAAAAAAATGTATGCGGTATTATGTTTAAATTAATTATTTTCTTTTGTTTTGCATATTGTGCCTACTTTTTTTATTTTATTTTCAGGACCATATTTGAAGTTGATATAGATAGTTTTGAAGAGAAACCTTGGAGGCTTCCCGGCATAGACGTATCAGACTTTTTCAACTTTGGTATGAATGAGGAAAGTTGGAAAGAGTACTGTAAACAACTGGTAAATCTGAGTCTTTGAAAACAAGCACCACCACCACCACCACCACCACCACACACACACACACACACAAAAAAAAAAAAAAAAATTGAAGCCAAATTGAATTAATAATGATTATGCTACCTCTAGGAACAACTCCGCCTTGAGACAACTATGCAAAGCAAGATTCGTGTTTATGAAAGTGGGAGGGCAGAACAGGTAATTCTGTGCTTTTATATTTGGATTAAATTACTATCCGTGTCTGCATGTGTTATTGTGATCATGAAATTGACGAATTTGGGACATCTTCAATTGCATACAGTCCCCTCAACTTATTTTTCCTTGTAATTGTATTTGAAGCTTGAATTTTCTCTTCTGGTATCTAATCTCTTCATTTTGGTGTCAACTTAGGACTATGATCCAGATCTTCCACCAGAGCTTGCAGCAGCAGTTGGAATACAAGATGTTCCATCTGAAAATGCAAATCCTGGAAGGGTAGATGGTGGTGCAATGGACTTAGCAAGGGGAAGTGCACGTGGCCGGCCACCTATAGTACGTATATTATTTTTGTTCTGTTTGTGTCTGTTAATGTTGTTGCATATTTATCCCACAGTGCTACAAAACCAATTTGCAACTCATGTTACATCTAGATTAGAAGCTCAATGAACCCGTATTTTTCCTTCACTAATAACCTTTCCATGGCTATTCCCTATTGTAACTTACTGGATTAAATCCTTGAATATGATCTCAATGAGTGCTAATCAGCATAATCCATCCACAGCAGCAATGGCAGTTGCCAAACCCTTAATCATCTCTAACCCTCATTCATAGTTGAGGCATGAGGCACAAAGAGTGCAAGGTCAGTACCTCCTGGCAAGAGGCAAACAATGTAGGCGCATCACTGAACCTAAGGGGCTCTTCGTTGGACATCAGTGTTTTCCCACCCCAAGAGCATAACTTTTTTATTCATTTTTAGCTGTTTAATATATATATATATATATATATATATATATATATATATATATATATATATATATATATATATATATATTAAAGTGTGTGTGAGTGCGCGCATGTATAAACTAAGTTTATAATTATCCTAATATCCTTTTTATCACTCTTCAGTTTGTTAGTGATACTGTTTTGCATTATAAACTATGAAAGTTTTTCTTATTTAGCCCGCTCAGTGCGCCTTCTGCATCTCATTACTTTGCTATCAAACAGATATGAGCAGTAGAACATTGTGAAACATTGGCATCTATCTTTGAACCCAAGGGTTTCAACTTTCAAGTTTAACTAGTTCCAAAGATCATATAATGCTTGATACTTTTAGATACATTCTGAAATTTATCCTGCACTTTGGAGAAACTAGATGAATGTGATTGAGCACATCAAAGGTTTATGCATCCATAAAATTTGGATTTAGTGAAGATCCACTTGAGGAGGTTTACTGTTATTAGTTCTTGTACTGCATACATGTTTATTACCTCAACAGCTTTCTTTGACTTGACAGCAGCCCATTGGTAGACCTATACCAGTTGAAACTGGTTCTGGTGAACGGATCCCATCCGTTGATACCAGGCGCCCTCGAATGCAGGATTCAGATGCCATTATTGTGGTCAGTAGTTTCTCTCTCCTCAATGATTGAGAATCAATTTGTAAATTTATCTTGATATTAAAAATAAATAAAAATTGCATCTTTATTTATGTAAGTGATGTCATTTGCAAACAGATTGTTTGCCAGAGTTCCACAGATGATGATGATATGACAGAACAGCAAGATGATGATCAGGTTGAGGATATAAATACTGACAATCTGCTGGAAGATGTAGACCGGAATCATCGTTTCTCACATGCATATAATACTCAGAAGAGAGAACCTGTTGCTAAAAGAGAACAGCTAAAGACCTCTACAAGTCGTGATGAGATTGGCAGAGAGGATGATTTGCATGTCATTTCAGAAGCACCTAAGAAGTACCATCCTGATAGGGAGATTGGTCTTGCTCGTGAAGACAGGTACATAATATTTCTCTGTTTAATTGAGATGTTATTTATTCTTTTTTATGTCTTCATTATGATTAAGGCTGCTTCATAGTTCATACACTACTCTACCATTCATCTAATGTAGTAATGTGTTTGAAGGAACTCAACAATTCCTCTTTCCTGATCTAGATATGGTATAAACCAGATGAAAAAAATCTGATTTATATTATAGATAGAATAATAGCTAATTATATTGAGATTCTGACATTAACACTAATACACACAAAAAATGGACCGGTTTTGAGAATCTAAAGTTACATGCTAATTAGTAAATATGTTTATTGTTTATTATAAGACAGAAAGGGTTGTCATATATTTATTTAGATGAACTTCCCATGTAGTTAGTATTTAAAGAATTCTTAGCTAGCATGTTTTGATTCTAGATCAAGTGGTGTACTAATTACTATGGACCGAGCTTATCTCTGTGACCTTCACTGAATGATGTAGTGAACTATATTTTCCATGCTCTAGTCTCTCTCTTGGGAGTGAGGTTTACTTTTCCAGTTAATAATGTGGGCATCTATTCCAGAAATACTGGTTTATCTACCAATCTTACTTGTTCTGCGTGCCGAAATAGTGCTATAATTTACTGTGTTTGATTTATGAGCTTCAATACCATGACATATTATCCGATTAATCATTTCCAATTACCATAGGTCTGCAAAAGGAAGAGGGCACACAAAATCTCCTAAGATCACATCCAGCGGTAATAGTGGAGAGAAGCAGTTAATTGATCATCAAAATGAATCATTTGATAGTGAGAGTGGTAAGCAAAATCCACGCTCATTACCTGGATCTGATGGAGAGGATGCTGTAGCAGTCATGGATGATGTGAATGATGCATCTGTGGTAGATGGTAGAAGTTTTGATACAGAAAGGGAAATTATGGCTGTGGGTGGAACAAATAGTGATGCTGTTGAAGATGGAAAATTAGAGCACTCAACAAAACCTTCCCAAGAAATTGATGATGATAGGGAAGATTCCAAGGGCACAAGGAGTAGTGAAAACAGCAAAGCTAGATCAGGGAGTAGTAAGGATTACAGGAAGTCCCATGACACTGTCGAGGATGAAATTCTTCAGAGCAGGCACCATCCTCGGGCAGGCAACAACAAGAGACCACTAGGAGATGACGATATTTCTCGAACAAGAAATCGCCATGTGAGGGATGAATCCCGAAAACACATGGCGGTAAAAGACAAAGAAGATATTCATTCTCATAGAGGTGGAGATCTTAACTCTTCATTGCACAGACACTTGAAGAGTGATAGTGCAGAGTGGAGGAAGGATAGTGATATAATTGAAGGAAGCTGGCGTCGGAGGGATGAGGATCGTCATGGGAGAAGGACCAGAATTGAAGACACAAGAAAGAGGGAGCATGGTGGAGATATGAGCTCCAGAAACCGAGGTAAGGCTAGAGAAAGTGAGAGGGGTGACAGAGATGAACATTACCAATCCAGAAATCAGCTGGATAGCGGTAGTTTAAGGGGGTCAAGTCATGATCAAGGTATTGGATCAAGACAGAGAGATAGAGGTGATAATCTAAAAACTCGAGTTGAGAAGGTGGATGATCTTCAGAACAAAAGACGAAGAGAAGGGGGTTATGTAAATCGGGAACATACTGAAAAAGAAGAGGCTGCCTATAGTCACCGAGAAAGTAGCATCCGTAGGAAGAGAGAAAGAGATGATATCTCTGATCAGCGAAAAACAGACGACTATGCCAAATTGAAAGATGAAGATATGCGTTATTTGAGGCAAAAAGAAGAGGGATCACTTCAAAAGGAGAGGGGTGACAGGCAAAGAGATCGTGATGAATGGCACAGGCATAAACAGTCGCATGAAGAAACTTTACCAAGGAGAGAGCGAGAAGAGACACGTCCAGTCATGAGAGGTGGGCGACCAGTTGAAGACAAAACATGGACCAGCCATTCACGAGGGAAAGATGATTATAAGGGATCTGGAAGGGATTACCATCCGATGGATGTAGGCCGCCATAGTGATCAACTTAAGAGAAGGGACAGAGTTGAGAACGAAAGTTTTTCTCAGCATAAGGGCCATGAAGATGTTTATGAACGTGGGAACCAAGCTAATAATGATGAAAAGAGAGCAAGATATGAGAGACTTGGCACAGGCGATGAACGTGTTATCTATGGTTCTGATACTTCTAGGCAGCATGAACGCAGACAGAAGGAGGGTAGTAGACAGAGAGAATCTGAAAGTCAAGACCCAAACTCTTTGATCTCTTCTAAGAGGACTGAAGATGAATACAGTGTCCAGATAAGTGAGACGGTATGTATTTCCTTGGACCCAATGCCTTAAGCTTCAGTGGAAGTACAAGTTATGAGTTAATTTGAAGCTGAATGCACGTAAGATGTTATACTTGTATCTTTGTGATATATGATTACCCAGATCACTGGAAAATGAAACCTAAATCAGTTTCAAATTTACTGACTTGTTAATTTAGCTTTTTTGATAATGCACTACCACATCAGTGTTTTGTATTGTCCATCAGTCTCTTGTTAATCTTTTTTGGTAACTGATGAGATGCTAAACAAAGAAACACTACTAAAACACTATCTCAATGTCTACTAACATCCCAACTTCTTTCCTGTTGTGTCTGGGCCCTATGGTGTCTTTCTCTCGTATGCATTGAAGTTCATATTGATAGCCTTTGTCGTCAGCAAGCAAGATATTGAGTTTCAAAAGCTTACCGGTTCAATCTGCACTTTCTTCTCTTCAATTGAGGACAATGATTTAATTTTGGCTTAAGAAATTTATTTGAATCATACGTAGTTTCCATGTTATAATTTACTTAATTGTTATGAATTTCAATTATGATTAGTGATTTGTTGATGCATTTGAAATTTAGACTTTTCATTTGGCACGGCTATTGAGTTAACCGTCTCCAGACGTGTGATTTTTGTGACATCCCCTTGATGCAAGGATATTACTCATGTATAGGTATAATCTATGACCAGTTTATAGTTTTGTATTGTAATTTCCCATTAGCAGATACATCACCGGCTTGGTGAGCAACTTGTAGACATGAACTCTGTTAAAGTCGTGCATTATAATTCCAATTATGCATTTGTATGTTCTTTTCCCAACAATGCCTGTTTATGATGGAGTATTGAATGCATTAGTCTGCCTCTATTCTGATATCTCAATTGTTTATGTTCCAAATGAACATCATGAAATAAGCTGATACCTTCTGTGTTGCTATGAGTTATTTACTTTTTTGTTGGTGAGAGTATGGGGTATTTAAACTAAAAGTGGACAACTATTTGCAATGTTATGAAAGCAACAAAAATCTCATTAACTTCTTTGGTGGTTAGATTTTTAACATTTTTATGTGGAATTTACATATGATGGTGGAGTGGAATAATTTCTTATTGGTTGTTTTGCTTCCTTTGGTATGTGTCTATTTATTGGCGTCATGGAAACACAACTTGCAAGAATGGAGTGTTAAAGGTCCAATTTAAATTGAAGTGATATTCTTTTGCGAAGTATTTCCTTAGTCTTATTCCCTTACCATCTGACATTGAAACTCATTTTTAGTTTAACATTTGTTTAAGTGCTCATCATATCATAGATGCATCTCTACCTTACATCTGTTGGAGCCTTTCTTAGTGTTGTCATTTCTGTTATGTTTGTACTTCTCTTAGCATACATATAAAAGTACAACTGAATTCTTATCAGATATCTAATCTATACAATTGAAAGACATACTTTATAGAAGGTTCTACTTGAGTACTATCCTGCTTCTTTATGGGTCACGTTTATATAATGTTACTTGCAGACAGAATGAATTTCAGAGCATAATGTCTCTAACTTATTATATTATACTCCATGTTTGGAATAGCTTTTGAAAAAAAAAAAAAAAAAACTAACATGAGTGAACAAGAAGCAGCTGCTAAAAAAATTGTCCAGAGTAGTTTGGTTGTTTTAAATTTAGTTTGGCAATTTATCATCTGCGGTTAGTTTGCTCTTAGTATTTTCTATATTATGATATGCTAAATGGAGAGATTTTGAATCATAATTGCCAGGTTGTCAGGTTCAAGAATTAGATGCATGTTATGCATATCTCTTTCAATCTGCTGGTTTTGCTGTCTTTTCCATATAATGTCTGTAAGTGCATCTGTCAATTTTATATTTGGCTCGCATGATTTGGACCCTCGTGGTCATATGTTGTGGCTCGAAGTGGATTCAATTCATACAATATGGATGCATGAATGGGTCTACAACAAAGTCTTTCTTCTTATTCAGCTGTGTGGTCAATGATTGAATTTTAATATCTTCTTTAGCCAGGATAGTTGAGAAGTATTGGGTTCAAGTCTTAATATATGGAAAGGGCATCCTTCGCTTCAGTGTCTGGCTTTTACTTATATTTTCAAAGGGAGTCATACATGTGAGAAAAAACATGGTTTAATGACTTGTCCTGTCGTCTTGTGGGGACTTGTGTTGAATTGATTCATTGATATGGAGTAGAAATCTTCTCATTTTCTGCTATATACACAGTGCCTAATCTCAGTCTAATTCTGCCTGGTTTGTGGGAGAATGTTTTCTGGTCATTTTTATGCTACTATCTACAGTATCATTTCCATTCAATTCAGGAAAAGACGAATTTTGATTTTATTATATGAACTATCTCTGGTGATAGTTCATGGATCTGGAGCCTGGGCAGTGCTGTTGGGATTCATTAAGGGCATCTTTAACTCTTCGTGCAATAATTCGTTGGGCTAAGATTTGTGGGTGATGCATTTGAGTGGCATAGTCTGCACTTTATATTCGAGTCTATGAACCCCATAATTCATGCTTCACTTTTACAAGAAGCTAGAAGGCGATCGGTTAAGCACTCAAGGATGTGATGATGCCAAGTTTTTCCAAATTTGTAATTTGAATCCAGATTTTATGCTTAATATTTATTTACTACTGAAGAAAGTATTTGATTTTAAATTGGAACATATATTTATTGTCTTCTCCCTCTTAATTGCTGGTTTCAGGCGAACACAAGGGGTAGAACTGAGCGAGGAAGCGGTGAGAATAATAATCATGCTAATCGACATTCTTCCAGAAAGCATGGAGAAGAGGCATCTTCAGATGATGAAGCGAATGGGTCTAAGAGGGGACGTTCTAAATTGGAACGATGGACAAGCCATAAGGAGAGGGATTTTGGTGTTGCCCCCATTTCATCATCTTCTTTAAAGAAAAGCAAAGATGTAGATACTTACAACAATAGCGGAGCTTCTTTGGTTACCGGAAATCCTGAAGAACCTTCCGACAAGGTAGAAGGAAACCCACACCCTTCAGTTGATAATAAAGATGCCGGTGGTGGCGAAACAGATAATGCCAACACAAAAGCAGTGGAGGACAAACATTTGGATACGGTGGAGAAGTTGAAGAAGAGAAGTGAGCGGTTCAAACTCCCTATGCCGAGTGAGAAAGAAGCCGTGGTTATCAAGAAAATGGAGAGCGAACCTCTGCCCTCGGTCCAAACTGAGAACCGGCCTGATTCAGAGATCAAATCAGAGCGCCCACCACGAAAGAGGAGATGGACAGGCAATTGAATACCAACAAAGGCAGATGAAGTGTTGAACTGTATACTGACACTTCTCCAAGGGCATCCTCTTCCTGATTGTTTCCATGGTCAAAACTTACAGATATGTCGTAATCAAAATTGTACTGTTAAAAAATATTATTACGAACCCATGCAGCCGACATGGCCATAAGTAAACCCTAGCTTTTGTATCTTGACAAGTACACGTACACGTACACGTACACGTACGTTATAACTGTAGCACTATACTGGCCGATGATGAGGCACGGTATCATCGCTTCTTATTCTTCATTTTTAACAGCTTCATAGATGTAGTGTATTTTAGTTTGATAAATTACATGCTGTGAGCATAGAGTAAGGGAGAGGAGGGAAAGAGAGGGGCATCGGAGGAGCTCGAGTCGAGGGGTCGGGATGGTGGTGATGGGAGCTTTTGGACTTGATCAGATGCAGGTGGAACTATCTATGGTGTGGTTCCAGTGTTGTATTCCACTAGTTTTTTTTGTGTGTTTTACTGTTGAAAGCATAGCTAGGCCTAGAAAGCAGATTTTGTATTAATTTGGTAGTCTTACCAGATATGAAGTTAGCGGTATAATATAATGACTTTCACTTTGGTGATTACAGAAATGGATCTAGGTAAATTTCAAGCCATCAATGCGTGTTTTTAGATAATGTCTTTTGTTTATATATGAAGTTTATTGTAAGAATTATTCACAAGTTTAAAACGACCAAGGGGTCTTTTAGCTCAATATGAACAAGAAGGCAAATAACGAAATTGTCTCACAAGAAAGATTTCGGTGATATGGATAATAAGTAATATCATTTTAATATAAAATAGTACTTAAATTAATAAAAAATAATAGTGGTGCAGCAAATTATTTCATAAACAATTTATATTATGAATAAAAAGTTATAATATCTTTCGTAAAAAGTGACAATTATTTATAAAAACATTAAAAAGATCTCACGCAAGTGTTATCCGAAAAGGTTTGTTTTAGATTATAAGATCAACTCGTGAAAATATTTAACCTATCTTACATGTATCCATCTTAAGAGGGTGCCCTCAAATATATCTAATTGAATTTAACAAATTAATTAATTAAGATAATAAGAATTCTAATGACATTTTGTTTCCTTTAATTTCATCTCACAACCGAGGAGGGATTAACACTCATGGTTTCAATTTCGATGTGAATCGTGCTGATCATAATTTGGGCTTGTTGTATCATTAATATATATTGGACCCAATAATGGAAATGTCATGCTTTTGAGTTCTGTATAATGATCATGGCCCAATATGTGATATACACTTATTTGACTGACATAAAAAGGCCTTTATTGCAAATAAATGAATAATCAAGCCCAGTGGAGATTGACTGCACTGTCGGTGGTCGGCGACATCTGCGGTGGCTGGAGTGAACCTCCGGCGTTGACGATCTTTCGGTGCTTCTGGGAATACTAATTGAGGTAAGCTAATTGTTTGGGATCTCCATTTAATTAGGTTTAATTTCCCTAAATTTTAGAGAAAAAATAATAAATAATCACTTAGCGCTCTCTTTCATGTTCTTCTTCAATTTGCTCTTCACCATTCAAGCACCTTCCTGCTACTTTAAATAATGTTGATAACATATCCAGAAGCTTCTTGCAGCTTAGATTCCAAATACGTGTGCACTCCACCAAATGCTTACACTCAGATTAAATCATAGAGCTAGGGATTTTGAATTCATTGCCGCATTTATAGTTGCCATTCCGTGTCTTTTTCATGCACGTTGAGTTTTTGGAATGTGATAATGTTATTGTTATTAAGGAAGTTTTACTTTTGGTGGAATTTAATTTTGTTTGATTTCCTTCGATTTTGCTTTTGTGGGAACTGAAAAAATGAAGAACACAAATATGGGTGTTGTAGGTGTTACTTTGATTTCTTGTTTATTGGATTGAATAGGTGGGTTTATATATTCGTTTCTCTAAATTTAGTTCATACACTTCTTTTTTTGTGTTTGAATTGGAGGTGTTGGGTGTAAAATTATCCAATCAACACTCTTTCAGAGTAAATTGATGATTTTATTTTGTTCTTGTTTCTTGAAATATCATATAGGTTTATTGCTAATTGCCATCAATTCATCTGCTTTTTCTTGATGCTGTGATGCTACAATGTCAGAGTGACTGCAACTGCTTGTTTGCTTAATTTGTGGGTTTGTGTAATTAAGTGTTTTTTACATGAAACCACAGAAGGCAGAAGCAATTTATTGAGGATAATTTGTGTTGTCAAAGATTATTCTTATGCGCTGTCTAATTCAGAAAATGGGGATGAAGTTCTTGAATCCATGGAATTCTGATCAACAATCACATTAATCTTCTCTCCTAAATCCTAATGCATAAATAAATTGGAGAAAGGGAACTCCTTTTAGAGATAGAAGGTGAATTGCTGCTAGTGATTTACTTCTTGAAAAGTGATGAATATGATTGTTAAAATTTTGATGTAATAGACTTTCTTGTTATTTATTTCAGGCTTTGTAGTGATTTAACCTTGGTAAAAATAGATAGGTTGCCTGCTGTAGAATGAGTGATGATGATATGATGTTTTGAGAAAATGCAATTACAATTAATCACTGTTGATAGGAAGCCGTCTGGTGGATGTAATTTGCAGGTGCAATCTTTGATGGTGATTCAACTAATTTAGTGGGGTGGTTACTATCTCCACACAGTTTGTATTCAACACTTTGATCCTGTAAAAAAATGACTCTGCGTAAACCTCCTCTTCCACGGCTTCTCCTCAACAACGTCTCTTGCATGAGAAACGCGCAACAAATTCTCCGTCATGTGAATGCCTCCATTCATGACGGAGGAGCTCTTGTTCTATCAGGTCCCAACGGCTCAGGCAAAACCACTTTTCTCCGCATGTTAGCTGGCTTCAACAGACCAACAGCCGGTGAGATTCTGTGGAACGGCCATGACATCACTGTATCTGGCGTTTTCCATCAGTACAAGCTTCAGCTCAACTGGCTCTCCCTCAAACACGGCATCAAGGACAAATTCACCGTCCTTGACAATGTCTTATGGTTTGAAATTCTTGAAGGCAAGCAAGGGAATTCCATGCCTGCGCTAGAGTTCATGGGGCTCGGGAGACTAGCTAAAGAGAAAACAAGAATGCTCTCACAGGGTCAGAGGAAAAGGTTGCAAATCGCTAGATTGTTGGCTATTGATCGGCCAATCTGGCTGCTGGACGAGCCTTCAGTGGCGTTGGACGAGGAGGGGGTTAGGCTACTCGAGCAAATCATCGAGGAACATAGAAAGAAAGGCGGGATTGTCATTGTTGCCACCCATCTTCCCATTAAAATGGAAGACGCAATGGTTTTGAGATTGCCAGCAAGATTCCCAAGAATGATGACACTGGTCGACATGCTTGACCGTGGCGGACCTGACTGAAGGTATTATGTAGTCATTATATCAATCAAAGGGTGTTTACACTTTTGAGTTTTGAGCAACATGATAATTGATCAAGCTGTGTTGTACTTAGTTTTTTTATATTATTCTTTTTGATAGATCACCCTTTGTTAAAAGTGTTTCAGAAGTTGAATTCTAATTAATATAAGCATTTTACAGATTTGATTCTTTCTTTCTGTCTTAAGTTAGTCTAGTTGGGATGTTGTTCTTGATTGAACTTTGGATGCCTTAATATTTTTCAAATTTTATGTGTATAATAATCTTTAATACAGTTGTTTATTTTTTTATTATTTTATTTTTTGTTCTTCTTGAAGAAAAATAAGTTTGGATCTTTCCTTTTGTTATTATTTTTATTCTTATGGATCCGTTTGATGTTTATATCATTCATTGGATATTTTTGCATTTCGAATAGGAAAATTCAGTAACTAGGGATTTATTATAACTGCAATATGCGCTGACTTATTATTTTTTATAGTTTGGATGTTTTTAAATTTTTTTCTAAACCTAATAAAGGTGAATTGATGACATTATATATTGATTAGATAATCAGCTGCGCTAATCTGAATCATGTGTGAGCTTAGCTGACTTATTCTGTTTTCTAGTTTGGATTTTTTTTCTAAGCCTAATAAAGCTGTATTGATGACATTATATATTGATTAGATAACCAGCAACCTGCCTGACCTGAATTATGTGTGAGCTTAAGTCAGCTAAAAATTGTCCTATAATTTATTATACCCAAGGGATAAAATAGATGGTCCAACTACGTAACTTTTTTCTTTTTAATTATTGTATTGAAACACTTCTAAAAATTTATTATACCCATATTGAAACGCCTCTAAATAGAAAATGTGTATAAATTTGTGGAATGGGAGAGATTGGATTTCTTCATGCACCACGTGTTAATTTATAAAGAGATATTGCACTAAATTATCTTACAATTCACGGAATAATTTTGGAGACTGATAAGAATTTTTTTTTAAAGATGTATAAGAAATTACTCCCTCCTTCCCTTTAATACGTGTCTATTTTACCATTTTGTTCCGTCCTATTATAAAGTATTCATTTCCTTTTTTAGATTGATGTGACCACACGTGATACCACACTCAACACTAATACAACTACCCACTATATTTTAAAATATTATTTCTCTCACCTCAAAATACATTAAATTGTTATACTCCTTAATTCACGTGCAAAAAGTAAACGGATACATTTCAAGGGACGAAAGAGTATAACTTTTATAAAAAAAAATGATAATGATATCGTGAATTATTTTATGAACAAATTAAAATTAAACTTCCTCCGTCCCGGAAAAGTTTGCGCCCCTCTTTTCGGCACAGAGATTAAGAAAGTGATGACTTTTAGGGGTGTAATGGTATTTTTTGTAATAAATAAATGATAAAGTATGTTAGGTAGAGATGATTTTTTTTGTAAATAAAGTATACGAGTAAGGGTAATTGTTTTTTACTTTTTGCTTTTTTTTTTATGTGCAAACTTTTGTGGGACAGCCCAAAATGAAAAGTGTGACATCTGAAAGGAGACGGAGATAGTAATATAAATAAATAAAAAATACTTAGTATTTAAAAATAATAATAATAATAACGATCCTTTTAATCATAAATAATGATTAGTTAAATCAAATTGTCTAACATAATACTGTTCCTGTGAAATAAAGATACCCGTACCCTGTAGGCTGTAATATTTGAGCGTGAGTTCCCAAACTACCCTTTCAGTGATAAAACCAAAGCCATACAGCAAAAAATTCAATCAAATGTGAAAATCCCAACTCCAGAATGAGGCAAGAGAGAATGGGTTTTCTAGGGTGGTTGCCCTCTCTCCTTGCCAGTGATTTCAGTCTCATCAACAACCCTTCTCTCGCGCCGGGTCGGACTAGGATCCGACTTGGCGACGGTGGAAACTGGAAACTAGCTAGCTTTGGATTCCACCACACATCCTTTCTTCATCATCCTCATCATCTTTAACTCGTGCAGGCTGTGATGATGAATCTCTTGGAGTTGGGTCGGGCATTAAAACGACCCGTATCTTGGCGGGGCAAACCCGGTGTTTGCAGCCATGGCGGTGTCTGCTCTTTATTGCCTGCTTTATTTACAGATCTGAGCCTCACTCCTCTTCTCTCTTTCTTTTCG
Organism: Pogostemon cablin; assembly: GCA_023678885.1. Taxonomy (NCBI): domain Eukaryota; kingdom Viridiplantae; phylum Streptophyta; class Magnoliopsida; order Lamiales; family Lamiaceae; genus Pogostemon; species Pogostemon cablin. The sequence continues at coordinate 29,708,575 of CM042975.1, forward strand.
TTTTTTTGGAGTTTGTTTATTTATTAATTTCACCACAAATACTTACCATCCAAAGCAATCTCCATCTCCATGAGTATCTGAAATTCTTTATACATTTATTTCATTAATCACCAAAGTTAATCTTCTATCACATATTAATTATGCTCATTACCAAGTTTGAATATGGGATAATGAGACAAATTTGTCTAATTTGGTTGTCAACTTTTGTGAATGATGATTAAGAGGACAATAATATAATAATATAATAGTGTTAATGGTGAAATCTATTGGTAAAATAAATGGAAGGAAAAATAATTTTATTTTTTCAGTAAAATTGTAAAAGTGATAAATAATGAAAATTGATAGTGGAAAATTAATAATTAATGATATAAATTACAGGTGTTAATATTTATAATGAAAAAATTAAGATATTGTAAAAGGATCATATACTTGCATAAAGAAATTATGGGAGGAATAAGTAAGAAGATAATAGTAATAGGGTCAAATGCTATAGTGGGAAAATAGATTTAAAAATTTTCTCAAGTGTCCACCTTCTAGGGGAGTGTTAAAAAACACCCATGTTGAAAAAACACTTGATTCAATATTGATAAATTTAGTTTTTCAATTTTTTATTTGACTCGATGCACAAACTTTGATTCGCTCGTGCTTTTTAAATCGAGTCAAATTTTATAAAAATTTAACTTGATAATTACTTTTTTAAAAATTAATATCGAATCAATATTTTTCGGTCATTTTAGGTATTTTTTAATACACTTGAATGCCTCCTCCATCCATTCCTTCCCAATAATATTATGATAAGTGTAATAACTAGAAGTGACATTAGGATTAAAGTAAATATATACTTGTAATCATATTATATAAAATTATATGTTAATGTGTTACTAATAATACTTAAAAGTATACTTTAACCATTACTAGTAAGTATTATTTTACCTTTAATACATTTTTCATATAACATCGTGTTAGACTTTTTATAAATAGAATTAATACGAAATGTTTGGAGGATAAATTGCTAATAACCTTGATTTTTATTAGAAATTAAATATGGTTCCCCCCTTTATCACAGCAAGCAATATATCAGAGTCCATGAGAAAGTTAAATTACGAAACTACCCTGCGTATGTAAAATCCGGATTCAAGTTGGAGGTGGTTCATTCGGATCCAGATCTGAAAATCCCAGCTGCTGAGGGTGAGAGAGAGATGGGTGTTTTCAGGGGTGTTGCCACTCTCTCCTCGCCGGTGATTTCTAAACAAAATAAACGCCCCTGTAACGAACGATCTTTTGCAATTGCTTATAAATCGTTTCACCATCTGCTGTTGTTTCTGATTCTACTTCTACTTCCTCGTTTCCATCATTATCTGCCCCATATTCATAAGGCTGTGATGATGACGTGTAGCTGGGTCGGGCATCGAGATTCATCATACCCGTATCTTGGCGGGGCAAACCCTTCTTTGCAGCCATGGCGGTGTCTCTATCTCTTTGCCCGCTATATCTGAGCCTTACCCACACCACTTCAGTATTGGAGAATTCTTATCATAATTTTGTTTCTAATTTTGTAAATAATTTCTAAAATTCATCACTATTACTACAATCAAATGTTTTTCTAAAATTTGGCCGTAAAACGACAACTCGACAACTCTAACAATTGATGGATTTTGCAACTTTTTTTTTTTTTTTTGTCAAAAGTCAAAACTCAAAGAATGCTGCCGGGACTGGGAGGACTTTGCCGATCCCGCAATCGGCCGGGTTGTTATACAGATGGGCTTTGATTAATTTACTATTGTGGGTTTCGGTGCTTAATTACTGCCTCCATCCCAAAGATATTGACACATTTTTCTTTTGAGATTGTCCCACAAAAATTGACATATTTCATTTTTAAGAATATGGACACAAAATAATTTATTTATTTTCATGGTCCTACACACACATCACACTCACCACTAATACAACAACTCACTACACATTAAATATTATTTCTCTTACTTCACTTTACATTAAATTATTATACTATTTAATCTCCGTGCCCAAAAAAATGCGTCAATATCTCCGGGACGGAGGGAGTAGAAAATTTTGGCAGATGAAAATAATTCTATGGGCTTTTAGTACTTATATGGACTTTATTGGGCTTTTGTTCCATACTATAAAATTTATTGGGTAAATATCACGGTGAGTCTTTTAAGTATAATCAATTTCAACTTTAGTTATTTCATTTGCAATTTTTAAGTTTGATTCTTTTTTCTCTAATTTTAGTCTTTTTAGTCCAAATTTAGTCATTTCTTCAAACTTGGTCATGTTTTTTTGTCCTAAATGTATAAATTTTAGACCAAAAGTTGACTAAAAATGATCAAAATAGAATTGAAAAAAAAAAAGAACTAAAGTTTGAATCGGTAATACTTACCTGACTAATTTTGATATTTATCCAAATTTATTACACTTCATCCACATATGAAGTTCACCAGTATTATTACGAGTAAAAATTGAACCAATCGTTTAGTAAAAACTTGTTTGAGTTATATTTGATGAAGATATCAAACAAATTTGAATAGATTTTTATATTCAATAAAATTAAAAGTTCAGCAAAAGTTAAATTTACGAAAATAAGTAGAGTATGTATAAAATTATCAAATCACTTGAATTCGATTCATATTTAACTCAAAAAACTCATTCGAACTCAATTTGATAACTTATCAAACAAACTCGAGCATATATTTTGAAGCTCTATAATATTTCAAACAAATTTAAATAGTATCCATTTACACCACTATACTGACTATAGCATAGGATTTGATTTTGGAGTTTGAGTTATCGGTTCATTCCATTTGATAATTGTGCAATCTCCAAACCCAATCGAAGGTACGGCGGGTGTGCTTATGAACAATCAAATTCCAGATGAGCTTATAATCCTGTGATCGGAGCTATAAACCTAGCCATGGCAGCGATTTACAGCCTCTACATCATCAATAAATCAGGTGGCCTCATCTTCTACAAGGTAAATCCCTCACCCCTAATTCTTATGATTTTTTTATGGGTTGCAATTTAGGGATTTCAGAAGGAAATTATTTGTTATTTAGGATTATGGATCAGCGGGGAGAATGGATACGAATGATAGTTTGAGGTTAGCTAGTCTTTGGCACTCGATGCACGCCATCTCACAGCAGCTCTCCCCTGTTTCGGGATGCTTTGGAATTGAGCTTCTTCAGGCTGATACTTTCGATCTTCATTGTTTCCAATCTCTCACTGGTGAGTAACTTGTGTTTTCAATTTCTTCTGGTTTGTTGTTTTCGTATGGTTATGGATTTAGGGTTTTATAAATTCTTAGTTGGTATTTGGGGAATTTCTGTACTACTGTTAGAGGTGGATGGGTTTTCTACAGAATTGTTTTGACATGGAAATGTGATGGGATCATTGTCTTGGTAAATCTGATCTGAAGGGGGTTGAGTTGAAAATGTAGATGAGACTTTTATTCAGATTTACCCACTGTGATGTTTGCTAGGATCTGTATCTACACCATATACTTTTCCCTAATGTGAAATGACCAAACTGAAAAGATTTGACTGGAAGAAGCAATGAAAATTAACTTAATCATATCGATGTTTTGTTTCAAGTAATGTCAAAGTTCTGCATTTCAATTACCAGCCATTTGCCTGTTGGTGAAGAATTCTTCTCTGGAGTATCTTCCTAGTGCTACTCGTTTCATTCAGTAATCATGTGAAGGACGTATACCATGTAATCAATAGTTTTTGAGCTTTTCTATGGTTTCTTGCACATTTAACTGTTGCTTTCTCTATATAGTCAAGGTTGTCATTGTTGCGAGCAAGCTTATTGAGCTAGGTGAACCTTTTCAGTCTTGTCTTGCAGTTTCAATTGATGATAGAATCCATCCAACGAATAGAATAACAAAAAAAGAATGAGTTGCTTATGATACTTCTCTTGAAGTGGAATTATGAATTTATATGCAGTAGATATATTAGTGGAGGCCCATTCCATTACTCTTGGTGTCAAAACATAAGCTGATTCTTGCAGTTTCATCTCCCTCCTGTCCAATTTGCAACCTGCATTCAGCACACATTGTTTTCCAACTTCAGTGACCAGTGTACATGTTCATGTACTGCAATAGTGATATGAACACTCCCGTTATTAATAACCCCAGCAGTCACTAATTTATGCCATGCCTCTAAGGGTCAATCATGAAGTCATTTTATATGTCTGCAATGGTGATTATGTTAGTTGCATCAGTAGTTTAAGGCAATAAGGTCTCTTTTTCCCCCAAGAGCAAATTAATCTTTGGACGCACCTGAAAATTTTCAAAAATTCCCTAGACAAGCTAGAACATATAATCATATATTCAATGTAAGACAGATGTACAACAGTTGATGCCTTCAGTTCCTCGTCTAATATTCAATGCATGTAGTACGAATTATGATTCAAGTTGTAAAACTCAAGTTTGAAATTGTATATTCCAATCTCTGCAACGTGTTGTGTGCTCTTTGGTAGCTGCTGTCTCAGTTCGTTTCATATTCCTCATTTGGGATTGTAACTAAAACAAATCGAAAAAATAACATTTTTTCCTCCAGGTACTAAATTTTTTGTGGTGTGTGAGCCTGGAACTCTGCACATGGAAAGTCTTTTGAAACACATATATGAGCTATACACTGATTATGTTCTGAAGAACCCTTTCTACGAGATGGAGATGCCCATTCGCTGTGAGCTGTTCGACATTAATCTGGCACAAGCAGTGCAGAAGGACCGGGTTGCCTTGTTGGGAAGATGATCTGCAGAGCCGTATATTCCAGCAAGGAAGTAACTCTTCATTTATTACTTCCTAATCCTTTTTATAAGATCGATCTGTGTTCAATTTTCTTGTTTTCAGGTTTGTTGATCTGGTATTGTTTGAACACCACGAAAGAATATCGAATTACTATGAGATTGTTTTTACGTTTTTTTTTTTAAATAGTTACTATCACTTTTTATTAAAAAATATTATCACTTTTTATTTATATTACTCATTGTTCATCAAATTCTTCATGTACTACTGTCATTGTACTACAGTCACTTTTTATCGTGCCATTGAAATCTTTCTTGAGACAGTCTCAATTTTTGCCCTCATTTATTTTTGTGTTTACGAGGACAAATCAAATTAAGATTGTAGATCCTAGTGCTTCATTTCAATGCTTTATAATTATTTAAACTAAATCAAGTTTTATAAAACACTATACATCAATCTGTCTTTGTACTTATTTTTTTCACAGAAAGCTTAAAGATTAAAATATAAGTAACCCATTATTTATTCTTATGCACAAGGGAAGAAAATAAATTAACCTTATCAAATAACTCAATAACACACTATATATTCTATTGCAAATTTAATCATCATTATTATTTATTTTTTCTCTTATCATTTTATTTTTTCATCTGATTTTGTAACCTATTAATTATTCTAATGCACAAATTTAATCATCATTATTATTTATTTTTTCTCTTATCATTTTATTTTTTCATCTGATTTTGTAACCTATTAATTATTCTAATGCACAAAAGGTAAGGAAAAAGAATCAAAAAACACAATCTATCGATCTAATCAATTATCTCAATGTAGTTTCTTTTGTTTTCTCTCTTCCGTTGGTGTAAACCTACGATCCGATCGAATCACATTTTGACGGTTCGAATTTCCACCGGAGGCACTCTTTTCGTCAACCCATCCATCTTTCATAGAAGACTGTTGATAGTATTTGAACGCCACAAATAACATGAATACTGAAACACACACAAGTATATGTTATTTTTATGTATATATTTATGGAAATATCTTTTAAAAATATACTTACCTGCCCAAATTCGGGCAACAACTGACGACAAATTCCAAATAAGAGTGAAAATTGCAAATCCCACAGCTTTCTTGTGAGAGCACGACTCCCAAGCATCTTCTAATCTTCTAATCCAAAATTTACCTAATTTATTTTAAATTAAATAAAAAAAAGTGAGGTTAGAAGTTAAATTGCATAATAATCTGAGAAATATATTTATGTAACAATGGTGAATTTTTTTTTTTACCGTATGCAGTTATCTGCGAAGAGTATGTTGAGCAGATTTTTGGCACCGTAAATACTACAATAAAGCCTGTCAAAATAATCAAATATACCACTATTAATATTTACCAACCAAGAAAAAAGAAACTAATTTACTCGTTTGAAAGCATGAAAGCATTACATTAATTATCTTTAACTTTAATCCAACATATGTTAATTTGCTTATACATCATTTATCAACCAGAACATCAACATAAATTAAATTTATTGACAATTGACACGTAATAAATTGGTTGGTAATTTTAGTAACGTGACATAATTAAAAGCAATATAGAAAACATGTCAACATCAAAATTGCATGTGATCTTGCAATCTTAAATTAATCATACTTAAAGTTGCTTTAATTATTCTTTCATATGGCAAAAGGGGGTCCCACTGGCTTTACATGCTGTCATATTAATATTATGAAAATGGAAATAAAACATTTTCAAAATTAAAAATATATTTATATATTAAAAAAATAAAAAAAAGACTGACCTAATTTGGCCATCTTCCAGACAGTAATGGAGCTTCCACACCTTGCCAAAATGAACAGCAACAGTGCCAACTGCCAGGGGCAGAACTTGTCATTTACCTCAGTAAAAATAAAAAAGTTAAAAAATATATATATACATACAATTTAAAACTTGAAATAATAAAAAAAAGACGGTAAATTAAATTTACCTTCATTGTAGTGGCAGGGTCCCCTGAAAAAAGGGCTCTTAATTTAACAAGAAATTCATTTACACATGGTAAAAATAATTTTACCACCCAAATTGCTTCTTCTTCCCCAACAACATAATGTTGATTTTCACTATTCATCTCCTTTGATCCCCTATCACATTTCAAACAATACACTCATCTTACAAAGTAGTATTAAAAGTTTACTACTATTTGTTTAGGTTGATCTTTTAAATTAATGAATTAACTTCTAGACAAATGATTTATCAAAAGGATCACCTAGCCTATCACTATATTTTTTTAAAGATTATTTTTGAAATTTTATAATTTTTTATTTAATGTTAAATGGTCATTTTTATAGTTTGTAATTTAACTAAAAAAAATTGAATAAATTTACAAGAATATTAATTTTAATATTATATAGACAATTTACATTCCAACAACATGAATTTATGGTGTAGATTGACTTACTTGGAATTGAATGATCTGAAAAGAAAATTTGCAGCAAGATAGACAAGTCCCATGTAGGATATCACTGAAATAAAGCTGCAAAATGCACACTTGAAATTAATTATCAGAAATACTAAAAATAGTAAAATAAGTACATTTTTTTAAATGAAGCAACCTGATATTGAGGTCCTTTGTGTAAGAAGATGAAATGATACCAAATGTTCCAATTCCAAAAATAAATGCTGATTTTGCTACATCTCTCCACATCACTAAGTCAACTGATATTAATCATTCATTAGCTCATTGTAACAAGAAAAAATAAATAAATATTTAAAAAAATAAGTGAAAATGTAGAACTCACCCAAACTCTGCAACTTGCTGTTGGTTCTTTGTATTCCTGGAGAAATGTCTGAAACTTAAATTCATCACAGGAAAAATATAAAACTAACATTTGTCAATATTAATAACACTCCCTTCCATTTTATACTCACTTTTTATTTTCAGGTGATTAACATTTTATTAGTGAATTCCAACGCTTTTATTTATTTTTTATACTCCTACTTAATTTATCTTATCCAAAAACTTTATTATTATGTTTTTTTTTTAATTACTAAATTTACCTCTACTATTTCTTAGATTAAAAATAATATTTCTTAAACTTCTTGCGAAATATTAGTGAATTCCAACAACTTTATTTATTTTTATACTTAATTTATCTTACCCAACACCTTTATTTATTTATTTTTTTAAATTACCAAATTTACCTCTACTTTTTCTTAAATTAAAAAATAACCTTTCTTAATATTCTTGTGAAATGCAGGCATTAACAATGGGCAAGGAGAGTAATACTAAAATAATTATAAATAATTAAAAAAGAAAAGAAAAAACTTACTGGGGTTGATCTTAGGTGGGGTAGAATGAAGTGTGGCATGATTTACAGGAGGAGGTGGCTGTAATTTCTTCACAAGTGGAGAAATGGGATTTGATTTCTCATTCTTCTGTTTAATCACAATCTTCTTTCTCTCATCATCTTCAACTCTGATTTCTTTAACATCACCATTCTCATTTCCAACCTTAATTTCTTCATCCAATTCACCACTGTCTGAAGGAGCTGGATTCTTGATTGGCCCCACCACATTCCCTGTGATTGCCTTCTCTTCATACACATCAACTTCCCTGCAATTCTCATCAGATCTCAACTCGCCCGACTCGGTACCCGACTCAGAACTCACCTTCCCCGACTCAGATCTCGTTTTCTTGTCACAACCACTCAATTCCTTACATCTCTCATCTAAATTCTTACACACTTCAGATCTTGACCCTGCAATCTTAACTGGGGCCCCCTCCAAACCCTCTGACTTCCATGTTTTTCTCTTACCAGCTGGGCTCTGTTTGGCTGCCCTCTGTTCCACCTCAACTTTGACATCAGTGCCATTGATGGGGGGAGGATTTTGATCAACAGAATCAGTAGCACCATTGAAGACCTTGATCCCACCTTTGACCTCATCACTCTTCATTCTGCTCTCCCAAACAGACCCTGCTTTTGGACCACTGCTTGATCTTCTTCTACTGCCACCTAAATCCATTGCTGCTTTAGTACTCTGTTTCTTTATCCTCTGTTTTCTTGAAACTGAAATGAGTACACTGTGGACCCAATTGGTTCTAGTAGTGGAATTGTGCCTTTGAGTTCAAGGAATTGCAGTTGATGTTGTGAAAGTTATGTAGCATTGGGATTCTTGAGAGAGAGGGTGGGTGAGGGGGGTGGGGTGGGGGGTGAGGAGAGAGGAGATTTTTCTTCTGTTTTGTGATGGTGTCTGTCTTCTTCCTTTTACCCAGAATAGGATGACATCTATGTTAAATTGGTTGCAAGTTTGTTGATAGCAGTGTGGGTAATGGAATTGATTATTAATGTTGATATCCCTACTTAATTAATTTGATGCTTTTGTGGGTGAGAGTATTTAATCTTCACTATTATTGATCACCATATAATATATGACTATTATACTGTACCAACAAAGTCATAATTTTAATAATTTCTATATTTCTAGTTTAATTATGCTCGTATCATAATCTTTCATGACTATGTCAAATATCACACTACATAAAATAAAATAAAAGACGTATAGGAATGCATATCAAGTCGAATGAAATAAATATATAAATTACTAACAAATTAATTTAATTGAACGATTATTAAAAATTATTACTCTTATCGCGAAATTCGTTTTATAAAACAGTTTCACATTAAATTTAATTCTAAAAGGAAATTCTAATTTATAAAATAAAAATAAAAAGTAATCAAACACTATATTTGTTTTCGATTTAATCTATAATCAAGTTTTAAAATTATTCTTATAAACATTTGCAAACTCTATCCTATTTTTTAAACATTCTATCTCCTCCATTAATACATTATTATTTCTCTCTCTTATTTATTTTCTTATTTTTCACATAAAAAATTAAAAAATAAAAAAACATACCGAAAATGTTTGATAATAAAATGAGATGTGGGTATGGATGAATGATTAGATTAGAATAGAACAGCAAGGTTATAGATTCTTTTTTTTTTTTTTTTTTTTTTTGATACCGAGGTTCCGGGCTTACGCCCGACTAGTCCTCGAGGAAACAGTCCCGGCCCCTCAGAACTGCCTCCAAGTAAATCGCGGTAACCACACAATGGATCACAGGTTCCTAATATCTTTAACTACTGCGCACAAGGAGTCGATCCCCAAGTGATTGCTCCATGCTGACCCTCCCCCTAGCTCAGCCGCAGGTTCCCACCGAGCCGCAGGTTCCCACTGAGTTTCAGCCTCCCACACTGCCGCTTGTAGCCCTCAATATTAATTGTTCCACCATTGCGCTCCGGGGAGCTTGAATCCCTGACCTTTCAATCAGAGGCACCTCAATGTTGACCCCTGGGCCAACATATCATTGGTACAAGGTTATAGATTCTTGTCCTTCACTTTAGTTGTCCAAACAGGATCTCCATCTCTTTCCATGTCTCATGCACCAAAAGTGTCACATGCCTATTTCCTTTTTCATCTTATTTAGGTTAATGTAAATTAGAGGCATTTGTACATAACTACTCCCTCTGTCCCCTTGAGATGTATCTGTTTACTTTTGCACGTGGATTAAAGAATATAATAATTTAATCTATTTTGAGAAGAGAGAAATAATATTTTAAAGTGTAGTGGGTAGTTGTATTAGTGTTGAGTGTGTGGTTATGTGTAGTCATATCAATTTTAAAAAGGAAATATATACCTTGTAGTGAGACGGACCAAAATGGCAAAATGGATACGTATCAAGGGGGAGGGAGTATATAATAATAACACCCCCTCCACTAACAAGTTCATATATCAATAAATTAATTCTCTCCCATTTTAAAGTGTTATTCACTTTTTTTTTCTTCATAAAATTGTTATATTTAAAAAATAAAAAAATTAAAATTCAAACAAATAACTTACAATATATCATTTCTTGAACAAATAACTTACAATATATCATTTCTTGAAAACATTATCATCACATTACACACATAATTGAAAAAGTAAGGTAAGATATTACTCTTAGATTAAGTAGATTGCTACATGAGAACAAAAATTCGGACGAAAGAAAGTTTTTTTATTTATTTTAAATTAATCATCTACGATAATTAAATATGTCCAAATGTATTTGGACCGCATAAATATTTATTACTCCATATTTTATATTTTACTGAATAATTATTATATTGGGAGGGAGCGTAGAAATTCCTGTGATCTGCCATAGAATTTTGGGGGGCACAATTTCACATATCAACCATTCCAATTTTTCACACACACTGACACAACGTTTATCAATTCCTCTTTTCCTTTTTTTTATTATTTTTTTATTTTTTTACTTAAGGGTATTATCATTTAATTTGTTGTGTTAATTTTTTATTTTTTTTAATAGCAAAAATTTTATTAAAGTAATAGAATAGGGTATACGGAATACCCAAAAAGAGTTACAATAGAAATAACATTAATAATTTTAAGATATCAAAATACATTTAACACTGAAGAACTATTAATTCGCGGATTGAGCTCCCAATCTTCAAAGCTATATCGATCAATCGACTCATCCTTTAACCGAATCTAACTCCAAACACGAAATTTTAATTCTTTTACGACATCAGCTACTTCCAATTTCTCATCCCGAAATATGATAGCATTTCTAGATTTCCATATTAACCATATAATACATCCCAAAATGCAAAGTGAAATATTTTTCCTTTTATTTCCTCTAAAAATCGTACTAAAAGATAGTAGATTTGTTGAGGGGTTCGAGGAAATAGCTGTTGACATCCCCAACCACTTGAAGACATGCATCCATAAATTATGCGCAAACAAGCATTCGAAGAAAATATGTCGTACCGTTTCTTCTTCCAATCCACATAGAGAACATGAAACATTAACAGTGGGGGGCAATGCTTTACGTCGAGCTAGCAAGGTCCTCGTAGGAATGCGTTCCCTCAAAACTCGCCAAGCATGAACTCTCACTTTAGTTGGAGCATATGAACTCCATATTAATTTGAACTCTTCCTTCAACACCTTTGAAGCACCAGTGTTATTCTTTATGATCCATTCATAAGCAGCTTTTGTAGAATAAATTCCTTCTTTCGTCCGGTTCCACCTCTATGTATCTTTAACTCCTTGCTTTGAATGTACCTGTTGATCAAATTAGTAAGATCATCAAGCATGATTAGTTCTCTATCTCTTAGCTCCCTTCTCCATCACCACTCCCGAATCCATCCATTCTCCCTCCATTTCCTAAAGCTCGCCACTGTATCTTTCTTTCCGAGACTTAAGTGATAAAGTCTCGTGAATTTGTCCCTCAACCTAACACCTTCTATCCATACATCTTCCTAAAACAGAGTATTGTCACCTGTCGTGATTTGAAGCCTAAACGAGATTAAGATTGAGTACGAACAGATGTGTGCAACTAGATAAACGATAAGTTAAAACTTAAAGAAAAGAAATCAAACGCAAAGAGATTTAACGTGGTTCAATCGTAAGATCTATATCCACGGGAGAGGAAAAGTATCCTTTATTCAGGAGAGATTACAGAGCAAAAACGCACACCAACTAGATGATGAAACTTTGAATCCTAACTTATGATGAACGAATACTCCAACTTATAGGACTAAGTGAGCAGTTGATTTTCTCAACTGATTTGGAGCCTTTAACTAACTCTATCCCACTGTTTCCATTTACCAATAGCAAGTCTGCTATCCCAACTGCAATATCCAGCTGATAGATGGTTACTTTTGATCCATATAACAGTCTACAACTGCCTCCAAAGTTAGCTGCTCACTAATGCTTCAAACCTGCTCCACATGCCTTTGTTGCTTCTACCTTGCATTTCCAGCCACGTGTTCATGCTAATTCATTCATGTTTTTCGACAAATCAATAGATGACAAGTCATCCTACATGATATACCAATTACATGCAGCCATGCAAGGTCTATAACTCCACAATTCTCCACCTTAGACCTTGCAATACTCCACTTTAAACCTTGCATGTAATAAGAACAAACCTCTAAATCTCCTTCACTGCTCCACCTTGAGCAACAATGTTTTAATTATGATTGCTCCACCTTGAGCAATTATCTCCATCTTCCGTCAAGCTACGATAGGTCTGTCCGGATCATTTTCCTACTGAATGTGTCGCCTCTTGAAGTTGATTCTAACTCACTAGGATTTCCGATGCTTTCTCCCACTTGCCCATTAATACCACGTCACTCTTTACCGATATAACGCTACCGAGTCCAAGTGACCACATCTCCTAGCTTTCCGTAGAATCTATCACTTCTCACGTCACTAGTCAGTACCGAAATTTTCCATTCCACAAACCTTCCAAGCTGACTTCTCTTTGTGAAAACTCCAAACTGTTGAAAAAACTTATTTCACCTCCATGGAAACCCATGTCCTGATAATCTAACTCCACCTTCAGGGGAGTCCCATGCTATTGGTTGATACCATCACCTTGTACCAATCCATCTCTTTGAATCTGCTAAGAACTAACACTGCAATTTCCAGCCACTTCTTCATGAAAATTCCAAGCTACTGTTACACTGATTCCACTTCCTATGCATGTAGTACTAGGTCACTATTGCTTGTTTTCATGAATCTTTTAATCTGACCATCTCTGAAAAGTGTGTATCTGAACAGCCACAAGCCCAAAACTACAAATCGTTGCTGGAAATGATCCTGCTGGAATCGCGAATAATCGTCAAAAATTTAATCCTCTCGCCGAAAAAAAATCACTACCTATTACGCGGCTGCAATTCTGAATCATTACTGGAGTTGAACCACTTTGCTCACTGGAAAATCACTGATGCTTTCCTCAGTGCCGCTCAGTTCCGTTGAACCTCCTGGTGTCTCCAGCCGTCGATCCCATTTCAACCGCTTGGTGTCTGCTGCTCCCTTTCCTTATTGGAAATCCTGCCTTCGAACTGCTGTAGTTTCCCAAGATCACCTTCTGTCGAGCACGCTAGAAATCCATCAACGCTGGACCACCGGAGTTTAAAAATTCCTTCTGTGCTGTTGGTCACCACAAAATACGCTGGATTCTGTTGTTAATCTGCGCACCGTTCTAGAACTTCTTTTCTTTGATATCCGTGAAACCCACCGGAGTACTATCACCCGGTTGCTCGCCTAAAACTAGCTCCACTGCCGTTCAAATCTACAGAATACCGTAACACGCTTCCTTCCCCGGAAGGAACTCTCTCAATCCCTTTGCTCCGAATCTGAGATCGCTACCAAGAACTAAGAATCTCATCGAAAATCGCGACCCAACCTTCTCGCGAAACAGATGGTCACATTGGTTCACCCCTAGAAGTTGTTTCTCTTCGTCGATCTCGTCCACTTCCTACCTTGCCGTGGATCATCAGATTCTCCATCCCCGTCCTCTCTGTTGCTGGTCAATTCCCGCAACCACCGAACTGCAACATGAAGGATTCTTTTCTTCTTCCTCTCGATGATCCACAAGATACGCCCATCTGCCTTCATCATCTTCATCTACCTGCATAGAACTCATCTCGATCCTTCCCGTTTCTACTTTTTTTCCACAGACGGCGTCATTTGTCATGATTTTAAGGCTAAATGAGATCAAGATTGAGTACGAACGGATGTGTGAAACTAGATAAACGATAAGCTAAAACTTGAAGAAAAAAAATCAAACGCAAAGAGATTTAACGTGGTTCGATCGTAAGATCTACATCCACGGGAGAGAAAAAGTGTTCTTTATTCATGAGAGATTACAGAGCAAAAACGCACACCAACTAGATGATGAAAACTCTGAATCCTAACTTATGATGAATGAATACTCCAACTTATAGGACTAAGTGAGCAGTTGATTTCCTCAACTGATTTGGAGCCTTTAACTAACTCTATCCCACTGTTTCCATTTACCAATAGAAAGTCTGCTATCCCAACTACAATATCCAGTTGATAGATGGTTACTTTTGATCCATATAACAGTCTACAACTGCCTCCAAATTCAGCTGCTCACTAATGCTTCAAACCTGCTCCACATGTCTTTGTTGCTTCTACCTTGCATTTCCAGCCATGTGTTCATGCTAATTCATTCATGTTTTTCGACAAATCAATAGATGACAAGTCATCCTACATGATATACCAATTACATGCAGCCATGCAAGGTCTATAACTCCACATCACCATTACCAACAACCTTCTCCAAACCGCCAAAGAACCAGTCATCTTCTTGCCTAACAGTTTTTAAAATCTCCCCCCACCATCCTACCGGATTCATTCTTCTACCTTGTTCACCCTCTCCTGCAAAAATCCCCCTCAAGCTGCCCCATCTTGATTTAAAAACCCTTACCCACAAGCTACCCCATCAATAACAAAACTCCACATCCACTTACCTAATAGTGCTAAGTTAAAACAATTTTAAATCTTTAACACCAAGGCCCCTCATATTCCTTAGGCTGACAAATATCATTCCACGTCACCCAAGAAAATTTTTTTTCACTCTCATTTCCCCCCCCCCCACAAAAAGGATCTTTGAAGGCTCGAAATCTCTTTCAGAATTACTTTTGGAATACGGTAAACAGAAAGAGTGTAAACTGGAAGTGATGCTAAAATTGCATTGACCAATGTCAATCTTCCTCCAATAGATATATCCAAGCACTTCCATTTACGAATTATATTCTTAACTTTGTTCACAACATACTCCCATTCTGATGTCCGCGGGTGAGCTGCCCCAACTTTAACACCCAAGTAAGTAAAATGAAGACTATCCTTCCTACATATTAACACACCTGCAAATTCCTCCAAACTTTCTTCATTAGTATTCATTCCGTATAAGCTACACTTTCTAACATTAACCTTCAATCCAGATACCGTCTCCAGATTCACCAGAAAACTTCTTAGAAACACCACATTTTCAATCTCAACCTTTCCCACAAAAATAGTATCATCAGCGAACTGTAAGTGTAAAATATTGATTTTTTCTCTCCCAACTTCCACAGGTTTAAAGAGACCCTTTTCAGTAGCTTTGCACATCATCCTACTAATGCCTTCAGCTGCCAACAAGAACAAGAAAGAAGACAAAGGGTCTTCTTGCCTCAAGCCTCTTTGTAATTGGAGGCATAAAATTAAAAGTAAGTGAGCATAAGAAATGGTAACTTTTAGGGCATAAAATTAAAATGGCCAAATGATATTCTTTTAGAGTAGACCCAAAAAAAATCAAATATTAGTATATTTGAGACAAATGTTGAAAATTTAAGATAAATAGAAAAGTCACTGAAATATGTTTGTAAGAAATGTGATTAAAGAGGATGAATCATAAGTAGATGTTGCCTTTTCATAAAAAGATATTTGAATTTAAATTTGAAAATCACTCAAAATGTATATTAATTTACGAAAGTAAGCCTTGAAATCTAGAAATAGATAATCTCATTCCATAATCCAACGCACTTTCGAACACTTGAACGATACTTAGAAACTTGATCTCAAATACACATGACATGGATATCTGAAAAAGTCGAGTAAAGTTGAATTGTCCTAACAATTTGTAATATATATCTAAATTATCATACTTCTAAGATAAGTTCATAATATAATTTGATTCGCACACAAATGTAGTTTCTGCTTATAACTAATTTTATTGAGTTTTGAAGGATATTATACATAATTATTTAAATTTAATTATTAAAAACTATTAAACCAAATTTTAACAATACCTATCATAACGTGTCTAACATGTAAGTTTACCCTCATTTATGAATTAAAAATTAATTATATTCATGAATAATATGTCATGAATTAATAAGAATAAAATATATTATAAATTATAAGTGTAAAATTATTAAGTTCTAAAAATATATAATAATAATTTAATAATAAAATAAGCATGAGCTATTATAGTGTACATGCAATATAATGTGAAGAATATTTTGCTCACTTACTTTAATATCATAAAATATATACGTACTATAAATTAAATAAAATGGGTGATTAATGGGATCAAATAGTATTATCTTCTCTCTCGACCTTCTTTTCCTAGACTAGACAAAGAGGTTATGTTCCAAAGTTGGAATTAGTTTTTAATTGATAGTAACTACTTTAAAATATTTTATTCATAAAATATTATTGAATAAATTCAATAATTAAAAGTAGTCCTTAACAAAATACTCCTACTTGAATAGACAAGTGTAGTAAGTGAGCTCAGTGGCCCAAAATAAAATGGGCTCTTAAAATGGATAGAGTGGGCCCAAATGAAGCTGCTTCTTCCTTAGATTTAAGCCCATGCGGATAAAGCCCCATAGTATTGGAATTTGAAAGAGATTTCATTTCAATAAAAATTAGTAAAATAAATAATAGGGCTTTTTTTTATAATAATATTAAAGTAGGGCTTACTTTTCAACCATTTATTATTAATTACAAATTTAATAATATATACGTAATATTTTATTTGATAGTTTATATTGTATTTTTCTCCTTTTTATAGAACCTTATTATTTATGATCTATTTTTATCTATAGGATATATATTTATCCTTAAATTTTAGTGCTTATGATTGTAATTTTACTTTAATGATATATGATTTATTTCACTCTGATGAATCTATAGAGTTTAGTTTAATTTTAATGGTACAATTATAATTTGTTTATGGTCTATTTTGTTGTTAAAGTTTAATTTTTTCTTTAGAGTTTAGTATTAATTAAATGATATAATTGTAGTTTCGGTCTTTGCGATTTAATGGTTTATTTCACTCATAAAACTTAATATATTTATCTTTATGACTTAGTGCTAATTTTAAGAGTGTAATTGTAATTTATTTGTTGTTGTTTATGGTTTATTCTGCTATTAAATTTTAATATTTATTTTCAGAATTTAGTGTTAAATTCAAAGTTATAATTATAATTTCACTTTTAAGTTCAAATAATAAAGGTAATATTACACTTTTGTTGTTCATGATATTTTGCTTTAAAATTTAATATTTATCCTTAAAATTTGAATGTTAATCATCAAAATATAATTATAGATAATTATAATTCATAAATAAAGAAATAAAAAAATATATACATATATAATTCAAATTGCTGATCACACATGCCAATAGTTACATACAATACAGTCATTTCCAACACAAACTTAATTGAAATTATGCAATAGGAGTGGTTTTTAATCACGTTTTATAAACGTATATAATTTTCATTTTTCTAAGAAATAGTTATTTAACTAGCATGTAACCCGCGTTCGTTAAGTTTTTTTCTTTTTATTAATAACATATAATAATTTAGTATCTTTATTATATATTACATTTTGTGATGCAATTTATCAAAATTAGTTAAAATATATGTTTTTATTAGTCAAATTTAACCATCGCTATTAAAGATATAATAATGTAATTAAATGGAGGAAAACTTCAATTAATTCTTCTTCTATATGTTACATTTGTACTATATTATTAAAGGTCTCTCTATAAACCACATTTTGTGTCTCATTTGTCACGTTACCCTCGTCATCAAGGCATAGAATTTTGAGTCCGCTTCTACTTTTTACTCTTGATACTGCAATATATAGTTGTCCGTGTGTGAACACAGGCTTCGAAAGATATAATCCAACCTTTTCAAGAGATTGTCCCTGACTTTTGTTTATTATCATTGCGAAACACAGGACTACGGGGAACTGCCTTCTGTTAAATTTTACCATCGTGCTATCATCTGAGGGAGTGAGTGTCATTCTTGGAATGTAGACGATTTTTCCAGCATTTCTTCCACAGTTTATCCGTGCCTCTATAATATGTTTTCCCAACCTCTCTACAATCAATCTTGTACCATTACATAATCTCTTTCTTTGATCAATGTTTCTCAATAGCATGATTGGGGCGCCATTTTTTAGTTTCAGCTTGTGGTTTGGAAGTCCCGAATATTTAATAGAATTGAGAAACTCAGTAGAATATAGGTCATTATTGCATCCCGAAACACCATCCACTTTACAAACACTGTCTGAGCTTAAATACTCTCTTTCATCTCCTGGAATCAGAGACAGAACATGTTCATTAATGGATTCAACAACTCGATGTGTGGATGCAAGAATTGCTCTATCTTGAAAATAGTCAAAACTTTTGTAATTTGCAGCGACAGATGGGTAAATATATTCCACCATAGATTGAATAGGGTCACGTACATTCTCTAATAATAGATCATCAGGTATTTTAATCTTGGATCCGTAATCTGTTATGTCTCCTGATTTTCCATCTCCCAAACTTAGAGTCCATTCGGAGAATTGCTCGATTTCATTTCTTATATTTTGATCCCCCAAACTATGACTATACAATCTCATATTCTTTGTGAGTTTGAGCACCTTACAGTGGTTCCAAATATAAGATGAGTTTATTGATGCGTACACGATCTCTTCCCTTGTGCCTTTAGGAATAACGGGTAATATTTGTCTGAAATCTCCACCAAATACAACGGTCTTCCCTCCAAAAGGTAAATTTTGCATATTTCCATTTGGACACCTTATGATATCGTTTAAACATCGATCTAGTGCCTCAAAGCAATATCGACTGACCATCGGAGCCTCATCCCAAATAATGAGTTTGGTCTTGGAAATCAGTTCCGCCAACACTGTTCCTGGTTTGATGTAGCAGGTTGAGTCTTCGTTTATTGATAAAGGTATTCCAAATCGTGAGTGTGATGTACGTCCCCCAGGCAACAATAATGAAGCTATCCCACTTGATGCAACACACAAAATAATCTCACCTTCTGATCTCAGAGCACTTGAAAGAGCATTCCAGACATAAGTCTTGCCCGTTCCTCCAAAACCATACAAAAAGTAAATGCATCCGTTTTCTGATTTTGATGCATCGAGGATTTCATCATAGGCCTTACGTTGCTCATCTGTCAAAGAGTCATACAACTTTCGGTGCTCTTCTCTCAGAGCATTCAAGTCGTATTTTTTTCTTCTTGTATTAAATGATTTATTCCTTCTGATTCCAATGATAAATCTGGAAAGGGCATAGAGCTAAACTTTTCAAGTGTGCTTCCATTCTTCATCAATAATTTGTGAATCTCAATTAAGCATTGATTTTTTAATTTTGGTTCAGTCATTTGTAAATCTGCAAAGATATAGCAAATCTTTAAAAAGATGTATAAAATGTAATGGTTTCAAATGTTGATCTAATTTTATTAATCCAGTAGTAATATGTAATTACTGGTTAGTAATTTTTTAAAATTGTTTAGCACAATAATATCATGATGTAGTTGTGATAGTATTTCTGCTTAATATTATTTTAAAAAGTAGACAACTTAGAGACCGTACCTTTTACCATGAGTATCTTTCTTCGCCTTGCGAGGATGTCATCCGATATATTTTTCCATATTTTTTCAAATATGTCTTTCGGTATGCTCATACAGTTAGACATTAGAAGAATGACAAATAAATTTCTAACTTTACGACCAGTCGCCCAAAATAAAGTCTCATTTATTCCATCCACGTATTCTCTGTCATCCTCCAATAATTCCATTTTATAGCAAGCATCTTTAAAAGTAGTGGATGGGACTCTGTCGATTGTTCAAATATCCTTATGGCATGTAGCTCCTCTATTATGTAGAAGTAGCAATCCAAGGTAATGAAGCTCACCTTTTCTAGGACGCACATGCATTAGTCTTGCTATTGATGAGCCTTGTTTTCTCGGCACCCATTCACGTTATTGAGGTTTCCAAACAAATTTAGTAGGAAACTCAACGTATATTAATTCTCTTGCAGATTCATTATTTTTATTGCATTCCATCTAAGCAAGGAACATGGATTGATTTACACTGGATTTATTTAGGACTCCTTCCAATGAGTCGTCATCATCAAATATTATGCTCTGCTCACCGGGTAGATGAAAGCTCAGACGTTGGATAGATGGAACTTTAAATTGAACGTCATATGCCATAGTTCGCCAAACAGCTTCACATGGTGAGATGTAACGGCAATTTACGTGGTTCATTATCTCATCTTCAGACTGATTTGACTGTTTTTTGTCGTCTTCTTCTCGGACAGATGCTCTGACTCGATCATGGCCCTTGTTAATGTACTTGAACAGGTATTTTGATACATCTATGTTTGTTTGCACCATTCAACATTGATGTGAGCTTCATATCTCATCAACAGATGTGGGTTGTGAGGGACAATATACTGGTTGTTGAGCTCCACGCCATTCTTATCAAGTGTAATACCGTCATTTCTTCTTTTATATATTGGATATCTATCTTCATCAACCGTTGTGTGTTCTTGAAAATCTTTTGGGAAAAACTTCTTACATTTTCCATTTTCCATGCATGGAGATGTCTCGCGCAGCGCTCCACAAGGTTCGTGAACCATATAATCCTTAACCAATTCATGCAACCTCAAGTCAGTATTTTTATGGGGATCACAGCTGATATTATTCGATCAATATCTGACGGATGTGGAATTTTATTATCTCGATGTAGGAATAATAATATGTGAGCGTGCGGCAGACCTCTCTTTTGGAATTCAATCGTATAAACAACTGCATCAATTGAAAAATAAAATTAGTTTAATATTTCCATAAAAATAATTTTAAATGAATATTATAACAATTTATGTATATATGTGGGATGTATGATATATATGCATGCATTGAACGTCGGTTAGAGAGGTCACCTGCTTGAACTTTGCCAAATATTTCCTTTTCCCTGAAGTCAGCAATGAGATTATCAAGCTTCATTTTGAATATTCTACATAGAATGTTTGGTCTATCCTCGGATCTCAACCCTATGTCATTTAAAAATCAAGTAATCTCCGGCCATTTAGGATTGCAAGTGAATGTGATGAATAAATCTGGATAAGAAAACCATTTGCAGAGGGCCATTGCATCTAAATAATTTTGTTTCATATATCTCGGTCCTCCAGTAAAAGAAATAGGCACAATTCTTTTTCCCGATGATATAGCCTCTGATTCACCTCTCTCAACTTGATCATGTACCGTCTTGTAGTTCTCTGCTCTAAGCAAAGTTTGATTATTTCTAATGAAGTTCAACCTCTCAGATTCTATCATTGTGTATCCATCAATTAAAAATTATTGAAATAAACGGCGTGCACTAACCAAATGAGATGATTTTTTTTTCTCATGAATCCGAAATGCAAAGAATTGACGCATCGTCAATTTAATCCTCTTTCGTTGTGTGCGTGATGCATCTCTATGAAGGATCCCAATACGGTATCCATCTTCTCCATAGGGGAACAATAATGGATATTGTAGTGGCAAATAAGAAGAGTGCACCTCGCTTATTCGTTGTAATTTGCCTTTACATGTTTCCACTATTATGTCTCTAGGTTCCATGTGCACATCAATGTCTCCCACAATTATTGATGTCACTTCTGATGTTGATGGCAAATTGAATGTTCTTCCATCGCTGGAACGACTGTCAATTAATTTAAGCTTGACGGAATTTGTTTGAGAATCTTGAAATCGTTCACGGGCCATTCTAAAAGCTTTTGCATATGGATTACAGGTATCAAGCATATTCTTTATGTCACGCACAATGCCTGGGTCAATTGAAGCAGATGATTCTTTTGGCCCTTTCCTGAAGAAAAATAGTTTGTCAATTTAGTATTGTATTATAGTTTTGAAAGTGGAGTATTATTTAGTTTAGTTTAATTTTTCTTCTGTATATTATAATTTTTTAATTAAAGATTCAATTTATTAAGCAATTATATAAGTAATTTGTGTGTTTAAAATTAGGGTTATACAAAAATGGAAAAAAATGGTAGTAATTAAAAAAAATCAGTATTATATTAATTATTTTTTTTAGCGTTAAGATGTGTTTATATCCTTTTTTTTAAGAAGGGTTTTTTTTGTTTGGTTTAATTATTTATATATAATATATATTAACCTTAATCTTTAAATAGTTATACAATTAATAATAATTAAATATAATATATATTAACCTTATTCTTTAAAAAATAAGTGTATTCATAGCAGTCTTTTTTGTATTTTTGAATTTTTCTAATTTGTTAATGTTAATATATGTTTTAAAAATTTTAATTTGTGAATGTTAAATATGTTAATTATACGTGTAATAATATATCATCAATGTTTAAAAAATATTGTTTGGAATACGTACCTCCATGTTGGATTCGATTTTTTTCTTCATTTTGAGTATCATAGATGTAGAGTTGGCAAAACTTTGGTGTTGATCCATCTTTTGGCAATAAACTGCCTATTCTGTGATAATTTGCACCCTGTAATCTAAATGTATATGGACCGCTGCCTTTATTGACTGAATTGTCCACTTTCCCTCCCATTGAAGTGAAGATGTACATCATATTGTAAGCACGTATGTTGTCTAGGAAATTTTTGCTTCTTCGATTATCTCCAGAGAATAGATTTGGCGGTCTTTTGAGTAATGGAAGTTGTATCTTTCCATTAGAGCAACACGATGAGTACACTGGCTGAATGTTTTTTTCTCTTTTTTGAGATCCTCTCATCATACCAGAACAACGCTCCACAATGAGTGCAATTGTATGCTGGATCACCTAAGTCTTGATAATCTGAATGTGAAAAATACCAAATGTTAATGGTTTTAAAGATTCTCACTTTCCTAAGTTCGAAAGATGAAAAAAAAAGTGCAATTAAATAAAGATTTTCTCTATAATGTCTCATTTCCCTCCCAATATAATATGAATTTATACTTTTGCAATTTAAACATATAGTTACCTGTTGAGATATTCTCTGTATGTTCATTCAATGCGTCATGGTTAAGATTCTCATTTGTATTTTCAACATTTGTCATTGTTGCTATACCCCTCTGACTTCTTGAGGACGATCCTAATTTGATCAAGCGATATTTGTTAATAAAGTATAATATAATATATACTTGGTCCATTCACACTTAAGCAAGAGTGGAATATAAGAGTAATCTAACTTTGTCTTTTTGATTCTAGTATTAATTTGCGCAGTGAGCGTGAACTTTGAAGGATTATAATGTTCAATAGGAGTTTTTTCAGGTATCTTCTTCGGATTTAAATCTAGTGGACATTGATTCGTGCAAAATAGTGGTTAGTTCAATAAGAATGTATTTATTTATTATACAATTATAGCAATATGAATAAATAAACTAATAAATATATAACTGAATTGAAATGACATTTTATATTTAATTCTGAAAGCATAATAACCTGTTTCATGAAACTTGCGTTTTCCCATCTTTATCAGATTTCTTTTCAACATGTTTGAATGTGCGGTCTCGGTGTTGTCATCAGGAGAATCTAAAATAATTTTCAATTATCAAGTTTTATGTAAAACTAATTATTATTTGGATTAAATTGGAAATAACCTGCTTCTTGGTACTTCCGCTTTTCCGTAATTATTATCTCTCTTTTCAATATCATGGCATGTGTCGATTTGATGTTTTCATCTGGAGCACCTAAATAAAAGACCAGTTAACTATTTTTATGTAAATCTAATAGGATGTAGTTGAACTAATAATAATTTAATAAAAAAAAAATTGGTACATACCATCCGCAATGCCATTCATTCGTGTGGGAGTTAATAAGTGATTGGAAATTTTATCTGGAGGGGGGAAATTTTTCAGCATTAGAACTGTGAATAATGAATAACCACATTATCTATATATATATAATTTAGTAATGAATTGTAAATTGAATAACCTGATCTCTTATAAGCTAGAATATTCATACGCAAGGCTCTTGCTGCTTTGGAAGTATTGCAATTAGGTATCGGGAAAGCAATGTGGTTTTCACCTTGTAAGAAATAGAACTTCGAATGATTATATTGGAAGATAATATTTTTTTAATTTAAATTAATTCATTAGGATCTTAATCAATTATTATGATAATATACAAATGTTGAATTTTAATACTAATAAATTCATAAATCAATACTTTACCAAATTCAATTCGATCAATTTCAATATGTTGTAAAAGTATATTATTGTAAGCATGCTTACCCTTTTTTTTAATTATATTGGTTGTTAAATTTAATTTTATCATAAGCCTATAATACATGTGTAAGTGCATTTTTTTTAATATTAATAGAATGATTATGTGCCGCCGTCCTACTATCCTGCATTTCAAGCAATTCTCATTTCTTTACTAATGATTATTATATAAATAAAATAATATTATTAAAGTATAACGGTTATATAAATAAAATATCATTATTGACAATTAAAATATATTGTAATAACATATTATTATAATAAATTAAAATCATACTTTAATTCATCATTTATAATAATTTTGAAAAATAATTTTTAATTGACAATATGCATATTTTTATTGTATAATAGTCCTACATTAATAATAAGTATAGCTGACAATAAGCATATTCTGATTATATAATAGTCATATTTTAATAATAAATCGAAGAGTGTAACTTTCTTAATTCAGCATTAAATTTATTTGATTAATTGTACTAACAATTTCCAATAATTTAAGATATTTATATAGGAGTAGGACAGTTGCATTCATTCATCAAAATATGCAACCAAGCTGTAATAATTTCAAACCTAAATCCAAGAATTTCAAAATCATTAAATCACATTTCAATTAATGTAGAACAAAAACCAAAATGAATTATCACCATTTGGTCATGTGATGCACGTGACCCACTTAGTTATGTTCCTACCTCACCGGCCATTACCAAATTACTAAATCTACCAATGTCTATCAGTCTATGTAACACTAATTTGGAGTTGTAACAAAAGGAAAATACTCTCATAATTAATCAATGGGATTACATATTATTGTTGACAAAAAGTTTCATATACACTTTATGAAGTAAAATTATACCATGCAATGATATAAAGCTTGTCACTGATTTTAATTTTATGGCATGATAGAGTAGCTCTTTCTCATGTTCTATGATTGTTTTGTAGAAAGTTGCCTTCTTGTGTATTTGAAAATAAAAGGTGTTCAAGAATATTTTGTTTTATTTAAACGACATTCATTTTAATTGGTATAGGTAATGTGATATACCTTTTCATATTAAAGGTATAACGTTCAAAGTTAATATCATTTAGGTTTTGTAATTTTGTTTAATTTAATTTTAGTTCTTTAATTTTTAATTTTTCAATTTTGTCATTTATTTCAATTTTAATTATTTAACTTTTTATTTTTAATTTTAGTTTGTTTGCATAATTTTTGCAAAATTTAAAAGGACTTGAAAGCCCTATAAATTAAATTTTTATTTTTTATTTTTTGGTAAAAGGATTAAAATAGAAAAAAATGTTAAAAGTTGTAAGATGAAAATTAAAAAAACAAAAAATTAAAAGGTCAAAATTGAATTTTATTTTAAAATGGAAATTGAGATTTTCTCTTAGCATTCAATGCCTCGAATCGATTGGATATGGGCGCACGTAAAACCTTGCCGTTGGTTAGAAGTTAGAACACATTCCAGAAAACGTATGCTGAAACCAAAACGGATTTTTGTGTTGTAATCTCTAACTACTCGATTATATTTCTTTCTTGAGGAGCATAATTGAATAACTTGACAAAGACTGTATTTTTAAAGGGTGTATTTTTCTTGAATTTGAGTCATCTTTTATCCAAAAATCGTTTTTGTGTACAACGTTGAACGTGACTGGCGAGAAAAAGCTACAGTACAAGTTGAAAGAGGACTAATGGCTGTGAATTGCGATTGGTAGGGCTCTAGTCTGGCCCCAAACAACCTTTGATCACTGTGCCCACGACATGCTTGTGGAAAATACCCACTGTATATAAATACCCCCACCACTTGTTTCTTATTACAGGGCCTAAATTTCTTTGCAACTTTATCTTCAGGAGTACTCTGCGTTTCTGCCCATTGCTCCATCGGTGGAGCACTGAGGAGAGGGAGTACTGTAATTGAAGATAAAGGAATTGAGGTTTTCTGGGCTCCCATGGCGTGTAGACTTGGACACTCGAACTTCCTTTTCTTGGTATGAAACCCTCTTCTTCTCTTTCTCTCTATCTGTTTCAGACGCATACTGTGAATTAATGAGAGCTTATGATTGGTGTGTTTTGTTTACGTTCTGTTTCTTGGATATCATAGGGACCCCAGAAAAGGCCGAATGAGGGCACTAGAATTTTCCCCCAGAGTTCTACGTCATCGGGTATTGATGTTTTTCTTTTTCAATATGGTTTCTGTTTGAATTTTGAAAATGTGGTTGAGGGTTTAATTTAGTTGTGTAATTGATCTGTTTAGTGCCTCAAGTTGCAACTGATAATGTAGTTTTTGAAGCCAACATGGTTTTCAAGAATGGATTTTTTTGCTTATGTAGAAGCCAGTGTAATCTTTGAATTCATGAATAACAGGTACATATCTTTTGAAATTGGATAGTCTTCCTCAGAGAATATGCAAACCAAAAAAATGTCTTAAATCCATCCAAAATGGCGGAATTGTGAAAGCTGTGGCTGTCTCAGTGGCGCCTTCTCCAGCAGACAATGCAGAAAGTAGACAACTACTGTGCCAAGAATATGGTTTTCGACAGATTGGAGAACCCCTCCCAGATAATGTGACACTTAGAGATATAATTGATACTCTCCCAAAAAAGGTACTTTAATCTCTTTTAAATGATCATTCGTCAATGATCATTCTCCCAGTGGTTTTAGGGAACCAATTCTCATCCTTGCTAACTGTACCAATTTCACAATTGATCATCCTAAGTTTATTCAATCATATTCATGTGGAAGGTGTTTGAGATTGACGACACAAAAGCTAGGAAGTCTGTGTTTATATCTGTAACGTCCTATGCTTTGGGTATCTTCATGATTGCCAAAGCACCATGGTATCTACTTCCCTTAGCTTGGGCTTGGACTGGAACGGCCATTACTGGGGTTAGTTCTGAATTTTTGTTTCTTGCATAATTCATGATTCTCTGTTGGATATTGCTCAGAAAATCTCTATTTTGAAATAAGATAAAGATATTTATTCATATATTGTACAAGAAATCCTATAAACACCCATGTCTCTATCATCTTTTTTTTTTTTTTTTCCCTTCTAGTTTCTTATCCTTGAGTAGTCAGCATTATTCAAGAGGTTGTGACTTCATTTTCATTTAAACTATTTTTATTTGACATGCATTATGCCAACTCTTATTAGTTTCAATTTTCCTCTATTGTGAAGTTCTTTGTCATAGGACATGATTGTGCGCACAAATCATTCTCGAAAAACAACTTGGTGGAAGATATTATTGGAACTCTAGCTTTTATGCCACTAATATACCCATATGAACCATGGCGTTTTAAGCATGACAAGCATCATGCAAAAACAAATATGTAAGTGGTATCTATCTATATGCAGTTTCTTTAATTTATGTATAATTTTGGGCCTTTGTTACCTGTACAGTCTTGGCCTTAATATATCTGTATGTTCTGAGCAATTATTAGCAAGTGCATGTATCTAATTTACTACAACGTGAGACATATGATAATTTTTAAATGCTTATTCTTCCTTTATGGCCAGCTAAGCAATTTTGAATGGATCATGCAGTATCTGAATCCTATGAACATTTAATATTATTCGACTGTTTTTCTCTTTCCCCCCTTTCTTTTTAATGGTTTGAAGTGAAACAAATGAATAATACTGCCTATTCCTCGTTGTCCTTTGTCTGGGGGGGAACCCTAGCTTGGACTTGACCATTTGGGTTAGTGTTTGCGTGTTTGCTTGTTCGACACAAAGTGTTACAGAGCCAAACACTCTTGGACTATCACTTAACATATTGAAGCGAAAAGGTAAAAGAAAAGTTTTATATGCAATATATAACATAGAATAATCATATGATAATATCTGGAAAAGCTTTACATGATAAAAGACCCTATCATGAGAGGGCAGGGAGGTAGTGGGAAGAAATTTGGTAAAAAATAACAAAAGTTTACTTCATAGACCATTTACAGAGTGTATATATGAATAATTTTCGCAAACATCCTAGTTTGCTTTACTTGATGTAATTCTATGATTCTTCTCTCAAGTTCAATTTGTTGACTCTCATATCACACAAACTCTAGCACTAAAGTGCCGCATTTAACTTCTCAGCTTTAGCTATTACTGGCTTTGAAAATTTTCTTATTGCATCTGTATTACTTCTATCCATCTCTCTTTTGATCCCTTATTGGCTTTTTGGTAACACAGCAAAATGCTCCATGTAATAAAAATAAGAATCAGATGTAAATATCCTCTTCACCATTCACTTATAGCCTTATCTTTGTTTTCTCCATGCTGGTTTAACTTTCCTCTAAATTATTGAGGCAACATTGTTATATTTGTGTATTGAGCCATATGAAAAAAAGTTAGACCTGCAAGAATCAACCTTTCTCTCTCTCTTTAATTTCAGGTTAGAAGAGGATACAGCTTGGCACCCTGTAAAGCCAGAGGAATTTGATTCTGCTCCCATTCTTCGAAAGGCAATTATATATGGATATGGGCCATTCAGACCATGGATGTCTATAGCACATTGGTAATAATCAATAACAAAGTGATACATGTTAAATTATACCTACATCACTACAACTCACAAGTTCATTGCATTTATTCTGACAATTTGAATTTTTGTATAGGTTAATATGGCACTTTGATGTAAAAAAATTCAGACCTAATGAAGTAAACAGAGTGAAGATAAGTTTGGCTTGTGTGTTTGCTTTCATGACAATTGGATGGCCATTGATAATTTACAAAACTGGGATTGTTGGATGGATCAAGTTCTGGTTGATGCCGTGGTTAGGTTATCACTTCTGGGTATTACTTCATTCTCACCTCTTTTGATTTGAGGATATTTTGCAAAATAGGGTTTGATTATCTTGAAAGATGATCAAAATTTGACTTTGCATTTGAACCTACAGAATCATTTGCTTCTGTAGCAATTGAGATCTACAGATAGTTAAATCTTGTTTTATTTCTTGCCATTTTTTGGCTGAAATTTTGATTAGTCTCTTTAAGCCCTCTTGATTAATAATCCATCAGGTCCAAATAGATATTTGACAATAATGAAGATGAGTACTTTTCTAATGGCTTCTGTACAAATTTTGCAGATGAGTACTTTCACAATGGTCCATCATACTGCACCTCATATACCCTTTAAATCCTCAGAAGGGTGGAACGCTGCTCAGGCCCAGCTCAACGGCACAGTTCACTGCGATTATCCGAGCTGGTAAATGTTCCCCATTCTCTGGCATTATATAACTCGATAAGAATCATATTTCTATTGGAGAGTAAGAGCTTTTCCGAATGTTCAGTTGTTCACTCTAACTTGTAAAGACATTAAAACAATCTTCTAAAACGTAATGTCACGAACAACATCCTCTCTGGCGGATAATCGAATCCTAGTTTTCTGCTTTACAGGATAGAAATTCTTTGCCACGATATCAACGTACACATTCCTCATCATATCTCCCCCAGAATACCAAGCTACAACTTGCGAGCAGCTCATCAATCCCTCCAAGAAAACTGGGGAAAGGTAAGAATATCCCTTTGTGAGTGTGTGCCTCCTTTTTCTTTTTATTAAATGAGCTGAATAACGAAACTTGAACAATTATAAGAGGGAATGATTCAAATGATTCTTGCATATATCCAACGCTTAGATTAACTTCTCTTTCCAATGCTTTGACAGTACTTAAACGAGGCTACATGGAACTGGCGTTTGATGAAAACGATACTGACGGTCTGCCACGTTTACAACGAGGAGAGAAACTACATCCCCTTTGACGAGCTCGCCCCTGAAGAATCCCAACCAATCACATTCCTTAAAAAAGTAATGCCCAACCATGCATGATGAGTTGATGTATTGGTACACCATTAAGTGCCAACCACAGCCATTTTTGTCCAAGTCTTACTCCTTTAGGAACTACACCCAACATCACGTCTCTTCTGTTCGACGGATCCTATAAGGTACACGTCTTATTATCTTACATAGATCCAAATTCATTGAAGGTGGACCAAGTTCCTTCTGAAGTAAAACTCTGTTTTTTGTGATGGTTAATCTTTTGCTAACTGTATGCATTGGATCATACTGCACTGTGGAGGAAAAGCACCATGACTAGATTAAGATAATATTCTTGGAAATCTAATCTCTTACAATGGTTGACTATGATTTATTGAATATTATCACTTTGAATTGTTAAATCATTGTAATTCAAACATCAATGGTAAAGATTAGCCTATAATTTATGCAGTACTTAATGATATTATATTGGTCGAGCATTAATTAAACTTTGGTTTTTGGTATTAGTTTATCTCATTTGTTGTGCTAATTGCCGGCCAGAGTCAAATTTGTACAACTTGTTTATTATTTATTGGTGGGGCTACCTAAGTTGGGATTTGCTCCACTTTAGGTTTGAATTTAAATAAACGACAAACGAAACAATCCACATAGCCTATTTAATGAAATTTAAGTTTGTTATTATCGTTTTAAAACGTATGATATTATTAAATTTGAACAGAGATTGAGGGAACTTAAAGAAAAGACATGGGTGTATTCATAAGTTTGAATTTGTTAGAACTTAGCTTTATGGCTGAAATCTTGAATTCTAATACTGAAAAGGGATTAAATACTGTTCATATTTTAGACTCTCATTCAATTCTAAGGGTGGGATAGATGTTAGGTAGGCGAATGGAATAAGTGGTTGGGATGGGAAAACAGAATCATGATCTGTCCACATTCTCTTTTGTTGTTTGGTGAGCTTCTGAAGGCCGGTTTCTTGATCGATCATCATGTTGCATCTGGCGAAATACATCGAATGTTGTACAGTTTATTCCATCGCATAAACACCAAACCCTAATTCAGAAGAATTGGAATAAAGCACAACTGCAACAAAATCTTTAGAACTAGTAAAACTGCTCCAAATCTACCACTCAAGAAAGTAGTTCTAACTGCTCACATGGATTGGGTGTCTTTATGCTCTTATGGGAATATGCTCCCACAAAGAAGAAAATCTCATTACAACATCTGAGTAGTACAAGGATAAGAATCATCTTCACTCTTTTAGTAAAGCAATAGTGAAAAGAGAAAGTGTTGTTGATGAGGGTCCTTGTCCAAAAGAAACTTGGCTATAGATCTTTTGGTGGTCCCTAAAAAACCCTAAAAATAATAGAAACATCAAGACAGAGTTTTGCTTAGTGGAAGTACATTTCATCTACCAAGTTCTAAATATCTTTATTGCATATGTATTTATCTATCCATCTCTATTTATATGGATAAACAAATGGATATTAATCTAGTAGAACTGTAGAAGCAAAGACATGTTTAAGGATATGGTTTGTTAAGCAATCAGCTTCTGTCATTATATTCTCTATACAACACTCAAGATGACACTTGTTTTCTTCTATGATTGTCTTCAAACATCTAAACAAAACATGTGGTAAGCAATCAAGCTAAAGAAACATGTCAATCACACTAGTGTTAGCCTCTCAAGAATCAATCACATAATCGAAGGCGAACGAGTCTCCCATATGTCGAACACATTCTCTTCGCTGTGCAGCGCGAAGAGCCTATCTCCCCCTATCGAAAAATCACAAATGGAACCACCATAACTATTCCTCAACCTCGACGTCAACACCCAATCCGGTCCACAAAACACCGATATACTATCATTCATCGATGAGAATAGCTGCCCTTCGTGCAATGCTAGCTTAGGGTAGCATGGCTCGTCGGGCATGATGTTCCCTTTCATGAGCCTACTCCGAGAGCTCCACCTTACGACCCCTCCCAAACGTCTCAAGTCCATGAACCCTAAATCCTCGTACTCATTCACCACACAAACGGAATGTGTTTCCTCCATAGCTATAGCATCCCTAACCCTCCTTTCATCGGTTATGGGCGCCCCCACGTCACACCATGACCACACCATGCTCTTGCTCCTAAAATCCAACAAACTAATGTAACAGTTGTCCTTCCTAGGAAACAAAGTTGCAACCAACAAACAGTTGGTGCCATGTAACCATTGCAGCTTGTCTGCTTCACCAAGAGACCACCCGGGCGCCTCGTAGAAGAAATCGACTTGCTTGCCACTCACTTGGTCCCATACACCAATGCCATGCTCATTAGACCTACCCTTACAACTAGAGAACAACTTGTAATCTGAATTCAAGCTTAATGCTCCACCAGTGTAGCTCTTAACTTGATTATCATGACTAACATGAAACTTACACCTTAACTCCCCTGTTGATGCACTGAATAACCCCATCCCACCATCATCCCTACCTAATCTCTCACAAGCACTAATCACAATACTGTCTGAATCAACCCAAACTGCATCATTCACCCTCTGATAATCAAGATTGATTGGAGGGTGTTCGACCATCATCCAATCATAAACATGGACCATGCTACCATGAGCCACACAGCACCCGCCATCCGGGCCGGCCCGGATGGCGGTCCCGTCTCCCGGAGCCCTTCCAGGGACGGAGTGGGATAGGTGGAGCATGTTGCCATCAAATGGGCCCCATTTGGCTGCCCTGACATGATCCAAGAGCCCATAAAACAGAGCCTCTCTGTATAGAAGCTTCTCAGAGATGTTGGGGGGGATGAAGAGCTCCCCTGTTCTGAGGAGGTCGAGGAGGACGGCGAAGCAATCGGGGTTCCGATCAATGAAGTGTTCGGTGGAGGCGGCGGAGGTGGTGGTGGAGTGGAGATCCCAATTCTCATCAAACATGGCCCCGAAGAGGGAATTCCGACCGGCGTTTGCAAGAGTGGTGGCTGTCGTTTCGAAGATTCTGCCGCCTACATTGAACCTCACTCTATCTTTCTGCACCCCCATTGATTCTTGAAAATGAGGGGGAAATCCGAATTCAAAGTTTGAGATTTTTTTTTTTTTTTTTTTTTAATCAAAACCCCACGAAATCTCTGGAGAAATCTTGATCCGACTCCAGTTTTTGAATTCTAAAAAAGGAAAAATTTGACAGAAGGATCACACAGAATAATCAATCAATTCAGACAAAACGCGTATTTTTTAACATCTGAAAAGGAAGGGAAAAAAACATCCTAAATCGAAATCAAAATTTCATACTCCTGTGAACATTAAACAACCAAAATAGTGATGAATAACAAAACTCAACGAAATTCCATGGAACAGCCGATTAAAACAGAGATAAAAACGACGAACAGAAACGGAATAATTTCGAAAATCTGTAAAACGAAAAGATGAAGAATCTGCAGAGATTGGAATTAGTGATGGAGTTTGAATTGTGTGAAATTGAAGAAGATTAGAGGAAAGGGAGAGCGGTTTGGAGATTGGAAAATCAAAAAATGAAGGTAGCGAGAATTCTTGAACAATAACTAATCTTTATTACCATTTTATAATACTATCAATTGGTCTGAAGTGGGGCCCAGTATTTGCAGTTCTAATTTCCTTTTGTTTACAGCCGTTGGATGGGTCACGATTTAATCTACGGTGTAAGACTTAGCCACACCCACACGACTTTAGTCCATAAGTCAGCCCAAATCCATTTAGTCTACTGTTAATTAGGATTGTTTCCACAGCACTATAAAAGTGGAGTTTAAGAATTTTTTTTTAATACACTCTAATAAAATTTAAAAATATAAAAATATGGAGTCCAACTATTTACTTATGGTGTATGAGAGTCACATCTTTCACATCTTTTAATTAAAGTATATTTTAAATAAAGTTGTTGAATTGATTTTTAAAAAAATAATAATAATCGTGAGACCATGTAAATGAAATTGTAAAAATAATTATAGAACAAGAAAGTGAAGTATTTATAATTACTCTATAATATTATATGTATGAACTGTTAATATATTTCATTGACTCATTCTCCTTTCATCTGCAATAATAACTTTTAATTTAAATATCAGTTTTATAGCATGTATATAATTGGAGTATTAATAACTTTTAATTTAAATATCAGTTTTATAGCATGTATATAATTGGAGTATTACGTATTGAAAATGATTTAAAAATAAAATATTCATATTTGTCGACTTATTCGGCAATTGAGACACTCTCTTGTGAGACGTGTTTTTTTGTGAGACGGTTATGAGGCGGGTAGATTCATTATTAAAGTATGTTTGTTATATATATAAAGTATATTTATTTATAATTAAAGTAGGTTAATAATGAATCATATTATAACACCCTAAAATCATATTTTAATTCATCATTTATCATATTTTAAAAAATATATTTTAACAATTATTAAACATACTTTATCTATCTATATAATAGACATATTTTAATATGTCTCACAAATCGTCTCACATGTCTAACGTCTCACAAGAGAGTTTTTGTCTTCTGGATTATACTGTATTCTCACGCCTCACAATAATCTGCGTTAAATGTTGATGTGGAGTTAAAATAAATAAATAAATAAATAAAAATATTAATTTTATTGAACTTTTTTATAATACTTTGTGAGGTAAAACTAAAAAAATATTGTAAAATGTGGAGTATGTATTATATGTGATAGATATTTTTCACATTAAGTGTATTTTGAATTTATTGAATTGAAATAAGTATTTCTTTATTTTAGACGGTATTATTATTATTATTATTATTATTATTATTATTATTATTATTATTATTATTATTATTATTATTATTATTATTAGATGAACAAAAACGAAGAAAATAAAGATAATCATGATCATAAAATTTAGGAATTAATTAAATAGATAAAAATGCTATAATTGCATATTTTAAAAGAAATAACATAAGGATAAAAATATAATCATACAAAATATTATAATATAAATGAAATTGGCATACAAGGAAAATGTGTTCATAGGAAAAATAGATAAATTAAGAAGAAGAAAAAAAAATTGATTGAATTGAATACATTAAAATCAATAATTTACTCTGTGCATTCACATTGTAACATAATAACTTCATTACAAATATTTTAAAATATATTTTATAATTACTAAATTATACATAATAATAATAATAATAATAATAATAATAATAATATATAGGCTTTTATTTTCTCTATGCACTTTAAACAATTTAATCAAACCCTCCAGCTACAGTGACTTAATAAGTGAATTTATAATCATAACTGTATAGCAAAACTTAATACATAATTAATGAAAATTTATTGCTAATAAAAAATTTTAATTTCAGAATCAATATGTCTTAGCTTATTTAAATTACTTAATACTCCCTAGCTCGTTCCTAATACATTTTAGCAAACGAAAGGTAAAACGTTTATTACTAATTGGTAGGTACGTAGCTATTTGATGACATTCAAGAATATTATTTCATTAATTTAATATATTTAAACATATTAATTTCTATTTAATTTTGAAAATTACTTCATCATGAATTTGAATTGACAGACCCAATTTGATTTCTTTTTTATGTATTCACTCTTTTTCATAGTATTATGGTATATATGTGTTACGTACATTTTAATAAATATATGTAATTAAATTGAATTATAATTAAAAAAATTTTGAGAAATGCATGTTATAATTATTGCAAGATTAGTCTTAAGCTAAACATGCAACCATCAATGTTATCTGATGGCACGTCACATCTAACTTATATCATGTAATTGCTGTTTAATCACGTAATTTAATTACTTCAAAACCATATCTAATAATTGCATTCTATTAATTAATTATTCATCACATATAGAATCTATTCTTAATACTACATGCAAGTAGTTGAAAATATCTCTGATGAAATGTCACAAAATCTATCTATGTTGTAATTTTATTATAATGAATCCATTATTAATTTTAATTTTTACTATCTTTATATCTATTTTATTTTATCTTTTAAAAATGACATATTTAGAATTAAATTAAAAATGCTTATATTCATATAAAATGATTAAAATTGAAAAAAAAATGTAAATATGGTTCATGTTATAAAAAGAAATAGTAAATTATCTAACGTATATAGAATTCCAACTCCTTTTAACCTGCTGAAAAAAAAAATGCTACAATTAATAAATTTGTAATTACAGTATCCCCAACAACTAATTGAGAGTTGTTAATTAGAGGTTTAAATGTGGTAATTGAGTGACAAGATTGAGAAGAGTTAGTGTATTGTGAGACGGGTTATTGGTGAGACGGGTCAACCCGTCACTAAAATATGCTTATTTGTGGTTAAAGTGTGCTTATTTGTGGTTAAAGTATGTCGATAATAAATCAAATTATAACACATTAACATCATACTTTAATACATAATCCAACATACTTTAAAAAACATACATTAACAACTATTTAACATACTTTATTTAAATAATCGACATACTTTAACACGTCTCACAAACCGTCTCATGAAGGTAGCGTCTCATAAGAGACTTTGTCGATTGAGAAAAGGAGAAATGATGTAACTTAAGCTTGATGAATTAATGATCATATAACTAATCAAAAACTTATATCTAAAGCAATTAAGAAAATCATTATAATGTCACTACAAGGGCCCTCATTGCTTTCAGATATTTATAAAATGAGTATTTATAAAATGAGTAGCTTTAAGGCGAATTTGTTATATGGTACAGCATTTGAAAATGATTATTCTTTAAAATATTTTAGAATTACTCTACTTAACATAATAATAATAATAATAATAATAATAATAATAATAATAATAATAATAATAATAATAATAATAATAATAATAATAATAATAATAATAATAATAATAATAATAATAACTTTTTATACTCAAGTGATTTTCTTTATTCTAAAACTAATTCTCCTTTAATATAAAGAGTAGTTCTGATTTCGTATGAGTTTTTTTGGTTATACTAAAAAATTTGCAATACTTGAAACACATATTTAGAATTTGCAAACAAATCGTTCGAAATCTTGAAAATACTCCATCCGTCCGCTTATAAGGTATCCATTTTACTATTTTTAGCGTTCGATTTAAAGATATTCATTTCTCCTATTTATTAAAAAAGTACACAATATGGTCACCACTTCCCTCTAATACAACTATCCACTTTATATATAATAATAATACTCCTTAATCAACGTGCAAAAAACAAATGGATACCTTAGAACCGGAGAGAGTATTAAATACGGAGTATTTCATTATTTATTCATTAACTAATTTATTTATATTTTCTATAATAATAATATTAATCTCGAAGAGAGATTATATATAGGCTAGGTCTTGGGTGAGACCGTCTCACGGATCCCCTTATGTGAGACGGATCATCCATTAACCCAAATAAATATATTTTATACTCCCTCTGTCTCATACTTATCTTCACACTTCCTTTGTAATGCAGCTACTCAGCTAACTAGGATCGTAGAAAGGAAACACCCCTCAAATAAGGATTGAAAGGTAGCTTGCTTCCAAGCCACAATTCTAGATGGGCGTGTAGTCGTAGTAGTCGGTCCAGAATGCCTCTGTTATATACTAAACTATTTCGGATGACAACAAAAAATCAGACAATGATGGAATTATAAAGGAAGTGTGAAGATAAGTATGGGACGGTGGAGTATTAAATAAAAATAAAATTAAAGAAAAAGATGGGCTTTGTTTGGCTTCAATAATTAAAATATACTTCTTGTTAATTATTGCATTGACGCTTTTTACTAATCGTTGGCAATTTTCCAGGCGACAGCATCACGATTCTTAAATAAAAAAAAATCACTTTTAATAAAAATAATAATATTGTACATTATTAGTTTTTCTTAAATTAATTAATTAATTATTTATTATTATTAATTGTTCTTTAAATAATTCGACGTCTTATTATTACTTTATTATAATCAATTATCACTTTATATTAAAATATTATCACTTTTTATTTATCTTATAAATTGTTCATAAAATAATTAAATTAAATGGTTATCACTATTTCTTTATTATGTATATCTTTTTATTAAGCATGTTATCACTTTTTATACAAATAAATTGTTTGTGAAATAATTTAATTAGATGAACATCAATTTTATTTGATTAGAAATCACTTTTTATTAAAAAAAATTTTATCATTTTTTATTATTCCAGTAAATTATTCGTAAAATACACTTTTTATTTAGTTATCACTTTTTACAAAAGTCTTTATCACATTTCTTTTAAAATGTTATCACTTTTCATTTATATTATAAATTGTTCATAAAATATAGTTTACAATAAAGTTATCAATTTTCATAAATTGAGTATCACATTGTATAAATTAATAAATTTAAATTAAAAAATAAATTAAATGAATAAAAAAATTTAAACTAATAAAATTTTTAATAATAAAAAATATAAACTAAAAAAAGAAACGTAATATATAAATATGTATTATATAAAATATCTAAATATTTTAGTTTTATAATTAATTTCTCAATTTTCTAATTTGACTACAATCAAACAGGGCCCTTAAAAATATATTTAATGGGTTAATGGATGATCCGTCTTACATAAGAGGATCCGTGAGACGGTCTCACCCAAATCTTTGCCTTATATATAAATCATCACAATTTATCGAGTTAATCTCTTATGTAATTGGTATACAAGATGTGCACTTGTACAAGGTATAATATTAAAGTTTGAAAAAATTTACACTTTTATTAATAAAGGTATAATTTTTTTATTAAAATTTGTTTATTAAAATATGAAGTTATAAATATTTTATTTAAAAAATTAAACTTCAAGATTATAATATTCAATACTAAAAAGTAAAAATTCAATTTGATGCACCGAGTTGGATCCATACGTTCAAGGCTTCGTGAATATATTTTATAACCCTATAACTCTTTTGAGCATTGTTTACTAGTAATTTATACTCCCTCTATCCCATTTCAATATTTACATATTTCTATTTTGGGTATCTCATTTCAATATTTAAGTTTCTCTTTTTGAAATATGGGACCCACCTAAAACAATTAATATATCACTATGGACCCCACATCCAACACTAATACACCTACCCACTTTACATTAAATATTATATCTTTCCACTCACTATCTATTAAAATATTATACTCAAAACACAAACGTAAACATTGAAACGGGATGGAGGGAATAGTAGTTAGTAAGTTCATCTTATCAACACTATAAATAGATATAACTTTGAATTGATTTTCACATCTAATTATAGTACTACGTAGAGAGAAGAAAAAAAAACTTCAGGCTAGAGTTAATCGATCTAAAAAACCAAACTCCAACAAACTGTCAACAAACACATGACGATCAATTTCAGAATACAAAAATGAACAAATTCATTAAATAAAACATTAAATTAAATTCTAACAGCAGTTGATTTTAGAAATTTTCACGTACAAAGAAGAAATTGCAGTAAGAAAACATTTCAACTTCTTTTAATTTATTGTTCAAATGAGACCATGAATTTGATGAATCTTGTTCTATATCAACTGAGAGAGAGAGAGAGAATAAATTGGAAATGTTACAACAAACTGCACCAAATAGGCACAAACTCAAATATCATCTTTTTCTCAACATATACTATATACTAAAGGAGGGTTTTGGATTTATTATATGGCATCATGTGAGTAATTTAGGTGATGTGTCATTTTTATAGATTTTTGAATTTTTTTTAATAATAAACTTGCTTAGGAAGGAAGATAATGTAGTTACTTTATTTTAAATAACCAATCAAAATATTTCATTTTTCTTTATCTTATTTAAAAATTTACCTAAAACTTTAAGTGTTTTAAATTTTTTATTTTTAAATAGAATTTATATAAAATTATATCAAATTAATTGTCTTTTCATGATCTTTAATTTGACATCCATATTACTAATAATATATGATTGGAGAAATAGATTTTTAAATTTAATAACAATTTTATATTGTAAAATATTCTTTAATAAAATATATTAATAAATAAAATATTTTTAGAAGAGTAAGAAATTATTTAATAGATTTAATCTATTTATCCTTAGAATTTTAAGTTTAATAAATTTAGTTTATTATAGAATTCTAAATGAGGAATTTCATGAAAAAATAAATCTTAGTTTAATATTAATTAATTTTCATAATTTTTTTATTGTTAATTATTTATTTTATATTTATTTTATTATTTTTAATAATTAATTTTAATTATACAATAATTTATAATTATTATATACATTTATTGATTTTATTTATTAAATGATAATAGTTAGGGATGATAATGAAATGGGCATTTTAAGTATCTATTCTATCCAAATCTTAATAGGGCACGTATGGGTAATTGTAAACGGGTTTGAGACGGATACAAATAGTTGTGAAAATCACATTAGGGTTTGGAACGAGTACGGATAATACCGCAATACCCTCGGGTACTATAAAAAAAGATATTAAACCAATGATTGTGCTATTTTATGAACAACTTATGGTATAAATGACAGTGATAACAATTTATATCGAAATTAATAATATTTTATGGCGAAAGTGATAAGTATTATAAAAAATGTAAAATGATTTCACGTGAAGCGGTTTCATGCCAGACCTATCATATTACATATTAATGAATAAAAGAATTTATAAAGTTTGTTAATAATTTTTTTCCAGATTTTTACTTAATTTTTTAATAAATTACTGAATATAAAATAATATATACAAATGTATATACCCTAAACTCTAAAACCCTAAATTTAGGGTTTATGGTTTTAGAGTTTAGGGTTTAGGGTTCTTAATAAATATTAAGAAATACATATATACATTAGTATTGAATAAAATTAATATAGATGGGTGTACGCGTGTATTCGAATGCATGAGATAATTCATTATTATTTTAAATATTCGTTTTGTCATTTTGATATTTCCCATTACAAAGTACTATTAATTTCTTTTTATATAAATGAGATATATATACAAAATTATATTAAAGATATGGGTGCACAACATGTCCCGAGAACACACAAATTTTTGCCTTATTATAATTCTTATTCTACCAATAAAGTTAGATATTTTTATTAAGGTTAGGTCTTGCGTGAGACCATCTCAAATGAGGTCATTTTTCACTTTTTAAAATAGTTATCATTCTCGCTATAAAACATTATCACTTTGGCTATAAAATGTTATCACTTTTTATTTATACTATAAACTGTTCATGAAATAGTATTATCACATTTCATTAGTTTACTATCACTTTCCTATATAAAAGTTATGAATTTCTCACCGTTTCACATAAGCCCTTATGTGAGACGGTCTCACGCAAGTCTTTGTCTTTTATTAATATAAATTATAACTTTTAATATTTTTCAATTTCATTAATATGTTTTAAAAATAATAATTTAATAATCCCGCGTAACGTGTTACGCGGGTTTCGTACTAGTAATAATATACAACAACATATTTCTCTCTGGAAAAACATCATCGTCATCTGTATTCCTGAAAGTTGACATGCCCGGTTGCTTGAGCATGCTCCACCGCTTCCTGCATAGTCGAAGACAAAGAATCGCATACCTTAACTGCTATGGAGTTTACAAGAAATGAAAGGATCAAACTATAAGGAAGAAAGAAAGAGTGCCATAAAACCTTTTGTCCCACAACTCCGATTTGGCAAACACCACATCGAAGGGTGAATTTTGACGTATCAGTATAGCTCCTCTTCCTAAAATATATCAAAAGGATTCAAAATGCATCACATATGGAAAGTAAGAGAAGTATTACGATAGCGGTAGACAGCACCCACCGAGACAAGGGCCAGAACATAGACAGGCCAGTGTGTCTTAGATGGGGTGGGTGCACACCCTTACCCAACAGCCTCATTTTATATGGCTGAGTGGGTTGCACAGTACATCAGGCGTGAGTTCTAATTTCCTATTTTCTAATTTCATATTTTCGTTCAGGTAACCACTAACAAATGTCTGAAAGTATCTTCATCTAAGCCAAAAACTATGTAAGAAAGACATTTTAGGGATTCTTCACAACAATAACAAAACCACCAGGAAAATTTTCACTTCAACTCTGGTGTACAAAGGATAGAATTAATTCGAAGGAACAAAAACAGTGCTTCACATTTTACCTGTTCTGATCTTTAACCAGATTAAGAGCTAGCCCTTCGACAGGCCCAATTGTGCAGTCATTCTGTACCACAAATATTGTCTGATCAAATTCCTCAGGAGCTCCTTCAACTGGTGACATCTGTTGATATGTAAATGTTATACAGAGCTCTAGACTAGTCAGAATATAAGAACTTATAACCTTGCCATCTTTTCAATCACTTCCATAGAATAAAAATAATGATTACAGTTGAAAACCATACGCACATATATGCACAAATATATATAGAGAAAAGGTTGAGAAACAAATTTCATACTGCTAGAGCATCATAATGGAGTCCATCGTATATAAGCAACACTCTTTCGTTAAAATTTTTTCCCTGTAAAAACAATCCAAAAGAATGAGTAGTCAATTAACTATATGAATTCCATCAATGGCTAACCAAAAGAACAAAGTTTCAAGAGACACCGAGCATTAACCTGCCCATACACATCACATCTTGTGGTTTGTATATCATATGCTGCAATCTCACGTCCATAGAAATCAGCCAATATGGCAAGCTCAATGGCACCTTACAGAGAAACCACACAAACACTCATGTTTAGATTAGTGAACAGGCTTCAATTTATTATGAAGCAGTACTGTAATTAAGCGAGATCATGAAAGTTGAAAGAGTACATCTTGATTATAATATTTTCAAAGTGACTTGTGTTATTGGTAACAAATTACATTTGGAATCAAGCTCCATACATATGGAATCCCAGAAGATTATATAACTATACAAAGTTTTAACTTTTAAGCATGCAAGCAAATTGCATTTCAAACA
Organism: Pogostemon cablin; assembly: GCA_023678885.1. Classification (NCBI taxonomy): domain Eukaryota; kingdom Viridiplantae; phylum Streptophyta; class Magnoliopsida; order Lamiales; family Lamiaceae; genus Pogostemon; species Pogostemon cablin. Next base: position 29,751,970 of record CM042975.1, read on the forward strand.
CAGTACAGTGAACAGAAAGGAAAAATTCCTCGTACTACAAGTTGCCCAAGCTAGATAATAGAACTTCTTTAGTGTGTGTGTGTGTTTGTGTGTGCATATGAAATCTTTTGTATATTATTCACTTGTTTAATACTCATAATATTAAAAACCTCTAAAACATTTAGTCGCAAGAGAAGAGACAAACTGTAGAAGGCCAAACAGGATAAAGCTGACCTCCCCACTTTTCTGGGTTAAGAATCCATCCACAATACTCTGAATTAGTCTTTTCAAGAAATGCTTCAGAATACTTCTCTGGATCACTGGAAACTGCTGCTGCTATAACCTTAACCATTTCAAAGTCATGAATGTCACGTGGGGAGAAACAAAGAAAATCCAAGTTCTTCATACCACTCTCAACACATAACTTTCTACCTTTGCTGTGATGCAGTATTAGCTCTTCAGGTACATATAGCACTTAAATAACTATACCAGAACATAATGACAATACATGCAAATATCACTCTTTAAGACTCTGCTCAAAATTGAAACATTTTATGATAGTTCTTTCATTACACAGTAATGATAATAGAGATCTAGGAGCATATATAGTTATTTCATCAGTGATCCAGGAACATAAAAATATTGCTGAACTATCATACAATTTTCTCTTTCTTTTTTACCAAAACCCTCTGAACAAAATTAAAGATTCTTGTATTTTTTTTAAGATGTCTACAACATAATGTATTCTATAATCTTTTTCAAAATTATCCAAAACACTGAAAATGATCATACATTTAATTTGAGGGGAGTTCAAATACTTTTAACTTCATTTTGTGTTTAAAATTTAAAACCCATTTGTCTTGTTCAATGACTGAGCTAAAACAAGAGCAGATAGACTATAATGGATTGATGTAAAGAACATGAGGAAACATTAAAATGCTACATAACAAGTGTCAAAATTTACAATCAATACCATCAGCGGATGATGTAAACCAATCAATCATTAGCACCCAAAATTTTCCTTACTACATGATAAAACAAGTAGCATAATATAAAATGCATTTACCCAATGCATTACACTATCCAATTCAGTACCTGTCTCAGCTCAGAAGCCTTGTTTTTGTTATGATCCATGACATAACTGCAAGTTAAATTCCATAATTTATTTGCAAACTATATTTGTACTTGTTCAAAGTCTAATCAAAATACTCATGCTGGTGAACCAAAGTGCATCAAAAATTTAATCTTTTTTTTTTTTGTACACAATTTCGATTAAATAAAAGCTTACCCAACCGCATTGAAGAGGCAACTGTTATCAGAAGGGATAACTCGTCTTACTAAAATTCCTTCCATTATAACCTATAACCAACAAAATGATGCTTAATCTCATTAGGAATTGCAGGCATGAAATTGAATGATATACCAATTATTAAGATTAAACCATTAACAATGAGCCCTCAATTAAAAGAATCTCAAAACCTAAAGCTGTAAACAACAAATATAAGGCTCTAAGAAATCTACCACCCCTAACACCCAAGAATTAACACAAAAAATGATTTACAAAAAGCACTACAAAATGTAATCACAAGTAATCAGAGATCAGGTTTACTCAATCAACAACCCGTTAATCCAATAAAAATAGAAAGAAAAAAGAAACTCATACAATTGTCAATTAATCTCCACTTCAACTGAAAAAAAAAAGGAAGAAATCGGTACCTAATAAATATGCAGAAAATGCGTTGAGGAACGATTTATCAATCCAATTATGTCCCACCGAATGTTGTTGCGTGAGGGCTGAAAAAGCTTTAAAAAAAAAGCAAAAGAATATCACCGCCGAAAGGCCAGAAAAACACATTAATTTAATAATGAAATAGCCATCACCATCATCACAGAAACTCACTGTCAACAGTTTTGAATCAGAGGCAACCGAAAGAAGAACAAATCGTACGGAAAGCTATAGAAATCTACAAGCTGTATGCATAGCTATGCACAGTTGTATTCGTATTTGAATTCGAACCCAATCAATAAATTCCATTAATTATCTCGAACGTAAGTATATATTAAAATAACTGAATTAATATTTAAAATGCATATTGAGTTAATATTTAAATATTTTATTTTTATTTTTAGAAATTTTATTTAATTAAATAGTATTATATCTTCAAACTGAGTATATATCCTTTTTCTTTTTTCCATGTTATATGATTAGGTTTACATAGGGGCGCCTTATTTTTCAGTAAATGTTGTAGAGTTCGAGATAAAATTCATTTTTAATTTAATCAAAAATTGAATAATTTCATTCAAATCTATTTTATATATGATATAAGTAAATGTTGTAGAGTTCGAGATAAAATTAATTTTTAATTTAATCAAAAATTGAATAATTTCATTCAAATCTATTTTATATATGATATAATATTGAAATTTCATCTTTAGATGAAAAATTAGGAATAATTAAACGTTTAATTATTTTAAAAATTAATAAATAAAAACTACAAATCAAACACTCATAATAATTAATCAATTAGAAAGGTTGAATAACTATAAACACCATTAAAAATACCATTAAAACTACAACATTTCAATAAATTAACTTCCAAAATCCATCTCAAATAACTCAGCAACAGAAACTGGAATCTGGATCATACATGTTACAAACAAGAAATCTCATGGGTAATAACTTACCACATTCATTACATCCACCCCCAGCCTCTTCTCAAAATGAGGCCAAAAGCAAGAAAAAAATTAACTTATCTGCCCAAAGCATTGCAATGAAACCTCAAGAGCAAGCTCACTTATTTAGGGATTGACAAAATTGTAAGGTTGTTGATGGAGTGCCCCGGCTGGCATTCCTCGATTCACCTGTCATATCCTAAATGGCTGGTTCTCGAATCTTGATCTTTCGAGCTTGGCTCTTTTTCTCTTAGTATTTCTCGTTGCAAGTTCTTGGAATAAATTTGGTCCACCAAAGCTAACTTTAGAAATCCTTAACTTCTTCCTCTTTCCTCGGTCGTACTCCTCATCCCTGTCGATGGGAAACGTTAGAAATACTAGAAATCCATTGAAGTGTAAAACTGAATAACTTTTATCCGAAAGTAATACAAGATGTTTAATACAATGATACATTCCTTTATTAAAGTGTATCTAACAAATATCACAAGAACCCACCAAACTAGCTTTCTTAAACTTCCAACTATTTGCAGCATACAGTCATAAATTATGTTTAAATGTTTCTAAAATTTACTTTAGCTCAGCATAACATAGTGTTTATCAGTTATAGGATAATCTTCATGCTAATAAGAGTGAAGAGCACTTTTTATCCAACTTCTATAGGTAAAGAAGAAACTACATTTCATATCTCTTTCGCTACTGGTTGAAGGTGAGCCACACGCCTGTAACTTAAAGCACACTTGCAACATAATATTCACTTCATCAGAAAAAAAAATCATGCTTCTAAATTATACTTTGCACATAAAGTCTCGTATAAAATGCCAAAAGATTATTCTTCAGCTAAATTTTATAATGCCTTATTTTGATAGTATACAAGAGATAAATGTAGTAGGATAAGTGAAACCAATAGATGATTAAACGAAAGAGAAATCATTGATACCTTACAAAATGTTGTACCTCCAGTTAATTGACAAAATATATAATGTTTTGATTTAAAGGAAAGCCGCATTTTTTGGGATGGAAGGAACAAAACAAGAAGGTTCCCCCCTTTATCTATAATACTATCTTAATTTTCATAAGCATGGTATACAGGAGATTTTCCAGAAAGACTTGGACTCGAGAACAAACATAAAAATAAAAATAGTATCCTTTTTCTGCCAGAAAATCATAGCAAACAAAACAAAAACAATTGAAATTTGGCATTTTCAGCAATTTAATATAATATATAAAATCAGTACTTATTAGTAAATCTAAAGACAGTTTACACGCAGCAACTGACCATTCATCCCCAATGTGACCAATTTGGGCAATTCCGGCTTCTCTTGTTTCAGATTTTTGTGAGTGTGAAGTGTCAACTTCATCCCAACGAGCAACTGCAGTCAGGCAGACAAAGGTAAAAGAGAAGAAAAAGACATGCCAATTGGTAATATAAGGCTTGTAAAATGATATCTTGAAATAAGATTTACCAGTTCTCTCATTGAGGCCTCTGGTAAGCATGCTCACTATATCAGTCTGCCTCGATTCCTTACGGTGCTCTTCAGAATTACCACTTTCTCGAGCAGAAGATTGACTTACAAGAGTTTCCTTTTTAAACGACAATGTAGTGCCATCCTGCACAGCTCTCTCCCGAAATTCATTATGTATAACATCATTTGATATGATATCTTTGCTAGTCATGTTCTGTACACTTAATTTCTGATTTTGACCATCTGAACCACTTCGAGCTTTCTTTTTCTTAGAGTGAGTATGATGGTTAACAGGTCCAGGAAATAATTCTTTGGGTACAGATTGACCTACATCTGATGCCAAGTCATTCCCCAACAAAATGTTCCCATTAGAAGAATTCTGCATAGAAATGTCTTTTCTTCGCTTATGCTTTTTGTTTCGCACGCAAAGGCCAGCACCAAGTATAATGTGAGAGCTGAGTGACGCACTGCCAATGTGACACTTGAAGTGTTTCCTTCTTGCTTTTAGATTAAGCCCCCTTTTTTTAGTTTTCCTGCGATGGGGCAAGGGCTCTGTGGTTGCTGGTAAGCCCGACAACTCCTTGGACGAAACATCATCCATTCGTTGCTCATTGTCACAAGTTCCTTCAATCATTGGAACAGCAGCAATCACGGAGGAAACTCCAACCTTGAAAATTACATGTCTTAGTGAACCGAAATACGTTCATTTGTATGTATCATGTAAGAGGAGACAAGTACCTGTAAATTTTCAAGGCTGTTTTCCTGTGAAGATAATACATGATTAGCTTTGTTCGACACTTCAGCAATTGCTCCCACGGGCACGTCCTTGGTTACACACTGAACAAGTGAAAGCAATCACGAATAAGGTATGCCTTACCGTACATCAAGAGAAAGAAACAGAATGTAAATACTGGCAAGGGTGGAAAAATATAATGTTATAAAACAGAAAACGCAAAATACCACTTCAAAGCTGGAACGGTTGATTTTGAATGCATTCCCAGGGACGGAGCCGTTGGACACCTTCTTTGTTACACTTGCATTTTCCCTGCTATTGTCCTTGCTATCAGATGACATCAGAACAACTGATTCATTCATGTGTAGTGAATCTTGTGGCATCTCACTGTTAGACAAGATAACAGCAGCTGTGTTTTGCTCTTCTACAACACCATTGGTGTGGATAATATTGTCAACACCCACTGTGCCATCTGTATTTGGCATTGGCGTTTCTTCTGAATGAGTCTCCTCCCTCAGAGTGGTGACAACAGCATCACCCTCAGATAAACCCCCAGAGAAAGAAACCCCCAACCTTTTCTCGATTGAAGCATTTTGAAATTTTTCCGTGAATTCCAGATTTAGTTTTGAATATGCTGCATCCCCATTGCCATTCACAACCATGTGCTTTTTCTGGATGGCTTCAATAGGATTCATTTCACAAGAGTTTTTGGAAAATAAACATTTTTCAACACCCATAGTGCCATTTATATTTGGGAGAGATGTATTAACTGAAGGAGTCTCCTCTATTGGAGTGCTAACTAAACCATTTCCCTCAGGTAAAGCCACAGAGAAAGAGCCATTTAACTTTTTCTCAGAGCCATTTTGAATTTTTTCTCTCAATTCCGTATTACGTTTAGGATATGCTGCATTAACCCTGCCATTCATAGCCATGCTTTCCTTCTGCATAGTATTAACAGCTTTCTTTGCACAGAAGTTTTTCCGATCACGTACATAAAACAACATATAGGCCTTCTGATCCAGAACTTTTCTCTCATTAACTTGAAAAACCTGTTAAAGTCATAGTAGGGGCCCCAATTAAAGAATTAAATCCAGCAAAAAGTTGAATTAAATCCAAAATAAAACTGTAACAGTTAGCATCTTAACCATACTACTGTCACATCAGTGATAAATCATCACTTCACTGCATTAACACATAAATTACTGGATCCCCACATTGAAGTAGTATGTTGGCCCTCAACCATTATTTTATCATACATTCATACCTCGTTGTCATCAAGGGCATACCACATGCCACTTGATGTGCGAACAAAGCAGTAGTAGTGACCAGAATGAGTGCTCCAACCATGGTGAACAAGAACACCATACAGGGTATAATTTAGATTCCCATCCTGCGATTGCATAGTAAACTGAATGTCAATTACATATAGTGAAGATAATTTCAAAACAGCCAAAGTGAAAATGTGGGATATGGATTTCAGAGAGAGAATGGCAGTAATCATCAATGTTACCACCAACTAATAATACCGTGCTTAATAATGAATTTTTAATTCATTTAATGCAAAGCAGATGAGGAGGTTGTAAATAAACATGAACAAAACTAACTGAGAAATTTACAAGCAAACATACCATTAATCAACAGAAAACTGAGGAAGAATATACAGTGAAAGAGATAAATGAAAATTTCCTTATGAAGGAAGCAGTCCAAGGAAGAGCACGGGCAGAACACTAGGTGGAATGGTAGAAGAATCCCAACAAAAGAAGGAAATCATAAATGTTTTAAATCAAAACATCTGATACTGCATAAACATGAAAAGGCAATGCAAAAAATCATGAAGCGAACTTACGTAGGGGTCAGTAACAAAAGGTTTCAAGTCCAGCGTAGGTCCAAACTCAATCTTCTTATCAATTTTTTTGACAAGAGCATGTGAACCAAACCGCTTCAGGTGAACAGTAAGTACATTAGGTGCCTTGTGAATTGTTAGTTGCTTGAGAGCCTTTACTTTCTGTTTGCATTGCTGACACTGATATTCCTTGGCACCACCATCTAACTGCTCTTTGGCAGTGAAATGAGCCAGTGCCTTATCCAACGAGTTTGCTTTCATTATTTCTAGACTCAAATCCAAGAATGGATCAAATTTGTTAGAGCAATAGGAACACTGCATACATTTCACCTAGAAAAAGGATATACATAAGTATCAGTATAAATAAAAAAATCTAAACAAAAACACCCCTGAATTAAAAACCAGGCAAGGACTGCATCATCATACTTTTTAAAGCACTAATTTACCTGACTCTGTAATCGACCGCCAAATATCTTGTGCACTAAACTTTTATCATAAGCGCTGGGGGATTCACTGGGCACTCCATTTGGTAAGCAGCATTTGTGCATTGATTCAAGCAAATTCACCATATACTCATGCGCATCTTCTTGTGATGCCCTTCGAAAATTCCGAGATATACCTAATTTCTTAGTCAAGGACATTAACTTTCATAGCAAAAATAATCCCCAGATTGATTACATTGATAATCGACTATCAGTCCCTAAAAGATATATCATGCTTACAGAACTGTGCATTAATAGTCAACCAACTGAGTACCATGTAAAATATCACAAAGAAGACACATTATGATATTTCATATTAGAGGGGAAGAGCAAGATATTTCAATAGCCTTAGGAATAATAGACAAAATAGTGGAGTAAAATCCACTGAATGGAAAAAATATTCTATCATGTGAGAAGCCAAATCAAACAAGAACAATGGAATTTCTAGGGTAAGTAGCCAAACAACATCTTAACATGGTTTAAACAAAATTTACATCCCACCAAAAGTAACAGGATTTTTTTTTTTTTATGATGTAATGTGTGATGCCAATTCCACAGCACATTTTGTGAGACAGAATTCCAATCCATGTCAATTTGACCCAGGCCTTTTTAAGGAATTAGAAGTGTTACTAAAAAATCTTAAGCGATAACTTTAGTATTACTTTGGATATTTTTGAATCATATTTGATTTCTAATGTCAATTCGAGATCAATTTAACCCATATCTAATTTGGGGCAGCATCTGTAAGAGAGTTTTACACAATTTTTTCCTTTGATATGTATTCCATACATTAATAGAATTTGGCACAAGCATCTAACAAAGCTATGGGATTGGATGACGTCAAAGTCAACAAAACAACAAACTTTCTTGATCTCGTAAGAAAATGATCAGTATATTAGTTTCAAGGATACTGCGCAAGTTGTAAACAAGATCTTTAGGCTCTAGAGTTCTCCCAGTTGACTGCAGAGCGCGGCTCACATGTTTCTGGATGGCACATAATGCACAAAATCCTGAAGTACGACCTTCATAAACTCTTGAAAGTGGTCAGATAAAAGACAATATAAAAAAACTTGATGATCCAAAAAAAGGACAACTATATCGTGAGCCCTGCTAATTTTACATAAATCTTTAGTCACTGCGACAAATCTTTATTAAGTTTTAATCAACTAAAGTTGCTAAGAAATCACAGGTGCACACATATTCAACAAGCCACTAATACTTTTACGATTTGTGAGTTTCTGGTCTCTCACCTTCCAAACCCATAAATGCTAATATTGTACATGAAACCTGCATTCTCAAACATGTTTTCAATGACAAGAACATGCATGTTTATCAAATTCACAATTCAAAGCCTAAATTTTTTTTTTATGCTTAAATTTTAAACATCATTCATAAAACTTTAATGCTCCCAAGATGACTTAGCAGAAGCCAGAAGTTTGTTCCAAAGGCAAATGATTTCTCGGTACCATATTTCCTACAAGTTATGAAACTGAGTGATGATAGTATAACATTACATAAAGTGGCTCATATTGATGAACTAGGGCGATGTAAAAGGATAACAAAGCAAGAAAAAAACTCTAAATGAAAATTCAGCACCATTTAAGGGTGTGTAAAAATTTATACATTTTGCACATATATATAATATATACAATTACAATATTCAGACAAACTCACAAGAATTTTGATGCTTCCCACTTTGTAGGTATGCAGCTAAGGGTTCAGTGTAAGTAAGACACTGCAGAACTGAATTGAGGAAACAAGTGTTTCCAAGATTGCGCAACCCGGCACCCTGAAGTATCAAGTCAGCAACAAAAGATCAACAAATGTATCAAAAATTTATTGGAAATATTAGCTCATAACAGCAAAGGCTGATGAATGGAAAATCAAATGAACTGACCAAACGGGAATAGACACCCTCAAAACAAAGCACCCTAGAAACATATTTATTTAATCAACAAAATATAAAATATAAAGCTATTAATCGCCGTCATAATACTCTATACTCACAATTCTGCGGAAAGAAATCTCGAAGCTGAGCTCTGGATCCAACCCGTTTTCTTCAGATGATTTCTCATTTTTCTTGCACGCAGAAGGAGGCTCCAGAGTAGGAGCCAGAGTAGTGGGATTCAACGTCACCAGCTTAAACCCATTACTACTCTTATTTCCAAATCCAGTGAACAGCTTCTTCGCTAGGTGAAACTCAATCCTCCGATTAAACAACGCCGAATCGAGCTCTGTCTCCGCCATAAATAAATCAGACCTCTCTTCAATCACCTCATAAACATAATACTACAAGCTCGCAGTCTACGCGATCGCCAGGGTAGGTTGAATCAGAGATAGTGTTTGACGATGTAGAGTGCGTCGCCACGCCAGAGTGAATCAGAGGTAGAGAAGCGTTTGACGGTGTGGAGTGTGTGAATTGGGAGGAGAAGATGTCGGCGATGGTGTGGCGTTAAACCCTACAGACCACGTGTACGGCGGAGCGCGTTTATGATCCACTGCTGTGGGTATATAATTACTGATTATTTTGGGTACTTACCGTGTCTGATTTTGGGTACTCGTTTTTTTTTAAGATGTACTTGTCTCATTCAAAAAATTTATTATGGTATATGTATCGTTCCATACTCAATTATCATTACTACCACGAGTATACGTACTCGTTTAATATTAATTTATACCAAAATGAGAGTTTAGGCCTTCCCCATTCATCTATTCAAAAAATCAAGTTTTTTTTTCCGTTAGCGTTACTTCAAAAATAAAATACATCTACCTCTTAAACAAAACTTTTCTTAACCCTCTACCCAAAAAGCAAGGTATTTTGGGGGACCCACTTCATTTTATTTAATTCTCATTTATTTTATCAACTACATTTATTTAATTTCCAAAACTACATTTATTTAATTTTCAAAATGAATTATAAATAATTAAAATTTCATATTATTTAATTTAATAAATTTAAGAAAAAAATCGAAAAATATATTATTTATTTTTTTCATTACATAAAACATAAAAACACAAATTAAAATGACACACAACGTAAATTAAAATAACACACAAATTAAAAAATGAAAGCAAAGCTTCCGAAAGCAACAATGTAAAGTTCGATCCGGACAATTTTAATGTGTAAATAATTATTCTCCAAATTGGGCCAAAATATACTCAACTAAGTCTTGTCGAAGCTGAAGATGTTTATGTTTATCTCGTAGTTGAACACCCCTCCTGATGTAGTCATTGAATGCTCCGGCTCATCCTTGACTTACTTATGGAAGCGGAATGACCACATTTGGATCGTCGGACCAATCGATAGATGCATTTCCTTCATTTTCGATTATCATGTTGTGCAATATAATGCAAGTGAGCATTATATCCTTCAAGTTACTCTTGTACCGAAAATGAATTGGACCGCTAATCATCGTCCAACGAGCTTGAAGGACTCCAAAGGCTCGTTCGACATCCTTCCTATCAGCCTCTTACAGTCGTTTGAAGAGCTGCCTCTTTGGATCTTGAGGACATGGAAAGCTTTTCACAAAAGCAGTCCACTATGGATAAATTCCATTAATAAGATAATATCCTTGATCATATTCCCTACCATTGATTGTAAAATTAATGGATGTAGCGCGTCCTTGCAGAGTATTCGTAAATAAATGAGATTGGTTGAGCACGTTGATGTCATTGTTAGATCCTGCTACTCCAAAGTAGGCGTGTCATATCCATAAATCTGCAAAGGCAACCGCTTTTAGCATGATTGTTGGAACGCCATGGTCACCGCGTGTGAATTGGCCTTTGTAAGCTGTCGGACTGTTCCTCCTTTCCCAATGCATTCAATCAAGGCTCCCAAGCATTTTGGGAAATTCGTGTCTTTCTTCGTGCATTTGTAACAACTTTTGACAATCTAGGGCACTAGGCTTTCTCAAGTAGTACCCGTCAAATACTTCGATCACACACTGACAAAACTTAAAGAGGCATTCTATAGAGGTTGTTTCGGCAACAGGTAGATACTCATCCCAATGGTCGGCAGGTCCACCATATGCCAATTGGTGAATGGCCACCATGCACTTTTATAGTGGAGAGAACTCTTTTTTTCCAATTGCATCTACCCTCCACTGAAAATACTCATTATGGGACTCTAGTGCATCAACTATGCGCTGGAACAACTCTCTCGACATACGAAAACGTTGACGAAATATCTCACTTTCGTATACCGGATCTTCAGAGAAGTAGTCGAGGTAGAGTCTCGTATGCCCCGCCTCACGATTTCGGTTCACATATGTTCTTCGCTTTCTGGTACCGCCAGCAGAACGATAATCAATTACAAGACTATGATGTTCTCAGGTAGGAGTTCTAAGCATCCGATAACATCCTTTAAATAAAGTAGTGTTCCACAACCGCTAGTTTTCCAATGTCTACTTTCCAACGGCTAGTATCCAACGGCTACTTTTCAATGGATAGTTTTATAACGGCTAGTTTTCAAAACAAAATGAAATACATTGATAAGTGTTCATATTATACGAAGTACAACAACGAATATTCAAAATGCTGAAATTCCAGTACAATAACGAATATTGAAAATAGTTAAACAAATTACAACAATAAATATTGAAAATGGTGAAACAAATTACAATAACGAATATTGAAAAAGTTGAAACGAAGTACAACAACGAATAATTCTTTAAGTTTACCACCCCATTTCCTTCTTGATATTCTTCACAACTTGGAGATGGACACGTAGTTGATCACGTGTCATATTCGAGGTATCTTTTATGAATATCTTATAATTTTAAGACCGGTTAAGGATTTTCAGTTGCTCAAGCTTTTCCTTGTTAAACTCTTCCAACTCACGATGCTTTTTCTCAATAGCGTCACTTTCTCCGGCGGACGTGGTCGCTTTTCCCTTACCCTTCCCGGTACGTCTTGTTGCGTTTCTCCCCATTGGGCGAGGGGGTTCTGCCCTAGCTTCATCTCCTCCTTCGGAGTCAGTCTTTGAAGACACCACATACTCTCCAGTTGCCGAGAGTCTTGACTTTTTCGATCCGCGAATATCACAATGTGGATCAGCGAATTTCGGACTGCCTTTCAAAACTTTTCATGCCTTGATTTGTACAAAATTAGAATTATACTTCTTTTTAAATTGAACCTTTATTTTTTCTATAATATTAGCATCGCTGCACTCAGATTCCCACGCCTTCTTCTCCTGATTGTAGTAGGAGTTGAAACCCTTCACAGCTTTCTATAGTGTGTAGTAATGCGAGTTAAAATTAGCGACAGACCTAAATGTCATATCATCTGAAAGCTTACTGTTGTAAGCATTGGCGATCCGAGTCCACATTAGCTCCGACTTTTGATCATTTTCGACGATGGAGTCCATGCTGATATCTCTCCAACAACTCGCGAGAAAAGCATTTTTATCAAAAGAGTAGTGAATTTTTTTAGAGCAAGAGCCGTTGGCGGAACTTCGGTGGCCTCAAAGTCGGCTGCCAGATTTACCCTATCAAGTCCTGTTGGAGAGAATGAAGATAAAAAAGATGAACGCTGAGAGTTTGGAGATGCCGTGTCTGTGTCTGTATCTGGTGAACTTGTGCCGATGGTCTGACGAAATCCATATTGAGGATGAGGAGCCATGTAGGGATTTGGATACATGAAGAATTGTGCATCAAATGAATTAAAAGAATTAGGTTGATGGAAACTACCTTCTGAAAAAATTGGGAGATTAGTATGTATATTTTGGTGAGGAAAATTATTTGGAAAATTTGATGGAAGATTAGTAGGAAAATTTGAATTTTGAGGATAGAAATTGGCACGTGGACAAAAATTCATATTTGGAGGAGTTGAAATTTTCTCCGGAGTTTGAAGAATTAAACCCGAAATTCATCCATGAATCTTTATCCATTTTTTTTTTGGATGACAAGAAATTAAAATTTGCTATCAAATTTGAAGTTTTGAGATTTAGAAGAGAAAATAATGTATGAAAAAGAATGGAGGGGAAGATATATTTATAGTGATATTTATTTTTTAAAAAATTTTAAAATTAATATTCTGAATTTTGTAAAAGTCATGAAACATCTAACATTAATATTCTGAATTGTAATGTTAATGCAACGTTAATATTCTAAAAAATAAAGGAAAAAACCAGAAAGAAAGAAAAAAAAATAAACAAGTGTTGATCAATTAAATTAAAATAAATAAATAAAATAAAAACAAGAAATGAAAGGTGGGGAAGTGGGTGCAGTGAATTTACAAGAAAAATGACGTTGGGAAAGCATTACCTGCAGCACGGTCCCACACCACGCGCGCGTGATGGACACGCGCTTTGGTGTGTGCGCGTGCCCCTCACCCATTTGTTCTCCCACTCTCATATTTTTCAAAATACATGGGTAGAATCTGCTCTACCCAGCTAAAATACCCACAAACACTCCAACGCAGAAAACTTCCTACCCAGGTATTTTACATTGCCAACTCAACAAAATACCTTAAAAAACCTCCCACTGTGGGAGGCCTTAATTTTTATGAGGTGTCATTTTCAAAATTATTCTTAATTTTTTGGGTTCCACTAAATACACACCCCTTTCTATTAAATACACACCCCATTAATATATAATTAAACTATATATTTTTAAAAAGTCTAAATCACCCTTAATTCATTAAATACACACCCCTTAATTATATATTACTGATGTAATATTCTAATAAACCCTAAATTGATTAAAGGAATGGCTGAGGAGAAGAAGTCTACAGACGATAAATGCTTATTCAAAGCAGATTAATTCAAATTTAGAACACAAATCAATGCAACATAATTGAATGATATCGTGGAATTAGTGCACAATAACATCAACATTTATCCTCGAACTACGTGTAAGGTAAAATCATCCATGTTAAATTGAATTCTGTTATACAAATGAGTCATCACAATTCTTGTAAAAAGAATATACTACATATAAAGAATTACAAGTACATAATACCACCACACTCTGGCCAAGCAAGTCGCCAACAAGAAATTGACACTTTGCCAGAGTTTCTTCACCCCATTAGAACTATGCGAGTAGAGATCGATCCACTCCCAGTGAACCTATTCTAAGGATAACGAAGTTCAACATGAGACCCAACGCGTCGGTGTGTACTCCTATAGTTTTCCTTCTCCGACGGTTCCACCATACACCTCTTTACCCATTCAATCAGTGTCGAATAAAATGAAAGGGAACTAGAAGTACCAGACGATCCAATTGAGGGTGGTGTCCAGCAACAGGATTTACATGGTTTTAGGCAAGTGCTTGAACGCGCTGAATAATTCCCCAAACACCGGAATTGATCCTTTTTTCTCCGTTACTCTTGCTACGTCTCTCATGGTGGTGGTGAACGACGGCTCTTTCACGATCACTAGAGTTGAAACAGAACGTAGAGTGCGGCGGTGGCGACTAGTTTGATGTTTGGGAGAAGTATCATTGCGTTCATGTGGGTTCTTCCTTCAATTCCAAAACTGAAAGCTGCAATCCAAAAAAAATTTCTAGCAAATTACAGTATACAATGTATATGAAGAATTGAAGATATTTATATAATATTAAAAATATATTATTGGGGTGTGTATCATCTAAAATTGAAAAGGATAAAATTGGATTTTTAGGGGTGTGTATATAGTAAAATTAAAATTTAAACCATTAAAAGAGGGTGTGTATTCAATAAGGAGCGTGTATTAAACAAAAAGGGGTGTGTATTTAACAGTACTCTTTTTTTTATTTCTTTTTAATTTTAATAATTATTTTATGAACATATTTTATTTATTTATATTAATTAGTACGTGCACTAATAATTATTACTTGTATATCTTAATTAATATATTTAAAAGATACTCTCTTGTGAGATGAGTTATTTATGAGGAGTGAGACAGATTGACTCATCACTCAGATATGATTATTGTATAGATAAAATAAGATTATTTGTAGGCCCGACCTTGAAGGATGTCCAGGTGGGTAATGGCCATGGGGCCCAAATCTTGGGGGGCCATTTTTTAATTCTCATATATATCATATACTATGTATTAATGTTAATATTTCTTGGATTGAACTGAATTAAGGTAGATATACACGTCGATTTCGGTTCTGATTCCCGAAAATAGAAAATCGGAACCAAATCGAAGGTAGGGCGGTTTCGATTCCAAACCAGAACCATCAGTTCCCCTTTTTTTTAACGTAAAAATATAAAAAATTTAAAAAAATTAAAAAATCGACGGTTCGAACCGAAACCGCCGGTTTTTTCCCAAGGAATGAGAAACCGGAACCGAATCAGATTATATACGGTTTTGGTTCCATTTTTGTCAGTTCTGATTAAAATCGAAGGTTCCCCGGTTCGAACCGTCGATTTTGATTTTTTTGGTGCATGTCTAAATTTAGGTCCATAGATAATTAATAAAGATAAATTCTCTTGTGAGACGTTATGTCTGTAAGATGGTTTGTGAAACATGTTAGAGTATATGTTTTCTAAAATATTATAAATGATGAAAACATACTTTAGTGAGGGTTCGACCCGTCTCACATAAAACTCGTCTCACAAGAGAATGTCTCATTAATAAATTATATTTTTAATATTATTAATGGTCCATCAACTAATTAATAAAACATTAGAAATAATTTCTTGAAAGGATCAATCCATAGATCAGTAAATGAAAGTAAAGAGCTTTTCACACAGACACTATAAACGAACAGCCACCCTCCCTTTTTTATTTTCATTCTTCAAGAAGTCATGTACAAGCACACTTAATTATCGAAATCTGAATCTCCATTTTCATATCCTTATTATGCAAAATCTATTATTTGAAGCATCAAATTTCACATTTTAATCTTCAATTCCTGCTGATTCATTTTATTACTATCTCTATTCCATATAAAATATCAAAGTCTCGAACATTTCAAGGTAAATAATTTTTATTTTTTATGTCTTGCTCTGACTTTTTTTTCTTCCCCTTTTCAATTATAAGAAAGCAATCTATAGAAATGTGCAAAATTGAACTACAAAAGGAGAAATTTTCATGACTAAACATAGTTATCTTATTGTATTCCATGAACGTACTTTCAATTAGACTGAGCAATGCAATTAACATTCTCTTGCATGGTTTTGATTTTGTTCCAATCAATTCAATAATACTCTCTTGCATGGTTTTGATTTTGTTCCAATCAATTCAATAATACAAAATAAAGTTGAGAAATCTATTTGTGTTGGTATGTTATCGTGTATATATATATATATATATATATATATATATATATATATATATATATATATATATATTTTTTTTTTTTCACTTTAATTTTATGTTATTTTTTGTAATTATAATTGGTTTTTTATTTTTCATTACAATGTCATTATTGATCAAATTGAACGAATTGGTAGGATCAGATATTCTAGAGATCACACCACCCACCCAAAAAGAATATCACTTTAGACTCCATTAATCTAAAGTATGATATATAATTATTTTTTAAAAGTGAAATTAATTTATTTACTTATTATTTAATTAATTTGTTGTTTTTTAAATATGAGCACTAATTTAATTTTTTAATTATTTAATAAATAATAAAAGCAACAAATATAATTAAAAAGAATAAACAGGTAGAAGGGGTATTAGTTAGATGGGTATATTACTTAAGGGTAGGTCTTGGGTGAGACCGTCACACGTGAGACAATTTTATACTTTCTAAAATAGTTATCACTTTCTCTATAAAATGCTATCACTTTCGCTATAAAATGTTATTACTTTTCATTTGTACTATAAAATATTCATAAAATAGTATTATCACTTTTCATTAATTTAGTATCACTTTTTATTATAGGAGTTATCACTTTTCGCCGTCTCACGTAAGCCCTCATGTGAGACGGTCTCACACAAGTCTTTCTCATTACTTAATCTAAGAACTATTAGAAAATTCAGATAGGGTGGACCATTGGCGGACGTAAGAAGGGGGTGGGGGCACTGGGCCCCCCTAAACTTCTAAAAATTACTAGTATAGATATAGAAATTTTCTTGGAATATCTTTGTGTCAAAGTGGTAAGCGAGGATGTTTTAGTTTTAAAGGTTCCGTGTTTGATTCATGCAGCACTGTTATTTTTTCCCCTCTTCTATTTATTTTATTTATTTATTTTCCCTCTAAATTATTTAATAATTTTAATGACTTTAGTTTCAAAATTGTTACTCTTACATAATATAATTAAAAATACTAAAACATCTTTAGAAAAATATTAATAAAAGTTGGTAAATAAAATAATTCTTCTTAAAATTTGCAGAATTTATTTATTTATTTTCCCTCTAAATTATTTAATAATTTTAATGACTTTAGTTTCAAAATTGTTACTCTTACATAATATAATTAAAAATACTAAAACATCTTTAGAAAAATATTAATAAAAGTTGGTAAATAAAATAATTCTTCTTAAAATTTGCAGAACAAAAAACACGAACATTTTCTCACTTAAATGTTATGTCCGCCTTTTATTTATTTATTTTTCCTCTAAATTATTTAATAATTTTAATGACTTTAGTTTCAAAATTGTTACTCTTACATAATACAATTAAAAATACTAAAACATCTTTAGAAAAATATTAATAAAAGTTGGTAAATAAAATAATTCTTCTTAAAATTTGCAGAACAAAAAACACGAACATTTTCTCACTGAAATGTTGTGTCCGTCACTGAGAAAAATTGGGCCCCTCGACGGAAATCCTGCGTCCGCCACTGGGGTGGACGCATGGTTTAATGGTAGCGTCCGGTGTGGGGTGGCTACTCTTGCGCCAAAAAAAATAAAAATAAAATAAATAAATAAATATATATATATATATATATATATATATATATATATATATATATATATATATATATATTACTTTTTAAGTAATTCGTATATTGTATATTATTTATTATTATTATTATTATTATTATTATTATTTTAACTTTTAAACATCTTGCAATATCTTATAGGGAAAGATGAAATTATGATCGACTAAACTGACAACGATTAAAAGAAGGAAAGTGGAGGGTTATTAAAATACAGTAGTTTTACTTTTCTTTTAACCAAATATGTAGTTTGAAGAGTGTAATTATTTGAGTAGAGGGCGCCACTAGTAACGGATCTTGAATGTCCGGTTAGTATTACATCTCTTGTTACACGTATTAGATGAGTGATATGTATGTAGAGAGTAAATCTTTCTTCTTAGAGTTGGTTGTTAAAGTATAAAATAGTTTATCCTATGTGTCAATCGATTCTTCCACTATTCATACTCCAAAAGATTTGAGTCTCCAGTTCAACAGGCATTTTTAATAAATAATAATTAAAATAATTAAATTGATATATTTAAATAATTTAATGATTTAAATTATAAGAGTTGGTTTTTTATGTTCCAGATGCACATAAAAGATATAAACTTTTATTAATAAGGATATAATTTTTTTATTAAAAAAATTGGCTAAAATATAAGTTTGATTAAAATTATTATTATTATTTTTTTCAGAAAATCAAGGGTGTACATTCTTATACTAAAATGTATAACATTTAATATTAAATGGTCACAAAAATGACTTTTCTGATATTTATAAGAAAGGATAGTATTTAAATGAAATGTAATAGTCGGGTTGATGAAAAATGTAGTATTGCAAACAATTATTTTATGAATAATTATAAATAAAAAAAAATACTCCACTTAATGAAAGTAATATATTACTATGTAGGACTCAAGCTTAATACTAAAGAATTTGAAAACAAAAAATAAAAAATAAAAAATTGGTGGATAAAAATAAGGTAAAAGCTTGTGTGTGCCCGGGCATACGGGAGCACATTCCGTGTGTCTTTAGAATTTTATGTTAAATTGTATACCCTTTAGTATAAAGATGTGTACCCTTTATTTTACAAGACAAAAACTTTTGTGTGCCCGGGCGCACGGAAGCACACCCCGTGTGCCTTTAGAATTTTATGTTAAATTGTATATCCTTTAGTATAAAGATGTGTACCCTTTATTTTCTGAAGAAAAATAAAAAATATAATAAAAATTGTATACTCTTTAAAATAAAATAGTGTACCCTTATTAATTAAAGTGTATACCCTTTAAAAAAAACAATGCACCCTTATCCATAATACTAACTTTTAGAGGGCACGCAATCCTCACCCTAAAAATAAATGGACAACTATTTCAGTTCTACCATTCTTAAAATTCTAAATGTAAAACATTAAAAGGTTAATTTATAATTATAAACACTCATGATATCCATATGAAATCTTGTAAAGAACACATGAACAATAATCTTGAATTTTTATTAAAATAAAATGATTTTATACGATCTTTCACGTACTATGACCAACTCATCAAAATCAAAACTAAAATATCAATCACAAAACTCCACAGTGTATAATCCAATTAATAAAAAACACTACATATAATTTATAAAAAATTATCAAGAATAATAGTAATGTATTAAGAACGTATCCTTAATTTATAAGTAAATCTATATATATTGGGAAATTATTTTGTACAAAGAAGGCAATATCATTTCATTGCAATGTACGATAGCGAAACAAACAAACTTGGTATCCTAAGATTTAATATAATATAATACTTTCCCCGTCCAAAACTCGTAATTTAACTTTTCATTTTTATCCGTCCCAAACTAATTATCTTATTTCAAAAAAGGAAATATCATATCAATTCTCACCGGTAAAAGTTCATCTTAATTACAATTTTACCACAACACCTAACACAAATAACATAGTACTTTATAATTTATTTATTACCTAAAAATATCACAATACCCTTAAAAATTTAATAAAGTTAATCAAAAAATAAATTTTCTTAAACTTCGTGACTACAGTAACGCAAACAACGAGACGGAGGAAGTACTATATTTAAAGGGATCAAAATTTGGTATTTTGGTATCCCAAGATTTAAAGGGATCAAAATGCAATATTTCTAAAAGTGGATAAGATGCAAAACCTCCTCCCATCGCTCATTCAAAATTCCGTTTATAATTCTAAACATACCCGTACACGTTAACAGCTTAAGTAAACAGCCCAATCACAAGGCCCAGAGTTGATCCGGTTTCACAACACTGATTGAGACGTTCAGAAGGCGGTCAATTTGGATCTAAAAAAGATTCGTTTCAGATATCCGAGACTATCTAGAACAAGTCTTTGTCTTTCGTTAAAAGATTGTTAATTTTTATTTATATTTATGAATATTTATAAAATAATACACTAAATTATTATTTTTTTATTAATTTAAATGGGGGATTTCATCAGCCATCTCAGTGTTCGTCACTAATTCAATCCCCAAAGTTTTGCTCCCAGAAAAATACGGATTATATCGGAAAATAGATGTCACCGCGAAAAGTGAAAATTCGATTTTCACAAAAATCGGTGTGAATTATAGTAGTAAGCGTTCAACTATATTGTTTGCTGGGCTCTCGCAAGTGGAGCCGGATCTCAATGAAGATCCGAAGGATAGATGGGCGACGATCTCAATGAAGATCCGAAGGATAGATGGGCGACCAATGGAATTTCTGAGGTATTTCTCTTTTTTAAATCTCTCATTGTGAAATGTTGATGCATTTCTCTAATTTTGCTCATGTATGTATATAATTTTAGATTGGAAATCTGATTGCAGGAAGATTTTATTTATGGAGAGTACGATGGGCATCATACATACTTTGAAAGTGATGAAAAAGGTATATTTAATTTTCTAATTTTGATTTACATCACTGTGATTTCATATGGTTTTTTTTTTTTTTTTTTTGAAGATGAGAGATGTACTTACTTCCTGTTATTTTGGGGTGTATGATAACTTAGGTGTTTGATATTATCAAGTTTGAATGGCTTATAGCATTAGAACTAGAAGCATCTGAAATAAATCTTGAAATCAGATATCTTACAATGGGAGCTTTTAAGGCCTGATTCTTGAGTTTTAAAGTGTCTATGACATAATAATGTTGTTTAAAGATAAGATGTTCATACTTTGTGGACAGCTTCTGCTGAGTTTTGGCTAAGATTCTCTCAGTTTTCGTTTATATAGTTGCTCGAATCCTATGTTACAAAGGCAAACAATCAGATCTTGAGCAGTGTTAGCTAAGATGATAAGTTAATTCATGTTGAGTTTCTGCTTTTCGTTTTTTCAGTACCCTTTTGGGAATCAGTAGCCAAAGAGTATCAATCAATGGGACCTCCTACAGGATTCCAGGGTATCGAATTCTTGTTAACCATTTTCATCACTACAATCTTGTTGCATAGAGGTTATTGTTTATCTAACTCTGGTTAACTCAGGTCTCATATCATGGCTCTTCCTTCCTTCAATCGCAGCAGGGCTGTACTTTGATGTTCCGGTACTGAATTCACGTTTATGCAACATTAACATCTCAAACTACACATGTTTTTGATCATGTATGCTTCTTTTGTTGTAGGGAGAGTACTTGTATATCGGTGCAGCTATCTTTACGGTGGTATTTTGCATCATTGAGATGGATAAGCCTAGCGAACCGCACAACTTTGAACCCCATATTTACAACATGGAGAGAGGGGCTCGTGATAAGTTGATATCGGATTACAACACCATGGACATATGGGATTTATGGTGATCTGTGGGATTTCACTGTGAAGAAGGATGATATCATAAAGAGATAAGCTTGTGGTGTTGCTGCTGTCTGTTGCTATGGCGACGGAACGAGAACTTCTGCACGTCGTCGGATCAGAGCCGTGGAGATTAAGCGCCGGTGTGTAGGGTGTGTGTGCCGTGGAGATTAAGCGCCGTTGTGAGTTAGCTGGTATATAGGCATTTATGGCAATACCTTTTTTCTAATTATGAATTTTATACCCTTAATTTCATTTTCAACCTCTCATTCACATTAAATATGCGAATGCGAATTAATTAAGAAAGGTCAGAATAATATAGTATTTTATTTTTTATTTTTTAAAATGGTATATTATCATAGTATATTAAAAGTGACTTAGCCTTGGTTAACATTTTTTTTCAATTTTGTCCTAGCCTATTTTCATTTACTACTTTTTTGCCCTTTATTTATGATTTTCTTAAAAACAATTTCTATTTTATTAATTGTTAGGATGACACTTGAGTTACCATCATCGTTACAATTCATTAACCTAATTTATTATTAATATAAAATATATGTGACGACTTTTCATTTTTTATATTAATTTTATTATTAATTATTATTAAAAATAATACAATTAAATTCTTTTTTTACGTACTTTGTAAGGTTCACATAAATAACTGCAAATTCATAATTACTCATTATATGCTTATTTAACTCACAAAACTTTTCATATTCATACAATTTTTTAACTTCATGTTACAATACTATATTAACAATGTGATGACAAAACCATTTGAAAGTGGAAGAACGATTAACATAGCTCTTCGACTTTCCCTTTGGTTGTTTAAAAAAAAACTTCTGAAATGAGAGCTTCAATATGATGATTACTTATGCTCTTTCCTTGGGGATTCATCGGTTGATAGTAAGCGTTATTCTCTTAATGAAGGTCTTACAAAGTAGAGTGGAAGATATTAAAAAGACTTTTGACAGATTTTCGGGATTGCTCCGGCGATATGATTGGGATACTAGCTTCAACATCCTTGCTATAGTATTCATTCTGATTTGATGTCAAAATCCGCCAAGTAATTCATTATGAGGGTTTGTGCCCATGAAGTAGTTCAAAAAATATGAATTTCTCTTTTAAAAAAAAAAGAGGAGAAGAAAAAAATGGATCTATACATAAATGATTTAGGACACACTCAAATTAAGACTACACTACAAGATGTTATTAGTATTATTCTTTTAACCATACATTTTTATACTCACGAACATATTAATGAGTTTGTTTAGATTATTTTGCATAATTTTCCATTTCTTTTACCATTGATGGTGATGATTCTTACTATTCTTTTGATTTTTTTAAGCACGGGTTAAGTTGTTAAATTCTTTTAAGTTTTCTCCTTATATATTTTTTTCTGGTATTTTGTCTGTTTTCCTATAATTCTTTAAATCTTAACAAACAATTATTTGATTTTGTATATTGCAAATTTGAACTTTTGAAAAGTACACACAAAGTGGTGTTGAAATTGAAGTATGAGTGCTCACATCAATAAAAAATTTCACCCCAAGAATAAGTGATATCAATTTGAATAAGTGATATCATGAAATTATTAGTATTTTATCTAGGTCAATGAAACATCCCAAAAATTTCATTTACACTCATCAAACCCTGGTTCCTCATATATGTGCATGTTTATGATTAGCCTATGAGTATGTAGCTTTTCATGCAATTCAGATTTTCAATTGATTTTCCTTTGTTCTTTTCTTATAGGTTGATATTTTCTTTTATCTGGTGTTTCTATGTATGATGAATACACTCTATTATGTTAATTTTTCTAAATCATTTGGCATAATTAACCTTACAACTTTCTTACATGTTCATGCGTTTATTTCATCATATTTGAACACTAATTTTATCGGCAGTGGGCATCGTTTAATGCCATTATGATTACTCTTTGCAAGATTTGCAGGGATTAAAAAAATGACAAAAAAATAATTATAATATAATATATATATGACGTGCATGCGACGTGCGTAGCACCTCTTAAAAACTAGTACTCCCTCCGTCCCAACTTCAACTTCACACTTTCCGTTTTGATCCGTCCCAAATTCAACTTCACACTTCCATAAAAGGAAAAAGCAACAAACTAATATCCCTCTAACATACTTTAATTTCAAATTTGCCATCACATTTTTAACACACATAACATACTTTATCATTTATTTATTACCCAAAAATACCATACTACTCTCAAAAGTAAGTCAAAAAGTGACTTTTCTTAAACTCCGTATCTACAGTAAATGTGAACTTGAATTTGGGACGGAGGGAGTAGTATATATAGAAATATAAGTAATTAGGATGTCAAAGTGATTTTATTTTAATAAAAATTTAATAGAGATGTTAATGAGTGATGATTAGTTAAGAAAATGTAAAAATTATAAATCTAGGAAATTTAACAAAATAAATTGAATGGTGATATAACTATGTTGTACGTTCTTGGACACTTATCGAAAGTTTTTTATTTTTAAAATAATATAAATTTAATTATATTTTATACTAGGGCAAAGGGTCATGTACCACCTTAAAGTTATTCATGAGATCAAATGGGCTCTCGATCTAACACTTTATTTTTCATTAACCGATCAAAATTGCATTTTATCAATTAAAATAATTAACACCCTCCCAGTGGTGGGACCCATTGCCTGAAAATAATCAACCGCACATAGACCGCCGCTGATGAGACAGATTCCACCAAGGCTTTTCTTGCCGCTTGGGGCGTCGCCTGCGCCACCACTTCCCCGGCCACCATATACATGCCTCCGGGGCGTTTCCTCTTGCGAAACACGGAGTTTACCGGCAATTCGTGCAAGAATAATGCCATTGCCATCGTATTGATGGGACTCTTGTTGCTCCCTCTAACTATAATGCTGTTGAAAATTGTGGGAGAGGTTGAAGTTCGAAAGGGTCACCGGAGTTTCCGTCAGCGGCGGAACCCTAGACGGACAGGGTGCGGGATTATGGGCTTGTAAGAACTCCGGCGAGAATTGTCCTAAAGGAGTCACGGTAGGTTTGCAATTTTTAAATTAAAAGTTAAAAATAATTAGCTTGTTAATTAACTATTTAGTTCATTTGTTTATTGTAGTCATTGGCGTTCCACCATTCAGACAACATAAGGATCAATGGATTGGCTTCATTAAACATTAAGATGTTTTTCATTCTTCTTGATGACTGTCTGAATGTCAATCTCAACAACTTTAACCTCACTGCTCCAGGAACCATGGGTCCCACCACTGGGAGGTTGTTAATTTTTTAAATTGACAAAATGAACCATGGGTCCCACCATTTGGAGGGTGTTAATTTTTTTAATCCACAAAATGCAATTTTGATCGGTTAAATAAAGATAAATGGTAAAATTGATTCATTAAAAGAAGTTAAAGGGCTTGAATGTTAAAAAAAATAAATTGAGGGCCCATGTGATCCTCATGAATAACTTTAGGGTACATGACCCTTTGCCCTTTATTTTACTCAACATAAATATTGTCGTATCAATTTATTATAAATACCATAATAGGCCAACGTCCAACCATTAGAAAAGAACCTCTCATATCCAAACGGGCATATAATTTGAAAATAAAATAAAAAAATATCAAGATAATAATATATCAAGAACTAGAAATATAATGTATTAAAATCTATTAAAAATATTATCTTCTTTGTAAATCTTCACCATTAATCAACAGAGTTTAAAAATGTATATTATCGGCTTTGATAAATCTTTACCATTAATCAACATAGATTAAAAATATTGTTTTTTTTTTAATTTTTTGACGGTGAAAGGTATTGTCGTCGTATTTTTAAATATTCATATATGCACTTGAATATTATTTGAATACTAAATAAGAATTCACATTAAATTTTTTTTTTAATATTTCGAATTCGATATTCGAATACTATACTCCAAAAATTGTCTATGAAATAGTAATGTATCTACTCACTTATATAAAATAATAATACTTATAATATATTAAGAATAATATTTACTCTAAAAATATATCAAGAATTAAAATATTTGAAGGAGTTGACATTGCTCCTTTTGAAATAAGTATAATTTTATTTGTATAATATTAATTAATTAATTTTTTAAAGAATATATTAAAGTAGACATGCATGTTCCGATTCTTGGTAAGGTGGACCCGGAACCGGAACCGAATCAAAGTTTCTAATGTTTCGATTCGATTTTCAAACCATCTGTTCTTTTTTTTCTGTTTTTTTTCAATATATGGAAAAAATTAAAATGACAATTTTTATTTTTTAATCTCTTTGAGTTGAACTTGTCGAAGTTGAAGTTTGAACTTTAATTTTGAATGTCTAAATTTTGCTCTTATTATATAAAAAAAATTATTTGATGTTAATAAATGATAATTATCTTTTAAAACATAATAAACATTGATAATTGCTAGAATTAGATGATAACATAAGAATATTGATTTGTCAATTGTCATTATAATAAGATCTTATAATTTCAAATTTATAAGGGCGACGCTATTGCAATCCGTAATATTATTAAGAGCACCTGATTCTCAAAATAATTAACAGTAAAATTTTTATTATACTCCACCTTAAACTTATACCCACACCCATTATCCAATTAATTTTACTAAGTTCCATCCATAATAGTACGCGTCAAAGAGTGGACCACAACCAGATTGAATACATCCAGATATAAGGCCAGTTATGGGCCATCATAAATAAATGGGCCTGCATCTACTTTATTTTCTTATTAAATAAACATAAATAAATTGGGCTCAACACTAAGTGGGTTTGTAGTTGGAGCCCATATCAAGTGGGTAGATATTGTTGTTAATCTACCTAGTATAAAATAATAAAGGGATACTCACTATCTTAATACACATATTTGTGAAGTAGTTTCTTTACATAAAATTTTTAAAAAACATATGTGTCACCATGTGGTAAAATGTTGACTTTTAATTTTATATGTGTCAATCTATTATTGGTTTGTCTCTATTTATTACCATTAAATATTTGTTAATGATGTAGGTTAAAATGTTTCTTTAAATTTGATTTCTAATTAAAATGTATTATATTAAAACTATATATTAAGAAAACATGTATATTTAATTTAATTTTGTAAATATAAAATTTAATTAAAGAATTTGTATTATTAATAATTGAAGTTTTAGATCTTGCTGAACAAATAAAATTTTAATTTTGATATAAAATTTAAATAACTATAATCACTAATTCATATTTTAAATATAAAAATGTAGTAAATTTTCTTTCATTTAAAAGTTAAAAATATATTGATTTTAAAGAAGAATTTTAAATACATTTCTAATTATTATATTATATATAGATGTAAGTTAATCAATGAAGTATATAATGAAAAAATAAAAAATATATATGTGCGAAAAAAGTAAAAGGTGAATATTAAATTTATGTGAATATGTTGTAAATTATGAATTAAATGTCTTAATTTATGTTATACATTTAAAAAAAAAAAGATAAATAGAGTATACATAAAATTTTTTTAAAAAAAGTGATATTTGAACAATGAAAGACTATATTTAAATTCATTTTTCAAATTCAATTATCTAATTTGAGATATAAAAAATATGTAATAATCAGTGTACATAATCTATATATAAATGAAATAAATTATAAAAAATATTGAAATACAATACATTTTGTGTTATTATTTATAATAATTCTAAAAATATTATTCACTTATAATTTTCTTTATAAATTTAAAATTCTCGTGTAATACATGGGCGACACACTAGTTAAGTACAAAAAATAATCCATATTTAATATTAGATACAACTCTAAATTTTAATTACGATGAGATACAAAATTGCACAATAGAATACCCATATTGACCCCTTTAATTAACGAAAGCTTAAAATATGAAATTTATTTCTCTTTCAGCAATCCCTTAAATAGTGGAATTTGCACAATATCCAAACTACGTTTAAAAATATGAATTTTATTTATCTTTCATCATCAATCACGGTATTCAATCTGCATCAATCCTACACAATATCCAATCTGTAGAATATCTACGTCTTTATTCATACAAATCTATGATTGTACAAGATACTACATGGATTTTGCTGAGAAAATATGTTCATATTTGAGAATGATTAGACAAGCCTGTTAATTTATGTAACAAAATAATATCTATTCCAAATTTATTTCTTTCTGGTATTTTTCATTCATTAAATTCTAGTGTTCATTCATTAAATTCTAGTGATATATTCTGAATAATCAATTAAATGTTCTGGTATTTTTCATTCATTAAATTCTAGTGTTCATTCATTAAATTCTAGTGATATATTCTGAATAATCAATTAAATGTTATGCACAATCCGTATATAAACATGAAAATATCTACGTATAAAATCTATTTCTCATAAATCTATTTAATTATTGCCGTACAATATAGTTAGATGGTTGCACAACACATTAAATCATAGTTGTATATTCTACATAATCCATTAAATATTTTGCACAATTGGATACTATTGTTCATAACCAGCAGAAACTTCCGAGTTGGTGCAGATATTCATCTTCCCACCATTTCTCTTTTGGAAGATATGATAATTTAGAGTCTAACTTAAATTCTTCATACTAAAGGATGAATTCATTGGTATCTATTAAGTATTTGGCATCAATATATAGGCAAAGTGAGGGCGTAGAATACAAAGCCTTTTGTGCTATGTTTCCTCCAGCACTGTCGCCCAAGATGTAGCAGTTTGAGAAGTCGGCGTGGTCGGTGAGCCACTTGTCGGTGGTGGTTTTAATCCAATGTAGAGCTTCGAAGAAGTCGTCGTAGGCGACGGGGAGGCAGTGCTCTGGGACGAGGCGGTAGTCCACCGACACCATCACCGCCTGGATATTTTGGACGATGTTGCCGCAGAAGCTTTGGAAGAAGGAGGAGGTTGCGCTGGTGATGACGAAGCCTCTGCCGTGGTAGAAAATGATGAGCGGTATTTTGGGTGCGTCGGAGGAGGGCGGGAGACGGGGGAGAAAGAGACGGGCTCAGATGTTGGTGTGTGGGTTGATGGGGATATCCTTGGTGAGAACTTGGTGGGGATGAGCAGATGGTGTAGTGTCTGGTATGAAGCCATCGGAGTTGTTGATAATTCCGTGCGAGGAATAGTAATTAGAAATATTATTGTCGTGGAAGGATGTTTTTAAACGGTGGTGTTGTGTTGTGCAAGGATGGTGAGTTATAGATAAAAAAAAAAATAAATTTTTATATATTTAATTAATATTAGGGTTATATTAGGCATATCACTCTATATATTTGTATCTAATAATTATAAATTTGGATGCATGTACCTCACAGTAATATCTCTTAATACTTTATACTGGAGAGTAATTAATAATATAGTACTAAATAAGACAAACACTTATTTGACATCTTCTCCTAATAAAAAGTGATAATGGTGTTATGAATAACTCCATCTGGCCCATGAATATTGATACATTTACTGTTTACTCGAAGATTAAAAAAAATTGTATTTTAATGTGTAGTAAGATAAGATAAATTATATTTTAATATATACTTTTTTCGTTCATTGTAAATGTATTAGTAATTTGTTTTTTACACGTAAATTAAGATATATTATTATTTTATAAAGTGGATAGTTGTATTAGTGGGAGTGGTGGGCCATGTGTGAGCCCTTTTGTTAAAAATGAAAAATGGATACTTTAATAATAGACGACTCACAATGGCAAAATGGATACGTTAGTGATGGACGAATAGAGTAGTAGGTAGTTGTATCAATGTAGTATTGTGGGTCCATATAGATACTTAAATATTTTGTGTGAGTCTTATCTAAAAATATAACATTGTTTACAATATGTTCTTTTTAGTACTTCAAATATAACAATATTAATCGAACGAAAATAGTATTGAACAAATTTATAATATATATGAAATTGTAAAATGAAACTCGCATGATAAGAACTGATAATAGTCTAAGTGAATTATTTTATTAATAAATTGTTGTGTAAATGATAAATGATAAGTAATTATTAAGAGAAAAAAAAAACTTTGACAATTGTTGTTCTAAAGTAACATATATCTTTCATTCTTTTTCATTTTAATTTTTTATTTTCGGAAAGAACATGTTAGATTTATTCGCTTGAAGATGAAATATTTTAGTTTTTGTAAAATGTGAAATTGATTTTAATAATATTGCTTAACAAACTAGAAATAACATTAATCCTGTAAAGTTATTTAAAATTGCATGGAAGGCTTGGTCACATAAGTGAAAGAGGTTTGCAAGAACTTGCAAGACAGAAGGTGCTTGAGATCAGTTCAACCTGCAAGTTAGATCAGTGTGAAGCTTGCATATTAAGTAAATCAAAGAGGTTGAAATTTGGTGCAGCTGAGCATAATACCAAAGTCAGATTGGAATATATTCATTCTGATCTTTGGGGGCCTTCCAAGACCTCAACAATGGGAGGTGGAAGGTATTTTATATCATTCATTGATGATTATTCAAGAAAGGTATGGATAAGAATTTTAAAAACCAAGGATGAAGCCTTATCAGTCTTTAAAGTTTGGTTGACAGAGGTAGAACTTCAGACTGGAGATAAGGTTAAGTGCTTAAGGACAGACAATGGACTTGAGTTTGTGTCAAATGAATTCAACAAGTTTTGTCAAGAAAAGGGTATTAAAAGGCACAAAACTGTACCAGGAACTCCACAACAGAATGGAGTGGCTGAAAGGATGAATCAGACACTTCTTGCAAGTGTTAGATGCATGATGAGTAGTGGAGGTTTCTCAAAAGGCTTCTGGGGTGAGTTGGTATCAACAGCAGCCTATCTGGTCAACCTATCTCCATGTACAGCTCTTAAATTCAAACCACCTGAACAAGTATGGGCTGGAAGGATACCTGATTATAGTGTGTAGCTCATGCATGTACAAGCTTGAAAGGATATTTTTTTGAGTGGTTCGACCTCGGTTCGACTAAAAGTTAGAGTCGAACAAAGAGTGGCGTGGTCGAACAAATGATAATTCAGAGTATGGTAGTGGTTCGACTAAGGTTCGACCAGAAGATAAGGTCGAACAATGAGTGTCGTGGTCGAACAATGAGTAGTTATAACCGAATACTGATTCGACCTTGATTCGATCAAAAGTTGTGGTCGAATCAAAAGTGTCGTGGTCGAATCAATCATGAAATGAAAACAGAATTGCAGTTCGACCAGGATTCGATCGGGATTCGACCTGGCATCAGGTCGAATTAAAAGTGCTGCATGTCAGTTGAGTCAGTTTGAAGAACGGTTGATGGATTGATGACTTGGCAAGTTTCTTGAGCTGTTGTTAAGTCAGTTTCAAACCGCATACAACTAGCTTGCTGGTAGTTATACATTAGTGATAAAAAGGAAACAGCAACACACATCAATCATCATCATCATCTCTTCATATCAATTTAGGGTTTTCTTAGAAGTTTTCAGATTCAGTTTTCTTCATCCTTTCAGCTTGTAACCTTCTCATCATAGTGATTCATTTTCTCCAAAGTAGATGTAGATCTTTAAGATCGAACCACTGTAATTCCTTGTGTTTATCAAGTATTTATTATCATATTTTGTGTTGATTTAAACCATAATTGAGAGTGAGTGAGATAGAGTGTGAGAGAGAGATCAAATAGAAGTTAGATTACAAACACATTCATAAGAAAAATAATAATCGATTTCCTATTGTATGTCACGTTTGGTCATGATGATTATGATATCGTATTTAGAATGCTTTTTAGTGTATAATTAATGGAGTGATTATAATTAATTAATTAGTAGTAAGAATTAAGGCAGTTCCCACAAAATGATCAACCTCTCACATTTCGTGCCTGTCATTGTCGGAATACGACTCTCTGACGTATCTGCATGCGCAAATCATGGACTTACTAATTATTTTATAAATAAATAAATAAATCATTAAAATGATTTTGATTTATTTATTTATTTATTATTATTATTTTAATATTTGATGCATGAGTTGATCATTTAATGATTAAAAGACTGTTGGATTTTTTATTTTCTATTTTTACGATGAAAAAAGAAGAAGAAAAAAGGCTATTGAAAGTTTAATTGAGCTCGACTGAAATTAAAGAAACTTTAACTAACTAATAGTAACAACTATAGTCAAATTCATCTAAAAGCTAGTAAGTTGTTTTGAGGAGACTCTCATTTAATTCTTTGATTTATTAACAATTATAGAAGACAAATTCTTATGCGAGACATCTATTTAGGTGAAACGGGTCTAAGATGGGTATCCAAATGTAATTTGACACATTTTAATTAATTAATAAATTAATTAATATAATCCTTTAAAATGTATAATCCCTTAAAATTTGCTTGATTAGTTTAGATTTAGAAGAAAAGAGTCTTCCCAAATTCAACCCGGCATCAATCAAGGAGAGAGAAAAGAGTCTCAAATTTATGACATCCCCTAATCCATCGAAGAAGAGAAAGATTATACAAGGTATTTTTCCCAAATTCCTAACATCCCATTGACGAATGAATGAAGAAACGTAGAAATCCACGTTGAATAAGAGAAATTTCTAACATCCCATTGAAGAATGAACAAAGAAGAGAAAGATTATCATACAAGGTAAATTTGAAGAATGAAAGAAGCCGTGAAGATCTGTCGCAGGAAATACCCCACACATCTGGATCTATCGCACCCCGCCGCCGAGTCGCGAGCCCAACGAAGTTCGACTGGTCGCCCATGCCCTTCATCGATTCGTCTATTGTCGGAGTTCCACATAGCAGATCTGAAGCCCGGTCGTGCACAAGCTGCCGCCCATCGCCGATTGAAAGCTTCACCATGATGAGTTAATATTTTCATTCTTATTATATATTGCGAATTAGTGTAAGGTTGTTATTTGCTTGTTATTGTATATGAAATGTCATTATACGAGTTGAATTCTGTAGTATGTTAATTTTATATATTATAATACTCCCTCCGTCCCCTTGAAACGTAACCGTTTGCTTTTTGCACGTGGATTAAGGAGTATAATAATTTAATGTATTTTGAAGTGAGAGAAATAATATTTTATTGTGTAGTGGGTAGTTGTATTAGTGTTGAGTGTGGGGTCATGTGTGGTCACATCAATCTAAAAAAGGAAATGAATACATTATAATGGGACGGACCAAAATGACAAAATGGATACATATCAAGGGGATGGAGGGAGTATGTCATTTGATCGCTGTAGCATTGATTAGCCATAACTTGTAGTCGGGTTGACCAATTCAAGAATTTATCGAACCACAGGGAGGTGGCACTAGTGCTTAAGCGATCTCACGTTTCTTGTAATTTTATATAGACGAATCATCACAGTTTGGTTGTAAAACAAGTAAATTGGATTTAATAAACTAGACAAGTAAGAAAAGATCAACAAACAAGACGAATGAATGAAAAGTGGGTTACCAAATTGATGAAAAGTGAGATCAACAACAATCAAGAAGTGGTAATTCTAGGAATTATGTATCAAATTTAATGTATTTCATGGATGTATGATTAAGGGCCAACACTAGTATCTTCTAAACTTTCTCTCGAAATGAATAGAATATGAATCCAGATAAGAATTTCAAAATAGCTCAATAGATTGGTTCTCACTCAAACAATTCTAACTAGGTACTAAGCTTAAATGAGAGTCCCCTCACATAATTGATCAACCTCTCGATCAAACCAATCAGATGTCCTATCAAAGGGTTCTAAATTTTAAAGGATATCTCTATCTCTTCAAGACTTATAATGCACATGAAGTGTATGACGAATTGATTCAATGAACCATCCTAAACATATAATTGATTTCTCAATCTAACCACATGCCTATGACAATGAATCACAGAATTCAACAATACAAATCAAGCAATTAACAATCAATGATAGAAAATCATAAATCCAATCAACACATGAATTTAATTACATAGATCCCCAAAATTAACCAACAACTCTCATGTTGCTAATCTCACAAGGGAGATTAGCCTACCATCTTCATAAGATGATTAACATGGACATTAAAAACCTTACAAGTCATGATAATCAAATAGGAATACTACAAAAATGGGATGAAAACTCCATTGGATTGGTTCCAATGGCTATCTCCTTTATTTCCTTGTAATTTTCCTTTCTTGATGAAGGATTTATGGTGAGATGATGATGGAGTGAATAGATGGATGAAGGTGATGAAGGATGTAGTGTAAAATGAAGGAATTGGTGTGTGGAGTGTGTGGGCAGCTGAATTTCGGATCCAATCTCCAAAAATATTGAACGAATTGGTATTTATACCCCTTGGAGACCTTCTAGAAGATGTAGAAAAAATATTATGTTCTGACGCCGACACGAGTCGTGTGCTGACGCATGAGTCGAGTCGTGTCAGGGTTTCTCAGTCAAACTTTACTCTAGGCGGCACACGAGTCGTGTGCTGACGTACGGCCAAAGGGTGGCCGTGTTGGATGAATTGATGTGGTCACACGGCTACTCCTTACAGGCCCTGTTCAGTACACGGGCCGTGTGCTGCAACACAGCTCGTGCATACAACACGACTCGTGCACACAACACAGTCGGCCGTGTTGATGCTGCCCTGTTTCTCCTTCTTTGTTTCATCTCTCGTCTCCATTTTTACTCCGTTTTCACCTATTTTACATGTGATTAAGTTCATTAACACATATTTCCATAAAAATAAATAACACCACCAAAATACACAAATACGGATAAAATAACATAAAAACGGACCCAAAAAGACACTAAAATTTAGGTGAAATTATCACTCATCAAGCATGTCATAGTTTTTTAGAAAGACATAAGTGTGATTTTACCATGTGAATGATGTAGTATGTTATTTTTGTGTTAAAGTATGTCATTTATCCGTTGTAGTATGTTAGAGTTTATTAGACAGAAATAATGTAATTTTACCATGTGAATGCTATAGTATGTTATTTTTATATTATAGTATGTCATTTCACATGAAAACGACATACTATGAGACATATGTAATACACTTTAAGATTAAAACATAATACAATACGAAAACGACGTACTATGAGATATATGAAATACACTTTTAGATAAGATATTACAACACAAACATAAAATATTGTTTCAGGTAACATACAATAACAAAATGATTACACACTCTAATGCGTATTTGACATACTATAAAAAAAACATAATATACTTTTAGAGACATACTATAGCACTTACATTGCTCACAATAATACAGAAACGACATACTATAACATCACCAAAATATTCTTCCAGGTAAGTCAAAATAACACAAAAATTACATAATATAACGTATTCACAACATACTATAACACATGTAATGTACACGAGCATTTATTAGGATGGTTTATGAACACATGTAATGTATACGAGCGTTTATGAGGATGGTTTATGATTTACAACGACGATTCATTGGAGTGAAAAAATGGTAACTAAATTTTTTTTAATGATTTGAATTTATCCCATAAATTTAGAAACTACAAAAAATAAATTTGCTTTAGTTAGTCATTATTTATCCCATAAATAAATTTAGGAACTACTAAAGATAATGGGTTGACTAATCATAATTATATTATATTAATTAATTATGGATAATATGTTAAACAGACCCGTCTCACGACCCGTCTTTTGCATGATAATTTTATATTTTTATGAAATGATAAATACTACTCGTTTTTAATAAGTAGGTAATATTATTTATCTTTTAAAATAATAAAATATTATTTCGGTTAATTTATAATGTATAAAAATAAAGCAATAATAATGGAGTATATAGAGATATGAGTTTAACTTTTTTGAGTAACTTTCTTGTGAGACGGGTTTTTGGCGAGACGGGTTGATCCATTACTAAAATATGTTTATTATATAGGTAAAGTATGCTTATTTATAGTTAAAGTATGTCAATAATAAATTATATTATAACACCCTAAAATCATACTTTAATTAATCATTTATCATATTTTAGAAATTATACTTTAACAACCATTAAGCATACTTTATCTATATAATAGGCATACTTTAACCCGTCTCACATACCGTCTCACAAGAGAATTTGTCAATTTTTTTATCATTTGGGTGTACTCGGTTAGGGCTGTTAAACGAGTCGAGCGAGCTCGAGTATAGCATACTCGAGCTCGGCTCGAGTAGTTATCGAGTCGAGCTCGAGCTCCGTTCGATTAGAAAACGAGCTTATCACGAGCTCGAGCTCGAACGAGTAATTCTCGAGTCGAGCTCGAGCTGGGCTCGTTAAGCAAAATAAGTCGAGTTTTTCGAGCTTTTCGAGCCTTATCGAGCCCTAATTATATTAATTTATTATTATATTTAATAATTATTAGTATAATATAATTAAATAATATTAATTATTATTATTAATTATATTAATTTATTATTATTATTACTGTCGAGCTTTAACGAGTCGAGCCGAGCTCGGCTCGTTAACGAAATGAGCATAAAACAAACTCGAGCTCGAGTAAGCATGAGCCGAACCGAGCTCGAACTTTAACGAGCCGAACCGAGTTTTCGAGCTACTCATTCGGTTTAACAGCTCTATACTCGGTACACCCTAAAAGTTATTGGATAAATTTTAGGGTGTACACCGCAATTTTAATCTAAATTTTTATAAGCTCTGTACACCACAATTTGACTCATAACTTTAATAATGTTTTAAATGACCCATCTTTAAAGTAATAAATTAAGACGCCTAAAATAATGAAAATATTCTTGATTCAATTTAAAAGTTTTGATCGAATCATATATATATATATATATATATATATATATATATATATAACCGAATAATAAACATTCGAGTCATTTGTTTTAATCGAAAAAAAGGTTCGAATGGTACGATCCCTCCGTCACTCCCTTCATTTTAGGGTGATCTCGTAGTTCTTGGTCTGTTAAGATGTGTTGTTAGGTGCTCAATTTTCTTATTCTATATTCAACCATTTTTTTTTATCAAGTTCAATCGGGCATTTCTTTTTTTTAATTCGATCATTTTGATAAAAAAATTGGACATCCTTTTTTTTATTTAATATTATTATGATAATTAATCCTACTACTTTTCGTTCCAGGGTTTCCACGCTTGAAAAAAAAAATCAGGGCGTATCTTGCAAATCATCGGTGTTATAATTATTTTTATAAAACTTCACATTTTAATGGGTAAAAAAAAAAAAAAAAGGAAAGAAGAAGCACACTAGCCTATTACATCTAGAAATATAAAGTTATCAGGTAAAGATTCATCTTTTCTTTCCATTTTTAGTGCATAGAATTTGGTGAAACTTCATAAATATAGTGGAGAAGAATAGAATTCAAGAAAAGGGAAATACTAACAACTTTCTTAAGAATCGCTTTTTTGTTGAATGTTTGCCAAAATAAAAAGTGGATGTCGGAAATTAATATAATATTGCTTCCATTTCAATATGAATAAAGTGAAAATATGTTAAAGTCAACATTTTATTTTTATTAAATAGAAAATTAATAAAATTGCAAAGTTTTTTGTTTATTTTTTTATTTTTTATGCCAAACGTTTTTTTAAGGTTTAGAATCTTGTAAATCGGGTTTATATAGAATTTTAAAGACGGAGCACATGATTTACACCGTAAACTAAGTTTATATAAGTGTTTATAATTTTTTAAAATTATTAAATTAATATTAAATTCTGTTTATAAAAACTAATACCCCACTTGCATAGAAAAGAATAAAATAAAAATTCAAGGGGAACACTTGTATTGGACTTTTCCACGGTGAAATCATATGGTGAGATTATATTACGATGTCATAGTTTTTTTTTTTTAAGATGTTATCATTTTATAGTTTATATTTATAATATAAATTGATTATAAATTAATTTATCGCATATTTATTACTTTGTGAAATATAACTTTTCATTATAATTTTATGATATCCGGATCACAGAAGTTGTGAGAGAATCCCACACAATTATTTGCTAAAATTCTATCTATATTACATATTCCTTTTAAATTTAAATTGACGGCCCTTATTTTCCAACAAATTATAAAGTACTTTTGCATTATTTAATTTAATTTAATAATTCCTATTCGTTTCTCTATACGATAGCTGATGTAAAATAATTTCGGTTCGATTGCACAATTATTGTGGTCGAATTTAAAATAAACTTGATTTGGCAGCAAACCATAAAAGAACAAATTGAGATGTTTTAATAAATCTTATTTTTACATTAATTTAAACCAAATAGTACATGTTTATAAAACCATACTATAATAAAATAACATTATATAATGTAGTATATTATACACATAAATAAATACAATAAAAGTGTGATGGAATGTGAAATGGAAATTATGGAATATGATCCGACTGTCAATAATCCAAAATCCAAGTTGAAAAAGTTGACAGCCCTAGCAAACCTAGTTTATTTGACCATTCAATTATTTTATCTTTTCAATTTTATTAATTAATATTTTAAATTTAGTTTTTTTTTTCGTATAATAACTAACAAGTGAATTGAAAATAATTCATTTCTGAATTTGATTTTGCCTATTAACCCTTTATAAAATGTGATGGCAATAAGGTATTATTCCAATATTCACAACAAAGATTATTATTATTATTATTAATTGGGGCTTGTTTATATTTTACATCTGACCCACCATAAACATAATCATCTAATTATTTAGCACATTCATTTGATATAAATAAAAATAACTAAATTGATCATATTATAATTTTGAATATAACATTATCTATATTACATTATAACACTGAAATTTAATCGATAAAATTTTAACAAATTGATCAAAACCCAAAGTATTATGATTTTGATTAAAAAAAAAAAAGTGTCCTCTTCTGTATAAAGTATGATAGTTTATGCTGGATAGAAGGGAAAAGTTAAATTTATTAGAGTATTTAATTACAATAATCTATTTATAATTTTGTTTTATTTAATTAATCATCACGTGAGTGTGAATTGCAAACGGCTGCATCATGCTAATGTAAATAGTAAGTACGTATTAAATATAGGGATATCCGGACATAGTGTACTATGCACTCACTTTTAAAAACATACTTCCTCCGTTCCAAGCTAAGAGGACCACTTTTCAATTTTGGTCGTCCCATCCAAAGAGTCTCCTTTCATTTTTTACATACATGAGACCCACACACCCCCTCTAATATAATTAAAATATGAGACTCACACTTCCACTAATACAACTACCCACTACACTTTAAATAATAATACTCCTTAATTTATGTGCAAAAAACAAATGACCTTACGCCGGGACAGAGGGAGTATACGCTTATGAATAAATAAATACGGTACGCCGTATATACTAATGGATAAAAGTGTACACTTTATTAGCGAATTTTTTTTAATCTTTTAATGAAAAACTTAATATAAAAAATTATATACTCCCTCCGTCCCGCACCAAGGGTCTTTTTTTTTCCATTTTGGTCGTCCCACCCTAAGGATTCCCTTTCCTTTTTTATACATATGGGTCCCACACTCACCCACTAATACAATTAAAACATGGAGTCCACACTACCACTAATACAACTACCCATTACCCACTAATACAATTAAAACATGGGGTCCATACTCCCACTAATACAACTTCCCACTACACATTAAATAATAATACTCCTTAATCTACGTGCAAAAAAGAAAACAGGACGGAGGGAGTAATTATTAAGAAACATATATACATTATTAAATAAAAATATATACACATAAATGCATATATGCATCTTGTGAACAATATATCAACTCTTAAATAATTATATTTTTATTTCAAAAATTGTTATTTTTAATGCATTATTTATTATATTTTGAAATAATATATTTTAATTATATAACATTCACATATTAATACGTTACACATTAATATTGTCTGACAAGAAATTTTATCAAATAAATTATTAAACTTTCATTTCACTATATAAAAGAGTAACATACTCTCACGTGAGATTATTTTTAATTTATTTTGAATAATTATAATTTTTATTAAATATATTATTATTCTTTAATAAAATATTATAATTTTTCTTTTAATATTATGTATTGTTAATGTGAAAATAATTTATTTTACTATTAGCACTTTATATTGATTCGAGTATTATTTTTTATTAAAGTATTATTACTTTTTATTCGTTTCATTTTAAGTGATACAATTTCACACACCTGTTTGCCTCCATTACATACTACAAAAGAAGGAGAGGAGTTTTCATATTTCAATTTGGGTTGCATTACATACAAAAGAAGGAGAAGAGTTTTCCTATTTCAATTTGTGTTGCATCATTGTAGTCATCACACTTAAAATTTTGACACATCAACTTTAATTTAAAAATTTAAAATGCATGAACACAAAGATACAACACAAATTGAAACACGGGAGCTCCCCTCCAAAAGGAGGAGGCTTAAGAAAAGAATTGGTTATGAAAATTTTTGATGATCCACCCTCCATAATCATTAGACCAAAGCCATTAGGTTGTGATTTTGTTCTTGAAATCATGAATCCAAATCAAGTTGAGTGGAAAAACACATGATGCAAATGGAAGGCACACCTAAATCAAATCATTGAATTCTTCCCACCTTTATTTTATTCACTAATCCATAAAAAGGGACATTTTTCTCTTCATCATCTGAGTCATTTATGAACCCAACTCCTCACCGCAGCCCACTGTAAATTTATTTCACTTTCTTGCTAAGTGTTTTAGAGAGAGAAATGGAGAGAGAGGGAGAGGGATGTGTTTGATGAATATTGAATAGCCTCAATTCTCTCATCCCCAAACTTATAATGCTGTAAACCACCATACTTGTTTGCAGGAAAAAAAAAATCTTTTTTAGTGTTTTTTGTCACACAAAAACTTCTCAGAGTTTAGTTGTTTTCTTTCTTTGGCTTCATTAGAGCCTGCAAAAGGTCACTCGTGATGCTATTATCTTCCCAAGGGAGAGAGAGAGCCCTCAAAACTTAAAGTGTATCTCAGCTTATATTCTTCTCACTTTCAACAGTGCTTTAGTGTAATCTTGAGTGTCAACTTCACCTTTTAGTGGTTTTATGGTGGTGGTGGTGGTGGTGGCATGTTGATTCATTTCCTTTGCAGGTTGCAGAAGCAATAATGGGGCAAAAGTGGAAATCTTGGAAGGTTTGAAGAGGAGGGATTTGTGGGGTTTAATTTAATTTAATATACTGTTTCATTTTGTCAAATTAGGGATGGGTTTTGGGGTCTATAGTTCTATCTTGTTTCTTGCACTGTTATTTAGGCCTATAATTTGCCAACAGCCCAATACAGATGAGTCTTTTCTCTTTGAGTTCTTTCACCAAATGGGCTTAAACCCCTCCAAGAACACTCACTTTTCTGGTTCATTCTGTTCATGGAAAGGAGTGTTGTGTGATGCTAATGGTGAAAATGTTGTCAAGTTGGAGGTCTCTGGTTTTGGTTTATCTGGTGTAATTCCTGATTCCACCATTGGTAAACTGACAAAACTTGAATCCTTGGATCTTAGTAATAACAGAATCACTGCTCTGCCTAATGATTTCTGGAGTTTAGGTTCTCTCAAGAGTCTCAATCTCTCACTTAACCTAATCTCTGGGGTTCTACCTAGCAACATTGGCAATTTTGGTGAACTTCAAATATTAGACCTTTCTTTCAACAATTTCTCTGGGAGTATCCCTGAAGCAATAAGCTCTCTCCTCAGCTTACAAGCTCTGAATCTAAGTCAAAATAAGTTAGAATCAAGAATTCCATTTGGGTTATTAAGATGTGATTCTTTGGTTTCCATTGATCTATCATCAAACAATCTCAATGGTTCTCTTCCTAGTGGCTTCGGTGCTGCAGTCCCTGTTTTGGAATTCTTGAACCTAGCTGGAAACCGAATTTCGGGCCGGGATTCGGATTTTCT
The DNA here is from genome assembly GCA_023678885.1 of Pogostemon cablin. Classification (NCBI taxonomy): domain Eukaryota; kingdom Viridiplantae; phylum Streptophyta; class Magnoliopsida; order Lamiales; family Lamiaceae; genus Pogostemon; species Pogostemon cablin. The sequence goes on from CM042975.1 coordinate 29,793,642, forward strand.
TGGGATGAAAATGATCAGACATTTGAATGTTTCCAGGAATCTGTTTAAGGGTTCAGTTGTTGGTGTTTTTGAAGGGCCATTGGAGGTGATTGACTTGAGCAAAAATCAGTTTCAGGGCCACATTGCTCAGGTAAACTTCAGTTCCAACTTTAATTGGTCTAATTTGCTGCATTTGGATATTTCAGAGAACCATTTTAGTGGAGAGTTCACCACTGGTTTGAGCCATGCTTTGAATCTTAAACACCTTAATCTTGCACACAACAGGTTTAGCAAGCAACAATTCTTGCAAGTTGATGTGCTTTCCAATTTAGAGTATCTGAATTTATCTGGAACTAACTTGATTGGTGAAATTCCTAGTAACATCTCTCATTTGAGTAGTCTGAAAACTCTTGATCTGTCTGAAAACCAACTTAGCAACCTTATACCCCCCATTGTCACCACAAATCTTGAAATTCTTGACCTCTCTTACAACAAGTTAACAGGAGAGGTTCCACTGGTGCTCTTACAAGAACTCAATGAGTTGAAGTGGTTCAACTTCTCTTACAACTCCCTCAGTTTATGTGCATCACGAATTCCTTCGGAGATTCTGCAAATAGCATTTATCGGATCAGTGAACAGCTGTCCGATTGCTGCAAACCCGGCCTTTTTTAAAAGAAACGCCCCGAAGCATAGAGGGTTGAAGCTTGAAGTAGCTCTAACTCTCTCAATGATTTGTTTGCTTGTGGGGTTGCTCTTTTTAGCCTTTGGATGTAGAAGGAAGACCTCAATGTGGGCAGTGAAACAGAATTCTTGCAAGGAAGAACAAACGATCTCCGGACCCTTCTCGTTCCACACGGATTCAACCACTTGGGTAGCTGATGTTAAGCAAGCAACATCAGTACCTGTTGTGATCTTTCAGAAGCCATTGCTGAACTTCACATTTGCTGACCTCTTATCAGCGACGTCTCAATTTGATCGCGACACTTTGTTAGCTGAAGGGAGATTCGGGCCAGTTTATGGTGGACTATTGCCTGGAGGAATCCATGTTGCTGTCAAAGTCATGGTCCATGGATCCACCATGACAGATCAAGAAGCTGCAAGGGAACTCGAGTATCTTGGTCGAATAAAGCACCCGAATCTTGTACCTCTAACTGGATACTGCTTAGCTGGAGAACAGAGGATTGCCATCTATGAGTACATGGAAAATGGGAATCTAGAAAACTTCCTCCATGATCTTCCACTCGGAGTTCAAACCACAGAAGACTGGAGTTATGATACTTGGGAAGACGAAAGTAATGGGATACGAAACGTTGGCCCCGAAGGACTACTCACAACTTGGAGATTTAGGCACAAGATCGCGCTTGGCACAGCACGAGCACTTGCATTTCTTCACCATGGTTGCTCGCCTCCGATTATCCACAGAGATGTCAAAGCTAGCAGTGTTTATCTAGACTCTAACTTAGAGCCAAGACTATCCGACTTTGGACTAGCTAAGATCTTCGGTAATGGAGTTGAGGACGAGATGGCTCGTGGATCGCCAGGATATGTTCCACCTGAGCTCCTTCACCCAGACATGAGCTCCCCTAGAACCCAAGCAACACCAAAATCAGATGTATATGGCTTTGGAGTCATTCTTTTAGTACTGATAACTGGTAAGAAACCGGTCGAAGATACTTATCCTGATGAAAAGGAAGCAACCTTAGTAAGTTGGGTGAGAGGATTAGTGAGGAAGAACCAAGGATCAGTAGCCATTGATCCAAAGATCCGTGGAACTGGACCGGATATGAAGATAGTCGAGGCTTTGAAGATCGGATATCTCTGCACAGCCGAAACTCCGTATAAACGACCTACAATGCATCAAGTGGTTGGACTACTCAAGGATTTGGAACCAATCTCACAACAGTGAAGCAAACAGTGGATAGGATAATGCTAAAGTCATTAGTGTTCTTTTCTTTTTCTTTGTTCGTCGAATGTCGAAGATTGTATCGCAGCTCGAGTTTTGTTTGTGAGTTGTCGATGTTTCTTTTTAACCATATATACTTGTAATCTTGGCTACGTTGTCTAATTTTTACACCCTGTGGTTTGGTTGTTCATTGTTCATGAATTTTGGTTCGATTTAGCATCGTGTTAATGAAATACAAGATGAAATATCAAATAAGATTTAACTTATTTTACACACCACATATTTTAGATATGATCTCAATCGAAACGGGCCAGCGGGCCGGGTCGGGCGAAAACCCGCCTCAACCCGTCTTTTGGCGGGATTAGGCGGGGCGGGCCCTAGGCGGGTACGGGCTAGGATTGCTAGGCCCAACCCATTTAAAGGCGGGTGGCGGGTTATGGCGGGTCAACCCGTCTTTTTTTTTTTAACGATGTTATTATAATTATCATTACTTAAAAATAAAATATCAAAATGATAGAAGTATGCAAAATTATTATTATTTGAAAATAAAATATCTAAATGATGGACACTCTTACAAAATCTATAATATCAATTAAATAATTAAAATATAAATATAGATTTTACAAAATGACTCCATGAACAATTAAACATTAACAAATATCATTAATGAAATAACATAAAGTTTACTAAATTATATACTTTATTAAGAATCTCAAATAAAACAATGTAAGTCTAATTATCCTTAAATAACACAAATTTAATCACAAAAAATGTACTAGTTCTAAAGGTGAATCACAAAACTCAAAACATAAGTATAAAGTATAGTATTTAAATTAACTTCATATGTTTTATTAATAAAATTTTTTCGATCAAAAAAAATACTCCCTCCGTCCCAAATTCAAGTTCACGTTTACTGTAGATACGAAGTTTAAGAAAAGTCACTTTTTAACTTACTTTTGAGGATAATATGATATTTTTGGGTAATAAATAAATGATAAAGTATGTTATGTGTGTTAAAAGATGACAAATTTGAAATTAAAGTATGTTAGAGGGATATTAGTTTGTTGCTTTTTCCTTTTATGGAAGTGTGAAGTTGAATTTGAGACGGACCAAAACGGAAAGTGTGAAGTTGAAGTTGGGACGGAGGGAGTAAGTATAAACTATAAGTATAGTATTCAAAACTCATCCATCATAACATCATAATATAAATATTTCAATCTTCATGCTGGTCAATTATTTGATTATATCCTTGTCAATCTTCAAATGATTAGATATCTTAAAGGTTTATAATTTGCATTTGCTTCTAGTCCATATATATACATTTATATATTAAAATTTCAAAAATTAAAAATAATTCAAAATCAAGCAAAATAGGATTTTAAATTATTTACATATTTAGGTACAAAATGTTTAAATTCATGTTAAGATTTAATTCATTATTTTAAAAAATATTTAACAAATGAACAACAAATATTTGTAATATTAAACACTTGAATATTCATAAAAAAAAAAAAAATATGGCGGGCCCAAGCGGGCCAACCCGCCCCCATTTGGGTTGAGCCCGCCTAGGCCCGCCCCCATTTGGTCCAGCCCGTTTAGGCCCGCCTCCAAACGGGCTGCAAATTCTACGGCCCAACCCACCTATTTTGGAGGCGGGGGTGAGCCGGCACGCGAGCCCAAACCCATTTTGACAGCTCTAGATCTCAACATATGATGTTAAATATATCTAGTCCTTTTAAGATTGAACCATTTCTTTATTTTTGCTGGTGTTGGCTGGTTGTGGTTAGTGGGTGGCTATTGAAGGGGTGGTGGTGGCTACTGCGGTGGTGGTAGTGGTGGGAGCTGCACTGGTGGTGGTGTTGGTGGTGGCTGCTGCAGTGCTGGTGGTGGTCTTGGTGGTTGCTTCTGCTGCACTAGTTGTGGAGGTAGTGCTGGTTGCTGCTGCGGTGGTGGTCGTGGTGGTGCTGGTAGCGGTGGCACTGGTGGTGGTGGCGGCGGCAGCATTGGTGGTTCAAGCCAGATGGAGGAGGAGGAGAGGATAGAGATGTCAAAGAGAGCATATTATACATAAGATTGTGAGTGTAGATTAATTAGTAGTATTTGTTAGTAATTAAAGTTGGCATTAATATAATGATTAGTTATTAAATCTTTGGAAAATCAATTTTTAGGGAAATTGCTTTTCATTTATCAAATTTAACCTACATTGTTCCATTCAAGAATTTGTCTTAGTATATGATCTGATCTGATGGAATTTAGATTATTTAAGCTTCTTATTTGTCTATTTCATAAAATATGAACAATTTAGATAAGAAAAAAAAGAGTCAAACATAATGGTGAATTTCATATTTTATTCCTTTTAAGGATATTTACAATTCTTTCTTTTTTATCCTTTTCCTTAAACAAACGACTGTAGAGTCGTTTTATTTGTCAATTAATCACTTATTATACATCCTGCAATTTACTTCTTTTCTTTAGTAAAACTCAAAATAGTGACTGTGGAGTCGTGGTGGTGGGACAACGGCTGAAATATAACCCGCCATCATCGAATAATAAAATATTCATCATATTCAAATTATGGGACCTTAATTTTGTACATATATATTACATGAAATTGACTACTCTTTTGAAGTTTTGCTAGTACCATGTCACATGTGGACCAAACTGATGAATCACGGATCCTGTCACTCTAAATTTATTGCCCAACCTCGTAAAATAGGGTAGTTCTTGCGTGTATCTGAAAGGATGTGAGAGAAGAAATAATCTCAACGTGCTATTGTGATAGCGTATATTGCCACTATTAATAGTACAAGATTACAACAATAAGATCCGTAAATTAAGGATCATATCAATCTCTATCAATATATACAAGGAAAGAGTATATTCTAAAAGAATAGGAAATAAGTCTATGATTTTGTCTTAACACCCCTTCTCAAGCTTTGAGGAGGGTGAAAACGGACACAGAGCTTGGATCGAAGCAACTCGAAAGATAGACGGGGAAGACTCTTGGTGAAAATATCGGCCAGCTATAGATTAGAGGGAACAAACTGGGTAGTAAGTTTCCCTGAAGAGACTAAATCACGAATGAAGTGACAATCAATATCAATATGCTTGGTTCGCTTGTGTGAAACTGGATTTTGACTAAGAAAGACTGCACTATTATTATCACTCAATAAAACAGGTCGACGAACAATAGAAATTCGGAGTTCATGAAGCAGGTTCGTGAGCTAAACAACCTCAGCAGCAGTATTTGCAAGGGCTCTATATTCGGATTCACAGCTTGAACGGGCAACAGTAGGTTGTTTCTTAGCACTCCAAGAAACAAGATTACCCCCAAGAAAAATGGAATAACCATAAGTGGAGCGGCGTGTGTCTACACAGAGAGTCCAGTCAGCTTTAGAGTAACCGAGGACTGATAAATCAGGATGACGAGTGAAAGAAAGCCCAAGATGAATAGTGCCCATGACATAACGAATAATCAATTTCACTGCATCAAAATGCTCATCAGTGGGGAAATAAGTCTATGATTTTGTCTTAACAGTATCACGAGAGACTATTTTATACCTTTTAAAATAGATATCACTTTCGCTATAAAACGTCTATAAAATATTATCACTTTTCATTTATACTATAAATTATTCATGAAATAACATTATCACTTTTTATTAATTTAGTATCACTTTTTAGTATAATAGTTATAACTTTCTGACCGTCTCACATAAATCCTTACATGAGACGGTCTCACACAAGTCTTTGCCCCAATAATATTGTTATTTTCATTTTATACCATGCTAATGTTTAGATTTACATTTACAGTCTTGAAATATTAAATGTTTTACGTGGATTTTATTTGTTAAAAAGATAAATATAAATCATACTTTCAAACAAATTAAAATGACCAAATGTACACACTACCTTCTAATGGAGGGAATATAAAATAGAAAGGGTTTATTAAAAAAAATAACACTACAAATTATACTTTTATTACAAATTAGTTTTCAATTTCAAAAATTACAAAAAAAAATATTTCTCTTTTAAGCATGAAAGTAATTCTCAATTATGTGAATTAAAATTGGGTTTTTTTTTTTTTCAGAAATTCAGTGTGTGTTGAAATAATACTTAAAGATATATATTACTCCCTCCATCCTATAAAACTTTTGACAATTTCCTCATCCCATAAAATCTTTCACACTCCAAAAAAAAGAAATATCACTTTATCTAACAATCTCAAAAATTACTTTAATTTCAAATTTGCCACTCTTTTTTCACACACATCTCATTACTTTATCATTTTTTATTACTTAAAAACTACAATACCCCCAAAGTCAATAAAATTGGTCAAAAAGTGTAATTTTTCTTAAACAATGTGAAATAGTAAACGTGAGAAGTATTTTGGGAGGGTGGAAGTATATATTTATTTATTTATTTATTTTTTGCAAAAAAAATTAGAGATTAATTTTCCAATAGGTAAATTTTTTTTTTTTTTCAATTACCCCAATTAAAAATTACTATTGTGTATTTATGTGCTTGACAGCTGAACACATCACTAGTTAAATAACCCCTGTAGTATTGTGTATATTCTTTTTCTTTCAACTTTTTGCTAATTGATAGTTACCAGAATTTTTCTTTTTTGTTTGACTTGTATTTATTTATTTTAATAATGTAACGATGACCTCTTAATTATAGTTAATAATAAAATTTTATGATTGCTTGTAAAATCATGTATCCAAATCTTATTATTTAAATCACTCGTTTTTTCTAAATGTGGGATTCTTTTGACTTCATGAAATGATTGAGCATAACTATACAAGATTTCAATTCATTAGGAATCTTATTCTCTAGGGGAAATTTTTTAATTTTTTTTCTAAATTCTAATTAATAAAACTATTATGAGTTTGAAAAGGTAGCTTGGAAGCTTCATATACCAACTTACTTATCATGTAGTGTGCCTCCCACTAACTATATTATTAATTCATACAGAGTGTATATTGGGTGCATCCGGGTGCTAGGTGCACCCGGGTGCAAGGGTGGTGCACCCGGGTGCAAGGGTGGTGCACCCGGGTGCAAGGGTGCACCCATATTTATATGTCTTTTTATTTTATTTTGTATACATATTATTCTATTTTGTATACGTGTTTTGTAATAATTGTATATTTTTTTCACATTAAGTTTTCATTAAAAAAAACTAACATCCATATGTGTATAACTTTTTATTGAATATTATATACAAATTTTCATTAAAAAAATTAACAATTAAATTGTATACATTTTTACTCTTAATTGTATATATTTTTGTTTATATTTGTATATGGGTGCACCCTATTTTTAGGTGCACCCGGATGCACACTATAAATTTCCATTCATATAATATATTCATCCATTCTGAAAAAAAGGTTTCTTAATTCTAGATAATTTGTCCATAATTATAACATCTGCAAAATAATCAAACAGTATCCCACTTTTTTATTTGCATTTAAATTTCAATAAAATTTAAATATAAATATAAATTCATATGAAAATTGACAATCTCAAAGTAGAACGTAGTACTACTACAGTATGAATCATATTTTATTATAATAATAATATAATAAAATAATTCTATTAATTTAGCTATTAATTAATAGGAAGTTAATTTATGTTGTGTATTAATTTAATTATTAAAGGTGCAGTTGTTAGAATTATCAATTAATGATTGATGAGAATATTTTGTACTAGAGTAGACAGGGATGTTAAAGTGGCCGGTCGATGGCTGACTATTTTACCTTAAAAAAACTTACTACTTGATAACATTTTAGACTAAGAATGTTATATTTTTCATTTATACAACAAATTAATTAAATAATTTATTATATCAGTAACACTTTTTATTAATTCAATTATTTATTACTTCTGGTTCATTTTATACCATTCTTAGACAAACAATTACTATTGTCTACCAAATCTAGATTCTAGAGGGAGTACTACTCCCCTTAATTGTCCATATTATCGCCTACTAAGTGAGTTCTAATAAATAAAAACAATTCTAAATTACAAAGAAAAATATAGTGGAGTAATATTACTTTGTGTGTACGTATGGGTCATGGGCCACACACCCAAATGGATATGCTGAAGATTTCGGCTATCAGGAAATAAGCTTGAACAATTATGTAAAAGCCCTCCTTTCTTTAATGGGCTTAGACGATTAGAAGCCCATAGTAATAAAGGCCCAATCTCATTGTGAGATGAAGTTCCAAAACTGTATCATTTTAAAATAATATTAGGTATTGATGCGGTATATCACGTAATATCACATTTGTCTCAATGTATTCATAATACCTATAATTCGGTATTATTTTGACCCAATATTAATAATACTTTTTTTTTGGTATTGTGTATACCTCCTTAAGAGATGGGATTCACAATACCACAATTTAATACCTATGTATTAAATATAATTTTACCATTATACCTTTATCCAATAATAATATTAATTAATAATAATAATTAATAATAATAACTAATATTAATATTAATATTAATAATAATAAATAATAATACTCCATATTTATAATAATAATTAATAATAAATAATATTAATAATATTAATTAAAATTAATAATTAATAATAATATTAATATTAAATAATAATAATTATTATTATTAATAAATAATAATAATAATAATAATAATTAATAATAATAACTAATATTAATATTAATAATAATAAATAATAATACTCCATATTTATAATAATAATTAATAATAATATTAATAATAATAAATAATATTAATAATATTAATTAAAATTAATAATTAATAATAATATTAATATTAAATAATAATAATAATTATTATTAATAAATAATAATAATAATAATAAATCATAATATTCTTATTAATAATAATAATAATAATTATTATTAATAGTAATAATAATAATAAATAAATAATAAATAATGATAATTAAAAATAATAATTAATAATAATAATAATAACAAGGGGTAAATATGTCATTTTACTTATTATTCCATTTGTTAATATTCAATAACAAACCTAAAACAACTAATACCTAGTTATCTATCATCTCATTTTTTTATAATAGCAAACAATAATACAATTAATCAATGGTCAAACAAATCTCGATATACACAATCCCTTTATATCCCATACCTACAAGCAAACGACCTCATAATTTAGTATTATTATTTCTGTTTATGAGTAATTATTACATTATAGTTTCATAAAATTTTCAATTTAAAAGCCTCTTGTGTTTATGTCAAATTATTAATTTGTGAGACGAGTTAAAATTTGATTATTATATAGTATAGGTAGAGTATGCTAATGGAAAATTATAATCTATGGCAAAAACTTGTATGCCCTGAGGGCACGTCGTGCGCTCACCGTGCGCCCATATCATTTAATATTAAATTATATATCTTTTAGTACAAAAATGTGTACTCTTTATTTTTTGAAAAAAACTAAAAAATATTTATGAAAAATATATACTCTTTAGAATAAAATGATATACCCTTATTAATTAAAGTGTATATCCTGTAGAACAAACTAATGTAACCTCGCCCATACTTGAAGACACAATAGACTAATTCGGAGTAATATGGAGTACTATTTAAAGATATATGTTTCTTTATACGAATCAATTTTAGGATATACCTTTATCTATAATAAAAATAATTTAATAATTCATCAATCCGTTTTGAGGGTGTACCTTTACAAATGATTCTCTTTAGATTGTTAAAATGAGCAATTAAGTAAAATCAATAATTTATAATTTGTCGCACATCACAAATTATTTTATTGCATTTTTTTCTGCTAAATATCATTATTAGACAGAATATAAATTAGGGTTTAATTATTTTCTTTTTTGTTACTCGCATTTATGAGGTTGGGAAATAGCTAAAATATTCATAATAAAATTCGCAAAAGTATTTAATAAAAAGGAGTAAAATATTCTCTCAGATTTTCCATTTTTTCGCAACAGCAAATCAATCAAGCTCCAGAAAAATGTCGGACGAGGAGCATCACTTTGAGTCGAAGGCCGACGCGGGTGCTTCCAAAACCTACCCTCAACAAGCTGGCACCATCCGCAAGAATGGCTACTTAGTCATTAAGGGCAGACCTTGCAAGGTGAATCCCTATTTTGTTCCTGATTTTTTTTAATTCGAAAATTTGGGCATCATGTTGTTGAATCCGAACCGGGTTTGGTTATTGTAATCGGATCTTGATGGCTTAATTTGTTTTGTCGATTTCGCGATCTGTTTCTGCGTTGCCTTTTGTTAATTGTTGTTGGATTTCAGCAGTATTGCGCTGCCCTTGTTTCATGATTAGTTTTTGTTGTTTACAAGTGAGTTATTTGTTTTGGATTGAGGTTAGGTTTTGGTTATTTTACGATTTTTATTGACTGTTTGTGTTTGTTTTAGTTTGTGTGAACTTTCTCCCATGTTTGTGGGCATTGGATTGAACCTGAAGGTGGGAATTTCGGTTTCTATATCTATTTTTAAATGTCTTTTTAATTGATGGATGTAGTAGTTTTATACAATTTTAAGTACTGATGGGGTTCTTATGTGGTTGAGATTAATGAATTTGGATCAATCTCACGCTGTAAATCCTCTAAGATCCACTACCTTTTTTTATTTAATTTCTTGAAGTTTAGAAGGGTTCTATGGTGGGAATGTAATTGAAAAGAATTTCTGTTATCAGATTCAATTGGTATGTTTGTTTTGAAGAGGCGCGTTTTTCGTGAAGCTTAACGATGTTCTCATGTATTTATTACTGCTGTATCTTCTCTCCGTGTATTTCCTAATTCCATGAGCATGCGTAATTTTGTCCAGTTTGGTTCTTGAATTGTGAAAATGCACAATGTTGAAACTGGATGGTTGATGGTTGACCTCTGCTTTAACTCGAGAATGAAAATTTGGGATTGAATTTCGTTTAAAAAATTACTGAAACACACTGAATTGGCTCTCAAAACACTGCTTTTCAGTTCTTTTGTTATCTTTTTGAAGGACTGAAATTTTAAATGTACTTATGAGTATGTAATATCCTGTAGATTGCTATCGGGGTTATGCATCTTTTCATTAATAAATCTTCCTGAAGAATATAATAAAGTTTTTGCTCCCCTCGCTGTTATGCAAATACTGATATGGTTGTGCAAATTTGGATTGGTATAGTTTTCACGAGGATTTAGTGTTTCCGCATGGTGTACTTTTTTGGATTTGTCTATTCATAGTGTGAACAACAAATCGTTTTCCCAGCAGCCGTTCTTTCCTGGGAATTTGATTTCCAGCAACTGTCCTTTTCTCAGGATCAATCATTTTCTACTTATTATGTGACTATGTTGTTGATGTGCAATTGGATAGGTTGTTGAAGTGTCCACTTCGAAAACTGGGAAGCATGGGCATGCCAAGTGTCACTTTGTTGCGATAGACATATTCAATGGAAAAAAACTGGAAGATATTGTTCCATCTTCTCACAACTGTGATGTAACGTGCTTTTTCATTATTCCTACATCTTCTAATATTTATTTGGCACATCTAATATTTGATCCATCTCAGATATTTTTCTGATCACTATTCTATAATGTTGTCCAGGTTCCTCATGTCAATCGTACGGACTATCAGCTCATTGACATTTCTGAGGATGGTTTTGTAAGTAACTCTCGCAATACAATACTACATCACTCAAACCCATCACATTATTCTCCAAAATAAACTTGATTTTACCATGTTTTTATGGCAGTTGTTTTAGCATCTATGTATTTCCACAAACCCTTGTATTTTCATAGTCTAACTAATGGCTAATTTCTAAATGCTTATAACCTTTTTTTTTTTCTTGTCATATATTAGCTTTATATTGAAGTTCTCTGTCAAAGTACCAATAGCTTAACTATCTCGCTATTTGATGTTTATCATGGGATGCTTCATATGTTTAAATCGAACATTACTCCTGTTGTTTCAAATTTACTCAATTCATACCCAATTTATCATTGTCATTGTTTTTTTTACAACTTTTCCATGTTGAATATCCTATCTTAGCAGCTGCGTTTATAATGTCTACCAATATTCATAATAAGTTTACTTACTGAGCTGAAATCTATTTTGCAAGTTTCAGCACAACATCAAGTCATTTTTTTTTTCACTCAATCATCGATTTTTGAGCTGTAGGTGTCTCTTCTGACCGATAATGGTAGCACAAAAGATGATCTGAGGCTTCCAACTGATGACAGTCTGCTCAGCCAGGTGAGCAGATTACATCTACACTCAGTTCTATGCATAACTTGATCTGACGTGTTTAAAAAACGTGTAAATTATGCAGATTAAAAGCGGGTTTGATGAAGGAAAGGATCTCGTGGTGTCTGTTATGTCTGCAATGGGCGAAGAGCAGATTTGTGGCCTGAAAGACATTGGTCCGAAGAATTAAATATGTTGCTTATCCTTATCTATGGAACTGCTCCCAAGTACCCATGTGTGTTTCGTTAAACTATATCTTGCTTTCCGACAGGTGAAACTTATACATGACTCAATAGCAAAACTCAAATTTATATATAGAGAGCTATGGTATTTCGTATTTGTGATTTGTTGTATTCTTTGTGCCAAATATTTTTGGGGCTCGTCTTTTATATGCATATTGCTTAGGGTAAATCTTTTGTTCCTTTATGCTTTACTGCTTCGCCATACTTGTTTCTACGCCCATTGCTCAGGGTAAGTCGTTCGTTTATGCTTTACTCTTACGCCATGCTCGTTCGTTTCCACATCTATGCTCAGCTGCTGCATGCTTGTTTTTTATTTATTTATTTTTATCGGTAAATGTGTTCACCAAGCACCCATACTCCCCCTTTCTCCAAGTCTCCTCTCCATAATTTCAATGGGACTCGAACTTGAGTCATTCACTTAAGTGAGGAGCCTAGTGGGTTAGTGAGTTAGCCCATCTGTTATTTGTTTTTCTTAGTGTACTCGAGACAAAATTTAGGGTGACAAACGTCTTATGGAATGAATTTTTTTTATTAATATTTAAGTATTAGTTTTGTAGCATCTTTTACTCTAGAAATCTCATAATTATGATGATTTTAAATGCTGAATTTTCAAATCTAGTCAACTCAATAAATTTGGTTTTGAGCTTTTATAGTAATATATTTCAAAATTTGATTGTAATGAGATGCATCATCTCTTTAAACATTAGAATCAAATGGAGCATGTAGTTTAGTATGTACACAATTTTGAGCATGAAAAGGGTTGATATTTTAAAGTCACTCAACACATTTCCTAAAATTTTAATAATATAAGATTATGCAATTAAAATATATTTAATACTATAAGTTATCGGTTTTGTAAATTACAAGAAATAGAAAGGTTAAATTATGGAAGGCAAACAAATCCACCTAATCTCTGTCACCAACTCAACTAAAGTAGAGAAGAGAATTGCATTAAAAAAATTGTTGGTTTTACCGATTCAAACCCATAAATTAAAAAAAAAAAATTACCTAGTCAAACTCCCATAAACTATTTTTTTTCCCTTGATAATAATAACAATAATTTGCATTGTTTAAGAAAATATGTGCTATGGGATAATGCTAGACAAAGTATTAAACACATCTTTATCTGATTTAATTTCTCATCTTATCTTCTGATAAAATTATTACCAATAGTAACACAATATACATTAACACAATATTTATATTATGCTTTTAATAATAATATAAATTAAATTAAATAATATTTAATTTAGTCGATTTTCTTATAAATAATACATTCATAATATTCACCTGGTTAATTGGTTTTCTTTTAAAATAAGATTATAATAATAAAAAATACTGTTTGTTGGATAATTGGATTACTCAAGTCCCCAAAAGCTAAGGGTATTTCTGGAAATGTATAAGAACCGGGGTCAAGACAAGTCAACAACGTGTAGAAAAATCCAAACCGGAATAAATGTCCGGTTCATAAATAATTCTGATTCGGCTTTATAATAACAATTACTATTTTCCTACTCACACTCTAATACTGTTCTCGCCACTCCACATGTCACATCAAACGACGTTTATTGACTACCCCAAATATCTACATGTATATTTCACATTATAATCTGGAGAGAAGGACTCGAACAATGGGGGCTTCTGGTCATTTCAGTGTTAGAGAGGATTGGCAAATAGCAATTACTCGAAAAGGAGAATCAATCAGGGGAAAAGAAAAGCTACAATTACAAGAAAAACGGTTCAAAAAGAAATGAAAAGCTTTATTACCTGTGACTCAGAAAGCACGCACTTAAGCACTGACTGTGTGTAGGAAATCCTCCATGGAAGAAGAGAACAATCGAAGCTCAGAAGCTTTTCAGGTGAAGTTGCACGAGAATTCGAAGCCAGCGAACGAGGGGGAAGAGGAGATTTGCGGTGAAAAAGCGGAGAAAAATGATGAGCATAGGCGAGTGAGCAGTGATGGTTACAGTGATTGTGCAGTGGAAAACAGCTCGAGAGGAGAATCAGGAGCTTCTCAATCCAAAACCCTAACCTCCGTGAAACTATCAGACGGTGAATTCCCCGCCGATTTTGATGAATCCTCTCACCACCTGTCTGGTAGCCTTACGATTCCTTTTCTTGTTTTAATCTCTCTGTATGTTTATTTATTTTTATTTTATTTTTTCGGTGTCATCTTTCTCGCTGCAATTGAACAAATTCAACCTTCAAGAAATTGTCACTTATCCAGTAGTTCTGTACATGATACTTGTTTGCATGTGTATGTGCGTGATTGTGAATAGATATTGACTGAATTTTGAATTTCTTAGATGTTCCAGTGGAGTACGCGCTTCTACCGCTACAGTCAGCTGAAGAGTTGAAGGTTTGTATTTCACTTGTGGCGTTGTTTCTTTTGCTTCATGATTTTTGGACTTTGCTTGAATTGCTGTAGTTTTCATGAGGAAGTAGGGATTGATGAAAAAGGTCTAGTGCTGATTTACTGGCATTTTTTCATGTTTAAGCTTCTTGTTGTCAAGCTGAATTTCTTCTGCTACTGCTTATGTTTCTGTTTCTGATATAAGTACGTAGAGATATTAAATTGATTAATTATTTTTTGCTGGTTGTGTAAATTTATGCTAGCGAGTGTTTGGATTCAGACTCTAGTTAAATTGGTCTAGTGTATATATTGATGCAAAATTAAAACCCTTATGATAAAATGAGTATCCTAAATTCTATCTTAACTGCATATCTGAATAATGTATCTGATTAGGAAATCCAAATGTAGTAGGTTATTTAGTAGTTCCAACTGTGGTTTTTTTTGTTTAAAGATGTTTTGTGTCACTAAACCAAATAACATACGCTGATATAAAAGAGAAATTATAACTCTCTTCAAGAACTACTGGAGGAGTCTCATCAAGTGTGGATTGATTGCCTTGAAATTAAGTAACAAACATATATGTGGTTTCCTGCTGGAAAGAGTAGCCCAGTAGATTAGAAAATAATCCCAAAGTCCTTTTCATTTCTTAGCTTTAATGTTTGTGTCTCAGATTGACGAAAGCATAGCTTCATTAAAAAAATTCCCTTGGATAGTTTTTTGATGAAATTTGTGTTTCATATTTAAGTTGAATATCTGTTCATTTAAATAGAAAAGACAAATGTGGATTCACATTCCACTGCTCGGAGACTTAAACATAGACTTCGATTGAGAATCTGGTTTGTTGTAGGTTGACATGAATGCTGTATTCTTAAGCTTTTTCTTACTTCACATATTCAGTCTCTTATATGTACAACACATGTTTTGGTGTATCTCTGACTTAATACAGTTTCATCCTTCTCTATTATAATTATTACCACTTCTACTATTATTAATTCAGGATCAAGTTAAAGCAGTGCGACAGAAATCTTTGAAAGGTGTCACTGGTCAATCTGCAGAAGTTCATGTACAGCATCAGATACAGGTACCTGATGGTCCATCTAAATTGGAGTCATCACCAACGTCTGCTACAAAGCCCATTTCCTCTATTGCAAGTTCAAACCCACCAGAACGAACGTTGTGCGTTAAAGAAAAGGATAAGAAGAACTCTCCAGATTTGAAGCTGCCAAAAACTCCTTCTGATGGGTTCAACTGGCGCAAATATGGTCAAAAGCAAGTGAAGAGTCCAGAAGGTTCTCGGAGCTATTACAGATGCACATTCTCTGATTGTTACGCCAAGAAGATTGAGTGCTCTGATCGTTCTAACCGCCTCATAGAAACAGTTTATAGAAGTCATCACACACATGATCCTCCCCAGAAAGTAAATTGTACTAAAGAAAATAAGTCCGCATTAGCAATTTTGCCTGTTAATGGAAGTATCGATACAACTTTGAGACATGGTAATGATCCAGTGCCATCTACACCATCCAAAGAATCTTTGTTGAGACTTGATAAAACTCCAGAAACGAAACAGGAGTCAAGTGGTTCTGATGAGACCACAGAAAATAATACAGAGGAACAGTATACTGAAGGTCCTGAATGTAAAAAAAGGCATGTTGGTTTGATCTTCAATCATTTTTACATTATTTCTGCCTCCTTCATGAGGGTTAATATCAAATTATTTGTCATGTACTTAAATCACCAGGCAACAGAGAAATCCCACCACAGAAGTTGAGTCCCTTCCCAAGCCTGGAAAGAAACCTAAATATGTTGTTCATGCAGCTGGTGATGTGGGTATATCTGGAGATGGCTACAGGTGGCGCAAGTATGGACAGAAAATGGTTAAGGGAAATCCTCATCCAAGGTAACCTCATGTCTTCACCGATGCTTAAATGCTACATTTTAGTTGGTTTAATCTTATTAAAATCATTCCTGACCATTCTGTCTGAAACAACTAAAACCTGATTGCTCTGCACACATTTCTACATCTTTTCTTTCGCAGCACCTGGTATATTAGTAATCCTGGATAATTTTCTTTGTTAGCTAGCTATCTGTTCTGTGCATGGTTTTCAGACTGGGTAGTAGTTTTTAGATTATAACGTTTCCTTGAGGTTCTGGCGAAATCAGGGGCATATGTGCATCAGAGGTTTCATTCACTGCAAATTACAGCACTATCTTGTCCATCCCCTGCCTGGAAAAAGTGAAATGAGTGAAAAATAAATAATATATCATCTGTGTAAACAGTTAATAATTTGGGAAGCTATCATAAAGTGGCTTGATAAGCCAATAGGAATATACTGTTGATCTTAATGGTTCAGTTGTAAACTGTTAAGAACAGAAAAATAAAAGAAAAAGAAAATCAAACGGTAAATACCGTTTGCCCAATCAAACAGAAGATTCCGTTTGCCCAAAAGCCTCCAGGCTCTTTAATTCAATATTCAAGTGATAAGTTCACATAGACCCTAACCCATAGTTTAAATAATACTACCTATCAAGCCACAAAAGGAAAATTTCAATATCACAAATACTAGATAGAATAATTAAAATAATCAATCAAGATGATTGAGCCAATCAATCAAGATGATTAGAATGATTGAGCCCAGCCCACAGGAGTGGACCCAAGCATGCCCCCGTCGACCGTGAACCCTAATTTTGCTTCATATCAATTCCATCCTCCTTCGAAACGACCTTGTCCTCAAGGTTGAAATCAAGTAATCGCCATAGAGTAAACATGAAATCCCCACTCCTTCTCAAAAAGTTCTTCTTGTTCATCCATTAACTCTTTCCCCTTCACCTCACAATATTCAACCTGTTTGAGGTCCAACTCTTCATCCTCATCAGCCAACAACATTCTCAGTTGTTTGAATGGGCAGCCATGCCAAGGTGTAAAGGGTTTCTTACCCCTAAAGCACAACTCTTTCGCTCTAAAGTCCTCCAAGGCTCTCGGTGGAAGATGAGTAAATCTGGAATGAGCAGTAGACTGTCCGGACAGCCCATATTCGTCTCGAACAACCCTGAATTCATCCCCGAGGGATCTGCAGTCGGCTTAGAGAAACTGCAGGTTGACCCCTGTACACTGCTGGCCCCTACTGCCACCTTACTTACCACAGGCAGCCTTGAACAACCAATAGGGTCAGATCCATTGAAGGACGGAAGTTGCCCCGAACATATTTGCAGTTGAGGGTGAATCGCCGGCGGTAGAGTCACCGTTTCGGTCTCCGTAGTGGCGACATCCTCGCGACGCAGATCTGCAGCTGATTGTCGCGATCCCGAGAGTTTCAGAATCACCTTCGAAAGTTCACCCATAGTAGCCAAAATTTCAGCTATCGTCTTCTTTATCTCTGCCTGACCAGCCTCGAGTTTATCCAATATCTCTTCGGTGGATCGGGTCGTTGCCATGTCGACGGGACCGGGATCCGGCATGCCGGACCAATTGTTAAGAACAGAAAAATAAAAGAAAAAGAAAATCAAACGGTAAATACCGTTTGCCCAATCAAACGGAAGACTCGGTTTGCCCAAAAGCCTCCAGGCTCTTTAATTCAATATTCAAGTGATAAGTTCACATAGACCCTAACCCATAGTTTAAATAATACTACCTATCAAGCCACAAAAGGAAAATTTCAATATCACAAATACTAGATAGAATAATTAAAATAATCAATCAAGATGATTGAGCCAATCAATCAAGATGATTAGAATGATTGAACCCAGCCCACGGTAGTGGACCCAAGCCTGCCCCCCGTCGACCGTGAACCCTAATTTTGCTTCATATCATAAAAAAATTTAGTTTAAACTACACATGCTTTCGGAGAAAGAGAAACAAACTGAGTGAGAGATTATTATTTCAGAAGTATAGTCATGACCTTGTCCTTGAAGGCTAATTGATGAGTGCTTGACAATTGAATTGAAGAAGTCGCAGTGTCCACCGTCCAGCAATACAGAGGGAGACTTCAGAGCCATCGCCTTGAATTAGTTGCAGGCTTTCTTTTCTGGTAGCGTGTGTTGTGTTCTCTCTTTCCTCTCCTTTATTTATTTATCTATTTTTTTTTGTAGGCTTTTATAAATTTGAGGAATCAAATTAAAGGTTGCATTCTGGTGATATCCGTGTGATATTTTCGTCGAGTGTTGTACATTGCTGAATGATTATTTTATATTTTGAGTTTTTACCTAATGCCGGAGAGTCGATTGCTGACTGAGGTTCCACTATGTGATACACATTATATTTCACCCTTGTTAAACTTCATGCATGTGAAGAAGCAGCAATTTTTTTATAATAGAAACAAGATGGCACTGGTAGCAAAGAGCAATAGTTCTATTCTAATTCATCCCTAAAATACTCGGCTTTTAGAAGAAGGGATCAATTATTATCTTCATTACTGATTTCAAGTATGACTATTATCTGATTTAACACTCACCAAAAGCATACCTCCTTTACCTCACTTTCTTTTAGTCATAATGCTTGCATTTATCGACTCTTGAGTTTCAGTTCTTATACACAATGGAGGATGTAATTGAATAAATTATAGTCTGGAGTATTAAAGTCTTAATATTAGGACCACTCTTTTTGAGATAAATCATTGTATCTTCCAGCTTATAGCTGTAGAAAGAGATGTTGTAGCTGTCATGCTATCACATATTTGCTTCATCCGCACTGTGTCATGATATGTTGGTGGAACCCCAGGCATGTGCTTGATTCAACAACTTTTTTAGGGTAACAATTCGTCAATATCAACACCTAAATCACTCGAGAATACTAATGTAAAGGGCATGGAGTTGGACAGGCTGTCAGAACACCCTGCACTTTAGAACTATGTTCTTTCATATGTTGATTAACACGTGTTCCATTATAAGTCTCAACAGAAACTAAACATAAAGGTGCTCAAAACACTTGTGGGTACATAATAAATTGTTTTTAGACATTCTTATACTAGATTGGTTCCTTATTTGCACCTTCTGCAAACATGTGGTAGCACTCTCAGTGCATCCAGGTTGTGAAATGAAACGGCTGCTCTAATTCGGAAGCAATATGCAGTTGACCTATAAACTGCATTGCACCGGATTAAAACAGATTTTACCATAGGTGAAGCTATTAAGTTTCACTTGATGACTCCAGGGTAACTAGAATTTTGAAAAAAAAAAAAAAAAAATCTGAGTACCCGTAATTAAGTCAACTTCTGGCTTCATTTGGTTTGACTACGTTGTGTGTGAATAATTTTCAGGAACTACTACAGATGTACTTCAGCTGGATGTCCAGTTCGAAAGCACATTGAAAGGGCCGTTGATAACTCCAGTGCCGTTGTAATAACATATAAGGGAGTCCATGATCATGACACACCAGTACCGAGAAAGCGCCATGGCCCAAAGAGTAATACCCTAGTTGCTTCTTCTCCCATTTCTTCAAATGATTCACACAATAAAACCAAACAGCATAATAAAAGTCAAACCCAATGGTCAGTGGACAACGAAGGCGAGTTGACGGGTGAGGCACTAGTAGGTGGAGAGAAAGCATCAGAATCGGCAAAAACACTATTGAACGTCGGGTTCGAAATCAAACCTTGCTGAGACCCGGCACTTACCCGGGGGCTGGGAAGCCAGGTATTGACATGCATTTTCTGATCAATTTATCATCTAATAACTTATTTGAATTCACTTCTTTGTATGTTATATTTGTTGTAGTCATGATATCATATGTTAGCTTTCAGCTAGTGTGGTAATTCTATTTGCAGAAGTGAGTAATAAAATTAATAGGTTGGATGTAGTGGTAGGATGCAATATTGTTTAATGTAAAATTATCATGGATTTTTATTGAATCTTATACTTCCTCTAACTAGTTATTATTAGAAATGTATTATTCTTGATGGGGTAGCAACTGCTATGTTGTTCTTTCTATCGAGAGATCGTTTCAATGATTGGAAGATCGTTCAATATGTTGTGTCGTTCAATTTTCTTTGGTGAAAACTGTGTTGGGACGGATCAATAATTAATTAAGCCTCAATTTTTTTATGTTCATGAATTAACATTTTACGCCAAGAGCAACAATATTTGTGAATATCTTGGGAGATCTCATCCAAATTTCTTATTATCATTAGGTGCTACTGCTAGTTGATTTTAATTTTGGGTAAATTATCAAAAATCCCCTTGAGGGTTTTCTAAACTACCAAATAAACCTCGTGGTTGGAAAAATTACCAATTACCCTCTTTAATTTGTTTTTTATTTGAATATTAATAAAAAAATACTTTTTCTTAAAATAAAGAATGATGGAAATGACATCAAGATCCATATATTTAACATTGTATTTTTAAATTTTACTATTTTTTTTAAAAAAAGTTTTTTAAAGGGGTAATTGGTAATTTTTTAAACCACGGAGTTTATTTGGTAATTTGGACAAACTTCGAGGGGGTTTTAGTAATTAACCTTTTAATTTTTAAGACGAATTATTTATCATAAAATTAAAATAAAAGCTCTCAAAATATAAAATTCTTGAACAAAGTCAAATATGCTAATTCATGCCTTATTGCGCCTTCGAATATTGATATCATCATATAATGTTTTTTTACGCGGCTAATTATTCTTTGAGCCAAGTTTTAAAACGAATTTGGAGAGAATCTTAATGGTTCAATTTAGGCCTCTAATCAGTAATGTTATACATTTTTTTAAAAAAAATTATCTGCACTCGTTTTAATACAATTCATACTTATAATAAAAATAATGAAAAATCCGAAAACGTTTCTTTTGGGTAAAACCGTCACACACAGCGACTAGCGTGAGTTAAAATTTTGCATTTAGGTCTGCGTCCAATTGCGAGTAAATAAAATTTATACTAGTACTAGTATAGTCTCGATCAGTAATTGAGGAAATTTTAAATAGTAATAAACAAATTCACATACTATTATAATCAAGATTACAATCATCTCAAAGTTTCTTGACATTTCAAATTCAAAAGAATCACATTATTTCTTATCATCAAGAATACACAATTTGGTACTCTCATGTCAAACGGTTTGTATGAGATGATTCAACTCATATTAAAATGTAGGGACTTACTTATGTGACCCGTGGTCATAAGTGGATCTCCTTTCACGGGAGTGTGCACTTATAGGGATGTGCACATCCCATGTGAGGGCCGTTCACTTAAGAATTATCATAAAATATACATAATAATATATAAATAAAGTACGATTATTGATCATTAAAATAAATATTTTTTTTTATTTAACACTAAAATTAACTAAAAGATCAGCAGGCTAATTTTTATTAAAATTCTATTATAATTTAATAAAATAAAATACGATTTGCTGTTCTGAATTTTATTTATGTGGTTATTAAGTAATTTTTTAATTTGATAGTTCATAAGATGCACCACATTTTAATTTAACTCTAAAAAATTAATATTTTTAAATAATCTTAATCTTAATATATTAAGAGTGGCATGAGTTTGAGAATTTTTTTTCCATTTTTATCCCTACTCATATTTCTTTTTTACATTACTATCCTTTTATTTAATTAAATAATAACATCTAATATTTAATACTTTACATGCATGAGTTTGAAAAACTTTTTTTCCCATTTTTGTCCCTACTCATATTTTTTTTTACATTACTATCCTTTTATTTAATTAAATAATAACATAATATTTAATACTTTACATTAAATTTATACTTCATAATTTAATGATGATAATAATGATATGTTATTAATACTTTTATATTATTATTATTATTATTAAATTTATATAAATACTCCATATCCATTTTAATAATATCATCTCAATTTAAAGTGTCAGCTAAAGCATGCCAATCATTTTAAGTTGGAAAATTATTGTAAGTTTTATGATTTTTTTTCTTTTTTAGTTTTAATTTAAGACATAATATAACTTACAATCTAGTATAATAAAAACAAAGTAATTAAAATATTACTATGGTGATTCCATTATAAATTGAATCAATAAATATTAATAAAATTAATTATCTAATTAAATAATCCATCAATAAAAATACAACACTTATAAATAAATTTTAAGAAAAAAACAACTATGCAAAATATGTTTTTTTTCTAAATTTCTAAATAAGACAACTATTTAAGAAAAAAAACAACTATGCTAACATGTGTTTTTTTCTTAAATAAAAGCAGACGTTTAATTTAATAAAAGTAAAATTCCTAAAAGGTTAATTAATTAACATAGTGGAAACCTAATATGCCAAAAAATAAAAATCCCTAAAAAAGAATAAAATAAAATGAATAAATGTGACTACTGAATGGTGACGTCATCGCTAACCGCTTCCAGTATTTTGTAGTTGTATCTGTATCTATTATATATAGAGCGGCAGGCACACGTTTCAATGGCCGCCATTAGAGTACTCTCCTCCACTTCTCTCACTCTACTCTTCTCCGCTTCATCTTCTCGCTCCTATCATTCTTCCCCCTCTCTTTTCCCAATTTTACGATTTCGCCCCTCCTGGGAGACCCTCTATTCCAGAAGAGCGAGGTTTATGGCTCACTCTGCTGCTAGGGCCACGCTTGGCCTTACTCAACCTAACGATATCGGCCCGCCTAAGGTTTGTTTCTTAATACTGTTGCATTTTGATTCGTTTTTGTTATTTGTTTGACTCTTTGCAGTTTGATCGACGGGTTTGAATGTTAAATGTTTGGAATTTTAATTGAATCTCGTTGACACTTTGAATCGTGTTGTGTGATTGAGAAAGTAATTTATTCGCTATCTGCGGACTTCACTGTGATTGATCAATTGAAATGAAGAAGTTGTGGAATTATTGTTCTGCATTTTTTACTAATTACTAATCTTGATTTATGTTATATTGTTGTAATTATTGATTGGAAGTGCATTTAGCTATTCCTTCACTTTCAACTATATGTTATTGATTCTTGGATCATAAGTAACATAGGAGTAATATGTTTCTGAAATGATATCAGATCTCGTTTGCTGCAAAAGAAGTTGATTTGGCTGAATGGAAGGGAGACATTCTTGCTGTTGGGGTCACAGAAAAGGACTTGGTAAAAGATGAGAACTCCAAGTTCAAGAATGCAATTCTTCAGAAGCTAGATACAAAGTTAGGTGGCTTATTATCTGAGGCCTCATCTGAGGAGGATTTTACCGGAAAGGCTGGACAATCGACAGTGCTTAGGCTTCCCGGTCTTGGTTCGAAAAGAGTTGCTTTAGTTGGTCTTGGTTCAGCTGCATCAGCAACTTTGGCTTATCGCAGTCTTGGTGAAGCTGTCGCTGCAGCTGCTAAATCTGCTCAGGCCAGTAATGTTGCCATCACTCTTGCTTCTTCAGAAGGAGGATTGATACCGAATGCTGCTTCAGCCATAGCCTCGGGTTTGTTCATTTGTGTGTTTTGGATAATTTAATACAAACCTGCTGCATTTATTTGTTGTGCATTCAAATTTGATTGAATTTTTGAATGCTGCAGGAGCTCTATTGGGTACTTTTGATGATAATAGGTTCAAGTCAGAATCGAAACAGCCATCTCTCAAGTCGGTGGATATTATAGGTCTTGGTACTGGTCCTGAGATTGTGAAAAAACTTAAGTATGCCGAAAATGTTTGTTCTGGTATCATATTTGGGAAACAGCTTGTAAATGCGCCGGCTAATGTCCTCACTCCAGGTTCGTAATGCTCTACTGTTGTTGCGTCTACTTGCTGCTTGCCATTTCATTCTAAGGTTTTGTTTAACCATTTTAGGAAGTTGTTTGTGCAGAGGAATGATCCCTTGAAATTTCATTTCATCTGTTCCTATTTGTAATTGAGTTAGCATTTGTTCATGTGCCATCATTCTGATCTTGCTTAAATTTCAGGAGTACTTGCCGCTGAAGCCCAAAGTATTGCTTCAGAGTATAGTGATGTCTTGTCAGCAAAAATATTGGACGTAAAACAATGCGAAGAATTGAAAATGGGTTCCTACTTGGGTGTTGCTGCAGCATCTGCCAATCCTCCACACTTTATCCATTTATGCTACAAGCCACCCAGTGGAGAAGTCAAAACCAAGCTGGCCTTGGTTGGAAAAGGCTTGACTTTTGATAGGTAAAAATAAATTACACATATTGCAAATTAGATATTTGCTTCACTTGAATATATAAAATAATAGGGAGAATTTTCTTTAGAGATTTCTGTCATCATTATTCTGGACGACCTCCTGTTCTTACGCAAGTAATGAATAATTGCCTATAATTCAGCGGTGGCTACAATATCAAGACCGGACCTGGTTGTTCCATTGAATTGATGAAATTTGATATGGGAGGATCAGCAGCTGTATTAGGTGCAGCGAAAGCTCTTGGACAAATTAAGCCTGCTGGTGTAGAGGTTAATATGTTTCTCTCTTTATTATTTTCAATGAATTGCTTTTTGCTTGAGTTGTTACGACGAAGTTGATCAGTTATTGTTGTTTCTTTGGTCTTTCTATGATAATTATCTTATAATTATTTAAGATGTGTTTCTCTTATAATCCCAGTATGATGGATGAGATTTAGTTGCACCTGAACAAATTAACCTTCCTTTCTTTGTCTTGGTTACAAGATCAATTACAAGTAAAGTAAATAATTGTTATGTGTATGCAGGTGCACTTCATAGTTGCAGCTTGTGAGAATATGATAAGTGGAACAGGTATGAGACCTGGGGACATTGTAACAGCTTCGAACGGAAAGACAATTGAGGTATTCTCTACTAGTTAATACACTTTGTGATATCTTTATTGAATCTTTTTAGATTAAGAAAATTATTTCCCAAGTTTCTTAAGACTTAACTATAATTTGATTTGATTTTCTTCGAAGGATCATTAAGTGTGAAATCTTCTTTAATAAGAGAAAAATACTAAATTGAAATATTGCTGAATTATACTTTTTCGGAAAATTACTAAAGCTTTGCTAAACTTGGTAATTAATTAGATTGATCTCTTGTTATATTTTTTGATCTTTGTTTTCATTTTCTTCAATCATAAAATGTGAAAGTTGTGATTCAACAACTTGGTTCGTTCAAACAATTTTTCTGGATGATATGTGCTCTTTTTGTTTATATCCCTTGTTTTATTTTGTGTCAGGTAAACAATACAGATGCCGAAGGCAGACTTACGCTTGCGGATGCTTTGGTATATGCATGTAATCAGGGTGTCGAGAAGGTAATCAAGGATGCATTTTATGTTCCAATCTATTTCCATATCATGTATTCCAATGTTCTTTGTTTTTAAATATCCATGGTTCTTTAGGAGCAAGAAAATCCTAAACTTGAAATGAGCTTTAAGTTTTAACTATCTATAAATTGTATACTGTGGATTGTGTTCTTGAATCCTGAGTTGATAGCTTTAAATCATACTTCATATTTGCCTCCTTCATAGATCCGAATAGTTGCTGTGAAACCCTCATTATAACAATTTCCATAATATATTCTAAATGTGCTCCTTGTGTTGCAGAGATCCTTCCATTTAAAAACTGTCAACTTTTTTTGGTGCAAGACTGCTTATTGTGGATCTAACAATGAAAATATTCAATGACTATGAAATGTACATCTCAAATAAACATTATCCAAAGTTACATATATACGTGTCAGTTTTGTAGAAACGGACGTGAATTTTGGAATTTCCTCTTGTTATGAATTCCCAAGTTGGATACTACATGTCCAGATATTTAATCAGCTGATTCAAGTTGCATGTTTTGCTACCGAAAGGAGTTGAACCCTTCTCTTCCACATTCAATTAAACTCCGTAGAAGTGAATATGAATAGGATTTAAATTTCAGTAATAATCTCTTTGCTGGAAGTTGCTTTTGAAGTGAATGTTTAAACGGACTTCTTTCGGATTTGCAGATCGTGGATCTTGCTACCCTGACCGGGGCTTGTGTTGTTGCTCTTGGGCCCTCTATTGCTGGTATGTTATTTTTGTGAAGTTCTTATAAATTTTTGCTTCATGGTTTATGACATTTTAGATTTGAAAGCAAGAATTAAAAAAATACATTGCATTAAGTTAACCGGGCCATGTAATAACAGGTGTTTACTCTCCAAGTGATGATCTGGCAAAAGAGGTACTCGGAGCTGCAGAGATCAGTGGGGAAAAACTCTGGCGGATGCCTATGGAAGAAAGTTATTGGGACTACATGAAATCAGGAGTGGCTGACATGGTAAATACGGGTGGCCGACCAGGTGGTTCCATCACTGCAGCTCTTTTCTTGAAGCAGGTAATGTCTTTGTGGCCTTCTCTTCTTCCGCCTTGGATTTTTTTTTTTTATCAATCTCACGACGCACTAGAATTAGAAAAGAATGAGTCACTATGTAGGTCATCCATTTTTTGGATCAAGAGAATAATCAATCGAGCCATGACAAAATAGCCCACATGTTAGAAAAATTCTTGAAAACTAAAACATGCTAGAACTAGGCACCGAGGAATTCGCCTCTATGCTAGGTAATTTTCATCTGACGAGAAAAAGGTATTCCTTTTGGTTGGCAGTTTGTGGATGAAAAGGTGCAGTGGATGCACATCGATATGGCTGGTCCTGTGTGGAACGACAAAAAGAAAGCCGCGACTGGATTTGGTGTTTCTACTCTGGTCGAATGGGTGCTAAACAACTCTTCGTAGATTTGCCTTCCGTTCCCTTCCGGTGGTGGGACATTACGTACATGCCAAGTAAATGAATCCATCTGCTGATGTTCTTGGCTGAAGATGGCTTTCCAAAGTACAATAAATAAAGCTGATGGGGTTTTGTGGGGGGTAGGGGGGTGTTCTTGCATCAGTTGAGTTGATCATGACTGTGTTTGATCCTTCAATCGATATCATAAAACATTTTCATGGGTAGTATTAATCATGATTTACATATGATGATTATAATGTAGTCGATGGATTTAATTGGATTAGCAATATCCACATTCCACCCTTTTTATGGCTTTAATTCGTTTCACAGCAAAGCAAACAGTCCATGTGGACATATGTGAAGATTGAAGTCAGTTTAACATGGACATGAATCGGGAAATATTGGCCTCCTTTGCATAACAAATTAGTATTATCCTTTGAAATTTATGATAATAAAAGAATAAATTACAACATAAATTAAATTGTAATCCATCTTAAACAAAAATAGTGTATTACTAAAATTTATAAGTTACCTTCTAAAGTATATTAATGGTTATTATAGTAGTATTTTCTAAATTATGCTAGATTATGTATTAAAGTTATAATTTTATTGTGTTATAATATAATTTATTATTAACATACTTTAATTACAAATAAATATAGTTTATTTATACAATAAACATTTGCCGTCTCACAAAAAAACTATCTAAAAAAAAATCATCTCACAAGAGATTTTGTCATGCTGTAAAAACCATTTCACAAAAAAACCATCTAACAAGAGACTTTGTCTTGCTGTAAATGAGATAACTATTTGGTACAAAGAGAATATGATTTAATTTTATATCAAATTAACATATTTGATACAAAGTATATGATTTAATTTTATATCAAATTAACATACATCACGTCTAAGAGTATATTATTGATATAAGAAAATTAATTAAAGAGAGACATAATCATACTGAATAACTAAGGAAAAAAATATTATCATATATAAGGTGTGTGAATTAAGAGTTACTATTAATTAAGGGAAAAAAAATATCATATAGAAGGCGTGTGAATAAAGTTAAAAGAGTTTATAAGTTCTACACAAAAAGTAAAAAATTTTCAAAACAGAAAATTTGATTAAAAAAAAAACGTAATTTCAAAACTGAAAAATTGATTAATTTTGCCATTTTCTCAAACTACTAGTGATATTTTATCTTTGCTTGGAGTGGACCTTCGAGCGTCGGCCACTGATCACCCTGACGGCCTGACCCATGTAGCCGGAAAACCCTGCCGGTCCGGCCGCCGCACCGCATTCATTGGGTTCGTCTCTCTCATTTTCTCTTCACTCGTAGTCCTTTTCTTATTTGAGTGTGTTAGATGAGAAAACCATGGAAACCCTTCCAAAACTGCGCAGATTCTCTACGTTTTTCAACGCAACCAAACCCCATCTCAAAAATACGGTTGAATCTTCATTTTCCAGTAATCACAACAAAAAATCCTCCATTTTATTACCTCACAGAACAATGCCTGCAGCGAGGGGTCAAGATTTAGACTTTGTAGTCATATCCCACAGTTATTTGATTCATTCTGAATGGAATAAACTGAATAACTTAGTCTCTGGTTTAACACCTTTTAGAATTAAGCACATCTTGCTGAAAACCCTAAAAGATTATGTGGTTTCTCTTGAGTTTTTCAAGTGGGTTGAGCTCAAGAATTCCCAATTGAATACCTTAGATGTGATTTCCATCGTTCTCCACATTTTGACTAAGAATCATAAGTTCAAATCAGCAGAGTCTATTATGAGGAGCACTCTTGAAACGCACTTCTTGGAGTTGGATTTCCCAAGGAAGTTTTTTGAGGCTCTGATTTACTCTTACAAGATGTGTGAGTCGTCTCCTCGTGTTTTTGATGCATTGTTTAAAACTTATGCACATATGAAGAGGTTTAGGAACGCTTCTGATTGTTTTGGTTGGATGAGGGGGTATGGATTTTATCCCACTATTGAGTCTTGCAATGCGTATATGAGTTCATTGAATAGTTTGAATCGCGGTGATATAGTCCTGTCGTTTTATAAGGAAATGTGTAGATGCAGGATTTCTCCGAATATCTATACAATCAACATGGTTATAGGAGCGTATTGTAGAGTTGGGAAATTGGATTTAGCAGTTCAGATGTTTGAGGAAATGGAGGGAATGGGGTTAGCTCGTAATGTTGTTTCGTACAATACTCTGATCACCGGATATTGTAGCAAGGGTCTTTTGGTAAGTGCTTTGAAGCTTAAGAAAGAGATGGAGAACAACGGCATTCAGCCGAATGAAGTCACGTATAACACACTTATGAATGCATTGTGCAAAGAGGGGAAGCTACATGAAGCAAACAAGCTGTTCAGCGAAATGAAAAGAATAGATGTGACTCCAAGTACTGTAACTTATAACACGTTGATCAATGGCTATAGTTTAGCTGGGAATAGCGAGATGTGTATACGTCTGTTTGAGGAAATGTTGGCTGGTGGTATCAAGGCTGATATCTTGACATATAATGCTGTGATTATGGGTTTATGTAAGGAGGGGAAAACAAAGAAAGCTGCATATATGGTGAAAGACCTTGATAAGAATGGATTAGTGCCTAATTCTTCAACCTTTGCTGCTCTGATTACTGGGCAGTGTGTGAGAAACAACGCTGGACGAGCTTTTCAACTCTACAAAAGCATGGTAAAGAGTGGTTGTAAGCCCAATGAAACAACTTTTAAGATGCTGATATCTGCTTTGATTAAGAGTGAAGATTATAATGGAGCAGTTGAGGTCTTGAAAGAGATGATGAAAAGAGCTATAGCTCCTGATCCAAATATTTTATCCTATCTTTTCAATGGGCTTCGCCAGTGTGGTAAAGAGGGATTGGTCAATGAATTGTTCAACGAGATAGTTACTCAACACCTCGTGCCTGAGGGTTTTACTTTTGAGCCATCCCTATGAAGTCTGGACCTTTTACCAAAGCCATATTACTCATGAGAGAGTTATCTATGTACGAAAGAATTAATGCTTTTGTAAGTTCTATCTGCATTCATCGTCACACTCTCGTTCAGCTTAGTAAATCTACTGAATTACCTTGAATTAATATTCCTTCCTTGCACTGCGAGGATAGGGCAACTACAGAGTACTAAAGGATCCATTCCAATCAGCTCCTGTGGTAACCAGACTTGCCTAGATGATACCAGTGAAATTGGTTAAGGAAAAGGTAAAACAACTTCAAAATAAATTGGCTGTTCTATATGTTTTTAGGTGGCTACACATAACCCTGTAGAAATACTTCATCATGGAATGTGTCTGAGTTGATAATTGTTTATAGATCAATCAGTGATGCATTGACATTTTGATAATGTTCCAAAATAAATTTTTTCTTTCTTAGTATTGCATTGTTGTCATGTAGAAGCAAGCTTATGATCACTTTTCTCCTCATATGAATCTATTGTTTAATAAGATGATTTCTTCATTGTAATCATATCTGTTGAAAAGTGATGTTTCAATCTTTTGGAGATGAGAGATGTTATTGTTTTTAATGGTGAATTCTTGGAAAAGGATGAACGTGGTGTTGGTAGGAATAAGAAGGCTTTTTAAGGATGCTATGATGGTAGAGTAAGAATCGAAAGACAACAGCCGTGTGCTCGTTTCCTTTTGAGGGATGAGGCATTTGACCATGGCATTGGTAAACATCAAAATAAGTTACTCTTTCTTTCATATGCATTCAGCATCATTCTAATTGATAATCAATTCTACATTACTGCAAAGAATTGCCCCAACTAGAAAGCTTTAATTGTGAATTCTGATTGTAGGAATCTGTAATCTTGCAACTCTATTAGCTCATTGCAGCCATCAACTCATCAACTCAGTTTCAAATACATGTTCAAGTTGAATTGACTATAATTTGAGGTCATAAGTAGTTGATGATTATAACCAGATGATTTTCTTCGTAAATATGCTTTCCAGGAAGCTCAAGGAGCCTGACTCCACTAATTTAAGTTATGTCTATTCAAGAAAGTGAAGGATCGATGCTTTCAAATGTCCGCAAATGGGCGACAAATGTTAATTTAATGTAGGGGACACTTGAGGTGAGGTGAGGTTCAATTCAGGTTCATCTCCATCCACCGGATGAATGATTCTTCGACGTGCTTTGGTCTTAAACCAACCCTAATCTTTGAAGTGTTAGGAGTGAGAGGTGCCATCTAAGGGCGAACATAGATAATAAGGATATAAGGGGAACACTTCAGTGTTATATAAGATGTGCATTCGAATTCAATATGTTAAAATGGTGTGGTTGCCTCATTCACGATCTATTAGCAAATGTTAACCGTGGATTTCTTATACTGAAATCTTCCTCATCTCGTCATTTATATATCATAAAACAAAACGTTGAAATCTTCCTCATCTCATCACTTATATATCATAAAACAAAACGTTGTAGACATAGTATTGTACATAAACACTTCTCATCATTTATAAACATGGATAGTACATAAACACTCGTAAGCTCAACTAATGTATATATATATATATATATTTTTTTTTTTTTTTTGTGTAAAATCCAATTCAAATAAAATTGAAACTCTATGGTTTAGTAATACCTGGACTGTTAATAATCTGTTACGTGTTTTTTTTTCCTTAAATACATCATTTTATAAATGGGATCAATTCTTTCCAAAAATAAAAAAATAAAAAAC
Source organism: Pogostemon cablin (assembly GCA_023678885.1). Lineage (NCBI taxonomy): Eukaryota > Viridiplantae > Streptophyta > Magnoliopsida > Lamiales > Lamiaceae > Pogostemon > Pogostemon cablin. The sequence continues at coordinate 29,825,649 of CM042975.1, forward strand.
GACATACATACTATATTACAAATAAAAAAAAGTTTAAAATTAGTTTTGGTTGGTACAACTCCTTTCTTGCACTTTTAAGTATTTATTTAAGTCTAACTCTGGGAGAGCGGCTATAACTATGAAAACAATGGGATACTATGGATGGCGGAACAAGCGTCGACGGCTAAATCGGGATACTATGGATGGCTAACTATGAAAACAATGGGATACTATGGATGGCGGAACAAGCGTCGACGGCTAAATCGGGATACTATGGATGGCGGAACAAGCGTCGACGGCTAAATCGTTATGAATAAATTCTCATATTAGAATTCTTAAATTGAAACCAAGCATAATACTTATTTTTAAAGTTTTTCATATTAGGATTCTTAAATTGAAACCAAACATGAGTATTTATTTTTAAGGTTTTTCAATTATTGATGTGTGGAGTAGTAATTCAACATGTGGATGGGATTACATTTTGATTTCTTTTTATAAAAAGAAAACAATTTTTAATAATTTAATTATATATAATATGACAAATATATTAATAAATACGTTAATTTAATATTGTATGGGAGGATAAAATTTTAATGTTTGTTTTCCTCATTTTGATGATATGATATATATATATATAGTTGAGTCATCAAATAGTGCGAATGTAATATACACTCGAGAACACACTTCTAAAATGTTTTCCAATTTATTTATAGAATATATTTACTCTTTATTAAAACTTTGTAGTATAACTTTTTAAAATATTAAGCTAGTGTAAGATTTTCATGTAAATTTGTTCTATATCAAAATTTGAATGATTTATATATTTACTGCTCTATTATCTTTTAATAATTTATATTTTTCCACTTAATTGAGTTAATGAATCTAATAAACAGTGAGAATTTTTTTCTCACTCAATTCCAAAATCCAGATTGGAATTGATGTATGATTCAATAGGTTGATTGTTTCGTTCCTGTATTTTCCAAAAGGAAAAAAGATCTCTTCTTTTCGTTTTTTTATATCCTTCCATCATCATTTCATAGATGAATTGAGTCTATTTTCACCTATTGCCGATACTAAGTATAAGTAGCAGTCAATTTAAATTGGCAAAAGCAATATCTCCTTGTATAATATGGATTCCAAACATTCATGATAGAAATGAGCACACTATAATCAACAGTTTTCTAAGAGATAGATGGTATGGTAGAAAGATGCTACCATACTATCCATCTCTTAGTCTATAAACTTAGTCTATAAAGTTGTAATCTAGATTAAAGATAAAAAGAAGGTTTTTTTTCCAAATTACTTATTTTCTTTTTCATTATATAAAAAACGCAATCAAAATGCATAGGTATAGGAAGAAGCCCACTCAACTCCAACCCTTACTGTCCAACCTGAGAACGGATAGCTAATGCGTTCCATTAATTGAACAAGGTTCTATGGTCGGTCTGTGACCCCTGGAAGAACCAAGAGATTTCTTATAACAATAATACGTCTAAAAAAATATTTTTGATATACTGAGGAACATCCCTTTGTTCATTTGATAAAATGAAAACCCTTCTTATTGGATGATCGTGATACTTCCCGAACTGCTTTTGGGCAACCTTCTCAACAACTAAGAGATCCATTCGAGGAACACGGGACTAGTTGAAGTTGGTCTTTTTGTATATCTTCCTATTTTACAAAAAAAATGGAAAATTAGGTAAATGTTATAGAAACATATGTATAAAAGGAATATTGTAGATTAATCTATAGAAACTTAAGCCTTTATGAGGGGAAATGAGAGATATTTTGTTTCACCACATAAAATTATTTGATTCTTTTTTTCCAATAATTGATAAATCAGAACAATCATTTATAGGATTTAATGATTCCTAAAAGGAGATTTATCTTCTGAATTCCTTTAACAGCAAATTTGGAAGCCGTTTTATTTCATTCATATAACTATCTGGTTTAATTCTTCAATGAACGTCAGGCAGTTCCGCTTTCTTGATCAGAGAAATGCATTGTTGGAACTGGGTTGGTATATTCATTAGTGCGTAAACCGATTGTATACCACCACTGATAAACACCAGAATAAGCGATATCTGGATACGTGTTTAATAAATGCAACTCTTCTTATACAATACACTTCAAATTGTATTCTACTCAAAAATAAGGAAAGTGCAAATCCTCTTGAAAGAGAGGGGTGCCCTCGGGAACGCGGACATAGGTGGTATGACTGTCGTCAGCTCGTGCTGTATTCCTCCTAAATTGCATTGATTTATCTTAAAAATTTTATTTCAATTGAAATTTGGTTATTGGATCCCTCTAAACATTCATGGCTGAATAATTAAAGCGTCCAATTCATAATTGGCAAATTTGTAGATTTAATTTTTACTAGATGCACGCAAATGTGACCCTTGTCTATTGGAGTTGGGGAGAAAAAAAAAATTCTCCTCTTGAGCTAAATATTCACAATCAAATTACACCAACATTTAATCTCAATAATTGGGAGGAAGAATCGTACATTTGTATTTATGTCAAATTAGTTTGATCCACGTTAGCTTGGTAATTGTAAAAATTTCTACATAAAGACAAAAATAAAAATAAAAATCTTATATATAACAAAAATATTGTCCTCTCATTTGTATAATTGAAATCTTTCAAATTTTTACCAAAAGAGTATCCCTCCATCTCATCCTAATGACTATATATTTTATTTTAGGACGCCCCATCCTAATAGTTATATTTTTCTTTTTGTTATGTGAGTCCCACAAAAAATTAATTATTTCTCTCTCTTTGGGCCACAAATCACATTAATACAACTACCCACTATACATTAAAATATTATTTCTTTCACCTCAATACAATTAAAATACTATATGGGCGGCACTATTGCCACCCGAAATTTTACTAAGGGCACCCCATAATTAAAAAAAACTTATAAAATGAAAAGACAACTATAACCTCACACTTAAATTCACTGTAAATCAATACATTATACATCAAATTACTCTGCCACCCATGGAACCTGTTACTTACGCAAGAAAAAAAAAAAGAACATAAAAAAAAAGAGATAAAAACTGCTGAGAGTTGACAGCAGTGAAAGAAAGAAAGAGATGAAGGGAAGGAGATGAAGTCGAATGGGTGGATCCCATTTCGTACACAGATGAAAAAAATAAGGAGATGAATGGGAAGGGATCTAGAACCTTTTCCAATAGCACCCAATTAGAAAACATTTTTCTGAATTTAGTGTAATTAACTTTTGTGGCTGGATGTGTTATCGGATTAATTGGAATTCCACACCCATTTTTTCTTTCGATTCTTCCCTCCTTCAAATTTTCGCAACTGATAGATACCATAATTTTCAGATCTTTTCAATATCAATTTACAAACTCAAGAAGATTAAAAAAAAAGCAACATTCATTAAATTGTAGAAAGTGTCGAAGAATGCCGGCACTTAATTTCTCCGCCCTCTCGATTTTCTTGTGGCGGCGGAAGACCAGTACTGCTTGTATGTGCCCTGGACTTTCTCCTTGGCAATGGAGCCGCCGGAAAGGTGGATGGCGCGCTTGCCCTTCTGCTCGGCGGAGCCCAGGATACAGACGAACCAGTGGAGGCTGCCGATCGGAAAGAGACTGTGAACGGTATGGAAAGGTTCTGATCGCGGGTGACTGGATGGGTAACGGGTTGGGTGTGCCACGTAAGAAAATTATTTTGAACATATTAATTTTATTTGGATTTAAGAATAGGGTTATAATTGTCCTCACACTAGTATATTTTTCATTTTCGAGTGCCCTCAGTAAAACTTCGGGTGTCAATAATCCCGCCCATACTATATTCCTTAATCCTTATGCAAAAATCAAACATAACTATTAGAACGGGACAGATGGAGTATTTTTTAATATAGGGGACGATTATTTGCACTCCCGAAATAACTAAATGTATCCCATTAATATTTAAATTAAAAAATCCCAATTTAATAAAACATAAATACCATTATTAAAAATTATATGATTAGACTAGGGTGGGCGGTATGGTATACCAAAGTTTTTGAGCGTATACCATACCTAAAATATCGGTATTAGAAAAGTCATACCTTTATCATACCGAAAGTTTTGGTATACCAAAACTTCGGTATAAGAAAATGGCATACCTTTTGCTTACCCATATTTAAGTACTCTCTCCATCCCATTTCAATATTTACATATTTAGATTTTTGGCGTCTCATTTCAATCTTTACGTTCCCTTTTTGGTATATGGGACCCACCTAAAACAATTAATATATCATCATTGGACCTACATCCAATACTAATACACCTACCCACTTTACATTAAATATTATATTTTTCTATCAACTGTCTATTAAAATACTATACTCATTAATCATCGTGCAAAAAGTAGACGTAAGCATTGAAACTTTCAAATTTAAAAAAATTAATAAAACATAATAATAAAGGTAAGAGTATAATCTTAGTGAGTGATTGGTGTACCTGATAACGATTAAGTTCTAAATTAATTAATAATACACACTCTTATATTAAAATTAAAATTAAAATAATTACAATTATACTCTAAATTTAAAATAATAAACCCTATAGTTCTTACACGAATGCTCTCCAAAATTACACTAAATTCAATGATAGGTCAATAATTTTAATATATTAGAATTTCTTTTAAGTATATATATCTTACTAAAATAATTTACGGTATTTCGGTATATACCAAAATACCGCAGTTTTAAAATTTTGCATACCTTTACCGTACAAAAAATTCAATATGGTATCATACCTTACCAAAAATTTCGGTAAGTTTAATATTTTTCGATATGGTAAGTGCGGTATACCGAAATTTTGATATTTTTCCCCAGCCCTAGATTAAACTCCCATTATGTTGGGTTTATCGGGCCCCTAGAATAGCCAGGTCCACTCTTGGGTTTTATCGGACCCCTAGAATAGTCAGGCCCACTCAATCTAATAATATGATATTGTCTGCGTTGGGTTGTCCACTGGTCCGCATGATTTTACTACATTGGGCTCACGCCCAAAAGGTTTCATTCTAGGGAGAGTTCATCCCCAATTCGGGTCCCTAGAATAGTCAGGCCCACTCAATCCAATACCATGATATTGCCAACTTTAGGCTGCCCACTGGCCCGCACGGTTTTACTACATTGGGCTCACGCCCAAAAGGCCTCATGCTAGGGAGAGTCCATCCCTCATTTATAAACCCATCGCCATCTCCAATTCTAACTGATGTGGGACTTTGGTTAACACTCAACCAACATTTTCTCCTCAAACAAAGTCCCGCAGGTAGACCATCCAGTTTGAGGTCCGAACATCCCACCAACTCGGGCCGGTTAAGTTTGGGGCCTAACTCTAATACGAGGCCATTATTGGGTTTATCGGGTGATGCGCGTTTTCTTTGCACGCAAAATTAATCCCCAAGTATTAAGGATATCAATTGCAGCTTAAGCAAGCGACCAAGTGAATATCGAACCCAAAGGACGGCGTATTATCAATTTAATTATTATCTAAATTAATTAAGACAAATTGGCAATTAAGTTTGAGGTTTCGGATGATTAAATTAATAAACAAGTAATTAAAATAACAAATAAAATAAATATCACTCGAAGGATACGAAAGTGGATCAAGTAGGAGAATAGGTAGCTCTAGGATAATCCAGTTTTACTTATTAACTTCCCTTCCATGTGTCAATGTCCGACTCTGCCTTGTGGAATATGGACGCATCACTAAACCATGCATATCTACTCTATAGACACAAGTAAACATGCGTGTAACACGTGTGAATAACCTCGGAGCAAGAGATATAATTTCACCCCCCTTTTTAGGTACTATCAGTATCAATTATTTCCCCCTAGGATTGGTACTCTAACCCGATATGATCTCCCTTTATAGGTACTATGAAATTATCCTCTTTATCCTACTTATTAACCCGAATTCAATTCAATTAATAAGTATTCATATATGATAGTTTTAATGAAGTTTCGGAGTCCCCTCACTTAGAATCATAACATGGAATCCTGCTCAACAGTGAACGCACTCAACCAATAACCATGTTATGTATTCAGACTCTACACAATGATTATCGATGCACAAAACAACTATGAGTATGGATTAATAAAGCATAATCATATATAAACTATATCCACAAGTAGTGTTGTACGGAGTATACACATGAAAGTTTAATTAACTAGATAAAACCTTCACAACCCTAATTCTACCAAAAAGGCTCTAGCCCATGGTGCTATAGGAAACACACATGGGTGTTGGATAGATCTTACCCGGATGTCCGAAAAATACAAGATAAATTAGAAAACGAATAAACCCTTGATGTGGCATGATCGCGTCCTTCTCGCTCTTGAATCCTCCTCTTGGTTCTCCTCTTGATTCCACAAACGAATCTTCAAAGTGATGGATGGATGGAGGAAAGAATAATGGTTGGGGGGTGATCCCCCCTTGTGGGGTGTTGTATGTTGTGGCCTCTCTTCTCCTCTCTTGTATTGTGTTGTGTTCCTCCTTGATTGGACGTCTTTCTTGACTGCATGAGCCTCCTTTTATACTTGTAATCACGTCTCTAGGGCATGGAATGGGCTTTTCAATTGATCCCACGCATTTTGGCCTTGAAAATACGGATTTGGTAAGTTCCTGAAGCGTGGTTCGACCTCCCAAACAGGTCGAACCAACCCCTACAGGTCGAACCAAACATGTCGTAGTCGAACCAGCTATTTTTCCGTTGGGTTCGACCTCGGTTCGACCTGAAGCAGGTCGAATTGATTTGTGCAGGCTCACCATTTCGCGTATAACTTTCACATCCGACTTTCAAATTAAGTGATTTTTGTGCTCACGCAATCCTCTCTTCCTGGGCTTTCTATCAATATAAAGAACTTATAAAAACTCTAAGAATTGAATATGTAACAGGCCATGAAAAGTAGCACTGCAATTCTATTGGCACAGCTCGCGCGGCGTCACCACTTTGCTCATAACTTCCTCGTTCGGACTTAAATGATGGTGTTCTTTATGCCAAAACGACTCTCTCTTCAGTGGATTTCCAACCATATATCACACCAATAGTTTCGAGCTTCACAACAATATAAAATAATTACACAAGTTGGACGTGCGTTTATCAACATTCTTGCACAAATTGCACCTTTTCTCAAACTTTGCTCTTTTCATCATTTTTCCACATAAAACACAACAAAATACCTCAAGTGCACATAATTCTCACATATATCGAATATAAGACATTTGTGCTCATATAAGACTACAATATCAATCAAAAAGGTGTTAAATTGGATATTAAAACACGCTTATTTTCACTCTCATCAAACCCCCAAACTTACCAGTTGCTCGTCCCGAGGCAACAAAATAAAGATAAAGAGAAATAGTAAGAAAATTAGCGGGGAAACAAGGACTATGACCAATACCCATTCAAAATACAATTGTCCTCAACTTAGGTCATGCAACTCTCATTATATGTAATAATCAATTCATAGCATACAAGTTAAGACAATCACCACCAATTCAAATGCTCCATTGACATGTTCTCACGGGAAGTATATATATAATCTCTCACTCAAGTGTAAAAGATGTACACTTATGGGTTAAGGTGTTTACGCTCAAATTTAATTCAAGTGCATGCGTAACCATAAGCTTGCCAAACATCTCAAACTTTCTACCACTAAAATTATGATTCGACAATGGGATCAAAAAGGACTTTTCTTTTGGATGTAATGTTGGCTCTTTGATAAGGGTAGGAAACATATGGATAAAGTGACTCAATTAGTAGAGAATTAAAACCGGAGATCTTTTGTACTACAGATTCTTACACTTCAAGGCTATCCAGCTTCATGCTTTTCTAATTTTCTTTTCTCTCATTTCCTTCAAGCTCAACATACTTTTTCTTGTCTCAAGCACATCTTTTTTCTATCGAGGTACCAGTTTCGGGCACTACCTCACGCATCCTCCATAGGGTACTAGATTTAAGCACTACCCTAGGGTTTTTTATTCCATGGAGTACTAGATTTAAGCACTACTCCATGCTTCTCCTTAGATGCATTATCATAATCCATCACTATTAATTTCAACACCAATTTCATTCCTTCCCAAATTGTTATCAAGCACCATTAACACACTTTGATAGCATTTAATTCTCCACTAAATATAGGAATTTAAGGCTCAAATAGGATATCAAAGTGGCTATCTTCGTAGATTGCTAAAGAAATAAGGCTTTTAGGCTCAACGGGGCTAACTACGGATATATAATTATTTGGTAGGGAATTATTTGGCTAAGTGACTCATAAATTCAAGGATGGCCTTAGATCATCTCCCATCATCTAACACACATGTAGTTTCAAGTAAGACAAGAGGCAAGTTCTAGAATACACACACAAGAACGATACTCACCAGAAAAGAAATATCATGTGATTATGTACATGATCAACGAGGCTCAAAATCTCACATGGGTTTTTAACAAGTAACAGAGCACTTTTCATGGTAGGTAATATCCCACAAGTACACATAGAACTTCATATCACAATATAACTCAAGTACACTTCCTTCATCAATTTCAAGAGCATATGAATTTCAAAGATAATTTTAACAATATAAGCTCACATGGATCACCACCATAAACTCAATCCTTCCACTCCATGAATTAAAAGCACATATAAAAATTAGAAAAAGGAAACGAGGGCACCTGATTTTTCTTCAACGTACGCACGAGCTCCTCGAATCAAAGCCTCAATGTAGAACTCGTCTTGCCACTCTTTTACCTTTTTCTATCATCAAAGCTCAAACAAACTCATCATCACAGGATTCATCAATAATAAAATAGGAGAACTATTCGAAAGACTCAATTGACTATGTAATCGACTCCAGACACTAGAAACACCACTGAACACTAGGCAAATTGCAAAGAATCGACACATCAAAACCAATTAAAGTTTCAATATACCGCAAAAAATCAACTCCCCTAGCAAACATTACAAAGAAAAGATTATATTCTTGGTGCTTCAATGAGGTAAGTACATCACACCCCCCAAACTTAGTAAAAACGTAAGTTGAAACTAAGTTTGCAAAGATGTAATTGCCGAATAATAAGCACCTTAAATATAAAAATTTCTTACTCACACGAAAGAAATAAAACAATAAAACGGAAGGGCAAGCCCCCAACAGGCGCTCATATTTAATGTCGTAGAGTCACGACGGTAGAGGACGGTCTTCTCGCATCCTCACCTTCAAATACTTTCTTTCCCTCTTCTTGTCTACACTCAACACCTCACATTTCTTGGTCACAAAAATATGATCATTGAAATTTCCTTCCTCCCATGGCTGTCTAGACTCCTCCTTGTCAACCTTCCACTTAAATTCAGAATCACCTGTCTTAGAAAAATAAAGATTAAACAAGTTAGAAACCATATCAATGCTCTTGCACGATTGAGTCTCCATGGGCATCTTCATTGCATGATCAAGAGAGAAAACCATATCTTCATTATCCATTCGCAGTCTAAGCTTTCCTTCCTTAACATCCATCTTTTTCTCAGCTATTATCCTGTACTTTGCTCATTCTGAACCACTGGAGTAGCATCAACATCATCGAGAGTGTTCGGAGTAGCAACAGGCAATTTCTGGTGGGGTTCGACCAGGGTTCGACCTGTGGAACAGGTCGAACCAGGCACGTACTGGTCGAACCTACCTTCTGGACAACGGCTCTCTTTTTGAATTTGAGGTTCGACCTGAGTTCGACCTGTTTGAGAGGTCGAACCAGGTACGTAATGGTCGAACCTACCTTCTGTATAGTTTATATCCTCCTGTTCGACCTGGGTTCGACCTGCTGGGTAGGTCGAACAACGGGCACCTAGGTCGAACCGACCTACTGTACAGTTTCTATCCTTCGGTTCGACCAAGGTTCGACCTATTGGATAGGTCGAACCATGTCCGTCGTGGTCGAACCGTTGCTGCGACAAAACAGAGTACTCCGAATGAAGAGGTTCGACCATGGTTCTGTTGGATTGTATACTAAAAGTCTAGCTTTAGTATGAACAATGTCATAACAATATTTGAAATGAGAATCATTGATCAAATGATTGCATCTTATAATTTATTTTATATGCATGATGCAATAGTCCAATTACTTTATACTGTAGATAATATGTTGTGCGACAACACGCGGAAGATCATATTATCGGTTTCCTTATAAAGTATAAACTGATGCTCACAACTGAGATAGACGGGGACTCTCTATCGGTATGGTTGTAGTGTGGTTTGGTATTAGCTTGTCTTGGCTATAGAATCACATTAGTGCACTTGTGTATTGAGCAGGACCGCCTGAGGTCGTTCTTCTTATACTGACTATATAGTAGAACTTGATCTCTGTTATTATGGAAGTTCGTGCTCTTAATCCCTATACAATAACCTCGACACGTAGGGCAGTATGTATTTCTTTGATTCATCAATGGGTGAGATTTATAAGTATTAAATCAACAAACTCGGTGAGTTGGGAAGTAGTGCTGTATCTATGGTGTGCTGTTGATTGTAGAAGGAATCCATGTCCGTCATAGGTTGATGATGTCCCCTTGAGGAGCTCATAAGGTTTATCATGTAAATCTTGCAAGTGGATTAATTTCCGGCATGATAATAAGGTTGAGTGGTACTACTCTCGGATGAGATATTAATTAATTTGAGTTGTCAGTAACTTAATCAATTAATGGACATTGAATATCTTAAACATGGGGAGACTATCGGGCTTATAATAAGAAGGAGCCCAGAACATAATTTGGGATTGGATGGGTAGTGCAATAATAATATTTTAGTGGACTATATTATTATTATTGGATTTAATTAAAAGCTTTGGGCTAAGCTTGGTTAATTAAATTCAATTGAGGCCCAGCCCAATTTCTCCTCCTGGTCCCTGCAGTAGCCCTTATAAATAAGTTATCTCAGTTCCTGTTAACCCTAAGTCAGTGCCTCATTTGACAGTTAGAAAGAACAGGAGCAGATTGAGAGAATCCTGCGGATTGTTGCCCACACAACAGCAGGATTCGACTTGGGTCATACAGCAGAATATCGAGAGGTGGTTCTCTGCAACGATCAACCTCTACACCAACCCAGAAGTACGGTAAACGTTTATTATTGCTTCCGCTGTTATCGTTTGCCTTGTTTCCTAACGATCACGTTTGAACCACACGATCCAATTGCCAACAATTGGTATCAGTTGGTTTCGTGGTGAAATGTGAGATATTAGGTAGGGTTTGTGCTTTTCTTGTGTTTAATTGTCGATTACAAAGCCTGTTTATTTGGAATTGTATATGTGTGGATTATCATAATTCCTTTGTGCTTTGTCGATGTTTTTGGCGTGAAATTATCATGTTTATACACGCTATACCACACGGCCTTGTTGATGGCGTCGGCCTGGAAATGTATTACATGTGATTGCCCAAAAGAATCCAAAAAGAAAGCCTATGAGCGATAATCACATGTCGCTGGATAGAACGAAGAACGTACGAACAAGTACGAATGGATCGTGGGAGAAAGAAAGAAGGATGCGCTGGTTCAAGGCATCACTTCTCCAGGCAGCAGCCGGCGGAGGGATGGCGGGTTCCGACGAAGAGTAGAGGCTATTCAGGAGGGTGCAACAGCACTGAGAGTGGTTCTCGGTTGCCATGGCTATTGCTGCCGCCATCGAGCGACCACCGTGGCTGTGAACGACAAACAGTGACACGGCGTGATGCCTCCAGGTGATCTGGATGGCGACGAAGCATGGCGAATCAGTAGCAGACGGCCGCGCGCATTCAGCCTCCAACGATTTTGATGGCGACTGGATACGACTGCATCGCTTGCAGTCAGCGTTTTGACATCGATGGCGACTCAGCGGTGAGTTCCGAGCGAGTCCTCCATGGGTTCCGAAGAGTCGTCGGCAGGTTCCAGATTGTTGATCGCTGCTGGAAGGTCTGAACTTGGAGCGGCTCTCAGTTCATGTAAAAATCGGGCGTGTCGTCGGGCTTCAGCAGCAACAGGTTGTTGCCGGCGACGCGTGTTAGACTGGCGGCTCATTTACGGAAGGCAGCAGCGCAACTCCGGCCACCGAAAGGCAGAGGCAGTTTCTTTGAAGGCACGGTAGGCAGTTGGACGCGGATGGTTGGCTGACGGCATGGCCGCCGGCTGCAGCGCGCTGGTGGCTGTCGGTGTTTTCTCCGTGTGAGATGACTGCGCCAGGCAAGAAATAGGGCAGCAGGGGATATTGGCTTGGGCTATTTTGCTGTTGGGCCTTTTAATCTATTGGGCCTTTAATATTTTAAGGACTGTTGGCCCAGATTATTCTTGTGGGGCTGCCTAATGGGCTCAATTTTAATTTGGTTATGGGCTGTTGGGCCCATATTTAATTAAAATGCTAATGGGCTGTGGATTCAAGGTTGCTCATTTATTTAATTTGGTCTTGGGTTGTTGGGCCCAATTTTAATTAAATGGTTATGGCCTGCTGGGCCAATCCTGGTTTTAATTAATTGTGGGATAAATGTTGGGCCTGATTTTAAAATGGGCTGGATTTTTCATGCAAAACATAGGCAGGATAAATGAGCTTAATTATTTTATTAATGGGCTGCTCATTTTATGCTATTGATGCTTGGGTCAGCGGGGCCCATTTAATTGATCCAACATTTTATGCAATTAATTATGATATATAATTGATTTAATTGTTTTTCTTGACAATTAATTGTTATATATGTGGTATGTTTTATGTGATTTATTTACTTAAATTGCTGTTAGTAAAACCATGCTGAGATGTATATTTTATTTCAAAATATTATATGCATGTTAAAAATCCTCGGTATTAAATAACTAAGTGGGAGAGGGGATTGGTAATAAATTCCCGCGGCCTCCATTATTAGTTTGTTAGCAATGTGAATAGACTTGCGCGTCGGCATTAGAGCCTTCCTCCCCATCGGATGAGTTTATTCATGGATTGCTGGAACAGACTTCATTAAATAATTACGTTTGTAATGTGATGCATATGAACTTGCGCGTTGGCTATAGTGCCTTCCTCCCTATCGGATGAGTTTATATGCGGTTCACTGGTACAAACTTGTAATTGATGACTGTAGGAAGTTATCCGAGCGCGTGTGTACTTCTCCATCTGTAAGGCACACAAGCTTGGGCCGCGGACTTGGGGTCAAATAATGGTGTACACTTAGATGTAAATAATAAGTATCCTCCCCATCGGAGTCACTGCTTTTATTTGCATGGCTAAAGAGGAACCGACTATTAATTATTTTGTCATAAAGTTAGGTTGACAAATGAAATTAATGGGTAAAACCTTCTCTTGTAAATGTTCGGGTTTGTAAACGTCCACACTATCGTGGCTTGCAGACTCACGGTGCTTGAGATGTCGGTGAATTTTATTTTATATTGTTTTGAGGGAATCAATATAAAAGAATAAAATTCAAAGTTTTGATCGGTAAATTTATTTGTGATTCTCTGAATTTCGAATGGTTTCATCTCACTAATTGTTAACTAAAAGACATTATATTTACTTGTCCAAATTAAATGATTAGAAAAGAATCTTGGTTTTGAAAATTACTGCTTAAGAAAATACATGTGTATTCTCACAAAGGACGTCTCATGATGCCTATTAAAGTCTCTAGTGAAGAGATGAGAGGTTCATAGAAATATGATGGTCTCATGTAACTCTTCGGATACTTGAGTAAATTAAAAGGCAGAAGATCATGGTTCAATTGATGAGTGAATTGGAAAAGCTTGGAATAGAAATTGAAAGGGAAACCTAAATCAATTTATTCTTCACAATTTGCCTGGATGTTTTGAGCAAGTTCTACCTGAAATACGAGAGATTGTATATGGTGGGAAACTTCTAACAAAACATGTGGCAAAAGAAAGCCAATTTTCACCATGATATGAACAAGGTTATTATCTTATTTACTAATGATTAAACATGATTAGTGATGGCATCTACTGACACGAAGTGTGTAGATACTGGAATCACTAAATGTTTATCACTGAGTAAGGATAAGATAGTTAATAATATGGGTAAAACTACAAAGGTAGTGACTATTGCAGTGGGAGTTGTTTATTTATCTCATGATAAGAATAAACGATTGATTATGAGAAATTATCTTTACGTACGTTTCATAGAAAGAATTTAATTTCGGTTTCTATGCATTAACGGATGGATACTTCATTTCATTTAAATGACATGGTCATAGTGATGAGGAATGAGGCTATAATCCGATAAAGTACATTGGTGGATAAAAAGTATACTCTTGAATCGTGTACATTCCACAGATGCAATAAATGATAATTAAATAATGCATCTTCTAATATGAGTAAGAGAAAGGAACCTTCTGAAATGAACTAAACATACATTTGGCGTCTATGACTAATTCATTTTACTTAAGTAGGATTCAAAAGCTGATAGCCGATAGACCGTAAGGTTTATCTGAAGTGGAAACTATCAGACTTGCGAGTCTTGCTTGGAAGTAAAAATGATTAGCTGCCTTTTCAAGGCTGTGGGGAGTAGAGCCAAAGATATATATGTTGGAATTAGTTCATTCTGATTCAAGCGAACCTAATATTATCCAGGCGAGAGGTGGTTATGAATATTTGAAGATTATTCTGGAAACCAATATATTTATATGATGCGCTGCATGTCTAAGTTCTTTGATTAATTCAAGAATTGTAGGGCTGGTACAGTGAAGCGTCATGGAAAATATATTAAGTCATTATGATTCAATCATGATGGCGAATACCTCTTGGGATAGTTAGGAGCTATTGATCAGGAGTTGAGATTAAATCTCAAGTTGTCTACACCGGGCATGCCCCAACTGAATGGTGTGGAGTATAGAAGGTATAAGGCTCTTATGGTTGTGATTAGATAGATGATGAATTATTTGGAATAATTAAATTCATTTTATGGATATGCCCTAGATACAGTAATTCGTGAAACGTTTGTCTGTATATGGGATATCCTATAAAAATGAAGAGTGATTTATTTAGTCCAAAAGATCGAAGGGTAATTGTTAACACAATGACCAGATTTTTGGAAAAGGACTATGTAATAAATCACAAGCCCATGTATAAGTTGTTCTAAAGGAAGTGAGAGGAAAACACTAAGTATAAGTACCAAGTGTACAAGAGGATATACCACAAGGTAAACTGCAACGCGTGTCATGTCTGATACACAATTACATGTAGTGCCTTGTCGTAGTGGGAGGGTTGTGTGACAACTCATAAATATATGTTTGGGAGAGTCGTGAGACTTGATCCCTAGTGAACATTGTATTATCCTACGGATACGACATAGCACTACAAGATTAAAATACGGAATCTTAGTAAGTTGCAATGTATGTTGAAATAGAATCTACGGATTCTATATTAAGTCTGGGAACTTGTATGACCACTAAATGATGTAAAAGCCATTGCAAGTGGTCAAGGGAAATAAAAGAGGATCATACGAAAAGGTGAAAATCTTGGAAGCAAAGCTTGTTGCGAAAAGATGTACTCAGAAAGAAATGGTTCGATTATGAGCAAACATGTTCGCTGGTAGCTATGCTTATGTTGATCCGGATTCTTTTATTTATTGCTGCTCATATTAAATTATGAGGGACAACAAATAGATGTCAAGACAGCTTTCCTGATTGGAAGTCTTGAGGAAAACATCTATGTGAAGCAACCAGAGTAATTCATTGCAAAGTACTAATAGCATTTTGATTGTAAGCTTAAAAATGTCCAGCGATGGACTAAAGCAAGTTTTAAGATCGTGAAGCATCTGTTTTGATTAGATAATCCAGTGGCATGGATTTAAATCAATGAGCGGATGAGTCTTGTGTGTTGTAAAGAGTGACGGAAACGTGGTGGTGTTTCTTGTACTATACGTAGATAGTATCTTGCTCATTGGAGACAATGAAAGAGTATTATCGGGCGTATGGGTACGGTTAATAAAGCGGTAGTGATGAAGGACTTAAGAAAGGCAAAATACATCCTTTTGATCACGGTAATACGGATCACAAGAAAGGATGTTATGCTTATCTCAAGTTTCATAAAATGATACAATCCATACTCGTTTAGCATGTGAATTTATCTTATTGGATGTGTCTTGAGACATAAATGAAGATAAAGGAGATGAAAGCGGTTCCTTATGCTTCGGCAAATAAGGAAGCTTAATCTAAAGAATGCTATGAACGAGATTGGATATTTGTTTTGCTGAATGCAAGAACAGTGGGTATCAACGTAACCCGGAACAAGAATGATGAACTGTGGTAAGATATATATGAAGTGCCTGAGAAGGACTGGTTATCATATATACACTTACTGGACAAATTCACTGCTTCTTGTGGATTACGTAGATTCGAATTTTTAGTCAGATTGGACGGCAGTAAATTCTCCTCAAAGGTTATGTGTTTAATTTAAGGAAGTAGAGTCATAATGTGGAGGAGTGTTATATAGAAATATATTTCAGACTCCGGACTCCATCATGGAAAGATGATAAATTGGAGCCTATGAGGCAACCAAAGTATCTATATGACTCTAGAGACTTCATGATGGACTTTGAAGTGTTTCTAAGTTTGCCCAAGGTAATCACAATTTACATTGATGATATTGGTGCAGTTGCAAAATTGAAGAAATCACAAGTTCATAAGGCAATTAAACACATGGAGCGCGAGTACCACCTGTTACGAGAAATCGTATGATGAGGGGAAGGTTGTTGTCGCCTAGATTGCATCGGATGATGACCTAGTAAACCATTTACAAGGACCTTAAGGCGAGAGCTTTTAATGATCGTGTAAGTGGGAGTAGGAATCAGATGTATGGCAGAAGACATGACAGCATAGTCTTTTAGTATAAGTGGGAGATTGTTGGATTGTATACTAAAAGTCTAGCTTTAGTATGAACAATGTCATAACAATATTTGAAATGAGAATCATTGATCAAATGATTGCATCTTATAATTTATTTTATATGCATGATGCAATAGTCCAATTACTTTATACTGTAGATAATATGTTGTGCGACAACACACGGAAGATCATATTATCGGTTTCCTTATAAAGTATAAACAGATGCTCACAACTGAGATAGACGGGGACTCTCTATCGGTATGGTTGTAGTGTGGTTTGGTATTAGCTTGTCTTGGCTATATAATCACATTAGTGCACTTGTGTGTATTGAGCAGGACCGCCTGAGGTCGTTCTTCTTATACTGACTATATAGTAGAACTTGATCTCTGTTATTATGGAAGTTCGTGCTCTTAATCCCTATACAATAACCTCGACACGTAGGGCAGTATGTATTTCTTTGATTCATCAATGGGTGAGATTTATAAGTATTAAATCAACAAACTCGGTGAGTTGGGAAGTAGTGCTGTATCTATGGTGTGCTGTTGATTGTAGAAGGAATCCATGTCCGTCATAGGTTGATGATGTCCCCTTGAGGAGCTCATAAGGTTTATCATGTAAATCTTGCAAGTGGATTAATTTCCGGCATGATAATAAGGTTGAGTGGTACTACTCTCGGATGAGATATTAATTAATTTGAGTTGTCAGTAACTTAATCAATTAATGGACATTGAATATCTTAAACATGGGGAGACTATCGGGCTTATAATAAGAAGGAGCCCAGAACATAATTTGGGATTGGATGGGTAGTGCAATAATAATATTTTAGTGGACTATATTATTATTATTGGATTTAATTAAAAGCTTTGGGCTAAGCTTGGTTAATTAAATTCAATTGAGGCCCAGCCCAATTTCTCCTCCTGGTCCCTGCAGTAGCCCTTATAAATAAGTTATCTCAGTTCCTGTTAACCCTAAGTCAGTGCCTCATTTGACAGTTAGAAAGAACAGGAGCAGATTGAGAGAATCCTGCGGATTGTTGCCCACACAACAGCAGGATTCGACTTGGGTCATACAGCAGAATATCGAGAGGTGGTTCTCTGCAACGATCAACCTCTACACCAACCCAGAAGTACGGTAAACGTTTATTATTGCTTCCGCTGTTATCGTTTGCCTTGTTTCCTAACAATCACGTTTGAACCACACGATCCAATTGCCAACAGGTTCGACCTGTATGCCAGGTCGAACCCTCTGGGTGTTGGTCGAACCGAAGATTTTCAAAAACAGAGTGCACTGCATAATGAGGTTCGACCATAGTTCGACCTGAATGCCAGGTCGAACCTTCTGGGTGTTGGTCGAACCGAGGATTAGTCATGTCCAAATTTGATTCCGGCCTCATCCGTCCTTCGTACTGTGTTCCAGACCTTAACGTGATGGATTTATCTTCCAATTTTTATGTCAATTGATTCACGTTCGCGGTCATCTACCCCATAATCAAAGTAAGCTCCTACATCTGCTTAGATAAATCTGCATGATCAACATTCATTCTAGCTTCGATGTGATCAACCCTTGCATCGTTCTCAGCCATGCATCGA
The DNA here is from genome assembly GCA_023678885.1 of Pogostemon cablin. Classification (NCBI taxonomy): domain Eukaryota; kingdom Viridiplantae; phylum Streptophyta; class Magnoliopsida; order Lamiales; family Lamiaceae; genus Pogostemon; species Pogostemon cablin. The sequence goes on from CM042975.1 coordinate 29,844,060, forward strand.
TTGAAGGTATCTTCATCACTCTTCACTTCGTGCTGCTTCATACTAGGCCCCCTTAGTGTCAACTCTGTAATCTGCCTCTGCTGGAACTCTAGTAGCTTGTTGATGTTAGCTAAACTAGAGATGATCTCATCATCCCTATTCGGCTTCACCACTTGATGTTCAACCTGCGCTACCTCGCCAAGTACATATGATCCTCTATCTCTCTCTACTGGTCAGTCACGTAAATTCATAGAGATGTCTTCAAATAACTTTTCTGCTTCAAGTGTTGTCATTGATAACAGCGCTCCTCCTGATGATGCATCAATAAAAACACGCGACTCACAATCCAATCCATAGTAGAAGATGCATATGTATTCAGCCTTCGGCATTCTATGCTGTGGACACCTCCTGAGCATGTCTTTAAACCTGTCCCACGCCTCATAAAATTTCTCACCCTGATTCATAACAAATCGAGTGATCTCTTGCTTTATTCTTAAGATCCTTGAGGGTGGCATGTATCTCTCCAAGAACTTCTGTTGTAGTTGGTCCCATGTATTGCAATCGGCTGGATCAAGGGTCTCATATCAAGCTTCCGCCTTATTAATTAAAGAGAACTTGAATAAGGCGATCCGCCTAGCATTATCATTCGCTCCACTGCCCTTTTGAGTGTTTGCATAACCAAGAAATCTTCGGAGATGCTGATATAGATTTTCAAAACAACCTCCAGAAAAGGGATTCTTCTCTACCATGTTAATAAGAGCGGGATTTATCTCAAAATCATCATCTTCCCCCTTGCTCCTATCAACCCCATGTTGACATTCCCAAAGTTCGTGAAAATTTCACGAATGGAAACATTATCCGAATTCCGCCTTGCTCCGGCCATGTTTAGCTCAATGTGTTATTTGCTCCTTTCCTTCCTCTCCTTTTTCAAGCGCACAAGTAACTCAAAAAAATTCAAGATTAGATAGAAATAAATAATCACAAATAAAAGAAAAAAAATCTTAATCAAACTAGAAATAATAAAATCAATAAAAACAGCCGTCCCCGGCAACGACGCCAAGAACTTGATAGGCGTTTTCTCAATACACAATTTATCCCCAAGTATGAAGGATATCAATTGTAGTTTCGAAGGTGACCAAATTAAATATCAAATCCACGGGACGGTTAAATATCAATTTAATTACGTTCTAGTAGATTATGACTATTTTGAATTAAACAGTTGGTTTAAGTAAAAATTTGAATAGCTAATAAATAACAAAAACAAGTAAATAATAGTGGTGATCAGTTAAGATAATAGGTAGTTCGTCAGGCCATCTAGTTTCCTTTGTTAATTCGTACTTTCGTGTGTCGATGTCCGACTCTGCCTTGTGGAATATGGACGCATCATTAAACCATGCATATCTACTCTACAGACACAAGTAAACATGCGTGTAACACGTGTGAATAACCTCGGAGCAAGAGATATAATTTCACCCCCCTTTCTAGGTACTATCAGTATCAATTATTTCCCCCTAGGATTGGTACTCTAACCCGATATGATCTCCCTTTATAGGTACTATGAAATTATCCTCTTTATCCTACTTATTAACCCGAATTCAATTCAATTAATAAGTATTCATATATGATAGTTCTAATGAAGTTTCGGAGTCCCCTCACTTAGAATCATAACATGGAATCCTGCTCAACAGTGAACGCACTCAACCAATAACCATGTTATGTATTCAGACTCTACACAACGATTATCGATGCACAAAATAACTATGAGTATGGATTAATAAAGCATAATCATATATAAACTATATCCACAAGTAGTGTTGTACGGAGTATACACATGGAAGTTCAATTAACTAGATAAAACCTTCACAACTCTAATTCTACCAAAAAGGCTCTAGCCCATGGTGTTGTAGGAAACACACATGGGTGTTGGATAGATCTTACCCGGATGTCCAGAAAATACAAGATAAATTAGAAAACGAATAAAACCTTGATGTGGCGTGATCGCGTCCTTCTCGCTCTTGAATCCTCCTCTTGGTTCTCCTCTTGATTCCACAAATGAATCTTCAAAGTGATGGATGGATGGAGGAAAGAATGATGGTTGGGGGGTAATCCCCCCTTGTGGGGTGTTGTATGTTGTGGCCTCTCTTCTCCTCTCTTGTATTGTGTTGTGTTCCTCCTTGATTGGACGTCTTTCTTGACTGCATGAGCCTCCTTTTATACTTGTAATCACGTCTCTAGGGCATGGAATGGGCTTTTCAATTGATCCCACGCGTTTTGGCCTCGAAAATACGGATTTGGTAAGTTCCTGAAGCGTGGTTCGACCTCCCAAACAGGTCGAACCAACCCCTATAGGTCGAACCAAACATGTCGTGGTCGAACCAGCTATTTTTCCGTTGGGTTCGACCTCGGTTCGACCTGAAGCAGGTCGAATCGATTTGTGCAGGCTCACCGTTTCGCGTATAACTTTCACATCCGACTTCCAAATTAAGTGATTTTTATGCTCACGCGATCCTCTCTTCCTGGGCTTTCTATCAATATAAAGAACTTATAAAAAATCTAAGAATTGAATATGTAACAGGCCATGGAATGTAGCACTACACAGCTCGCGCGGCGTCACCACTTTGCTCATAACTTCCTCGTTCGGACTTCAATGATGGTGTTCTTTATGCCAAAACGAACCTCTCTTCAGTGTCTTTCCAACCATATATCACACCAATATTTTCTAGCTTCACAACAATACAGAATAATTACACAAGTTGGACGTGCGTTTATCAACATTCTTGCACAAATTGCACCTTTTCTCATACTTGGCTCTTTTCATCATTTTTCCACCTAAAACACAACAAAACACCTCAAGTGCACATAATTCTCACATATATCGAATATAAGACATTTGTGCTCATATAAGACTACAATATCAATCAAAAAGGTGTTAAATTGGATATTAAAACACGCTTATTTTCACTCTCATCATCGGGACCCTAGAATAGTCAGGCCCACTGTTGGATTTTATCGGACCCCTAGAATAGTCAGGCTCACTTAATTCAATAGCATGATATTTTCCGTTTTAGGACGCCCACTGGCCCGCACGGTTTTGCTACATTGGGCTCACGCCCAAAAAACCTCATGCTAGGGAGAGTCCATCCCTCATTTATAAACTCATCGTCATCCCCACTTCTAATCGATGTGGGACTTTGGTTGACACCCAACCAACATATTATTCATACCCCATATTTCTAAACTTACCCATATATATTAAACCCTAACCTAATTTGTAAAACTCTACATAACCCTAATTTAAGAATCATAATTAGTAAAACTTTACATAGTAATTCAAATTATAAATTTAATTTCTTACATTTAAAAATTTATTCACTACAATAAGATTTTGATTAAAAAAGGCATTTTTAATTTCAAGCGTAATAGAATCCATCATCAATAAAAAATATTTGCAAATACGAAAAACAGACATTGGATGGAGTGAGAGTGCACAGAGGGACAAAGAAAAAATGAGTAGAAGCATGTTTATAGTAAAATCCATAATCAAAGAAGTGGTCTTTCTCAAAAATCAAGAAAAGCATTTGCAATCCCATAAACTCTTGTACATTTTCTTTGCAATCCCATAAACTCTTGTACATTTTCTCCTTGAACGATGAAGAACCCGATGAATACATGTGATTTCAGTATCATCATAATTTTTAATGTTTTTATTAAGATGTTTTGATTGGGGGTATGTTCAGTAATTAAGAATGAGATTTATAGTTTATATATATATATATATATATATATATATATATATATATATATATATATATATTTTGTAAATAGCGTATGTTTAGTGATTTTGGGGTGAATAACTGTACCCTTTAATATATTAATTAAAGAGTTGATTACTATACCAAAAATTATACTAACAACATGTCAATATTTAAAAATGAGTCAAGCATAATTAAACCCAACAAAATTCAAGTTGGTCATTTTTTTTACCGCTTTTTTTCCCGGCCCAAAAATTGGACCGAATTGAATGTGAAAACCCCGTTAAACCGATTCAATCGATTTGTATTTTTTTGTTTTTTTAATTCAATATTTAAAATTTTAATTTTTATATTTTTTCACTTTTATTTTATTTATTTTAGAATATTATATTTATTTTAGATTAAATTATGAATTATGGTACTGTGGATATATATTATAACTATGCATGAATTTCGAATTATGAACTATAAATATTTTTATTTAATTATATTTTTATTTAAATTTATTTTTTAATTTGTAAAATAATTTTGATGTTTATATATTTTTTTTATAAATTGTGATTCTATAAAATATACTCCCCTAGTCCCGCAAATATTGTTACATTTTACTAATCAAGGCGTCTTACAATTATTGTTACATTTTTTTTTGTAGATGAGGCACACCCAAAACATTAATATAATTACATATTATATATTAAAATACTATACTCTCTCAATCTCCGTGTAAACAATACTAAATGTAATAACATGAACATCTATGAGACGGAGGGGGTAATTAAAAATACGTAAAATCTAATTAATTTTTAATCGAACCACCTGTTGAATCTCAAAATCTCAATCGATTCGATCTCCGGACAATTATAAAAACACCGATTGAATATGTTGTACTCCTTCCGTCCGGTTGAATTAGGGTGTTTTGCTTTTTGCACGTAGATTAATGAGTATTATTATTATTTAATATGTAGTGTGTAGTTGTATTAATGAGGATGTGAGTCTCATATATTAATTGTATTAATGAATGTGACTGGGTCCTATGTGTATAAAATGGAAGCGGGACAGAGAGAGTATAAGATTATAATACGACTAAAAAAATAAAAAATTAGAAGTAAAAAAATTCCACTAAATCACTACAAAAAAACTGGCCGACAGTGACGGACTCTGCGACGGGAAAGCGCCCGTCACCCAAACATGCAACATTAAGTGTTTGTGACGGTCCCGTCACAATTAGTGACGGATTTTGTTACGAAAACATTAGTGACGGAATTTGCGACCTGGGTGGGCACTAAGCAAGAGTGCCTGTGTGCAAGTGTTGAGCCAATTTGGCTAGATGTGTTTTTTGTTAGTCTTTAATAATATTGTATGTATATATTCAATTAATTTGTATTAAAATAACATCAACCAATTTTCAAAATAAATATGGTGTTAATATTGATTAATGTAATATATATTAATATGACAAAAATTTATTAAAACATAAATTTTTTTTTTATTTATTTAAGACAAATATTAAAATTTTCGTAATTAAATTAAAAAATCCTTATAAATTTTAAATTCTCAATCTATAAATAATATCTAAATATATTATTTATTTATAGATGAAAAATAGATTAATTTTCATTAAAATAAATAACATTCTCCTAATTTCTCAATTTAATTTTCTTGTTAGAAAATACATAATCTTTGTATTTTTCTTAATTCAATCACAAACTTTATTTTTATTAATTAAATACACGGATTTTTTAAATTTAATCATCAACTTTTCTTTTTATATATATTTTTAATATACTAATTACGAATACACTGCTATAAATAAAATTTTAAAAGTATGAGGTGTCGCAACGTGGTTAAATTTTGTATATTTTTTATTTTTTGTTTTAATATTACATATATAATCTTTCTACTTTTATTTATTTATTATTATTATTATTCATGTATATGTATTTAAATCATATATATCTATAAATTAAAATCACCTTTAATCATATTTTTTTGATTGGTTAAGGAATAGATAATCAATAAAATATATCCAACTTATTAATTGATATTATTATTCATGTACATCTTCAAATTAAATACCACCTTTAATCATATTTTTTATTGAAAATAGATAATTAAGTCAATCAATAAAAATATATCCAACTAATAATTTATTTTTTATTTTTATTCTTTCTTGGTTACAAATAGATAATTAAATCAATTAATAAAAGCATATATATCTTAAAAAAAACTATATAAATAGAGCAAATATTAATTAATATACATAAATCACGCATGTTAATTCTTTATGACTATTCATGTTTATCTTCAAATTAAATATCACCTTTAATCATATTTTTATTAGGTAGAACACTACTTTTATTTATTTATTTATTTAGTTATTATTATTATTATTCATGTATATTTTTAAATTATGTATATCTATAAATTAAATACCACCTTTAATTATATTTTTTGATTAGTTATAATAATTCATCTGCGTATTACGTAGGAATCTGTACTCGTATGTATATAATCTTAAAAGTTTTATTATTTAATTACAAATTCATCTATTACAAAATATATGACTATATTATTTAATAAAAATCAAGGCACATAAATATTTAAATTATAACAATTCATACAACTCTGTTCTCATAATTATTTTGATTTTAAAATTAACATTACTATACAACAAAGTATATTCAATTATTCCAGGTAAATAAATTCACAATAAATATTAAAAGAATAATAATTTCTTTAAAAAAAACTCTGTTCTCATTATTATTTTGATTTTAAAATTAATATTACTATATACAACACAGTATATTCAATTATTTAAGTTTAAATAAATTCACAATAAATATTAAAAAAATAATATTTTCTTTAAAAAAAAGTAACATTGTTCTTATAATTATTTTGATTTTAAAATTAATATTATTATATACAACAATACAATATATTCAATTATTTAAGCTTAAATAAATTCACCATATATATTAAAAGAATAATAATTTAAAAAAAAACATATAAGTTTAACCTTTTGTTTTATATAATTAAATTAAATTAAATTAAATAGCATAATGTACATGTGTAACGAGCAAGTACAATTTTAATGATTTTTTTAAATTGTAAATTGTGACGGACCTTGTCCGTCACAAAATTCATCACAAACTTTGTGACGGACTTTGTGACCACATTTTTCTGTCACTAATAAAAAAAATTAAAAAAATATTTTTTTGTGACCGAAAAAAGCTCGTCACAAATTTTTTCATCACGGGAATGACGAAATTTTAAACGGTCAACTATTAGCCGTCACTATTTTCAAAATGTCTTCATAAAGTCCGTTACAATTGTGACGACAAATTTTCTGTCACAAAAATCCGTCCATCAAGCAACTTTTTGTAGTTAATAACACTTGTACGGTTGACATGAAAAGTGGGTAAGCGGAGTCAAATGAGGTCAGCCACGCCAATCATTTTTCTAAAGATTTTTATTTAAAGATAATTGAAGGCACACAATTTAAGATTAGCAAATTACATTAACTTAATTTAAGTAAACCTACTAGTACATGCATAATCTAGTTTTTAACTAATGAAAGTATTGAGGTCGATTTAAATATCCAAAAAAGTTTAGGGATGCAGTTATTGGTCGACTTTGCTTTTCCAACTTAGTGGGGTGATGGGTTGTTTCTTTTATGAAATGGGGTTGCAATATTTTAGTGATTTATTTTATTTTGGATGAGAAAATTCAATGATCTGAAAACCCGATCGTACCCGCCAATTCAATTGGTTGGACTGAGAACCGATCCGAAAAGTCTAAAAAACTGTTTATGGAGTTGGACCGGGGTGAACCGGTCAAACCGGGAAAACCGGTACAACCGATTTCAGTATTTTTTTTATTTTTTACTTTTTTAAATTTTTTAACTTTTATAATATTTCACTTTTATTTTTATTTAATTTAAAACATAATATTTATATTTTTGATTAAATTATGAATTATAATATTGAGTGGTATATTATAAGCTATGTATGAAGTATAAATTATGAACTATAAATATTTTTATTCAATTATATTTTGATTTTAAATTGTATTTTAAAATTTTAAAAATAATTTAGGTGATTATATATTTTTATAATTGGTAATTTTATAAAATATAATTGAAAATATGTAAAATTCAATTTTCCGGTTAAACCGCCCGATTGAACCTCGAACCGTTGCCTCTTCCGGTTCGTTCTCCGGTCCGATTTTCTAATCACTGAGAAAATTAATATAGATATATTAACTATACTATCCTTTGAATTGAATTTTCTACATAGAAATTTTAAACATCAATAACCCTTAATGTATATATTTGTTTTTTTTTTTAACATTCGATTTTATATAAAAATAAATATTTGCGTACTATATTATTAAATTATGAAATTAATTTACCCAACTCAATTCACGGATTTATTTATTTACTTATTTATTTTTAAATGTAAGAATCAGCTTTTAAAGAATAATAAACTAATCGAGATCCGCTATATGTTGGGTTGTAAAGGTTGTTGTAATTTCTTTTGTAATGGTATAAATTAATACTCCATGAGTATAATCCTATGATAATCTCTATTTTGGGGGAGTGTTTTACTAGTACAAATATTTTTTTATGATAAAAATTGAAAGAAAGGCGACAACAACTAATAAAGAGTGTGAAGGTCTTTTAATTAAACAAACGGTGGACTTGTAAGGTGAGGACTCGAAATTTATTAATAACATTGAAATAGAAAGTGTTAAGTTTATCGAGCTACTCCAAAACTTGAATCGCGATTAGACGTTTGATTATTTTAATGATTATTATAAGCATAAGTATTATTTAAGTTTATTTTTAGGATTATTTTGGGTGCACCCGATGTAATAGTACACATAAGGGTTTATAGGTTAAATGTTAGGGTGTAGGGGGTAGTTATCATATTTATTTTTAATTATTTTATTTAGTGGATAGGATCGAATAAAAATATGATTTAACGGTTTAGATTATTCAGGTGCACAGTACACCGGGTACACTGCAGTATGACACTTATTTTTACATAACAATATAATTATTATTAAATAAAAGGGTTAATTGCTAGAAAATCCTCACTTTTACTTAAATTGCAAATAAGTCTAAACTTTTGAAATTTAGCAAAAATGTATATCACCTTTAAAAAAGATTGCAAATTGAGCCACCGACCAGATTTTTACCAACTTTGACTGCCCCAATTCAACTTTGGAAAATAAAAGTAAAAAATAAAAAATCTATTCCTACTTGTATCTCCCATATTTCCCTTTCCTTCTGACAAACACAACTCCAAAGAAGGAGGGTCGTGAGGATGATCAAAATTCACTGCTAATCTAAATTCATAATCTCACTTACACTATTCACCAATACTTTCTCTGAATTTTCTACTCTGATCTAATCTTATATGTGACATTTCTTAATAGAGAATATTGTGGGAGGCGGCACCAGTGCGCAGACGGAGATGGGTGATTTTGACTTTCGGCAGATCTGGAGCGACATCGATGGCGTACGACGGTGGCAGCGCGATGGGCTCCGGATGGCTTGGTGTTCGCGACTGGACTAAGGCAACACGCGTCGGCTGCACAGTGGTGGCGATCGACGTAGTTGAACTCCCTCTTGGGGTGAGCGACGAGTCTTCTCTGACTGGAAGCGGCCTCGATCTTCAATGGGCGGAGATTGTCAGGGCTTCTGGCGACACGTGGTGGCACATGGTGGTGAACGCGCCCGACAATTTTCGGCGTTGGTCTTCGTCTGACTGGAGGCTGAGCATGGAAACTTGAGAGAGGATGAAAAGTTGAGACAAGAAGGAAATTTGGAGAGAGAAATGGGATTGCACAATTTTTTTTTAATTTTTTTTCCACGTTAATTAGGGCAGTCAAAGTTTGTCAAAATCTGACTAGTGGCTCAATTTGCAATCCTTTGTAAAGGTGATATATTTTTTTTGCTAAATTTCAAAAGTTTAGACTTATTTGCAATTTAAGTAAATGTGATGATTTTTTTAATAATTAACCCTAAATAAAATAATAAACTTAACAAGTCAAACTGAATTTGAACTTTTCGAGCTTGCTCAAGTAATTTTCGAGTCGAGTTAAGCTCGTACTTAGTCTCGTATCCTTATCAAGCCGAGTTCGAGTATGCACTACTCATACTCGCACGACTCGAATATTAGTTGTACATGAAAAATAACATTTTGCATATGCTGTTAAGTAATGAGTTATCTATTATAAATTACTTAAATTAGCACATATATAAGATCATTTACAGCAGTTGACTCAATTTTACTGCGCATTCAGATCCAAAATATAGTTATCTCAACAACCCATCTCCAGCCGTTTGCTTCATTTTTTACTCCAAAAATTAAATATATATTTTTTAATAATATTTTTACTTATTTATAAACATAATTTATTTTTAATATTTATTTTTAATTTTAAATAAAAATATTAATGGGTATAAAATTAAAATAACACAATCAAATAAAATTACTTTACAAAGTATATATATAAAATTTAGACAATACTTCAAGTTAAAATTACAATACAAAATATATAAACATATATATATATATATATATATATATATATATATATATATATATATATATATATATATATATAAGCAGAATAAATCCAATCCTGACCATCTAATTTTAAAACAAATCTCAGCCACTGATCGGTGTGAAATTCACCTAGAATTATGGGCTTAATTGAAAGAATTTATTTGGATTTATTTGGCTTTAATTCAATAATTAAGCATGATTTTAATAAAAATTCTATTTATTGCTTAATTAGTTTGAGAAATGTATTTTTGCTTATTTTTGCAGAAAATGAGTGTCTTTTGAGTTTAAAAGAGTGATGGAAGAAACGAGAATTAAATCGGGGCGAATTATGAAGAGAAATGTCAAGAAAAGCATGAAGAATGGAGAAGAAAGGAGAAAAATGAAAAATGGGCAAAATGACGTAAAAACACGCCCGTGTTTTTACGTCGAGCCCGTGTTTTTATGCAATGTGAATTATGTCCAGAGAGCTGAAATTTTGCAAGAAAACACGGGCAGATACAGGAAAACACGCCCGTGTTTTCATGCACTTGGGTGAAAAATCGCGTTTTTGGGCTGAAAAAGTGCTGATGCAGGAAAACACGGGCAAGTGCATAAAAACACGACCGTGTTTTTATGCACTTCTGCCAAATTTCAAGTGCGATGCTAGGGCTTCCAAAGGGGGTATAAATACCCCCAAATCTCATTCCTCCAGAGAAAAGAGCAGCAGGGGTTGCTTCTCCCATGCCTCACAACCCCAAATTCCCAATTCTCATTCCTCCTCTTGGAGGGTACACCACACCACCATTCTCCATCTATTTAATTCTTCATTAGATAGTTGTAAGATTCCTCCCCCTTTCGGGGTGAGGGATCCGTAGTTTTAATGTTTTTCTAGTTTAGGATTTTATTTGCTTTCCAAGAAGGTGGAGACACCAAGGAGTGGATGATCTTCATGAATGTAAAACTTCATTAAGGTGTAATCTAATCCTACTTATTATCTTTCTATTTTTTATGTTTTGGTGGTTGATTGATTGCATGATTATTGATTAATTTATGAAAATGTCTTGATTGAATTTCCGGCTTTGATTAGGTTTCATTTATGAAATTAATATGCTTGTAATAATATGGGATTTATGTCTTTGGTATTAGTGTACAGTGATTAGGTTGTGTATTGTGTATCGACATGTCTTGTCGTTGCTTTACCCTTAGTTGCTTTGCATGATTATCATATGTGAGTTTCTTCCATTTATTACACGTGGGTTTAATATAAGGGAAGCCTGGCCGGGAGTCCTTATATTTAGAACAACATAAATGAACACTAGTGAGATCACTTGTGCCCGAGGATTAAACTAATGAAGGGAACCCCATCCATACGAGCATAGTACCTTGAAGGGAATTGTAAGTATGATCGATCCTAGGAGCTTTTTAGGGGTTGTGAAAATAATCTACATCCTATTCACCATGGCCATTGGGGATAGGTGGAAATAGTGATCGCCCTTACCATGATTTGCTTAAAAATGGAAAACAATTAAAGATGTTGGATGATTGATTATATGAGTGTATCATGAAAACTACCATGGCATTGAAAATCCAAAAATATTGTAATTAGATTTATTTTTCCTGCATTTTATTTTCTTTTATTTTTATAAACCTCCTTTCCGATCGTCCCTAACTAATCACGATACTATACCTAAAGGCCATGGATCCTAAATTCCCTTGGGTTCGATATTTTGTTGCTTGGTCGCCCCGACTACAATGACCAATCAGCCACCCATTAAAATAATTAAATAATTATAATTATGATATTTTCAAATTAGGAAATAATTTAGTATCTAAAATAAATCTTAGTCACCCATTAAAATAATTAAATAATTATAATTATGATATTTTCAAATTAGGAAATAGGAAATAGGATATATATATATAAGTAGAATAAATCCAATCCTGGCCATCTAATTTTAAAACAAATCTCAGCCACCCATTAAAATAATTAAATAATTATAATTATGACATTTTCAAATTAGAAAATAATTTAGTATCTAAAACAAATCTTAGTCACCCATTAAAATAATTAAATAATTATAATTATGACATTTTCAAATTAGGAAATAAGATTTTATTTATTAAAAAATTAATAATATTAAATAGACCAATCAATAGGGATGGAAAAACCCAAACCCGCAGAATTAGGTCAAATAATCCATTGACCAATCAAATTATGAGTTATATATGAGGCTTCCTCATCCTTCACATATATAAGGAGCCCTCCTCCATTCATTTCAAACACACCGAGAACGATTCTCTAAGAAGATCAAAAACTTCAGAATTATCTGAATAGTTCTTCGAATTCTTCAACGAGAATCAACTCAAGAACGAAATATATTTGGGATTCAGGTTCTAAACTGCCCGGATCAAGCGTTCTACAGTTAAAAATTTGAACGGCCTATAATATGGTTCTAAACCATCCGGATTAAGCGTTCTACAGTAAAAAATTTGAACGGCCTTTAATCTGGGATCCTGGTGCTAAACTGCCCGAATTTAAGACTGCTTAAGTTAAAGTTCTTCCTATAATCTGGGATTTAGGTGCTAAACCACCCGGATCTAAGAATTTTTAAGTCAAACAGACATTAAAATAATTAAATAATTATAACCTTTTCAAATTCAGAAATAAGATATTATTTAATAAAACTTTAATAATATTAAATATATTCAAAATTTTCAAATAAATCTAAGTCACACATTACAATAATTATAGTAATTATAATTATAACTTTTTCAAATTAAGAAATAAGATATTATTATAGCAGAATAACTGACCATCTATTTTTTAAACAAATTCAGTCAGCCATTAAAATAATTAAATAATTATAATTATGAATTTAGGGCCATTTACTAAAATAATTAAATAATTATAATCATAAAATTTTCAAATTAGGAAATGAGATATTATTAAAGAAGAATAATCCAATCCTGACCATTTATTCAGACACCCATTAAAATAATTAAGTAATTATAATTATGAATTTTATGGTTTCAAGTTTTAGGATTTATGATTTAGAGTTTTATGTAATTATTTTCATACAAAACACATATGAGATAATTAAAAAATATAAATAAAGAAATAATATGAAAACAAAATTCAAACCACACCAAAACCGGATGAGAGAAGCTCAAACAATTCTCAGTCACCCATTAAAATAATTAAATAATTATAAATTATGAATTTAGGGTAGAATAAATCCAATTCTAACCTTCTATTTCTTAAATAAATTTCAGTCACCCATTAAAATAATTAAATAATTATAATTATGAATTTAGGGTTTTAGGGTTTAGGGTTTTAGGATTTATGGGATAATGTTTGCAGATGGTCAAATCCTGACCATCTATTTCTTAAATAAATAAATCTCAACCACCCATTAAAATAATTAAATAATTATAATTATGACTTTTTCAATAATTAAATAATTATTAACCCGTAAAAGCAGAATAAATTCAATCCTGACATCTATTTTTTAAACAAATCTCAGCCACCCATTAAAATAATAAATAATTATATATGACTTTTTCAAATTAAGAAATACTCCCTCCATCCCACCCAAAGTATGGTGTTTGCTTAAACACATATGAGATAATTAAAAAATATAAATAAAGAAATAATACGACAATAAAATTCAAACCACACCAAAATCGAATGAGAGAAGCTCACAAATCTCAGCCACACATTAATATAATTAAATAATTATAATTATGAATTTAGGGTAGAATAAATCCAATCCTGACCATCAATTTCTTAAACAAATCTCAGTCACCCATTAAAATAATTAAATAGTTATAATTATGAATTTAGGGTTTAGGATTTAGGGGTTAGGGTTTTATGGTTTAGGATTTTAGGGTTTAGGGGTTATGGGATAATGTTTTCAGATGGTCAAATCCTGACCATCTATTTCTTAAACAAATCTCAATCATCCATTAAAATAATTAAATAATTATAATTATGACTTTTTCAATAATTAAATAATAATTATTAACCCATAAAAGTAGAATAAATTCAATCATGGCCATCTATTTCTCAAACAAATCTCAGCCACCCATTATTAAAATAATTAAATAATTATAATTATGACCTTTTCAAATTAGGAAATACTCCCTTCTTCCCACCCAAATGGTGGTGTTTGCTTTTTGTACGTGGATTAAGAAGTACGGAGTATTATTTAATGTGTTTTGGGTAGTTGTATTAGTCGGAGTGTAGACCTCATATTTTAGTTGTAATAGTGGGTGTGTATGAGTCTCATATATGTAAAAAAGAAAAGATGACTCTTTGAGTGGGACACCCAAAATGGAAAAAATGACCCTTTGAGTTGGACGAAGGGACTAAGATATTATTAAAGTAAAATAAATCTAATTTTGACCATTTTTTTCTTAAACAAATCTCAGTCACCCATTAAAATAATTAAATCATTATAATTATGAATTTAGGGTTTAGGGTTTTATGATTTATGACATAATGTTTGTAGAGGGCCAAATCCTGACCATCTATTTCTTAAACAAATCTCAACCACCCATTAAAATAATTAAATAATTATAATTATGACTTTTTCAATAATTAAATAATTATTAACCCAACCAAACTTTTATTGCAAATAATTGTTAATAATCTCATAAAAATCAAAAAATAAATACTCCCTCCGTCCCTGAGCATTGTGCACAATTGCTTTTTCACGGATATTAAGAAAAGTTAATTTTTTTACTTTTTCAACCATATTTTGAAGGGTAAAAACGTCCATACAGGTGGGCTAATTGTTTGGGATTAAAGTTAATCCCAAGTACAGTCTATCTACCCATAATATGCCACGTCACCTGCCTAATTTCAAATTAAACACAAGAATTATGAAAAATGAAATATTTTTGCTGTCACTATTTGAGAATACCATTAAATATTGATTCAATTTACTCAAATTAACATTACAGGCTCTTTAATGCTCTAAAAAAATTACAGATTGAAAAAAAGAAACACTTGAATGAAAATTTACATATATATCTGCTCTCAATTTACATTCACCATAGGAATTTTTTTTCCCTCCATGTAAGTTGTCACTTCATTCCATATCCATGTAAAAGTGACACTTTTCCCTCCAATTTTATGCACCAAGAGCCTTTTCCAAATTTCTTCAATTTTCCCTCCAATATTTACACAATAAATAAGCAATGTCAGTGTATTAAATGGCTTCACAACCCTCATAAATCTAAATCATAAGCCTTTAAATGAGAGCAATAAATGGGTTCTCATAAAGATATCACTACAGATCAAAAAACCCAAATTTTTCATTTTCTTCTGCAGCATAATGGTAATGGCAAGATGAAATATGGAATGGTGAAGAAAGCATCTGAAATGTTTGGGGTTTCAAGAGGATCCATCCATCTTATTTGGGTTGCTGGGAAGAAGCAAATGAATTCAAATATGCAAGTTAATTTCAAGTCCAACAAGAAAGGCAAAACAAGCTTAAAAAAGATGGTCATAGACTATGAAAAAATAGAGAAAATTTCTTTTGTAAAAAGATCAACTATTCGAAGATTGGCAAAAGAGATGGAGATAAGCAAATCAGTGGTGGGAAGATGGGTCAAAGATGGAGTTTTAAGGCCACATACAAATGCAATAAAGCCTCAACTCACAGCACACAACAAGCTTCAAAGAATGAATTTTAGCTTGCATGCACTTACAATTGACAGGTATTCAAACAAGATTGTATTTGATGAGATGCATAATGTAGTTCACATAGATGAAAAATGGTTCTATATGAGTAGAGCTAGTGAGAGGTATTATCTAGTTCCAGGGGAACAAGAGCCACATAGAACATGCAAGTCAAAAAACTTCATATCGAAGATTATGTTCATGTGTGCAGTCTCAAGGCCAATATTTTCTAGAGATGGGCAGGTTTTATTTGATGGTAAAATAGGAATTTTCCATTTCACTGAAACTGAACCAGCGAAGAGAAATTCAAAGAATAGAATGAAGGGTACCCCAGTTACAAAACCAATTCAGTCCATCAATAAAAATGTGATTAAACATTGCATTGTGAATCAGGTACACTATCAAACCATTATGTTATTGTCATCATTTAGCTTATACAGATCACCATTACACTTGGTTTATCAAAAAAATGACGCTTCATTTTTTTTGCACTATATTTTACAGATTATTCCAGCCATTAAGGCCAAATGGCCTTCTCATATGAGCAAGAACGTAATTATCCAACAAGATAATGCCAAACCCCATGTTGGCATTGATAGTGATCCAGAGTTTATGGTAGCTGCAAACTCTGATGGATTTACTATCAAGCTTGTATGTCAACCCCCTAACTCACCTGATACCAATATCAATGATTTGGGGTGGTTTAGGGCCATTCAATCTCTACAAGTTGACACTGCAAGTTACACTATAGATGAATTGATCAAGAATGTAATGAAGTCTTATGAAAACTTGACACCTCAGACACTTAACAATGTCTTCCTCAGCCTACAATGTTGCCTTACTGAAATATTAAAGGTCAATGGGGGCAATGACTACAAAATTCCACACATGGGCAAGGCAAAAATGATTAAAGAAGGTGTGCTTCCAAACAACTTATATGTTGATGAAGAGATCGTAAAGGAGTGCATCAACAAACTTGTGGAAGAAGGTCAGAATTATGCCCATATGTATGACATTTCAGATTTGATGTCGGGGCTTGGTTACTAAATTTGAAATCTATGTGCAGGTTCCTTTTTTGTTTTTTCTTTTGTGTTTACAACATAAACATTGGACTATAAGTATGTCCATATGATGTTTATGTTGTGTTTAAGTTGTAAACATTCATTTTGTGCAATCAATCGTGTATTAATTGGTTGTTGTCCTCAGAAAATATTCATCCCAGGACATAGAATTGTGTTTAACCTTAACGATGACTTAAATTTTCAAGATACACTCTCTTACATGCATGACTTTTAATTTGTTAATGACTTTATTTTCATCACATGAGCACATGAATCATATTCTTTTTGCCATCAAAACTAATTCATCAAAAGCACATACCAAGGTCAACAGAAAATTATTAAAGCCAACTTAAACATCTTAAAATTCCATCACAGAGTAGTGTGGTTTTGTTTCATAACAGCCCTTAGCATTAGTGCATCACTATGCATTCAATAGGGAAAAAAGTAATCCAACACAAATTAAGCATAAAATCAACCCACCAGCCTCAGAATGAATCCATCAAGAAACAAGAACTAGTCCATCAAAGATTAGGGTGTTTCTAACTCATCATTTCCCTCAGATGAATTTCATAATAGGACAGTTATCAAGCTCAACAGATCAATTCAACCAAACAAGTTTTCTTTTGAATATCAATCAAATTAGACTCACAAGGCACTCTTAAAATAAGAAACATCATATTTTCAATACTGCGAACAAGAGCCTCGCACGGCTGTAATCACATCAAAGGGCACATATCATGCATATTCTCAGGACAAAAGTTTTATTATCCAAAGATCACAGTCTTTGTAAACCCAAACCAACAATAAGAATTGAGAATCAGAATAGGTATACCTTTGACCAGGATAACAGAAACAGAGAGGTCACAAGGCAACCACCAGCGTTGAAGACACACGGCCCTGATCGAAATTTGGAAAAGCCCTATAATCCCGCGGGGCGAGATCGACGGGCTGGAAGCGAAAAGTCCTAGACTGAGATAAGCGTGGTGTGCACAGGACACAAATAGGCCAGTGCGGTCGCCGATTTAAAGATCCCGCAGAGAACAAAGCGATCGCTGCTCGACCGCCGACTCTGTGGAAAGTGATGGAGGAAGCTGGCGGCGCTGGTCTGTCGTGAATGCATCTCAGCGGTGAGTGGCGGTTCGTGGGCTCGTCAGAGGCGATGGCCTGGAGGCACGTCAATTGAAGTCGGGCGTGGCTGATATAAATGGTAACGGCGAACCCAGATCGATTTCGGAGTCTGATTGTGTCAGGCCGCCAAAGGTGAATCTGCGCAGAGCGGAAACGAGGCTGGGAGACTCGTCGGACGTTGCTGGGAGATGGAAACAACCATGAATTTCAGCGTGATGAGAAGGCAGTGAAGATCAGCCAGACGGCTAGGGCTGAAATAATTTGAGGATTTGATTACGTGTTTAGATTTTTTATGTTTTGGGTTTGGGTTTAAATTGGGATAATTTAATGATTTAGTTTAAGTTAGAAAATTAACAGATTAATTGATGTATTAAGTGTGGTTTAATTGAATGGCAAACTTGAAATTATGATGAATTGGTAAGGGTAAATTTTATGAATTTTTTACCAAATTTAGATTGTTCACAATGTATTGGGACGAACGAAAATAGAAAGTGCACGCATTGCTCTGGGACGGAGGGAGTATATTACAACTTTATGGCCCATAAATAAATAAATATTATTTTCGTGATATTACATTACATTGAAATATTTAATTTAAAACTTTAATAATCTCATTAAACATTTTACTAATATAGCAACAATAAATACAAAAAAAATCAAAAAATAAATATATGTCAATTTTTTAATAATTTTATATGGCAAGAATATATACTCATTATTTTTGTATTCGTTTGATTAATTCTCTACCAACTAACAAAACAAACATTGCCGTCAAACTCAGATGCATTAGATTGTTTGAGTCTCCTAATTATCAAATTCATGTATGGTTCAGCCAATCTGGAAGGTGTTTATCACAATGTTGAGATTTGTTAATTATTGTTACTTTGTTGTTATTTATTTTCTAATATGGGTATTTGTTTATTTTATTATTTTATATATTTTTTCAAAGAAATATTATTCTATTCAAACATCATAAAATCAAATGAAATTGTTGCCAAAAAACTAATACGTACCATGCAACGTACGAGTTAGCTACTAGTAAAATTAAAATTAAAATAATATTTAAGAATAAATTAAAACAATACATAACAATTAAACTAACTATTAAAAAATTTAAATATGCATATACATCATTAAAAACAGTTTTTTTTTTATTAAAAAAACAAAGGATGTACTTATTTTCCAACTACAATAACTAATTGCTTTTGGAGGATGAAATGAAGTGCTACTAAAAATGTGCTGTGAGATGCATCACACTTTTGAAGAGACTATTCAATTTCAATTGATGGCATGTAAAAAAAATTTTGAGTTGTTAAACGGACTGGTATTAGACATATAGGATCAAGGCTAAATGGTCCACGAGTCCAAGCGGGTCATGTTAAACGGGCCTCTAATAATGAGGACCTAATCCTAACTCTAGTAATAATAATTTAATATATAATTAATTAAATAATTTATAATAAAAAAATTAATCAGGCTAGCCTTTTAAACCGACAAACCAACCTTATAAAGTCATGAGTTAATCAGTCCGAACAAAAAAAAATCTTATTTAAACGGGCCTATATGGTTCATCTTGCAATTTATTTCTTCTATCAAAGTCATAAAAAAACAAATCCTTTGTATATAATCACAATCAAAGTAAGAAAATTTCTTTCATAACCCAACTAAAGCACAAAGGTCGCCATACCTCGTTTCTTTTATCATAACTCACATAAAACACATCGTTTAATTCACCTCAGTCCTTTCATCACATCTCACTTAAAACACATCTTACTTGATTTATATCATCAATATATAAACACAATTAGAAAAAAAGAAAAAGGAATAGTAGGTAGTAGGGGTGTATGTGTAGGGTGAGTGGGTGGGGGGCAGGAAGTAAGGCAGAATCTATAAATGTGTGTTGTTAGAGAGAGAGAGATGTGGAGAGGTATTAGCTCAAGGGCAGCCTGATAGATTAACTGACACAGTTTCCTTCTTTTTTAACTCACTTTTTATGGGCATTCTCAGCAAGTTTTAAGTACTTTTTCTATTAAACCTCTCCATGGCACCTACTTCTCTCCTCTCTCACATTTAAATACACATCTTCACACCTCCCCTCTTGATTAGACTCTACAATGCCATATTTCTTGGCCTTTTCCAGTCAAAAAGATAAATTCAGGGTCTTCCTCCTTGTTTTTATTCTTATTATTACTATTAATTTATTATTATTATTATTATTTATAAGAATTAATTGCATAAAAGATCACAAACTCTTTTCTAATGGCAAATCAATCATAACATTTGTCAAATAGTTAAAAAAAACCCAACTTTAAGTATAGAAAAATCTCGAACTTTACTCGATTGCAAATTAATCTTTACATGCATTTTAGAAATTGCAAAAAAATTCATAACTTTAAGCATTATTATTGCAATATGCACCCAATGGAAGGCCTTTAATTGCCTTTTGAGTACGAATTGCACAAATCTTAAAAGTTAGGTTTTTTTTGTTATTTTATAAAAGTTGGAATTAATTTGTAAAGATTATGGACTTGAAATAGATGTACTCCTTCCTATCTTCCTCTGCAACATAACAATTTCTTATTTTAGTATGTTTCATTACAAAGTCAAAATTACACAATACATCTTCACTTTAATTTAAATTTAAAAATGGGAGCGAAAAGATAAAATAATGTCCAAAACATTTTATATATATATATATATATATATATATAAAAGCATTTAAAGTTAACTTCTTTTTCTCACTCAAAATTTGGGTCAAAATCTCTTCAATTTCTCTTCAATTTCTCACCTCTCATTTTATTTTTATTTCCTTAAATAAATACATCTAGGTGTTTTACTATCACATTTTTTAACCCTAATAATTTTATGTCCAACAAAATAATTAAAATTAAAGACATTATTTTTATATGCATTTTTTTTTATCAATTAACATGCTAAATTTTTTTTCAATTTGAGTTAATTATTGAGAAAATTTGGGTTGTATTTGAAAATAAAGTTAATTAATTAAGGCATTATTTGGAATTGTTTATAACATATGATTAAGTAATGAAATATAAATATTAATAAAATTTTTAAAATTGTTGATTTTTTATAATTACATTAATTTATTATACATGAAAAACGAATAAGATTCGTATAACATCGATTCAACTAGAAACTATTTAATTCATTACACATAAAGAACTAAACTAAATATTTAAATATATATACCATCACAATATAAAACCTTATACATATGTATTCCCTTCGTCCCATTCTAATAGTAATATTTGATTTTTGCACGGGTTGCTTTTTATACGGGGATTAAGAAATATAGTATTTTAATGTGTATTGAGGCGAGATAAATAATACTATTTTAATGTATAGTGGATGATTGTATTAATGTGGCGGATGAGTCCCATTGAGATATTTTAATTATTTAATTGTGTGGGTCTCATACACAAAAAATAAAAAATAATGTAACTGTTAGAATGAAACACTCAATTTAAAAATATATATATTGATTATTAGGATGAGACAAAGGGAATATATATATATATATATATATATATATATATATATATATATATATATATATATATATATATATATATATATATATATATATATATATATATATACCCACGCAGCGCATGGGTTAAAATCACCTTGGATGTCCTGTTACATTTTGGTGTTACATCTCCTGTTACACGCGTTAGATGAATGATACGTATGAGGAGAGGAAAGTCTCAACTTTTTCCCTTAGGGTTGATTGTTAGGGTATAGATTAGTCTATCCTACGTGTCAATCATCCAACGATTTGTAACAGGAGATGTAACACCAAAATATAATAGGAGATCCGAACCGGGTTAAAATACTTGTTAATTTATTATACTCCTTAATTTACCCTTGATTTAATTACGTGTAAAAACACATAAAACTTGTGAAAGGTTGGAGGGGAATAGTATTTTTGAGGATGTCAATAGAAGAAGAGAATGCAATACTTTGACTCAAAATTCACACCCTCACTTATCATTTTCTTTCTGCATGCATGTTTGTTCATTGCAACAATATGATATTTCATCTTAAATATTCATTATTCTTGATTACGTGTCACAAACATTCATAACAAACATTCACAATTATAAAAACATGCATCTTATAGTAAATGATAAAACATGAGATAAACCAATTTATACTATTTCGATCTTGATTTTTTACTTTGTAGCCATTAACATAAAAGCCTATTTAATAAACTTTATTATATATCAAATCAAGAAAATCGCCACCCCATCCTCTTACATTTCTTGAAAGTTGAATCACCCCCCTGCCCCCCCCCCCCCCCACTACACCCCACCCCCACCCCCACCCCCTTTCTCTCTCTCTCTCTTGCTTACTTTTTTATTTGTCTCCAAATCTTGCGATCTCTTCCATGACACTTTAGAAACGTAATCTCCTTCATTCTCTTTTATACCATCCAACATAATAGTAGAAAACACAACGCACTAAAGTAAAAGAGCATACATGTCAACTTCGTCTTCTTCCTCTTCCTCCGGCGGCGGCGGAGGTGGCGGAGAGGTGGAGGGGCCTTCATCTTCTCGAAGTAGAATGAGGTCGAGCAATGGGATATGGCCAGAGCCATTTCTTGAAGCTCTTGCTTACCAAGTTGCTGTGGAAGCTTCTAGAACCTCCGATCGCCTCCATGCTGCTGAGGCTCTCTTGAACCTTTTTCAGGTAACCTTAATTTCTACACGCACTAGAACACCCCATTGTGTGTCTGTGTGTGCGTGTGATTCTTGATTATATTTATATATATGATGGGAGAATATCAAATATGTATACTATGCAAATAAAGAAAATAAAGGGGTTATAATTATAATAATGTTGAATTATGAGAGTTATAGTGTAGATAAGCCACCCTCATTCTACTAATTAAGTTTGCCTCTATCTGTAGTAATAGTACTCTCTAATCATCCCAAAAGTTCACTTTTCACATTTACTTGATTTTATATATAATTACACATTTGTACATACATGTGTGTGTGAGGGATAATCTTGGAAAGTTGCCTTTAAGAGGTGTATCACAGCAAACTCTACTTCCAACCAAATATAAGATGAACAATGTAAGAAAATTCCAATGTCATCATCAGAGTAAAAATCTCCCATTTTGGGACCAACTTAAACATGCAAAAGGCCTCTTTTTGTTTCATTTCACAATGCAGGATCCCTTTTCAGCTAATTCCCACAAAAAAAAAAAAGAAAAGAAAAGTGTGTTGACTTAATTAACCCTCTCTCTCCCAATTTGGGATTCTTTGTCTGTCCAAAAATTTAGTGAAGTATGAATGTGATGGAGACTTTTGAGGTCAACTTGTTAAAGCAAAATCTAGTCTCTTAAGAAAGATTGATCTTTGTTGGAATATCCACTGGGTAATCTGGAGAACTCATACAATAAATGGGGTTGTAATTCTCTCTCTAGATGTCTGAATCCAGATGTAGGGATGAACTAAAGGTTCACTTTTTTGATGTTGTCTGTATGACTAGTATCTGTACTTACTGTTCAGAGGTTATCTTCTTAATTGATGACATTTAAGAGGGCAAATTTGTCAGTTTTTGTAGACTTTATTGGATCATATTACTACATGTTAATAGAAGCTATGTTAGGACAGGCTTGTATTGTCTCAGAGTAGGAGTGCTGGCTAGTTGTGTTTTGACTGAAGTCTCTAAACAAGCATTAATAAGAGTGTGAATGATCAGCTTTTTGAAATAGAGTGGGACTTGGCATGCCTGTATAACAAGATCTTGGATTTGTAGCCATTTTTGCAGTCTTTTCTTATTTTTATTTTTGGTTTTTTTTTAATGCATGTGTGTTGTGTTGTGTTGTGTAGTGTAGGAACAAGCATGAGTTAATAAAGGCGTTCCTTCCCAAGGTGGGCATCTATTTGCAGGATAAATATATTTTACTTTTTATTATTCTCCCCTTTTTTAAAAAATAAATTAATTTTGGTTTAGTTTTCCTAAGTTAGATCAGTGAGCAACATGTTCCACCCTATACTTCTTTGACTTTTGTCTTGTTTAACTTCTATAACTGTTCAAATTATTATTTTTGTTTTAATATTGCATATATGTGATTTTTAAGATTTTAATTATCAACATGTATCTACTAGGAGTAACAAATTGTGGGATTTATGTCAATGTAGAATAAAATAAAGTACGTACGTACCTTTATCTACAATATTTTTATGTTTTAATTTGCTCAGCATTTGTGAGAAATTACATTTAGTGGCACCAATATTGAATACACTAAAAAAAAGTTTTGATTAGAGACCAAAATATTAACCGTCTCTATTTTGAGATCACTTTTGAGACGTTTTGAGAAGTTTTTCTTTGAATTGGAGATTGACTATTATTAGATATACAATGTGAATACAAGTAGTTATTAAATTAATTAAAATTTCCTTATAAATTCTTGAATTTAAAACAAGTGATTTGTAGTATGTATTTTTTCTATGTGCAATCAAATCCTCTATTTCTATTATACTTGCATGTAATATTAATTATTCTTTCTTTTTAATTCTCCATTTCAATCTTATATTCAATTTGTGTCTCTTCCCATTTTTTATTATGATTTAAAACGATATCAATCTAACATTTTAATATCTGTAAAAAAAAAAATCTAACATTTTAATATTTTTTTATTTATTTATTCATAGATATAGTATTTCATTATCTTTATTTTATTAAAAATGAATATTAAATTGCATTCAACAGGTTTGTTCTACCTGGCGAGCAATATCGCGGTCCGATCTGCTGTGGCGGAACCTCACGGTAACTATCTGGAACGTCGGACATCTTGTGCGCGACACGTGGCGGGCGGAATACGTCTACCGCCACCGTACCGCCGCCAACTTCCGATCAGGCAGATACATGTATAACACTCTCCATTTCGTCCCCACCGACAACAACAATAACAACAACGACGGCCTCTCCTGCCGCCGCCTCGCACTCTCCGACCACCACCTCGCCGCCGGGTTCTCCGACGGAGCTGTCCATCTCTTCCACATTCCGACCAGGCTCCACCTCTCCACCTTCTACCCCCAGCACCGCGACCGCCTCGGCCGCTTCTCCAGCGCCGTGTCGGGGATCATCTTGTCCGACGACCGCCTGGTGTTTGCCACCCTGGACGGGGACATCCACATGGCGGTCATCAACGGAGTCACTCCGCTCCGAAGAGCGCAGCTGGGCGACGTCGTCAACGACGGCGCCCTCGTTGATTTCACCGGCTGTAGCCGGTGGTGGGTTGGCCTCTATGCAGGTGGTTTGTTGGTTATTATTACTTGATGATCATATTTCCATTTATAGAAACTTTATAGTTAAGTTAGTTATTAATGCAATTTTAACCTATTTAACTTTTAGGGTTAATTTATTTTTTATTGTAACATTTTTTAGGTGTTCCGGGCCACGCTTTCCATATATGGAATAGTGAGACGGAGGAGCTCGTGTTCATCGGCGGAACCCTAACCGATCCGGAGGCGGTGATGGGGTGGCATTTATTGACGGAGCTAACCGATATAATTGGTCGGATTCGTGTCGTGAGCAACGACACGGCCGTGGCGAGCACGAGCCTTAGGGTTATGGTATTTGACCTACAAAACCAAGGGATTGTGTTGATGGACGAAGAGTTTCGGAGGGGACTTATAGTCGGCTCGTTCGATGCGTTCAACGAGTCGACCCTTATAACCGACGCACGAGGGGTGGCCTCCGTGCGTCGGGTAGCTACCCTACAAGAGCTTTGTAGGTTCACAATAAGGGGTGCCTCCCAAGGGGAGATTTTGGGGTGTATGAATGGTGGATATGGGGTAGTGTGGGGTGGTGGGGTGATTAGGGTTTGGGGGACAGAAAGTGGTCAATATTTGTATAGATTTAGAGAGAGAATTGAAGGTTGCAATGCCCTAATTGCAGATGAAAGGTATGTAGCTTCTTGTTCTTCTGATGCTACAATTCATTTATGGGATTTTGGGGCTCAATAAATTAAAATTAGGGTTTTTGGTATATTGTTAAATATGTCAATTTTCATGGCAAGAAATTATTTTGGGGGCCATGTTCTATAAGTTAGGGGTGGAATTAGGGTTAGGGTTTCAGACAGCCGTCAATTTTCTTGACTTCCAATTTGGTAGGGACAAATTATTGTGACATTAGAATTTTTTAGCTTTAATTTTTTTTTCTGACCCTTAAAAAGACCAAAACAACCTCCCTCTTCTCTCTTTCTTTCCTTCTGAGTTTTTTTAATTTTTTATTTTATTTGTTGTACAATTTATCTATATTTGTAGTGGGAAATCATAGCTGTCTAATCATTAGATCTGTACTGGTGGATACATTAAAGTCAAAGAAAAGATCGCGGAATGTTTTGTTAAATATTCTCTTATTATTTCCATCATACTATAGGTTTTGTTTTATTTTTTTCTCTCTTCGCTAGTCATATGGTCTTATTTATATCAATTGAATATTTATCTATTTGTAATATCCTACTAGCTAGTTTTATATATGCACGAGCTTTATTCCACGGGTTGCAAGTACCCGTCCGTACGTCCGATCCAGTACTAAGAGGGGGTGTTTTGAATTTTGCACGTGGATTTAGCAGTATTATTATTTAATGTGTTTGAATTTTGTATTGGTTATGAGTGTGTATAGATCATGTTTATAAGAAAAAAATATTTGACTTTTTGAAACGACGCTCAAAATAAAAATAAAAAAAAAACTCTTTCAAATAGAGGAGTATAATGTAAAATATTTCTCAAGATTATTGCGTAATTTAAAGCTCACACTAAAAAAATTGTATTTAAATAAATTTAAAATTGTTATTATAGGTAATATATTAGTATCGGTATCATTTTATGAGGTCCCTATTTTAAGTTAGAAACTATTAAACTATAAAAAAAATCCTGTGATTTTTTTATAAAAAATAGTATAGGTCACTTACTATTGAATACATAAAATAATGTATAATTGCTGTAAACTACATGACTCAAAGTACTATTACTCATAATTACACAATTATGATTGTGATACCATAAATATCCCTATGTATTTGCACAATTTGGTTTTGCACAATTTGCTTTGCACAATTTGGTTTTTGCACATTTTAAATTCCGGCAGCAGGCGGTGGCGGTCAATAGTTGTTCGGCTAGCGGTCAACGCCGGTCATTGGCTGCCCGGCCGCCGGTCAATGGCGGTCAACGCCGGTCCGACAGGTGGGTGGGTGAGGGGTAGGGTTGGTGGTTTAAAAGTGTATGAGATTATAAGGTTATATTTGGTATTTTACTTTAATATTTTGTATGTGAGAGTAATTATTTGAATTCCTTGTATCTCATAGTAATTTAGGTTAAAAGTGTGTATCTATTAGTGATTTTCCCTAAATTTATTTTATTATACCTGTTAAATTGATAATATATAATCAATATTATAAAATTCAGTATTAACTTAATTATGTATTCTATGTATATATACTATTTGTGAAAATCACTAATAGATACACACTTTTAACCTAAATTATTATGAGATACAAGGAATTCAAATAATTACTCTAACATACAAAATATTAAAGTAAAATACCAAATATAACCTTATAATCTCATACACTTTTAAACCACCAACCCTACCCCTCACCCACCCACTCGCCGGACCGGCGTTAATCGGCGGCCGGACAGCCGTTGACCGGCATTGACCACCGGCCGACAGCTATTGACCGCAGCTGACCGCCGCCGCCTGCTGCCGGAATTTAAAATGTGCAAACAAAATGTGCAAAAACAAAATTGTGCAAAGCAAATTGTGCAAAACCAAATTGTGCAAATATATAGGGGTATTTATGGTATCACAATCATAATTGTATAGTTATGAGTAATAGTACTTTAAGTCATGTAGTGTACAACAATTATGCATTATTTTATGTATCCAATAGTAAGTGACCCATAAATTTAAAATTATTAATTAAATTATAATATAAATTTAATTTTTTTTTAAATAAAGTAATAGTAATATAAAAATATATATATAACTAATTATTTTTAAATTAATTAATTTAAATTTTTTATAAATAATATTATTATCTTACATTTCTGACGTAAAAGATTTTATTATTAAAAAAAAAAATATATTTTATTTTCTTAATCATTAAATTAATTAAAATAATTATTATTATAAAAAAATTAACTTTTAAGTAAATAAATTTAACAGTGAAACAATTATTAATTTAAGTAAATACACTTTTAAGTGAATAATATGTAAATAATTATTAATTTCATTTTCTTAATTTCAAAATTTTAAATTTAACTTTTTAATTAAATAAATAAAAATATCTTTTTTAATATTTTAACGGCGAAAAAAAATTTAAATTTTTTTTTAATTATTAGTAATCTTTAATATACGTGTGTGGTAATAGAATATATATTTACACATATACTTTTAAGTATTTCTAAAGAGTACATATAAGGACACCTTTTTGTGTGTTAAAAAGGTATAGTAAAAGTGTTTCTAAAGAATACGTAGCAATATATAAGTGTTCCTTTTGAAGTGTGGTAACAAGATAAATATCAATACACCATTTTATTAAGTGTCTTTATAGATCACATATTAACACCCCTAAAAATATAATATATCGAAACAATACCTATTATCACACTGATTCTAAAATGACATAAAAAAAATGTGTGGTTATAGACATTTTTTCTTGTAGTGTCAGTTAATCTCAATTTTGGAAAAAAATAGAAAAGAAAAGTGTGTTAATGTATACTCCGTCTGTCCCTCTGATAAGTGCTCATTTTATTATTTTTGTCCGTTCAAATACAAAGTATCTATTTCTTTTTAGGTTGATGTGACACACAGAATAATGTTATTATACTCAACCCAATACACATGGGGCCACACTCAACAATAATGCAATTAATTACCCACGTACTACACATTAAAATATTATTTCTCTCACCTTATTACACTTTAAAATATTATACTCCAAATATTATGGAGTACTCCTTAATTCATGTGTAAAAAGCAAATGGACATTTATCAAGAGAACGGATGGAGCATAAAATAAATATCTTATAAGTGAACAGAGAAGTACCGTAATTTATCTAAGTCTAACAGGAGATGTACTAAAATGTAACACGACATTTGATTTTCTCAAATGAGGCCGCGAGATTATGATAAATACAAGACCTAATCAAAATTATTAAAAAAAAACTACTTAATGGAGGATATATAAATATAATGAGACTAATATTAGTAACATTTTTCTTCAATTTTCTTCTAACAATATTATTTAATGAAGTGTGAATTGCTGATTTCCTGTTTTCTTTTTAATTGTTGTATTATTCTTGTGTATATATTGCAAGTAACAAATCCTCCTGTGATGGTGTATTCTAAATGTCAGGCCCATTAATAACTGTTTAGTAGTTGATGGGCCAATTGGGCCTTTGACAGCAATCTCAATCATAATTTGGATACACATACATATACCATATGAGATAGATGATATCAGAAATGTATGTTTTATTTGCACATCTCATTCTAACAAAAGCAACAATTGACAATATGATAATACACAAGTAAATTTTACAACTCAGATTCAATGAAAAAGGAAGCAGAAAATTATTATAACTTTGGTTTAATGAATTTGAGCCATGAACATAGGAAAATGTAGACGATTCTAGCTGAGATCTTGAGCAGGCGTGTCGACGAGTCTCACGGTTCGCGGGAGCATGAACTCAGCGAAAATTGGGTAGTGAGACGAGGGGTAGTAGCCATCAACGTTGTCGCTGACCACCTCACACGAGACGGGGATGAGGGATCGACCACGAAAGAGAATCCAGTCGACGTGTAGGTCCTGTGTTTGTCGATCCCAGCAAAGGCAAAGTGCTCTAAGTATCAACTTCAAGAACTCTACAGCGCCCTGTTTATCACCTAGTAGTACACCAATGGAATCAGGTGAAATTCAACAATCTGCACTACACATACATACATATATATTTGTGTATATGTACCTTTGAATCCATGGTAAGTGCGAATTAAGGAGACGTTTTTCCTCACACGAGCATTAGGCCAAGCATCCCTCATATCACCGACTACCCCGTGTTCCCTGGAACACAAGTGGTAAAAAACATAAAGAAAGCAAAGAACGAACAGGATTTTGGTTACACTATAAATGTGTTGTATTTTCATAATATATGGCATATATCATCAGTTATATTCTCTGTAATTATAGAGGATGGATTGGAACTGTGCGACAAGAGATAGCCATGGAAGCTTGGAGATGGTAAAGCAAAATCAACAAAGAACGGTTGCTAAATCCTTTAGTAGGTGGTTGAAGTCACACGGACATGATATTGGAACAAATATCCGAATGGCAACTATAGTACAAAGTCTCTGTTCCATATAGCTAGCCATGATAAAGACCACAATCCGAGCAGCATACACGAATTTAGGAATACGTTTATCCATTAAAATAATTCAGATCAGTGGTTTTTTGTTCTGACTGAGGTATACAGAACTATAGGAAAAGTACGACAGTGTCAATGTCACTTCAATATTTATGGTTGTGTAATTGAGAACATGTAGCAACCAAAACTAATACCTTGATCTTCCAAGAAGAAAACGACCTGTAGTAGATTCCTTTTGTGTGTTGAATCCTCCACAATATAAAACAGGCAAGTTAGGCGGCAAGGAAGCAATATGCTGCCAAGTGAGCAAAGCACCACGCCTACGAGCACGAGGACTTAACTCATCCATGTTTGTATTTACAATCTGAAATGAAAAGCCTGGTGGCTCTGCACCTTTAAGCTGGAACGTGTACACAATTAATCAAGGTAACAAGGGAACATAGGATTTCTTTAGAAAAACACAGTCGATAGGAAGAAATTTATTTCATGTATATAAAAAGAGCTGAAGGATATAGCCCATGTAGAGATACATGGCTCTGTAGACCCCCATGAAATACTTCCCGGAACTGAAGGGGATTCTGACAACCAAAATGTTCCACCTTCAAGAACCTCAACCTACAATATCGAGCACCAAGTTTTGTTGGAACAATTTATTTACCAGCTATTCAGATTCAAAGGCTGGATAAAATGATTATAAAAGTCTTCCACCTTGTCCTTGTCATAAAAGATTGTGCAATGCTGATCAGAAGCATCTTCAGGTCCTTTCCTTGAAGTTCCAAATTGTTCATAACCTTTTTGGCATACATAAATAAATCCCTCAATCATGTAAAGCTTTAAATCTCTTATAAGATGTATAATGACAGAACTTCAACTTAAACATGAGTTAGTATTCTCGAGAACAAAAATGAAAAAAAGTACTTGCTATCTTGACTTTTCGTTCATGATCGTAAGCATCATTTCCAATACAGAAATTAAAACACATGGCAATGTCAATGCTCTTTAAATGGTTTGAATTAGGGGGGATGAGGAATATCTTCCAAATACCCAATTCGGAGGAACAAGACAAAGATAGCGACATTACACTACAAAAGAGAACACTACTTCACCCATCCCTGAGGGCCTGAATGATACTCAGCAGAAGAACAATTCTATTTCAGAGAGGCACGCAAATCACATGTTCAAATTCCTAGTCAAAGTAGTCCACTTCAAAATATTTGGGAATCATGAAGCATTTGGATGAGTTTTTATAAAAAGAATAAGCATTCCATTAGTTCAACCTGAATTATTATACAACCGAGGACCATGTTAAAACTAATAATGTCACAATCTAGATATTAAATCATCCTGAGGAACTACTATCACTAATTCTCTCTCATTTCCTCACAAAAAGAGAAAAGAAAAGTAGAGGTATTTGAGTACATATTATCAGGATCAACGTTTGATCATTCCCCTAGTCATGATTGTGATGTATGTTGAAACTAGAATAACCCATTTTGATCCAAAAACAAGTTGCATCCTATAGCCATTATGTAGATCATGGTTGACACTTAACAATGCTAATTCAA
Organism: Pogostemon cablin; assembly: GCA_023678885.1. Classification (NCBI taxonomy): domain Eukaryota; kingdom Viridiplantae; phylum Streptophyta; class Magnoliopsida; order Lamiales; family Lamiaceae; genus Pogostemon; species Pogostemon cablin. The sequence goes on from CM042975.1 coordinate 29,876,192, forward strand.
CAAAAACAAAAAAGAGAAAAATCAATTCGATTATCAAAGATAAAATACGCCCAAGAAATCAAGTTAAAAGACTTAGCTTTCAGAATTAAACGCATTAATCAAGCTCAATCAATGCCTGTTATTTTCACAAATAATAGGCAAACAATGTCACATCTAAATACATCCAAAAAAAAAAAAAAAGTTCATCAAGAACCTTACCAGGCAAGCATTGCTGCAAGTAGTCCAACTGTGACTTCACCCCTACCAATACCCAAAATCAAAGAAATACAAACAGAACAAGATCAGCAAAATCAGCAAAGGGTAAAATCTAATTTCACAAAGCATAAAAGAACCCTATTCTCAATTCAAATTCAGACAACCCTTATCAGGTAAAGACACAATCACCAACAACCAAGATTCAAATCCATCGTCATACCAAAAACACATACACACATTTACACAGAGTGAAGACCTTGCTGAGTGCAAAGAATCATGGGGGAGTAGCTAGTGATGACCGTAGCGCACAAATCTTTCCTCTTCTCCCACGAATTGGGGCTGTCTTCGGGCTGATCTTCCAAAAGATTGAAGGTCATTACAGTCAAAGAAACGGTCATCTTTCCAATTATTTGTACCAGCCTTTTCTACTTCATTCTTTAAGTGTGAATCAATCAAGAAAAGCAAGAAGGGGGGGTGTTGCTTGCAACGGAAATCCAGAAAGAAATCAGAGAAGTGGAGCCGTGGAGCCGAGTAGGAATTGAATCCAAGTGAAAACGAACATTTGGATGGGGTCCTTTCTCTCTGAGGTCAGCACACACAAGTAATTGCTTTCCAAGAGGCACGTGACTCTGGCACGTGCCCATGTATAACTCGTGACATTATCGTTACCGTCACTCACATAATAAATGTCACAATTTCAATAAATATAAAGTTTTCGATTTTTTTTAAAAAGAATAATCTGATATTTTTATATAATAATAATAATAAATAAATTATAAAATAAGTTATATAATTGTAAAAGAATGTTAATTTTAAAATTAAAGTATATTATAAAATTGTTAAATTATGTGCTATTGAGATTATAATTTATTTATGATAGTAAGTAAGAATTTATTAATAAGAATAAGTTATAAAATACCTATTTATTTATCCTAAATATCATTAATTGTTATTTATGATATTGATTTTGTTTGGATGTATTTTTGGATAGATTTTCATAGTTTCGCTAAGTGATTAGTATTTATCATAATGAATTAGACGCTCCATTAAATTTGAAAGAAGTTATCCTTAAATTAAAGAGTATATATAGATAGGGTAAAATTAAGGATTTTGAAAATAAAATAAAACCAGAATTGGTCTCTTGTGTGTTTAGTGAACTCTCCTTATGTGGTTTGTCCTCTTTTGATCTTTTCCATTTCTTTATCCTTTCTCTTCATAAAAATTAAATCAATTATGATTTAGTCCATCTGTTCCTTGCTATCCATTAATTCTAGATCAATCAATTATGAATCTATGATTTAGTCCAACTTTTCATTATAGTTCATTCATGCAGTTTAAGATGGGAGAACCACGTATGTGCAATTTTCTTTGTCGTGATGCCAAAAACGTAAAGGAATTCAAAGAAAAGATTGATGATGAGTATCAAGTTAACATGTTAGCTAATTTGTGATGAAAACTTTTGTCGATTCAAATCAATCACGTGTGATCAATTTATGCTTTAATCATTTCTTATACAGGATTTTATAAAAGATCTGATACAGATCCATTGGTTTATCAGCATGGTTTTCCTGTTGGATTTAAAGGGCGGTATGCTGAAGTAAGTACTAGATTGTTTTTTCTTTTACCCGTCCAAATTTTCAAATGGAGAGTTAGATCTTAAATTCTGGTTCATACTGAATTACTAGAAAAAGGAGGAGAGCTATTTTATCTACAATCACTTGGCCTTTACCATAAAGTCCCATAGGGATGAAGAAATTGATGCTGCTAGGATTGTGGGTTTTGAAGTCAAACGTTTCAGGTACTTAATGTGGTGCTGAACTTAATACATTTCCGGATTTATTTCTATGTTTGATCTTGAACTGATGTTTGCACCCAGTATTAAGCATGAATATGATGGTGAATGGAGTAGTAAAAGTCGATTGACAACTTGTGATCCCCATGCAAAACATTTAGTAACTAGTTCGGAGTCTCCGCAGGACTTGGGAGATGAGAAAGAAATTATCTTCACGTATGATGTGGAATTTCAGGTTAGTCCTTTCATTTAGTGAGTGGAGCACTTTATACTTATGCTCTGACAAGAAGGAATTGATTGTCATCTCATATGGCCTTTTTATGGAACTGACCTTGTAGGAAAGTGAAGTCAAGTGGGATACTTATCTTTACATGGCTGATGAACAAATCCATTGGTTCTCAATTGTCAACTCTCTGATGATCGTTCTCTTCCTCTCGGGAATGGTTGCCATGATTATGCTGCGGACTCTCTACCGTGACATCTCTAGTTGGAGACTCAGGAAGAAGCTCAAGAGGAGACCGGGTGGAAATGTGTTTAGGCCTCCAACAAACTCAGACTTACTTTGTGTTTATGTTGGAACCGGTGTTCAGTTTCTCGGAATGATTTTCGCAGCACATCCCCTTCCAACAGAGGAGGGCTAATCACTGCCATGCTTCTTCTCTGGGCATTCATGGGCATTTTTGCTGGATACGCCTCGACTCGTCTCTACAAGATGTTCAATGGAGCAGAGTGGAAGAGAATCAGTCTTCGAACACCCTTCATGTTCCCAGGGATCCTCTTTGCGATTTTCTTTGTCTTGAACGCCCTAATCTGGGGTGAGGACCATTTGGACCATGTTCGTTCTAGTCTTGTTGTGGTTTGGCATTTCTGTTCCGCTCGTTTTTGTAGGTGGTTACTTAGGTTCTAGCAAGGCAGCCATTGAGAGTCCAGTGAAAACCAACAAAATCCCAAGGCAAATACCGGAGCAGGCCTGGTTCATGAACTCATCATTCTTGATCATAATCGGAGGCATCCTCCCATTCGGTGCAGTATTCATCGAGCTGTTCTTCATCCTCACATCCATATGGTTGAATCAGTTCTACTACATCTTTGGCTTCCTGCTGCTAGTGTTCCTAATCCTGATCTTGACGTGTGCTGAGATAACAGTGGTGCTGTGCTACTTCCAGCTGTGCAGTGAGGACTACTTGTGGTGGTGGAGGGCATACCTCACCTCAGGATCATCTGCATTGTATCTCTTCCTGTATTAAGTGTTATACTTCTTCACCAAGCTCAACATCACGAAACTACTCTCCGGGGTTCTGTATTTTGGGTACATGCTCGTCGCCTCGTACGCCTTCTTCCTTCTCACTGGGACCATCGGCTTCTACGCCACCTTCTGGTTCACCCGACTCATTTACTCATCTGTAAAGATAGACTAAATAGCCATGATAGTGAGTAAAAAGTGTTAACATCATCCTACTGCACAATCTTTGCATTTAAAAAAACTTGAACCAAATGATCATTACCTTTAATTGATGTTTTCTATTTTTTATATAGTTTATGATGAAATCACTTTCAAACAAGATTTGTTACTGATCAGGAACTTGTGCATTGAATTTTTAATGCTCCATCTTCATTTTATTTTAATGATCTCAATTTCTTCTTATGCTTGCTATATATTTTTGTCAGTAAAAAATTTACTCATGCAATCGCATTAAAAAATTACGCATAAGAATAAGAGAGTTGAATACAAATAATTGAACTGCAAAATTACTTTTATTTTATTTTTATATATCAAATTTTGAAGTGTAAGGACAAACAATTACTGTATTCACTTCAAAGAATTCATATTGGTGGGGATACAAATAATATGATTCAAGCAATATACAAAAACGAGGGTGATTAATTTTTTACACATTCATCAAAAGATATATGGAAGTTAATATCATATCTACCTCTCACAACTTAAGTATTTTACAATTTACCAACTCTTCTAACATAGATTTTAACATTCCAACGACAACTTAGTACAAACCTAATCTGCATCGGCAGTAAAATCGGGCTCCGGTGGCTTCTGTAGCTTCACCAACTCCCTGGCGCTCTTGAGGTTCCGGTTTCGGTGGACCCCACGTAGAGCGTTGGCAGCGAATCGAGAAGCCAAGAACGTAGCACCGATGCTATACGAACCACCACCAGTATTGCTGCTCGCCCCGGCTAACCCTTCAGCTTCTTCTTCCTTCCTCCTCGCCTCGAGGAGTTTCCTCTTGGAATAGCGGCGCCATGCTGCTTGAATAAAGCAAGCGGCCCATGTACGCCACTGCTGTGAGTAGAATCGGAATGTGTGTTGGACCTGTCTGCTGTGCAGCCGTCTGAATTGACTCGCGACAAATTTTAGTTCATCGGCTGTTAGGGCGAACGCTTCGACTTCAGTCAATGCCCTCACTGTCCGCGTAGATGATGGGAGGTTAGAACCTGATTTTGGATCCAGTGCCCACGTGAGAAGCTCCTCACCACAGAAATCACCTTCTTTGAGTAGACTGCGGTTGAAGAAGCCGCTCCTACCACCATCAGTTGTCACACTCTCGAGACGACCACGTATGAGGAATATCATCTCATCGACAGGATCTCCTTCCCGAACAATGTAAGTACTTTCGGTGTACAAACAAGGTTTTAGCCTCTCACAAATGGCGTCGAGCAATCTCTCATCCATATTCTCAAAAAGTGGGACCTGTAGAAATTGGTTATTGTAGAGTTAAATCAGCAGAGTAGATAGGATACAATTGTATGATAGACAGAATTCAAAGAGTATCCGTAATCAACCCTCTTGACTAAAGCCAGACAAAGATGTCGTTTAATGTCTCTTCTGAGATCCTTTGGTAAACTCTGAACCAGACTTTCTTCGTCCACTCCACGTGTTTCTAGCCACTTGTACTGATCATAGCGTCGAACACGCTCCCTGAGGTCAGGAGGGAGCAAGCGATGATGCATCCATTGCTCTGAGTCGCGCCTTTTAACTCTCATCTCTTCAAGTCGAATTGTGAGAGACTGAAGGTATGTCTGTAGCAGCAAAGCAACAAGTATTTGCATATAAAGCAAAGATGAAAGAAAGATGAGTTGATTTAATAGAAGGTAGAAACTTTGTTATATTAAAGAACTCAAAGCCATAGATGAACAGTTATAGGGAGTTGATATGCTTCTAGGAATAAATCACAAACGCACATGCGTACACAAAACATGTGTACACATTTGATATTTCTGGGGACAGAAATAAGGAGTTGATATGTTTTTAAGTAAAAACACAAACGCTTGCATAGATATATGAATATGCCATCCGGACTCATTTGTACAGTGTAAACATATTTCTAGGGTCATGTGAGTAGGACATTAGAACAGCATAAAGACAACCACTACAATTTTCTCAATCCCATCTATCGCAAAATCTTTTATGTTATGCATGACTTCAACACAAAAATATTTGTCTGAAACAATTAGGGACATAATCATTCATTATATCCTACTTTTTAGTTCTGGTACTTGGAGCTGTGTTTTATGTACAAGCCTTGCTCGTATAATACATGTCAAGCACTTTATGTGCTCCTTGTCCTCAATTGCATTTTAAAATTCTCTCAAAACTATGGGAGGATGACTAAGATCAATTAATTAACTCACACAAACTAAGACTATCAAAACAGATGGATGATGATAGGAATAAATAGCAACAAAAAGAGAGAAAATAATAGTAACAAAGTAAAACATGGAAGAAAAATAAATAATCCAATGGTTGTTTTATACCTGCATATTCCCAATCAAAAGTGCAAAAAGAATAAGGCCCAATATGGCAAGTGCAATGCTGAATATAGACTCTCCCGGATAAGTGCTGGTTTGAAGTCCCTGTCCAAGTGTACTGCAGAAGAAAGATGAATGATTAAATTACTGGAACCAAGCACCTTTTCCAGAGGCTAATGAGTATCCAGCTTATGTTATCGGAATTTTCAGGATCCATAAAAAGCAATCAGCAAATACGTGCACAGAATTAAGTAGAATGTTTGACCAACATATTGAAGAGGAGCAAGCAAAAGGACATGGATCTATCTAGGAAATTCACATTGATATTAACAAGGCCACTTCAGAAGCAGAATGCTTCAAAATCTGAACAAAATAACCACAGTACTTGTGGTGGCCCAAGACATAATTATAAGCCACGATGCTTTATAATGAAGGACTATAAAATAATATTATTGCTAATACAGGAAACTTTTAAGGACCTGGCATCTGCAAACCAATTATAAGAGACATCAAACTTGTAATTTGATCAAATACCAAGCCTATGCATCACAAATATTATGCCGTAACAGAGATTGCAATTTTGACACCATATGGAATCCTTACATTCCGTAGACAACAAAGAAACAATCTTTCATTTTTTATTCACTGCATCACCATTTGATATATATATGACAACCTAGACGCTTGGGAAAACCCTATTGGTTCAGTTTTGCTCAGTGATATGTATGTCTATCATGATTCAGGTGGATCTATAAAATTTCTAAAATTATGGCAGCAGCATTCAATAATGTTTTGCACTACAAGAATTTTGACTTATTAAGAAGCACAAAAGGAAGTTAAATTGCAATTGCAAATAAAAATTATAAGAGTGACAAGCTATAATAATAGCACGGAAGGCGTGAAGTACATGAAAACTAACATTAGGTTCATGCAGATATGTATTCCTGATTTACAGAAGTTCATTTACCTCAGATTCTGCAGCCCCCACCACAGACAGTAACAATATTTTGATAGGAACTTTCTGGAAGAAACTATATTAGAGGCCAAAGCCTGCCTGAAGATTCCAAAATCGAATGGTGGATTGTTTTCATCATCCACAGGACAAGCTGCACTTAAAACTCCCGTACTGTTCTTACTCCAGATATCATAATTCGTCATCTTTTTTTGATTTCCGCAATATAAGAAACTGGTGCTACAATTAGCAGCACTTTTACAAGCACTCTGCCAGCATGTATCATTACGCTCGACAGATAACAAGTACCATAGAGCCCCAACTATCTGTGAAAGTAGAGAAACACAATATGCCGTCTTATTCAATTTTCACCATTAATAAGCTGTAGTAAGCAAATTTCATAGACCAGCATGGCTTGCTATGGGATGCAAAAAGTGACTTGTATATGAGAAGAGCATGTTGAGATACTAATAATCCTGTTATAGTAACTGAGACAAGATTTATGGGCATGTAGCTTGATATCTAGCAAACATTGAATTTATAAAATCATCTTCACAACTTCTCTATTTGTGCCAGCTTTCATAGTATATGACAGATATTCAAATGTAATCAGATTTCTTTATTTTTATGACTGGAAAGGAAAGAACTATGGATTAGGTCTATCTCATCTGATGACAGAAAGTAGGGATTTCTCAAAATTTCTTTCCTCGCAAAAAATTTTTGAGGATACAGACTAGTCAGAATCAGCAAATTATCAAATGAAGATGCATTTTGAGTGAAAATTATTCCAGTCATTCGCGTCTCAAGTAGGGTCATTGCCTGTAAGCAATAGCATGAGAGAAATGTATGCACTGTCAGCTGGTATGCTTATTTGCGTGAGGAGATCAAAGATGTTCACGGATGACAGGCCTATACTCAGCCTAATGCACTAGAAGTCTAGTAAAACCTAATGAAATATTAGAAGATCAACAGACTAGTCAGAATCAGCAAATTATCAAATTAAGATGCATTTTGAGTGAAAATTATTCCAGTCGTCTCAAATAGGGTCATTGCCTGTAAGCAAGAGCATGAGAGAAATGTATTCACTGTCAGCTGGTATGCTTATTTGCGTGAGGAGATCAAAGATGTTCACGGATGACAGGCCTATACTCAGCCTAATGAGCTAGAAGTCTAGTAGAGCCTAATGAAATATTAGAAGATCAACAGACTAGTCAGAATCAGCAAATTATCAAATTAAGATGCATTTTGAGTGAAAATTATTCCAGTCATTCGCGTCTCAAGTAGGGTCATTGCCTGTAAGCAAGAGCATGAGAGAAATGTATTCACTGTCAGCTGGTATGCTTATTTGCGTAAGGAGATCAAAGATGTTCACGGATGACAGGCCTATACTCAGCCTAATGCACTAGAAGTCTAGTAAAACCTAATGAAATATTAGAAGATCAAATCAATGCATGTTGAAACCTTACTGTTTTTGAGCTGTTTTTAAGTCGTGTTACTTGCTATTATGATAATTTCACATATATCAAGATATACATTCAATTGCAAACAACATGATCCCTGAGGAACTATAGAAACAGCCATGTCAGATGGTGTGAAACGATACCATATGGATAGTAATAATGGAAAACGCTTACATGACTGGCAAGCATGTATAGCAGTAAATATATCACTGCACCAGCCCATGCAGTTTCAGCAAAGACACCAGAAGTTCTTTTCAATTCAGAACTTAGTGGCAAGATTCGAGCGAATCTAGGAATATACTGGAGCAAAATGATATAGAATAATGCTTGTTTTGTAGCCAGCACATCTGAGCCTTTTGACCTCTGTAAAAACCTCCATACAACAATCTGCATAAATTAAAAAAGATGTGTGTATGATTAAAGATGAACATGCTCAATGAATTCTAGATGTTAGTATATGCCACCGAGAATATCTTGTACACTGGTAGTGGGCATATGATGAAAACTAAGCCACAGCTAGAAAACACTCTCCAGCACAACACAGTCCCCAAAAATAGTTTATCCAGAAGTCAGAACAGCAATATTTTCAACTATCACATTAACTGCATTGCAGTTGCTATCCTATTAAATAATATGGATGATTCATCTTCAAGCAAAGATCATATTATCACAAGCAGCTCTAAATGGATAATTGGATATAGAAAAGTATAAAATCAGCTAAATGGATATTGTGAATGTAATGAGATCATTTACAAAAGCTAAAAATGTTTTTAGGAAAGATGAAAGCCAAAGCTACATTGAATAGGACACATAAGAATATAAGTTTCCCAAACCTGTGGAAGGGGAAGCACTGAAAGGAAATCAATGATGAAATAGCACTTCAAGTATCTTTTAGCAATCTGAGCAGGATCTATGACGAGTTCACCTCGTCCAAACACTCGAGATGATGGGGCAATATATGCAGTTCGGAATTGGAGAGCCATGTTAATAAGATAGAAAGCATCAACAATAGTTCGCACTGTTGTAGCTGTGATGGCCAGCTTTCTATCTATGTCTAGGCAATTATCAGACTGATTAAAAACTGGAAGAAAGAAAAACAGTGGATCCACTGATACGCTAAGAATGCATGAAATCATGAAAAGCTTGTTCCATAGCGTAAGAAGTTTGTCTTGGGGATCAAATATCTTCTTCTCAGACACTTTAAGGTCTTCTGGAAAAACTGCACGAGAGACACCAAATCCAAGGGTCCGACCAATTGATTTCAGTCCTTGAGACCCTTTTCTCATTCCTCTCTTAAAGGACTTTGATGGAGCATGAGTTGCATGACCACCACGAGCCAGACCATCAATATTGAAGCCACATTTGCTTGTTGCAACAGAAGCAGCTGGGGAAGACAGTCTGGAATCCAAGTCATCCAACCTTTAAAAAGAAATCACAAATAACCACTATCAAAGGAGGAGACCATAAAACAACATCTAATATCAACTGTACCGATGAGAAAATATTGTTGGAAATAAATAATATTGCATGAATTTCAAGGTATTAAATTTTCTCAAGTCCCACTTATTCTTGGAAGCATCTTCCAATGAACCAATTTTTATTTCAAAAGCAATCTACCCAGTGAAGACAGCAAAATAGGAAACTTTAATTCTTAAGAACTATAAAAAATTGAGATACCTTACAAACTTGTCTCGCTGTCCATTGATTGATTGAGTCTTTGGACCACAATCAAACATTTTGAATGATATGTGTAACTTAACTGCCAGGAAAAGAGAAATATATGAACAGTATAAAACTGCAACCAGATATGAAATAAAAAGCACAAATATGCACAACCCATGATCGTTTATAAAAGCCAAATCAAATGGCACCCAACAAAAACAAATTTATCAAAACAGAAGTACATATCCATAAGAGATTCCCTATCACATCTCGATAAACTCTCAAACAAAGCAAGCAGGATTGAGATGCATGTATTTGAACATAAAAGATTGCATTTTGTACACAACATGTCCTGCTCAATCTTGAACGGGAAGACTATTATTCAGTAGAAATTGAGAATGACACTCATACACTATGTGACGAGTCATAACCAGAAGCTAGCTAGGAAAAAAAAGGCTTGTATCTAAATAAACAGTTTGTAAACCACACAAAGCTCCCGCTCTTTCCAAATATTCAGGAAAAAAAAATCCATCAGCTTCATTTCACAATAAATAAACCCCATGCTTATATCAACTCAACAATAAAAGCTATCCAATTTACAGAGAAGAATAAAGTAAGAGCATGCGACAACAAATGTAGTGCAAATCTTACAACCTTTTTCCATCACAAATGTCATATCCTATTCAGTTTTGAATTTGATGGTATAAACTTGTAAACAAGAGGCAATATAAAATTTTTTAATCATTCATCACAAGTCTGAAATTCGTAATGTCACTTCATGATTCAAAACACAAACACACACTCAAACATATTACACGGAGTGCCCAACCGTCATAGGATTTAGAGTCCTAAATGAACTTAGATTATACATAAGACATCGATTTAATAAATGCTCCAATCTCGACATCTACAGCTTCTTTGATATGATCGCCCCACAATACATACCATAGCAGGTAAACCTAGTAAACTTTTAACACGAATACAACTCCTCTTTCATTATACCTAAAAACAAAAGTAATAATTCCTTTATTCAAGATGAGGTCAGCAATCACCATGGAAAAATTATGAAGCTTTTCAATACTTCAAGATACTGCAGGATATAATTGACCGAAAATAATCACAGCAAGCAGAAACAAAATCTATAATCGAAGAAAACCCACCAAAATTTCTCAAGGAAAAGCAAAAATCATGTTCTTCGCAGGTAATAAAGTTACTGCACAGTTCTATCAAAACTTAGATGCAGAAGAAAAGATAAAGTAGATCAAACCGAGATGCTCACAGAAAAATCCAGAGATGTTAAGTCATCAGTAACAGCAACATGAGAGAGGGAGAGAGAGAGAGAGAGAGTGCAGAAATTGAAGTCAAGTTTTATCCAGGAAGGTATGCAGAAGACCAGAAGTGGGGGAGCACAATTTAGAAAATGACCGACAGGTCCCTGGGTTTTACTCTTTCGCAATATATATATTTCTTTTTCTTTTTATTCTTTTTTCTCGTAAAATTAGAATCTGAATTTTAATTGTTTTAACCGTTGATATTAGGTACACTCGATACTTATAACTTTTTATTTTATTTTGTATTATGTTTTTATTCTATTTTATATATGTATTTTTTAATAATTATATACTTTTTTCACATTAAATTTTTTATTAAATACTACTCCGTCCCAAGGAAGTTTGCACCCTTCTTTTCGCCATGGAATTTAAGAAAGTAATAACTTTTAGGGGGTATTATGATTTTTTTGATAATAAAGTAAATATAAAGTATGTTAGGTAAGGGTGATTTTTTTATAAATAAAGTGTATGAGGAAAGGTAATTGTGTTTGACTTTTTGTTTTTTTAGGAATGTGCAAACTTTTGTGGGACAACTCAAAATGAAAAGTGTGTCATCTGAAATGGGACAAATGGAGTACTATAATACATTCATACTTCTATTTTCTATTGAAACTTTTGAGTTAATATCAATTTTTACTAAAATTAATTTTTATCTTATAGTAATTTTTACTTTTTCAAATTTAATCCTTTTATATCAAGTTTAGGAGTAAGTAATATTTATTTTTTTCAATTTCAATATAATATATTCTTTGAAGAATGATTGAAATTGACATGAAAAAGAGAAAAAGAGTATAATTAACAAATTACAGATTAATCGACACAAAATGACTAATCTTTTGATAAAGAAAGAAAATTTAGAACTAAAATTAAATCTGACAAAAATTCAAAACTTTAGAAAATTCCACCTTCTTAAAAGGTTTTTAAGAGAGAGAAATTTGGAGGGAAGTGGAGTTAATGGTGTTTGGTGGGATGGTTATCAATCTGTCCAAAATACACCTATCAAGTGGATAATCCTGTCAAACTAAAAAGAGAAAGGGGAAAGCCAAACCACCCCCAATCCACCGGAACCACCACGACTGGCGGTGGCGCCACCCCCTGCCAGCGGCTATCCTTGTAGCATTACAAAATTGGCTACAATATCAGTATGATCTATGTTCACCCAGATAAGAATGTGGGCAAAAAAAAAGAGAATACTCAACATGAGTACAACTTAGTGTTGTCTTGCTGCTCCGGGGTGATATCAGCAAAAACACCCAAACAAACGAAAAACGGTACCTCTCGTTAACGCCTCGATTGCTCTTCAAAACTCCATACTATATAATGGAACATGGAAATTGGATGCTCTTTGTCACCTAGCCTCTACGAGCAAGTTCTTGGCCAATAACATTGCTAGCCTCGTTGCAAAGTTCATCTGCGTTCGTTCCTAATATTGGTGGATGCACAACAACTTTCACGGATCCTGGATTTAATATTCCTTCCATTCCAGGAGGCATGATTTTACCAGTTCCGATTAAAGTTATTGGAACTACAGGTACTCCAGTCTTGGCAGCAACGCTGAATGCACCTTTCTACAATACAAAATAATCAACTGTAGGAGTAAGTCTTTTGTACGCCAGGCTCCATTTGAAAGAATTAGATACGAAAAGAGGGGAAAACATAAACCATAACGACAAAGCTTAGGCTGGGTGAAGTATTAAAATAGCATTCAAGTGTATACAAGACTTTGCCACACGGTAAAGTAGCAAAACTCACTCAACAATGCTTATAGTCATTTAGTGAAATCTCATTTTAAAGCTTATATATCATGAAAAGAAAGCTACCAAAAAAATGAATTGCAGCATTCATAAGAAAAAGTTAACTTTTACAGTATCTTTCGCCCAATATTTATAGATGGGACATAAATAAATATACTAAAAGGAAAAAATGAAAGCATCAAATCCGTAAGATTAATTAAGTACATTGGATAAGGTTTCACTGCATATCACCAATATATAAAATTTAGGATTTTCCAAATAGTCATTGTTAATTATTCATCATCAACGTCTCTGCGGTTTTAAACTGATTCCTGATGGAATTCCTTCAGAAAAGACAAGGACCTTTACGAAATGCAAAAACTCATTACCAAGGAAATTTTAATGACAGCTAATAAAGATAAGCGGAACTCAGTTTGGGCAGTGATAGATGCCTAAGAGGAGAAATTAACACTACCTTAAAAGCACCCAATTTTCCATCTCTACTCCGTGTGCCCTCAGGGAAGAAAAAGATCGATGCCCCCTTCTGGATCAGCGCTATACATCGTTTAAGGCATTCCTACATCCAAATCCAAAAACAGATTGATACTGCTAAATTTCTTATACTGATGAAAATAAATTACTAATTCTTTATAAGTTGTAGTTGTAACAACAGCAATGTGCTAATATGAAGTAAAAGAAGAATCACATACAAATTGACTTCTGCTGTCCGTGCGCTTTAAAGGAATTACACCCAGCAGAAACATGGCCCACCCAATAATCGGATAAAGAAAAACCGAAGTCTTGCTAATGAATTTAAAGCTCCTTCCAAGGGTCAAAAGAGTATATATGTCTAAAAAGCTTTGGTGGTTGGCCACATACATGGCAGGGGTATCAATTTGAGGCAGATTCTCCAATCCCTCATACTCAATCTTGTAAAAGGGAGCAACTGTCAGAGAAGCCCAGGTTTTAGCAACAAGATAATGGGCTTTTCTGCGATATCGATCAAATATGAATACATACGGATGCTCTAGAACCATAGGTACGAACAAGATAACAGCAGCAATAGCTGTTACAACATAAAAGAAAATTCCTCTGACCTTTGCACTCAACCATATATCTGAAATGAACGTAAAGGAAAGACTAAGTAAACGAGACTAACAAGATTAGAAACTTAAAACAGAAGTTGGCCAAAAGTTAGACTAGAAGTATACCTGACAATGGATATGAAGCACCGGTAGATCCAGTACCTGTAAGTTCAGACTTTACAACTATGCTTCTTGAAAATTTTCTCCTTCCACGAAACTTACGGCCACTATATGAACTACTCAACTCCTCTTCATGGTACAAAGAGCTCTGAGCAGAATAATGATGTCTCCTTGAACCGCATGTTGTTTCATGTGGAAGGTCATCTACAAAAGCCAGAAGTAAAAATAAACAAATTATAGGGAATACCAGAGTGATTTTACCCCTACTTAATGTCGTTCTGATTGCAACATACTTTAATTATTATTTGGAGCAGCAGCATCTAAACTCAAGAGAAAATGATAATGATAAAGGAATAAAAGAGGAAGGAAAATGCAAAGGGTAAACAGAGTCTTTTCTGAAGATCAAATAACTTAGTGAGATTCTTCAAAATGAAGCTTCTACACATTGAAGGGAAATCTGAGAAAAATAATTCATATAATGAATGTTAATTCAGAAAAGGTATAGTCATGTTCCGAACATTAGAAACGGAGGTTAAACTCACTTTCAAATTTTATGCAAACATTTAAAAGAAATTCACTCACTTTTCTCTGAATATCTTTGAATTGTTTGTTTAAGCGCAACACAGCCAAAGTGAAATCCATGAGGAGAAGCCAGCTGCTCAAATCAATATTCAGAATCAGAACTGTCACTGAATGATGGATGTCAAGAACATTCGAATACGCAGCAACTATGACTCTACAATGTCCTCTGTACCAGATAAACCAGGCCAAAATCTCATTTATTTACTTACTTTAACACTCTTTACGTGTCTGCAATTAGACATGATAATGTAAACTCAGATTTGACGTAAAAATTGCTATCAACATAGCAATAAAAGAAATGTGATCCTCTTTTTTCTCTATATATGAGGAAGATGAGAAGGGAGTATAGCAACACAGATATAAACCAGGCAATTGTTGATAACACTAGTATGTTTGATCATAAGTAAAGTCTGTTAAGTATTATGTTATTCCAAATCTTGAAGTGGAGCTTGCTGTTACCAAACCAAACAACAAATAACTACTTTATCACTTCCCTATCCTCCTCTTTATCCATTTAATAACTTCATAATCGAGGATAAAAAACTATAAAACCAAAAAAAGATTAGAGGTGTTGTCCTCTTGAAGGAGCAAAATGTCCAGCTTGTATGTAAAATGATCGATAATAAATCTTACACACAATTTATTAGCATGAATAAACTTAACTCATCCACAGGTCAATAACAACAGCAAACTCATCCCCCAGGTCATGTATAACAGGTTCACATTTAAGATTATAACTCGCATGATCGGAGAATCTGAAATCCTTAACTCCTAAACCCACCCCTCATGAAAGAAAAAAATTTATATACACACTCATATAAGGATCAAAAAGGGAAAAGAAAATCACAAGTCCTGAAAAGGCATGCTTCATCAATCACTAGTCCTGTTAAATTCATCAAACAACTCAAGTTCCTTTACTTTCAGAGATCACAAATGAATAAACCAACATGGATTATATACATACGATCAGTTAATAAACTAGAAGCAATCAGATTACAGAGAACGAATAAATCAGTATCAAAAACTCATATTTCTTGATTCTATCGAAGGGGAAAATTTACAGGAATCAAAAGCAACAAGAAAAAAATTACTGAAACAGAAGATTAAAACATATAAAACGAGTAAGAAAATTATTTACTGGTCGAGTAGAAGGCCCAGCGAAAACCCTTTGACCCCCTTTGCCTGCAATTTTGAAATCGACCACAAGCTAAATTAGCAAGCCCAAGAAACAATCAAGAAATCAACATACACTTCGCGCGCACCAATTTACACACAGATTATGATATACATGTAAATGTTCGGATGAGAAAACTGACTCACAGCGATGATTACGAGAAGAAGAAGCGGAAGAACAAGGATTGAAACGCAGTTGGCTAAATCCAAGAGATAACTCCATTCCCGATTATTCTTTAAATTCTTCAGGTGGAATTGATTTGACGAATGGGTTTTTGGTTACATTTTCTTCCAAGAAAATGTTGGTTTGGCTTGAGAAATGTGATTTACAGTAGAGAAAGAATTATCGAATAAAATGGATAACTGAAAAACAGTACTCACTATATACTATTAATAACAGAATAAAGATAGCAAAATTAAAAATTAACATATGAATCGATAATTATTTATTTCTAAAAAGTCTTTCTTACTAAAAATAATTGGAGAAAGAAAATAAAGAGATTCCACTCACGTTGCATTAAACATTTACAGCCAAACATTACCAAAAATAAAAAAAATAAAACATAATAAGAATAGTAAAAATGAATAAAATAAATAAGTAAATAGTGATTTTTTAAATTTTTTTTACGCATAACAAGTTGAAGACTTTTGAAATGTAGGAAAATGAAATTATGAATAGAGATGTTAAATTAAACTAGCCGCTCGAAAACTCAGGCTCGATTTGACTTGTTAAAGTTCGAGCTCGACTCGACTCGTGACTACTTGAGCTCGAGTTCGAACTCGTCTAAATACTTCTTAGGTTATCGAGTCGAGCTCATAAGGCTCGATAATAATAATAATATTAATATAAATATTATATGTTAATAATTATATATATTAATATAATAATTATTAAATATAATAACTAAAATCCGACTCGATTAGGCTCGAAAACTCATTAACGCTCAAAAGCTCAACTCAGTTTGCTTAATAAGCCAAGCCGAGCTCGAGCTCGGATGAGTAATTTTCGAGTTGAGCTCGAGCTAGGCTCAATAACTACTTGAGCCGAACTCGAGGATGCACTACTCAAACTCACTCGACTCGTTTAACAGGCCTAATTTTGAATGATGTTGATCTTGTTACATACCTATTTGTGTTTTGTATAATAATTTTATAATACTAATAATCAAGTAATACTCTACTAATTATAATAATATTGAAAATTCAAGTTGTAACAACAAATTTTGTATTTATAATAAAATAAATACAAATTGATTTCAAAGATAATTTTCAGATGGATTTAATTTGAAGAAGATGTAAACGGGATACAAATCTCCAATCAATCCTCTGATTTTTCTCTCGAACCAATTTGGCTTAACTTTGACTGGAGTGTGTGTTGACTATATATTGACTGCGCTGACTATGTTGAAATGGTGTGTTGAGCTGGATCTTCAAATGAAGCTTGTCCGAGCTTGGATGTAAAGTCATGTGACGTTGATCCGGAGGCGTTGAGCCTTTATTCGGATTGAACGTTGACTGGAGTGAATGGCCGATCGGAGGGGCTTGACACCTTGATCTCTGATCGGAGGCGGTTGGCTGGAAGAATGCCGGATTGGAGGAGCTTGACACCTTGATCTCTGATCGGAGGCTGTTGGCTGGAAGAACGCCGGATCGGAGGGGCTTGACACCTTGATCTCTGATCGGAGGTTGTTGGCTGAAATAACGCCGGATCGGAGGGGCTTGACACATTGATCTTTGATCGGAGATTGTTGACTGGAAGAACGTCAGATCGGAAGGGCTTGATACCTTGATCTCTATTCGCAGACGGTTGGCTGGAAGAACACTGGATCGGAGGGGCTTGACACCTTGATCTCTGATTGGAGGCGGTTGGTTGGAAGAACGCCGGATCGGAGTGGCATGACACCTTTATCTCTGATCCGAGGCGGTTGGCTGGAAGAACACCAGATCGGAGTGGCTTGACACCTTTATCTCTGAACGGAGGCAGTTGGCTGGAAGAACGCCAGATCGGATGGCCTTTGAACCTTGATCTCGGATCGCATGCCGTTTTTGTCTTGAAGATGCCTGAAGATGCATGAAGATCTCAATGGAGCACTGCTCGTATTCTTGATCTCTTTAGAAGCGTTTGCGTCTTCAAATGTTTTAGTGTGTTTGGAATGAATGGAGGAGAGCTTCTTATATAGGTGAAGGGCGAGAAAGCCCCATAAATAACTCGCAATTTAATTGGTCCAGGGCTGATTTGACCTGATTCTGCGGGCTTGGGCCTTTCCATGTATAACGCAGTTTGATTGGTTGATCCTTGATTTGACTTAATTCTGCGGGCTTGTGCTTATTTGACTGGATCTATCCCAATTATCAATTATTCACTAATTTATTTTAGGAATTTATTTATTTAAATCCCTTAATAAATATAATTAATTGATAATTATTGCATTAATTTGCCACATATTTTCCTTTAATAGGCAATAAAATTCAAGTGCCTACACAAGTAAATCAAGGATAAAAATTTATTACTATTTAGAGCATAAACATCACCAAAGTGAAGCAAGAACTTCATTTCATGCTATTGTAGGTGAGGTGGACATGCAATTAGATTTGGAACCATCAATTTCATGAAATGAGAAGTCAGAGTCGAATCGGTATTGTGGTTTTAATTGGGAACCGTCGGTTTTCGGCTTTTTATATTTATATTAAAGCTTAAAAAAATTACTAGTTCGGATTGGAATAGCCGATTCTTATGCAATTTCATTTGGCTGTTAATCTTTAACGATCAAATTAATTTTGATAATAGATTTTGAATAAAGAGAGAGAAAAAAAATCACCAATTTTGATCAAACCGCAGATTCAATATGTCAGTTCATATTCTTTTATAATGCAAACCATAATAGAGTTTGAATTTATCGGTTTTGGTTCGAACCAACAGTTATTATGGTTTTTCATCCTATCTAATTGGAAGCAACAAATTCCCTCCACATGTGAAGGAAAATTATAAAGAAAATGTAAAGAGGAGATTAGTTGTTTCAAGTTTTTTTTTTTTTACCCTTTTAGGATTGCAATTTTTTTTAATGGACAAAATAGAAAAGATAAAATCATTCTTGGAATGAACAGAATACTATTACATTATTTGTTGAACCAAAATCATATCTTCATATATTAAATTGCATTAGTACTATAGATATGAAATTTAAAGAAAAATTACTTTTTTAGCTTATTTGAATGATTTTTAGGATAATGTAGTAGTCTTTACGAATAATAAAAGAATCTCTTTAAAATTCCTCTCAAGTTTTCGATAAGTGAGTCTTATTATTTTCGTTGATATTTCAAATTGTTTATATTATAGTTTAATTGGACGATTTTTATTTATCATCAATTAGAGGTACAACGTTTAATTAAAAATGTTTTAAATTTTTATACAGTTTCACACAAATTTTTTGCCATCTTTTATAAGAACTACACATTTGTTATGATAAATAAAAAAAAAAACAATAATAATACATGGTAAAATTTTTTTTACTAGGAGTAATTAGGAACGCCCGACTTTTTTACCAAGCAGATGACTTACTAATAGATTCATAGGCTTTTTTCTTTTCTTTTCTTTCCATAAAATAAAATTGATGATTTAAATTGAGATCTTCAAATTTAAAACCTTAAAATCTTAAAATTACACAATTAAATTATAAATCAAGTAAAGCATGTAAAGAAATTAAAATTTGATTTTTGGATACATATGTATTCCAATACAAATCTTATTTACATGATAATTAATTCACATGTAATTCTCCTTAAATGTGATCTGAAGCACACATTTAAATAAGTATAACAATAAGGGCTCTTCTAATTTAATTTTTGGTCCAAGAAATTTATACTATCATGTATAAATACATACATGTTAAATAAAAACGTTATTTAAACACTCATGATCTTTCAATTCTAGAAAACCTTTGCAATGGATATTCATGTTTCACTCCTACTTCCTAGGGCGGGTGTTTTCCGGGGTGGCGCTGGCGGTGGCAACCTTGGCGACATCTAGGGCGGTCGCCTCCGGCTTCTTCTTCGAGTACAAAGTAAAATAGCCAATCACGGCAATGAAGGCCACTCCACCCATAGCCAACTTTGCAGGGCAAACGGGTAGGCTTCGTCGTTGGTGAAGAACATCGGTACTATGTTGAGTGGCTGAAGGAGGCCGCGGAGATCCTTGAAATCCTCCTTCAGGCCCCTGTAAGGGGGTCGAAGTACCCGCCGCCGTAATGGGCCTCCCCTGCCCTGCCGGTGGTGGTGGTGCTTGGGATCCTTTTGGATTTACATTTCCTGGTGCGACCATTTTACGTTTACTTATTTCTCTATTTTGTTGTATTCTTTTTTTAATGTAGACTAGTATGTGTTTGAATTGATATATAGAAGAATTAATTTGATACATTATTGACAAGTGTCAAACATGGATAGAATGTAGTGAATGGATTTGAGGATTGGCTTAATTTTTGTTCTAACTAACCAGACACATGTGTAATGTTTTCTTGGTGCTGTTAAATCGGTCTATATATGTCATAAAAGGTTGTTAGATTTATTTTCTTTATCATATTTTTATTTTTATTTTTCATTTTTTTTCGTTTATGGTCATGCTAGTGGCCACCCGGTCTCTTTGAATTAATTTATTAGAAAAAGAATACATATAATTTTACTCATTTTTATGCAATATGTATGGATCGATTTATTATTATTATTATTATTATTATTATTATTATTATTATTATTATTATTATTATTATTATTATTATTATTATTATTATTATTATTAATTTTAAGAAATGGTTGGGCTTGGGCTTCTAATACATATGGGCTAATAGTGGGCTAACGGCTAACCTGAGACTTTATTTTGGGCCAATTTTCTAATGCACTTATTTTGTTTACTACCTTGTAATTAATTAAGGAGTATCAACAAAAAATATTACTTTTAATATTTTATTTTGAAAAAATTGTCATTCATCATAATTATTTTTGGAAAAATAATATTTTTTTCTTAATTTTTTTGGTTATAATTAACCATAGTTTACGCCTCCTTCTCCCACTATACTTGCAACATCTGCGACCTCATATACAATTTTCATGCGACACCTTACGCGATTGTACCTGCGACCATATACACATTTTTTTTTCATGCGATCATACTTGTAACTATGTCTGCGATTTCATACACAATTTTTTTCATGTGATCCTACACGGGACCATAACACGGTCTCAAATGTTAAGCATTATTTTAAAAAAAATTATAGCCTATTACACAAAAATATTTTACGTACTCTTTATTTTGAAGAATTACATAGTTTCATACTAACAATAATATTTCATCGTCCATGAGAGTATAAAAGAAGGTTAAAACTTGCATGTTCCCGGAACACCGTGTCCCAAAATCCCACATTTTTTTGAAAGGTATACATTTTAGTATTAAATAATATAATATTTATAATAAGAACGTGTACCTTTATTTCTTGAAAAAAAATTAATTTTTTAATCAAACATTTACATTATTCATATTTCAGCAGATTTTTTTAATGAAAAAATTATATCCTTATTAATTAAAGTATAAATCCTTTATAACAAAATATAATACCCTTACCCATCTTGTGCCCGAATACGCGACCAACTTATAAAATAAATGAAATATACAAATATTTGTCATTAATTGTAAATTGCTTCAGATATTAATTGACATGATAACAATTGGTGTGAGTATAATATATTCACTTTTATTAAAATAGTTGAATGCAATCCACACCTAATATCATTCTACGAATCTTTCCACTGAAAATTAAAGAGTTGCCCATTAAGCACAAGAGTTCATTTTTACCTACGTGCACATGGTTTAATTTGCTTTTTATATTTAATAATGATTGTTCAGGAATTTATTACATATAATATAATATCATGTGTATATATTTTCTTTAGTGACTAGTATACGAACCAATTAAAGTTATTTTATGCCATGTATTGTGATATACATAATTTATGAAAATGTTAATTCTAGAATATTAAGTTACGTAATGAGCAGATTACGGTATAGAAAAGAAAAATAAAATAAAATCAGAATTTAGCCAATACAAAACATAACTTTTGGTATCCTAGAAATCCGGATTTATGGGGTTAAGGATATAATAGTATTTAATTTTAAGTAATGAAAGTATTATTTTTTCCACTGATAACATGTGGTTCTAATATTAAGAATGCTAATGTTTAACTAAAAAATTAATTTTTTCCTTTTAGAAAATCATTAGTATAAAATTTTATATTATAATGTATATTATTTAAGGAATATAAAATTTAGAGTTTATTGTGCACCTGAACGATCTTAATCCTTAGATTAATTTTAATTCGATCTCCACCATAAAATAAAATAAAATAATTAAAATAAAAAAATTACCCATCACACCTTATTTTTAATCCATTAATAAGAATCACCCTAAAATTTGATTTGTACGCCCTAATACACGCATAACCTTTTCTAAATATATACTACTATGCAATTATATATATATATATATATATATATATATATATATATATATATATATATATATATATATATATATATATATATTTTGACAGAAGCAATTGTATATCAAATTATTGTACAATTTGATGTGAGACAACAAATTACTAAGTTGAACAGTACTTGGTGTTATCGACATGGGATGGAAAAAAAAATATATATATATATAAATAGAAAACGTAAACATTTAACTGGTGGAATGGAGGAAGTATGTTTTAAAAAATAATTCTTAAACATTTTCGGGAGCTAAAGCACCTCATGGATACTATGGTTTTATCCTCAATTCACTTGATCAGTAAAATTGAGTTTATATCATTTAGTTGAGTTAATTACAATATTTTCTATTCACATATCACATCATTTATTTATGAAAATTATTAAATAAATAAATAAAAAATTGATCGACATTTAGATAGTGAAAGCCACCGAACAAATGATCTTTTAATTCAAAACGTGATATTCATTTATTTATTAAAGAAAGTTATGTGAATGTGTTTAATTATGTTGAAGAATTTGGTCTTAATTTAAGTAATCAGTGATGCAACTGAATTATATCTGATCAAGTGATGGAATATTATCACAACAATGTACAATATTCTGTGGTAGATGATTCCTGCACTTAATTCCATTAGAATAATTATTCCTTCAAATGCACAATATCCTGTGGTTGATGCCGTTAGAATAAATTACTTCCTTGGTCCCGCGTTTAGCTGCATTACTCTTCAACCAATTTGGTTGTAGCAGAATTTATTCGGTCAGTAATTACTCTCAATCAATGTTTTTCTGTGTGTAAGTACCAAGACAGGCTTTTTTGCAAATGTGAGGCTGTAAGCAAATTTGCTTGTATTTCTTCTTACCATTTATGTTTATAGTGCATGTACGTGTGTTCGGTCTTAATAGGGATGGATGGATGCATTCAAGTGCGTTAATATTGTACTAGGATTATTAACCAATACTGTCACATTAATTAATTTATATATATATATATATATATATATATATATATATATATGACCCAGGCAGTGTCTAATCAATGCACTCACCTAAATAATTATTATTACACAATTAACCTCGGCATCGATCTGCCTAATTATTGTCTTCGGACTAATCCGGGAAAGGCTAGAATCGTTTCAAGTCTCAACTTTGTGCTCGTCAGGGGCGGATCCAGGAAATTAATTTTGGGGCACGATATATAATTTTAAAAATATTATTTAATATGCAAAATTATATAATAAATAAATTAAAATTTAAAAATAATAATTATGGTTAACACTCTTGAATTTTATTTATTTATTTTATAAAAAATAATTTAAGACATTATTATCAAAATCTTTTTAAAAAATAGTAGTGAATTGAGTGTAAATTTGTGTTGTAATGAATGAATGAATAATTTAAGGGAACAAACAAGTGAGAAAAATATGAATGATTTTGTAAAACATGAATATTAATGTATTGTGTGTATTATGTAAGTGAAGCAATAAAACAAGGTTTAAAATAATAAAAATATTAAAGGAAAAAAGTGTAGTATAATATTAGGATAAACATAAAAGAAAATAATTAAAAGAAAATAAGAAAAACAAAAAGAAATAATATAAATATACTTTTTTATAAAAGGAAAACATAATTAATGGTAGGTAGGGTGAATCGAACCCACGTCCTTCTAGTGAGAAAAAAAAAACTGCAAACAACTAATCTAAGGCTACTTTTTTATAATAATTTCGTATATAGATAGTATTTACTTTTCGGCAAAGACTTGTATACAACCCAACCTCCTCCCTTCACCTTTAGTGTGTGTTTTTCTCTTTTTTTTTTAATTGTTGCTGTACATTACTATTTTTTTAATTTTAGGGATATAATTGTAATTTTACCCTTGTAGTTTAGGGTATAATTATCCCCTAGGGTTTAGAGTTTAGGGTATAATTGTAATTTTACCATTGTGGTTTAGGGTATAATTATCTCCTAGGGTTTAGGGTATAATTGTAATTTTACCCTTGTGGTTTAGGGTATAATTATCCCCTAGGGTTTAGGGTGGTTTAGGGTATAATTATCCCCTAGGGTTTAGGGTTTAGGATATAATTGTAATTTTACCTTGTAATTTAGGGTATAATTATCCCTTAGGGTTTAGGGTTTAGGGTATAATATTCATTTAAATAAAAAAAATTAAAAATAAAATAAAAAACAATATTAATGAAAGAGCAGAAATTAATTAAGAAGGGTGGGGACCAAGGTTGTACCAATTCAATTAGTATAACCGATTGCACCCTAGTCCCTCTCTTACATTTCATTTTGGAGGTACAGTTGCACCCCTTGTACCACGCTGGATCCGCCCTTGGTATAGACTGACCCCATATAATCTTGTTCTTGCTACTCTCTTCATCTCAGTGTTCGTTCGTTTTTTATTCTTAATCTTGGCAGATCATCAATCTTTGTCCTACCTGAACTCTAAATCTCTCTCTTTACTATAATTGATTTTCTAATTAATTGTGTCGAACCAATTGCCTGAAGTTTGTACATGGAGTATATTAATTTTGCAGTGATGCTGCTGTGACTCATCAGTGTTCCGTATTCTGGAATTTTCGAGATTTGGGAGCAACTAGGCAACATATATGCATCACCATCTCACATCATATTAACGTTGTCATAAATTATTTTGTGCAGAAATTTATTATAAATAAAAATATACTATATTAATAAATAAAAATGTATAGCGAATTTTATGGTACTTGGGTTAATCGCATATAAAACAATGAACTTTTCTCGTATTTCAAATTAATACTGATTTTTGTGAAATAGCAAATAAGGACCCGACTTTTTAGATTTGTGCATTTCGCACCTCAGCTATCCGTTGGGTACGGTTTGTAACAATGCTTAAAGTTTGAGGTATTTTTTGCAATTTTTTAAAAATGAGGATTAATTTGCAATTTAGGTGAGGGGTATAAAACGATAATTTTTATTTTTAACAAATCAATATAAATATTTGGGTTTTTTTAAATGAGTTATTATTATTAAATTTTTTTTCATCATTGAAATCACTTTGTTGTATAAATTTTGCTCCTGTATTCACTTGTTTATTCCACCTTTAATCAGTTCTCATTTCTTTGCTTCTTTTAAAAAATTACAAAACCTGAAGGCTAAAGTTAGATTTGACATATTCTAGATGACCAAAATTGATATTATTCCTCGTTTAAATTGCTTCAGATATTAATTGGTGTGAATATTATATATTAACTTGTATTAAAAAAGTTGAATACAATCACACCCAATATTTTTCTACGAATTCTTCCACTGAAAATTAAAGAGTTTCCCATTAAGCACAAGAGTGCATTTTTAACTAAATGTACATGGTTTTGCTTTTTATTATTAATTATGATTATATAGTATTTTAGTTTAACATCATGTGTATATATTTTCTTTAATGACTAATTAATACACGAACCAATTAAAGTTATTTTATGCCATGTTGTGTTGTGATATATATAACGTATGAAAATGTTAATTCTAGAATATTACATAGTTAGGTAATAAGCAAATTACGATATAGAAAAGAAAAGAAAAATATCAGGATTTAGCCGATACAAAACATAACTTTAAATGTTTCGTTTTAAAGAGCATACACTTTAATTATAATTTTTTATTGAAAATATCAGTTACAATATAATTATTAATGTTTACTATTTTTTTCCAGCTCTTTGAAAATAATATGTTTTGCTTATTTTAGCCTCGAAGCACATATATATTGTCATATTTTAATATTGAGTTAATTAAAATTATTATATGCATATAATTAACGTGAATAATCTTAAAACTAAAAGTTGAAGTGAAATAATAAAAGTCCTCTGATTAAAATCCTGTATTAGGTGGACAGATTGTAATTTATTTCAATCCTAAATAGATTAATTAGATTTTATATTCATGGATGAGATTAATTGGTACAAAGAGATCTTGAAAACTCTCCCTCTCCTCATTGGGAAAATTGACATGTTGTACTTATAATTAGTTATAACCAATTTAAACTAACTTATTGTTGGGATAAGGCAGATCCCCATTCATTCCTAAGGGACAAACAAAGAAGAACATAAAAAGCACAACACAAGAATTTACGTGGAAAACTCCAAAACCGGAGAAAAACCACGGACCCGAGAAAATACCACTATGTGAAAAATTTTTACAATCACACAGAATTTCTCTCTCTTGACCCCAATCCCTACACCCTTACAAATCTTTGACTAATTCTAACCTTTCTTCCCATTCTCACAACCGAGAATCAAAGAAAGGAATTTTAACTAGAATCAAATACAAAGATTAAAGTGTACTTGATTGGTGCACTTAACCTTGAGACTAGGGCCTTCTATATATAGCCTTGAGAGCCCTTCTCCCTTTGTTCTCCCAACCGATGTGGGACAACAAAAACATCCCTTTTATTTTGACAAAAAACCAACAATCTCCACCTTGTCAAAATAAAAGAAGATTCATTGTCTTCACCGACAATCATTCTCAATTCCGAGAATCCTACTCCACCATATGAGTAGACCACTTAGAATAAACCATTCTAAGAATTTCCTGCGGCACATATCGAAAACACCTGCTGATATTTATGGTGCTGCTTCCAGCTCTTGGCTACCCCTGGAAGTCCATCAGCCATCGATATACACCCACCACACACCCTACATCACCTGCCAAGTCAATGTCCGTGTGCAAACTTGTGGACCAGCTAATATTATTACACCTTTTCCATGACAACTGAACATGTCACAAGGATCCCCAATAATATTAACTCAACATTCAGAACTGTTGCCGCAACAGCTCCTCCTTGACCAGAAACGTCATCATTGCTCCACCGTAAGCAATTACCGTGTCATTGCTCCACCGCAATTACCGCACCATTGCTCCACCTTGAGCAAAACCCGTCTGTACCGACATGACGTCGCTGCCTTTTACCATCGAGCTACACCAGGTTTGTCCAAACCCTTTTCCTACTAAAAGTGTCTTCACTTGAAGCCGATTCCAACCCTGAAATTCACGATGCTTTTCCCCACTTGTCGGTTGAATCCACGCTATTCTTTACTGATCTAGCGCCAGCCGATACCAAGCCACCACATCGCCATCTTCACCGTTGAATCGCCAATTCCCCACGCCACCAGTCATTACCGGAAAACCCGTTCCTTTCAAACCTTCTTGAGCCGACATCCATGGAAAACTCCATGCCGCTGTTAAGCCAACTCCACCACCGGGAGTCCCAGCAATTCACATTGCTGCAGGTCCAAGAACTCCGCCAAAAACTGCTGACCCGCAAATCCTACCCCTTGCCACGCCACAGTCCGGCGCATTTCACCGCAAGAAAGGAGATGCCACCGCATCCGGCTGTTCTTCTGACCCCCTTGTGCAACCAGCTTTACCCACTTCTTTCATGTCACCCTTAGCCTAATGAATAACCCTCTTCCTCTTATAAAGTCTTTTCTGATGTGGAAGGTCAGACTTTGCTGCAACCACAGAGCATATTAAGAACTTTATAAGCACCCGAACAGGGCTTACCGGGCTCTGATACCACTTGTTGGGATAAGGCAGATCCCCATTCATTCCTAAGGGACAAACAAAGAAGAACATAAAAAGCACAACACAAGAATTTACGTGGAAAACTCCAAAACCGGAGAAAAACCACGGACCCGAGAAAATACCACTATGTGAAAAATTTTTACAATCACACAGAATTTCTCTCTCTTGACCCCAATCCCTACACCCTTACAAATCTTTGACTAATTCTAACCTTTCTTCCCATTCTCACAACCGAGAATCAAAGAAAGGAATTTTAACTAGAATCAAATACAAAGATTAAAGTGTACTTGATTGGTGCACTTAACCTTGAGACTAGGGCCTTCTATATATAGCCTTGAGAGCCCTTCTCCCTTTGTTCTCCCAACCGATGTGGGACAACAAAAACATCCCTTTTATTTTGACAAAAAACCAACACTTATGTACCATTAATTATCCACATATACTAACTCATATACAATTATCAGCAATTATACAAGCACTCTGCCAGCATGTATCATTACGCTCGACAGATAACAAGTACCATAGAGCCCCAACTATCTGTGAATTACAGAAACACAATAAGCTGTCTTATTCAATTTTCTATGTCTTATTTTAACTTATATGAAAGATATTCGAATGCTTGTTCTTGGTAACCATATTAGCAGCAGTAACCCAATTATTAGTTTCAAGGTAACCATATTGGCCTTCCAAGGGTGGAAGTGGTAACCCAAATCCTCCGAATTTCATCCCTTGGAGGATTCACGATTGAAGATGGACTCCAGAATCCGAATCTGTTCCGGCCGAGGATTCCACAGAGGCTTCGGGCTCAGGAGTTCTCTCGTCAAAATGGATAATTTAATTTTAATGTTATATTAGATGTGGAAATGTAAAATTAATTTAAATTTTATATAAAGAGATGACGTGTCACCAGAAATTCCCAATTTTACTGATCTTGTGCGCTGCACATGCCTATTTCCGGAGAGAAAACAAATTTCCGACGATTTTGGATTAAAATTGGCCAATGTCAAGAGTTACGGGACAAAATGAAAAATTTTATTTTTTTTGGGACAAAATCAAAAATTCCCTATTATTATGAGATTTTTAACTCGAATTAATTTGATACATTATTGACAAGTGTCAAACATGGATAGATGTAGTGCATTGGTTTGAGGATTGGCTTAATTTTTGTTGTAACTAACTAGACACATGTGTAATGTTTTCTTGGTGCTGTTAAGTCGGTCTATACACGTCATACAAGGTTGTTAGATTTATTTTCTTTTATCTTATTTTTATTTAGTTTTTTCTTCATTTATGATCATGCTATTGGCCACCCGGTCTCTTTGAAATAATCCATTAGAAAAATAATATATATAATTTTATTCATTTTTTATGCAATATGTATGAATTATTTTTATTTTTATTATTATTATTATTATTATTATTATTGCTATTATTATTATTTGTTTATTTATTTATTTATTTATTTATAATTTTAAGAAATTGTTGAGCTTGGGCTTCTAATACATGATATGGGCTAATAGTAGGCTAACTTGAGACTTTATTTTGGGCCAATTTAATGTACTTAATTTTTTTTTTTACTACGTACCTTGTAATTAATTAAGGGGTATCAACAAAAATGTTACTTTTTATATTTTATTTTGAAAAAAAATGTCATTCATCATAGTTATTTTAGGAAAAATACCATTTTTTTTCTTAAATTTTTTTTGGATTTATTTAACTTAGTCTACAACTCTTTATGCGACTATATCTGCAACATTGTGACTTCATACACAATTTTTATACGATACCTCACGCGACTACGCCTGCAATCATATACACATTTTTTTTATGCGGTCATGCTTGCAACTACGTCTACGACTTTATACATAAATTTTTTCATGCAATCCTACACGCGACTATAATACAGTGTCAAATGTTAAGCAATATTTAAAAATATATATAGCCTATTATACAAAAATATTTTACGTAATCTTTATTTTGAAGAATTACATAGTATATCATACTAACAACAATATTTCATCGTACATGAGCGTATACTAAAACTTGCGAATACTTGGGATATTGTACCCCAAATCTCACCATTTTTGAAAAGTATATTCTTTAGTATTAAATGATATACTCCCTCCGTCCCACACTTATCTTCATACTTTCCATTTTCGTCCGTCTCACACTTATCTTCACCACCCAAAAAAGAAAACTTCACATTAACCAATAACCTCAAAAGTTATCCTAATACCACTCCCACCTAAGACACATAATATATTTTATAATTTATTTATTATCTAAAAATACCACAATACCCCTAAAAAGTTTATAAAGTTGGTCAAAAAAAACTTTTCTTAAACTCCGTATCTACAATATCGAAGCAGATAAGTATGGGACGGAGGGAGTACTATTTAATATAAGAATGTATACCCTTTATTTTTTGAAAAAAAATACTCCCTCCGTCCCGGTGAAAGGTCACCGGTTGCTTTTTGCACGTGGATTAAGGAGTATTATTATTTTATATGTAGAGGGTAGTTGTATTAGTAGTGAGTGGTGGGCCATATGTGGATTCTTTTTACTAAAAGAGGAAAATAAGGACATTTGGATGAGACGCCCAATATAGTAAAATGGTGACCTCTCGGTGGAACGAAAGGAGTAATTTTTTTAATCAAATATTTATACTATTCATATTTCAACATATTTTTTCAAAACACAAGAGACCCATCCATAAAATAAATATACAAATATTTGTATAATTTTCAAAACACAAGAGACCCATCCATAAAATAAATATACAAATATTTGTATAACAATAGGTGTGAATATAATATATTCACTTGTATTAAAATAGTTGAATGCAATCCACACCTAATATTATTCTACGAATGTTTCCACTGAAAATTAAAGAGTTGCCCATTAAGCACAAGAGTGCATTTTTACCTACATACATGGTTTTGGGTTTTATTTTTAATAATGATTGTTCGGGAATTTATTATATATAATATTTTAGTTTGGGTGAGTCTCTTGTGTCTTCAGTGCATAATATATGTAAGGATACATTGTTTTGTTCTAAAGGGTATACACTTTTCATTATTTTTTTTTCAGAAAATAAAGGGTACACATTTTTATACTAAAAAATATACCATTTAATATTAAAGGTGCCGTCACACATAAGTTTTTATCTTTTAGTTTAATATCATGTGTATGTGTATATATTTTCTTCAGTGACTAATACACGAACAAATTAAACTTATTTTATGCCATGTTGTATTGTGATATACTATATAATTTATGAAAATGTTAATTCTAGAATATTAAGTTAGGTAATGAGCAAATTACGGTACTTTGGTATCCTATAAATCCGAAAGACCAAGATGTTAAGAGTATAATGGAGTATTTAATTTTAATTAAAGGGTACACACTTAATAAAGGTATTATTTTTTCCACTGATAATATCGTTTTAATATTAAGAGTGTTAATGTTTGACTAAACAATTAACTGTTTTCTTTTAGAAAATCAATAGTTTGTATAAATTTTAATATCATAATGTAAAAGAATATAAAATTTGGAGTCACTTGATGCACCGGTCCACCGAAACGATTTTAATCCTTAGATTAATTTTAATTCATTCTCCATTATAAAATAAAATAAAATAATTAAAATTAAAAAAAAAACTACTCACTGTAGTTCCCCCATTTCCCCTAGTTCATCCATTGGGCTTGATAGTCCCAAAGCCCAGTAAGGGCCCAAAGGCCCCCAAACTGCGAGGAGCATCCGCTTCATTGAAAATACTAGTCCACTTGCCCTAATTGCTTAAGATACGCAGACATTCCCTGAGATATCTGCGTAGGTGATATCATAGATCAGATCCTAAAAATATTCATGTGAGGCTAAATGCATTTAATGCTCGCACTGTATGCATATATTGTACAGTAACTTGATGACGTATCCAGATTCGGATGACGTCAGGTTACCTAATATAAATATGGGGACAACCCACAACAATGATCATCGTTAATTTACCCCCTCAAAAAAGGCACAAAACTGTCTAGGGGGCAAACTTCTCTCCACATTTTATGTTAGCTTAGTACAGATACTCCTTTTGTTATTCATTAACAGCTACATTAACCCACCATTAAAAAGGGATAAAATTTGACGAGCTACACTCACCAAATACTATTTTTAACCCATTAATTTCAGATATCGATGCACCAGCAGAATCACCATAAAATTTGATCTGCCCGAATACACGCATAACTTTTTCTAAATATATACTCCCTTCGTCCGACATTTATGTTCACACTTTCCGTTTCGTCAATTCCATAATTA
Organism: Pogostemon cablin; assembly: GCA_023678885.1. Classification (NCBI taxonomy): domain Eukaryota; kingdom Viridiplantae; phylum Streptophyta; class Magnoliopsida; order Lamiales; family Lamiaceae; genus Pogostemon; species Pogostemon cablin. The sequence goes on from CM042975.1 coordinate 29,908,450, forward strand.
TCTTCACCACCCAAAAAAGGAAACTTCACATTAACCAACAACCTCAAAAATTATCTTAATTACAAAAATATCACTCCCACCTAACACACATAACATACTTTATAATTTATTTATTACCTTAAAATACCACAATACCCCTAAAAAAACAATAAAGTTGGTCAATAAAGTAGACGAATAGTTTATTATTTGATTATTCGTGTGTTTATCCCAACAATTTTGAGGGTATTATGGTATTTTTGATAATAAATAAATGATAAAATATGTTATGTGTGTGCAAACTTGAAATAAAAGTATGGTAGTTTTTTTTTTTTATGGGGATGTGAAGTTGAATTTGAAACGGAACAAATCAGAAAGTGTGAAATTGAAGTTGAGATTAGGGAGTAATCTGTATTAAATAAATAGAGAGTAAAAAGTTGGTCTGACATTTAGCTAGATAGAATTTGCTTGTTTAGTACTTACTATAGTGGTAACAATTAGCTGCTGCATTACTAGTATTCAACCAATTTGGTTGTAGCAGAATTTAATCGGTGAATCAATGTTTTTTGTGTCTGTAAATATGAAACAACTCCACTCCCTTAATTTGTTCTTGCCATTTGTGTTTTTAGTGCATGTACGAATTAACGTGTGTTCGGTCTTAATCGGGATGGATGCATGCATTCAAGTGCGTTTTTAATACTAATGTACTAGGGATAATTAAACACTACTGTCACCTTTATATATATGTTCCTTCGTTTATGCAGGACCCACCCCAGTGTCTCACTCACCTAATTAAATACACTAATTCATCTAATCTAATTTATTTTCATCTTAAACATTACTACATTATTGTTATTAAACACCCAACCTCAGCATCTGCCTAATTATATGCAAATGATATGTGAGTGTTCGTTTGTTTTTTATTCTTAATCTTGGCAGATGAAATTGCACCCAACTCCTAATTTGATCAACTCTCAACATCTTTCTTTTATAATTGATTTTCTAATTAATTGTCTCGAACCAATTGCCTGATGTTTGTACGTATATTAATTTTGCAGTGATGCTGTTGTGATTCATAAGTGTTCTGAAATTTTCGAGATTTGGGAGCAACTAGGCAACATATGCTAATTTGGAGGAATTAATCCTTTTTAATTCTCATACATATACGTGGCATCATTTAATAAAATTTAACAAATTACTTTATCACGTCATATTAATTAAAAAAATACTAGTTAATTTTTTCTCAACATTCCCTAAAAGTTCCAGGCTAGAAGCAAACCAAAAAGAATTTAGAAATCGGGAAAATATTATCCTTTAGGATATGCCAAATCCAACTTTAGTCCTTAAGTTTGGTAATTTCTCAAAAGTGGTCCTCCGATATCCACTTTTGGTCCACTTTTGGTTTTTGTTCACTTTTGATCATCTAGGATAGGCCAAATAAGGACTAAAAGTAGACAAAAATGACTAAAAGTGGATAAAAAAGACTAAAAGCGAACACTGGAGGACCAATTTTAAAAATTTATTAGGACTAAAGTTGGATTTTGCATATTTTAGAGAATCAAAATTGATATTATCCCTTTAGAAAACATGAATTTTAAAAATTCATATATATTTTTTTATTAAATATATTATATATTCTTAAGATCGATCTAATAAGATAATTCCTCGTGATTTTAATATATGTAATGTAATTTAATTAAATTTTAAACTCAAGCTTCATCTATACCAAATATTTCAAGTTCTATAGACATAGTACTCAAAAACATTAAACATCGATCCTTAATATACTTAGGGGTTACTTGGTTGGGTTGGTGGGAGGAGATAATGAGAATATATGTATATTGATTTACATTATCGGTACTTTATTGTTGTAGTGGGAATAAAAAATTTTCAATAACTACACCTTATCCTTTATTTTTATTGTAATTAACTCCTTAATGATACCTATTACCATTCCAATTAAGGAATTTGTACAAAGCGGCCCCTTAATTCTCCATTTTCATATTTAGAGCATTTATATGATATATAATATATTTTAACTACTATATAGCATTTATATGATATATAATATATTTTAACTACTATATACTAACATTTTGCATATTATTTTATTTTTTTTAAACATTAATTCTTTTATATTTTTTTAAATTCATGTTAGATGAAATAAAGAGTGCTAAAAATAAAATTATTTTCACTAAAACATAACAAGATATCCGGTGCCAAATAGTTTTATGCAGAGACGACGCCAAGTTGGGGCCAGGGCGTGCCCATTAAAATTTGAAAATAATTAGTATATATAATAATTGTTACACTATACTTGTATAGCCTAACGGTTGGCAGCTTGATTGTCGCGGATTCGATCCTCATGAAGGGCGGTGATTTTTTATCCTCTTTTATTATTACTAGGTTTAAAACATGCGTTGCACGTTATATACACGTTAGTACTTTGTGATGTACACTTTAAAATTATATATATGAAATTAAAATATATTATGTATTCAAGAGTTGTAGTCTTTTTTTTTCTCTCTTATTTCAATAGTCATTTCTATTTTCCACAGTTTTCATTGAAATAAAAAGATTTGCTAGTTAAAAATATTAAGAAATATTATTTTAAAAAATTATAATAATGGCAATATACAATGCACAAATACATGCAATTGTAATAATAATAATAATAATAATAATAATAATAATAATAATAATAATAATAATAATAATAATAATAATAATAATAATAATAATAATGTTTTAGTTTTCAAGACACATGTCGCAGGTTGCATGTAAATTATATTTTGTAATGTGATTTTTTTTTTTGTAATTTTTTATTTTTATTTCAAAATTTTTAATTTAAAACAAAATACATATATTTTTTAAATAGAATTTTGAAGTGTGGGGTTTAACGTATCGTTTATTTAACATTCATAAGATATTAAAATAATAATAATAATAATAATAATAATAATAATAATAATAATAATAATAATAATAATAATAATAATAATAAATAAATGTACATTAACAAAAGATTTAATATGTGAAGTGGTTTGGTTTGATGTTTGATTTAAAATCTTTTCACTTCTTTGCTAAATTATTTATTTATTTATTTTTATATGCTAAATTAATTATTTATTTATTTTTTTTTATATTAAATTAAAATATGATAATATATAACGAATACCTTAATTTCAATTGTTTAATGAAATTTGATTTAGAAATTTGTTTGATTGTTTTATGAAATTTGATTCAGAAATTCTGTTCATTATTTTCTTATTTAATATGAAATTATATGTTGTATATCATTCCACCTCTTATTTTTTTCAAGTTAATATAATATGATAAATATAGGAATAATATTATGTTGAGTATAAATAAATTTAATAATACAAAATTTCAAATTTTCAAAATGAAATTTGATTTTTAGAATTTTTTTTCATTATTTTATTATTTAATATGGAATTATATGTTATATATCAAAATCATTAAATATAATGTTTCACCTCGGCTTTGATTCCAAGTTAATATAATTTGGTAAATATAAAAATACATATATTATTTAAAAAAAAATACATCATCAAAAAATTTCAAGTAATGCAATAAGCTCACCCCATATTTTGTAGTACTAATATTTAATTTACCTATTCATATTAGTCATTAAAAGATATGGCGAATTCATTGTTTTAAAGTTAAAAGGTGTTGTGTATTGTATTATAATTAAATATATAGCTAATAAATTATTAAGTATACATAATTTATTTAATTACTCACTAACATAAATTAATTAATACTTATTATGAGTGAATTATAAATAATAAAATATATAATTATTAAAAAATAATATTTTGTGTGCGTTTATATATTATTTTTATTATGATGATTAATAGATGATGATTGGTTAAACATTCAATCTAAATATCTTGTATCGATTAATTTTAATTAATTATGAAAAGACACTAAGATAATTAATTATTCATAAAAATTTATATTAAGAAAATACAATAATTTTTTAAATTAATTATTATAAGAATTATAAAGTTCATATATTTAATATCTAATTATTAGAGAGAAAAAATTATCACGAATTTAAAGAGTCATCATTAATATAATTAATTTAATATTTATTATATACATATATATATATATATATATATATAAAACTTAAATATTAAATATCAAAATATACCATTAATGGATAGAAGGTAAAGATGTAATAATGAAAAATGAGTAGTATTAGAATTTAAAAAAAAAAATCACAAATGCTTGTGACTTTAATATACTATATGATTCATTCCAATGTATTCATACTCTCTTATATCTGGAGTAATAATTATAATTTACTTTTTGTGTTTTACTATCTATGATAACATATATGTTATACACACATATTTTGTTTAATTATAATAATGTTAATGTTAAATTTCTATTAAAGTAAATGTATAAACTCTTTTTTTATCTTTTTTTTTATTCTTATGTACATATATATATTTGGATATTCCTACTTATTACATTCTTAATTTAATTAACAATATAAACAAAATTATAATATAAATAAATTTTATAATAATAATATTATCATTATTTTAATATTTTTTAGAGACATTTACATTTATATATTTTAAATGTCTTATTTCAATAAATTATTATTAATTTAATATTTTTATTAGTCATGAATATTGAGATTCACGATTTTTTTAAACTTTTCGATTATTATATCACAATGCTAATTATTTAACTTTTTATTTTTTTTATTTATAATATACAATATTAAATAATTCAAAAATTACAAAAAAAAAAAAAACAAATAAAAAAACTAATAAAATTACACATGAGTTCATCAACTACTGCAGAAAACAAATATGGATTTAATAAGCAAATAGGCATATTAGATAAATAAGTATAGAGATGTATAATAAAATAAAAATAAAAATTGCACAACTCTTTCCTTTTGCATTCTGATTTGGAATGTCACTCTCCCTCTTCACTTCAACTTTGTTTTCACGGCTTATTTTCATCAAATTTGTGAAATTCTCCTTTCCATTGGATACATTTGTAGACATTGTCGTCTCCTCTTCTGATGCAGCATCCGACTCCATCTCAATTCCCCTCTCATCTAACCTAGTAGTTATGAAGCACTCTATTAATGTCGAGGATTCGTTCTAAAAATGCGCCTCCAACGATCCCATTACCATCAAAGGCCACTCCACAATTTATAACAATTAATTTATCTTTTCATATTACTTGACATTATGAATTCATTAATGTGATAATGTGAAAAGGTTAATAGTAATAATAATAATATTATTATTATTAAGTATGAAATTGACTAAAGTATTAAATGATAATATATCATTAATATGTGAGAGGTTAAAATTGTATTAAAGAATATTAGGTAGGGATAAAATGGGAAAAAAAAGTTTCTCAACTCATTCACACTTTTAATATATTAAGATTATTTTATCTAATTCTTTTTTCTTTTACATGTTATCTTTTATCTAAAATATTTCTCCCTCTACTTTCTTATGTTTTATCTATTTTTCTTTTTCAATTTTTATTACATAGAACTCCTTTCTTCTTCTAATTTATATACTTATAAATTATTTTCTTTTAATACTTTTATAATTTTATTTTTTTTGAAAAATTTCTAAATAAATGGAGCATTTATTTAAAAAATATATATTATCATTTGTTTTTTTAATTATTTTTTTTGTGTAAAATAAAATTTATTCTTTTGTTTTTATTAAAAAATACTAAATTATCAAAAATAATATTTTTCTAAATTTATGTACAAAACAAAAGTGAAAATTTTTATAACATAAAGAAAAATTGGCCCCGTCGGAAAATCCTGGCACCGTCCCTATATATGGAGGGCAATATCTCCAATTGCAAAACGATTGCATGAATGAGAAATAAAATTCATACACTAAAAGAAAATATCAACTCTTAGAAAAAATGTTGAGATATTTCATTGCATGTAACACGTGTAATAATAGATAGGTAGATGGATGGATCAAAGATGTAAATCCAAACTCACGAGATCTTGAATCTTTGGCGGTGGAGGACTGATGGACGGATTAGGAATGGGATAGGGATTCGCCATGGCCGGTATGGCTTGTGAGTGGATCCGTAGCGCCCTCTCCTGGCCAGCTGGAGTTCCCTCTTGTGAGCGTTCTGATGACCTCCCAAAGCTTGTGAGGTGGGGAAGTTTCTGTTGCAGTAATGGCACTCGAACTTCCTCCCTCGTTTCGTCTCTCCTGCTCCTGCTATGTCTTTCCCGAACAGCCTGATCCAGCTCCGCCCTCCGTCTTCCTGAAGTCACGAGTCTCTCTAATGTTGTCCATGGAATTCAACAAACTCATGTGTTAGTGTTGACAAATTAAAAGAGGTGAGCTAAGGAATTAGGTATACACGTCTCACGTACCTGTAGTTGGTTGGGGTCCTTGAATGCTACTGTAAAACCCTATATTCGAATATCGTGGAGCTGTGGACTGTGGTGCATGGTACGTACGGTCCCCTATCTTTAATTATGTTTATACAGTATACTATAAATAAATGAAATGAAACCTCTCCTATTGGGAAAGGCTTCTATATATAACAATATCACTAATTAACCCTATGATCATGAATCATTCACCATTTTCATCCGACATCTCACGCGACTACACTCGCACCTACGCCTGCAATTCCATACATAATTTTTTCATGCAACCAAACACATGTTTTATTTACTAGTATATGTTCGACACTGCACGCGGTGACTACGTATTAATTGCATAATGAAGAATGTGAAAGTCAAAAAGTGACATTTAAAAAAATAAATATATAAATTATGTAAATATTTGGGGGCATTTTTAACAAATTTTCAAAATACAATTATACCTTTAGTTTGAACTAGATCACGTTCTTAATTACTCTTTTCAATCTTTCTCTCTCTTCTTTTCTTTCACATCAATATTTTCATCAACCTTTACATATTGATGTCACATGATATTAAAACTCACTCAATCAAAACCCAAAATATCATGATTTTCAAACCTAAACAAACTTACATTTATTTGGTTGGACTAGGTTTTCAAGATGTACAACAAAAATTTTAAATCCTTATGCACCTACAAATCCATTAATGTTTAACTCGCCAACCTTTCATCCATTTTCCAATTAATTATATTCTTTATCTCTCATTTCTCATGTGACAACCCACTCTTACGTATTGATTTGATATAAAGTTAAAACTCACCTTACCAAAACTCAAGATAAACACATTATTACTATTCATGGTTTATTAACCCCATATATATTTGTTTGAGATGAATGTGAGGTTAATAAACCGTGATTAGTGATAGTTTATATGGCTATATATGTTTGGTGGGATTGACAAATTTTAATCAAATCAAAATGTAAGAAGTGCATTGTAACGTGTAAAAGAATATTAATTAATGTAAGAGAAGAAAGAGAAATATTATCACGGGAAAGAGAGCATTTATAAAAGGTAAGTGAGTTAGCAATTAATATGGTTTGTAGATATACATAGGGCTGATTTTGAAACTTGGGTGCGGATTTTTGAAAATCAAAATCCGGTTTTCAAAATCGAAAAGAAACATGGTGAATAATCGTTTAATTTGGAATATGTAAATTTAATAAATAATGAATAGTGATATTTTATGTTCGTTTTGAGTTTTGATTTGGTGATTTTTAATTTTATGTCAAATTAATATGGAAAATAATTGATGATATGTGGAAGAGTATATTAATTAATGTGATAGAAGAGATAAGAGAAGATAGAAAAAGGGGAAGAAAAAAATTAATTGATGAGAGATCATGATGTATGGTAGGTGGGTGGGTTGAGAACTAATAGAATTTATAATTAAGTGTATATAAGAGTGATTTTTAAAATATAGGGGTAGATTTAAAAAACGTAAACAAGTTTAAACCTTATATTAAATTAATATGTAATATGTATGTGTTGTGATATGTGTAAGATAATATTAATTAATGTGAGAGAACAAGATGAGAGATATAGCAAATGATAAAGTTTAATGATAATAATTGGTGTGAATATATATATTATATATTCACTTGTATTAAAATAGTTGAATTCAATCCACACCCAATATTTTTCTACGAATTCTTCCACTGAAAATTAAAGAGTTGGCGCCATTAAGCACAAGACTGCATTTTTACCTACATGTACATGGTTTTGCTTTTTATTATTAATTATGATTGTTCTGGAATTTATTATATATAGTATTTTAGTTTAACATATGTGTATATATTTTCTTTTAGTGACTAATTAAAATGTTATTTTATGCCATGTTGTGTTGTGATATATATAACGTATGAAAATGTTAATTCTATAATATTACATAGTTATCTAATTAATAAATTGTTTATATAAATAGTTCAATATAGTGTTATAAATTTTCATTGAACAAGTATAAATTTTTATTAAAAAAATTATCAAAATCATAATCGTTTCATGAAATTGCACAAGTTTAATTTGTATTAATTCTCAATGGTTTTGTCGTCAAATGAGTAAAATTGAGTTAATTAATTATGATATATATCATTTAGTTGAGTTAATTACATTTCCTATTCACATATTACATCATTAATTTATTTAAATTATTAAATATTAATAAAATGTTGATCGACAATAGTGTTATAAGCCACCGAACAAAAGATCTTTTAGCTCAAAACGTGGTAATATATACATCAAACTCATTATTTATTTACTAATTAATCTTATATGTTTTGCTTATTTTAGCTTTGAAGCAAATATTGTCATATTTTATTGAGTTAATTAAAATTATTATATGCATATAATTAACGTGAAGAATCTTAAAACTAAAAGTTGAAGTGAAATAATAAAAGTCCTCTTATTAAAATCCTGTATTAGGTGGACAGATTGTAATTTATTTCAAACATAAATAGATTAATTAGATTTTATATTCATGGATGAGATTAATTGGTATAAAGAGATCTTGAAAACTCTCCCTCTCCTCATTAAGAAGACTGACATGTTAAAAGGGGGTTGTTGTACTTATAAGTTATAACCAATTTAAACTAATTTATATACCATTTATTATCCACATATGTAGCAATGAATATTATTATGCATATAATATATATCCGTTGAATATATTAAAGGCAAAGTATTTCACTGTTTCATATACCGGGATACGTACTTTATACGAGTATGTGTGAAATAGGTTAATTCATTATAATTAAAATATATTATATAGACAAAGTATATTTATTTGTAGTCAAAATATGTTTGTAGTAGATCATTTCATTATAACATATTAAAAATATATTTTAATTCATTATTTATCAAACTTTAAAAAACATATTTTAACTATAGTATATTTTAGAGTTAAATATTTGTTTGGTCCCATAACTTTTTTTCTCTTTAATTTTGGTCCCAAAATAGATATTTGTGTGTATTTAGTCCCATAACTTTTAATTTTCGTTAATTTTGACCCAATTTTCACCGGAATTGCCACCTGTCGCCGGAATCCGGCTAGTGATACCGACATGGTGATTCTAATTGTCTCTCAACCAATCAATATGACACGTCGTCACACTTTAATTTTAAAAAAAATTGAAAATTGCCCATTCACCTGTACACCTCGTTTTTTTAACATTTTAAATTTTTTTTATTTACCCAAAATTGAAAATCAAATTTGACTAAACTAAATTAAAAAAATAAAAAAATAAACAGGAAATCAAATCAAATCTTAAACTCAATTTTGCCCAATCAATAATGCTATGTTATTTTCCTGAATTCCACCGAAGAACCCTAATCTATCCATGATCCAATAAAACCTTATTCCATTTACTCAAACAAGATTATATGTGGTGTCGAATTTCAATCAAATATCCAAGTGTGGTGTCGAATTTCATTTGGTGTTCATTCATTTAAATCTTAAGGAATTCTTTTGGGAAATGTGGTCGAAGCTCAAACGGTAAGAAAGAGGACAAAAGAAAGGCAACGCTGCCATGGATTTAAAATTCCCCAATTTAAATGGTAGCCACCATCCTAGTCGGAAACACCAACCTTTTCGCCGGAAATTGCAAGCCTGCCAACGGAAACGCGAACCCACCACTATCTGCTGCTACCAGAATTACGGCCACTGTCCGGCACCGCCGGATCTGCCGCGCTGCTCACCACCAGCCCGTCGTCGTCGCAGCGCAGTCCACTCCAAGGGAGAAGATGATACTGATGCGGGCCATCCACTCCAAGAGAGAAGATGATAAATATCTCTGTTAGGGTTCTTCAAATTGGGGAAAGAGGCTGGGTTAGAGCTCGTGGGAACAGATTAGTCATTAGATTCTCCTTTGATATTCATTTGTAATTCAAGAATTTTTAAAATAAGTTTATTTTAGGATTTTTTTTTAAATTCTGAATTCAGATTATTTGTTTTATTCTTTTAATATAATATTCAATTTATTAATTAAAATTTTGATGTGGAGGCTAATTTATTTATTTATTTTTTAACATGTGGACATTGACGTGCCATATTGATTGGTTGAGAGACAATTAGAATCGACACGTTAGCATCACTCGCCGGATTCCGGCGACAGGTGGCAATTCCGGTGAAAATTGGGTCAAAATTAACGAAAATTAAAAGTTATGAGACTAAATACACACAAATATCTATTTTGGGACCAAAATTAAAGAGAAAAAAAGTTATGGGACCAAATAAATATTTAACTCTATATTTTACTTATAACAAACATATTTTAATATCGGATCGACTCGTCTTACCTAATTACCGTCTTACAAAAGACTTTGTCATTATCCCGAGTTCTCATTTCATCTTGATTTTTTTTTAAAATTATTCTATAATATATGAATTTTTATTTTTTAGAGTGATAAATTATTATTTTTTAAAATAAAAAATATTACTCCTAATCAAATTCTAATACATAGTGTTTTTCTTTATTCCTATAAAATAAATAATATTTTCTTGATATTAATTTAAAGAATAATTTTCATATACTAAAAAATAATTAAATAAAATTAAAGTGAGATAAACTCATTAAAATAACGATTTTAGGTATTTATTTTAAGTAAGTAATATTTTTCAAAAGTACAGTATGTAAAATAATAGTAATTTCCAAATTAAAAAAAATACTATACCTTCGTCTCATAATAGCTTTTATATTTTCCTTATTTATTTATCTTATAATAACTTAAAAAAAATAAAATTTTATTTAATAATCTTAAAAGTTACTTTGTAAATGTGAGGGCTATATATAGACGGAGGGAGCTGTATATTAATAAAAAAAATATATAAAAAAGTTTCCACTAATGACAAAACATGCCATATTCACGATTCTATACAAAACTTTATACTACCTTTTAATCATTTAAAAAATAAAAAAGACAGATATTCTATAATTAATAGTTGGAAGCACTATAAAACGGTATTGAGTGAGGTTGACCTAACTTACTCTATTTTGTTACCAACCAACTGAAAAATGAGAAGTTTGTCCATTTTCCATCCCCTATATAAACTACTACTACCTTCATCATGAATCATCACTTCAAACATTCAACTACCATCAACAAAAAGTTTACTGATCAAACAATGGCAAATCACCCCTTATTCTTCCTTTGTTTGCTCATTGCTTCATCCTCAATCACCGGTGAGGCTCGTCGCCTCCTTGAGTCGACCGAGCTTCCCAAGCCCGAAATTCCAAAACCCGAGCTTCCAACACTTCCAAAACCTGAAATCCCAAAACCCGAGATCCCAGAGTTGCCAAAACCCGAATTACCAAAACATGAAACTCCGGAGTTACCAAAACCCGAGATCCCAAAGTTGCCAAAACCCGAGATTCCGGAACTGCCAAAACCGAACCTTCCTACATCACTAAAGGGTGAGGAGACACCACAAACAAAGCCCGAGATTCCAGAGTTGCCAAAACCCAAGATACCGGAATTGCCAAAACCCGAGATCCCGGTGTTGCCAAAGCCTGAGATCCCAGAGTTGCCAAAACCCAAGATTGCAGAATTGCCAAAGCCCGAAATTCCGGAATTGGCAAAGCCCGAGCTGCCTAAACCTGAGATTCCAAAGCTAGAAGTTCCCAAGTTTCCAGAATTGCCAAAGCCATGATGTGCATGTGTACGAGGAACATGTCATGGATGGTCTGATAGATTGAGGCAGCAGGATATATTGCATGATTCATTAATATAATATATTGTTGTGGATTGTTTATCGTATTTCGAAGTGATCACTTTGTGATTATTTCAGACAGTTTATTTTAAATTCCAGATATTTGTCCTTTTGTAATAGATAATTTCATGTTGATTCATGCTTTTAATTAATTAAATAGCTAGTGTTCTTGTTATCTAGTAGTTGTTTAATTAACTTGTCTAGCTTCAGATCTTTTGCCTTATCTCCAAGTAAGATTAATAAAATATTAAACGATAATATATATATATATATAAATATAAGAGAAACTAAATTTTTAGACGAAGTGATCACGTCGGCATGCGAGGGGCAGAGGCAGAGTGATTAATTAAATATTAAATATTGGTACACATTTTTGAAAGCTTTGTTAAATAATCAACTCGTTTGAAAGTTCAAACTGTTCTAATTTTTAAATTTATTTAAATGTACTTTATTTGCTTCCGACTTTGAGCCAAAAAAAGTTCCTAAATATTAAATATTGGTACAAATTATGGAATATAAAATAGAATACTACCGTGAAATAGTTGGAATAGGTTGGACTATTCCAACCTATTCCAACTATTTCACGATAGTATTCTATTTTATATCTTCCAACTATTTCATGATAGTATTTTATTTTATATTTCATAATTTGTTTTCAATAAAATAATAAGTATGCTTTAATTAATAATTATTAAATCTTTATACACGTGGCAAAAATTTAGGCATGTCAAAAATTTAGGCATTAATTATAATAGTAAAATTAAATATAAGAATAGAATTAGGTGCTCTCATATATATTTGTAATGCGACATGCTGCATGCACATACTTGATTCGCCAAATCTGGCAAAAATTAAGCTGAAATCTACCATAATTAATAGTGTGAGATGAAATTGAATTTTGTAACTATTTGAAATCATTTTTACGATTAACTAGGTGGACTAATGAATTTGGAGGGGGAGTCATAAGAGGGCTTGGAGATAGGGGTTGTATGGATGCTAGGTGTAACTACTAATTATACTAATGATTAACATTTACCGATTAAAAAAAAATTCATTTTTACGATTAAATAACAAATTGTGAGATTGAAATACTAATTTTTAACTTGAAAAAACAATGTTTAAGGAGTAAACTGTAAGAATGTGTGAAATTTTAATTAATGACAAAACTAATTGTATACACAGATCAATTAATTCAAGAACACTTATATTAGATCGGTGAGATCGTTTTAATTTTTATTATTAATTATTAAGGAATAATTGTATTTTGGTCTCATACGACTAGTTTCATTTTATTTTGGTCTCTAACTTTTTTTTTTAATCTCAAAAGTTATAATTTTGATCCCTGTTAACTTTTGGACGAAAAACGTTGAATGTTCTTACTCTCTAGTTAGTTTTTTTTTTTTTTTTTTTTTTGGATATAATGGGTTTCATCCGAAAGTTAACAGCGCAGTGAGCAAAATTGCAACTTTTGGGAAGAAAAAAAAGTTAAGAACTAAAAAAGAAATGAGAATGCTACTATGGAATCAAAGTGCAATTTTCCTCATTACGGAGTAATGTATATTAAATATGTTATTACTTTTTATTTATTTTAAGGAGTTTTTTATGAAATAATTTACTCGACAAGTATCACTTTTCATGGATTAGAAGTATTATATTTTATTAAAAATATAATCGCTTTTTATTAATTTTAAAATATCTTTTCGTAATATTGCCATTTAAGAATTAACATAGCTAGTATTTGCATGTAACTTAAATAATCTTCAATAGAAGTGGATATGAGAAGGATGGAGCTCCTATGTATGTGATTAAAATCACTTATGATTAGGTGGACATATGATTATTTCTTTTCAAACCTATATAGATTAATTAGGTCTTTGATCTTGAAAATTCTCTCTCCCCCCCCCCCCCCCCCCCCCCCCCCCCCCCCCACAACCAATTGGTCAGGCACCCATTGGAAGGTGGCTTGAGATGTACACAAGTTGAGGGGGTTGTTGTACTTATAACCAATAACAACTAATTTACGACCATTAATAATTGGCAATTTTTGGTGTGATATATATTATAATGTCAGTTAATTAGCAATCCACTCCTCTTTCTAGTAGACTAATTAATAACACAAGTGCTCGTTTGCTTGTAGGTATCACGGTGATTGATGCACAATACTTCATAATATCACGTTTGTTTCGATGTATTTATAATACTTAGTCAAAGGTATTAGTTTTATCCGATATTAATAATATCATTCCCTTTGATATTATGTATCCCACCTCAATAGGTGGGATACACAACAGTACCATTTAATACCTAGGTATTAAATATAATTTTACCATTATACCCTTATCCAATAATAATAATAATAATTAATATAATAATTTATAATAATTAATTAATAATAATAAATAATAAATAATATTAATATAATAATAATAATTAATAATAATAATAATAACAACAACAATAAGGGTAAATATATCATTTTACTTATTATCCCATTTGTTAATAGTCAATAACAAACATAAAATAACTAATACTTAGTTATCAACAATTTCATTTTTTCATAATACCAAACAATAATACAATTAATCACAAGTCAAACAAATCTTATTATACACAATCCCTTTATATTCCATACCTACTAGCAAACGACCCCAAGTGAATATCTCTTCGGCACACTCTCTTGTAAGAGGGTTCCACTTATTATTATTAAAGAGGGTTCCACTTATTATTATTAAAGTATGATGGTTAAAGTATATTTGTAGTAAATTTTATATTCAGATCAAATTATAATATTATGATACATCGTTCGTCATACTTTGAAAAATATATAATTTAATTATTAATAAATATATTTTACCGGTATAACAATCATATTTTAACACTTCTCAAATAAACTACCTTTCTCTAAAGACTTTCTCTATCTCTTTATATCTCAAGCAAAGAACATTCAATATTTTCAACAATTTTTATAATGACAATTACGTACTATACCATCATGATTTCATTAACAATTTATATAATGACAATTATGTAATATAATGAATTAATTACTATACATGAGTATTTGTCATGTGTTTACTCTATCTTTGACTATTAAATTAATATAAGTTTTTTTTAAGCTCAACAATATATTAACTTACTCACAACCAATTACTAATAATTTATCTAATTTCCTTGTCTAATTGTGGACCCGTGGTCCATGATATTTGAAAGAATACACTTGTGTACTCGATTCATAGTGTATCTTTAAATTTTAAATTATACTCCCTTCGTGGAGAAACTTGCACCGTTACTGTACATATGGAGTTTAAAAAAAATTATTTTTTAACTAATTTTATTGGCTTTTAAAGGATAATGTAGACTTTTTATGTAATAAATAAATTATAAAGTATGTTATGTATATTAGGTAGGAGTGGTAAATTTGTAATTAAGATGAACTTTTAAGATTAGAAATTGATGTGATGTTTCCTTTTTTGGATGTTGCAAATTATTGTGGTACGAATGAAAACAGAAAATGTAAAGTTTATTGTGGGACGGATAGAATATATTGTAACATCTTTAATAATATTTTATGATACTTAGTTATACATTAAAAATTCACCAACTAATATAATATGCTTATGATATTTTGTGATACTTAATTTGAATTTTTTGAAAAAAAATAACTAGGATATTACGTCAGGCTGAAAAAAATATATCCTTTTTCCAGCACATGCATATGAGGAATTATACATGTTTTTTGTTGGAGCAATATAAAATGGTATTGAGTGAAGTTGAGCTAACTCAATCCATTTTCCTACCAATCAACCAAAAAACTAATACTTTGTCCATTTGCCACCTCTATAGAAACTAACCCTACCTTTATCATTAATCATCATTTGAAACATTCAAACATAAAGTATACTGATCAAACAATGGCGAATCCCCCCTTATTCTTCTTGTTTTTTTTTTCCTCATTGCTTTATCATCGATCACGACCCACACTACCGAGGCTCGTCGCCTCCTTGAGTCCCCTGAGCTCCCCAAGCCCGAGTTTCCAGCACTTCCAAAACTTGATATTCCAGAGTTGCCAAAACCCGAATTTCCAGAATTACCAAAAGAAGAGAAACCAGAGGATGATGAGCCACCGGTCGAACCAAAGCACGAGATCCCAGAATTACCCAAGCCCGAGATTCCGGAGTTGCCCAAACCCGAATTGCCAAAACATGACATCCCGGAATTGCCAGAACCCGAGATTCCAGAATTGCCAAAGCCCGAGTTTCCAGCATTTCCAAAACCAGACGTCCCAAAGCTGAAAGGTCATGAGGAGACCCCAGAACCAAAGCCCGAGATCCCGGAGTTGCCTAAGCCCGAATTGCCAAAACATGAAATTCCAGAACTGTCAAAGCCCGAGATCCCAAAATAACCAAAGCCCGAGATCCCGGTGTTGCCTAAACCCGAATTACCAAAACACGAAATCCCAAAATTGCCAAAACATGAGATTCCATAACTGCCAAAGCCCGAAATCCCAGAATTACCAAAGCCCGAGATTCCTGAGTTGCCT
Organism: Pogostemon cablin; assembly: GCA_023678885.1. Taxonomy (NCBI): domain Eukaryota; kingdom Viridiplantae; phylum Streptophyta; class Magnoliopsida; order Lamiales; family Lamiaceae; genus Pogostemon; species Pogostemon cablin. The sequence continues at coordinate 29,925,139 of CM042975.1, forward strand.
AAACCCGAATTGCCAAAACATGAAATTCCTGAATTGCCCAAACATGAGATCCCAGAATTGCCAAAACACGAGATTCCAGAATTGCCAAAGCCCGAAATTCCAGAACTACCCAAGATTGAATTTCCGGAGCTTCCGAAGTTTCCATAATTTCCATAGCCATGACGTGTGTACTAGGAACATGTCATGGATAGTCTGATTGAGGCTGGATTCTCTCAGAGTAGCATCATTATTTAATATATTTACATATACATATATGTTGTTGTAGACTGTCTTATTTGAGCTTATATCAGACAGCTTATTTTGAATATGATCACTGTGTACTTACTTGTGTATTAAATAGACAATTAAATACTTATGCTTTCATATTAATTAAATACTACTTGTTATCTTGATTAGATCCACTCTTTCTCCCTGGATCTCCCCTCCTCCACAAAATTGCAATTTTGGATTTGTGAGAATCAAATTCCAGAATTAGTCTCTATCATTTAATTTTCTATGGCTCGATTTTAGTCCTTTTTACATTGAGATTTCAAAATTTATCAGAAAAATTGGAGATCGTGTATAAATTTGAGTAAATATCAAAATTGGTCCTGTAAGTATGACGTTTTCCAACTTCAGTCCTTTTTTTATTGTAATTCTCAATGTTGGTCCTTTTTGGTCCACTTTTAGTCCTTTTTGTCCAAATTTAGTCATTTATGTTAAAATAAAATCCAAAAATGATCCGAAAGTGTATACATTTATGACCAAAAGTGGACAAAAAAATGACCAAATTTTGAAAAAAGGACCAAAACTGGACCAAAAGGACTAAAAGTGGACAAAAAAAGACCAAAATTGAGAATTGCAAAAGAAAAAAGGACTAAAGTTGGAAAACGACATACTTACATGACTAATTTTGATATTTACCCTATAAATTTTACTAAATTTTGAAATCTCTATTTAAAAAGGGTAAATATCACAATTGGTCCGGTAAGTATGACCGATTCCAACTTCAGTCCTTTATCATTTGCAATTCTCAATTTTGGTCATTTTTTTTGTCAAATTTTAGTCATTTTAGTCCAAATTTAGTCATTTTCTCAAATTTAGTCCTTTTTTTGTCCAAAATTAGTTCTTTATGTTCAAAAATGTCCAAAATAGGTCCTAAATGTTTAAATTTTGGACCAAAAGTGATTAAAAAGGACCAAAATTGAACAAAGGACCGAAGTTGAGAATTACATAAAAGAAAAAGACTAAAATTGGAATCGGTCATACTTAAAGGACTAATTTTAATATTTACCCATTTAAGAGAGTGCTTGGTATAGTGAGTAATGGAAATGAAAGGATATGTAATTTCATTTGTCATGCTTTGACGTGAAGCATCTTCCACGATAATTCTTGCTTCTTGAATATTAAGTTTTTCCTTCAGTTTTCACCATTAATGCATCTGTATTTTTTCATGAAAAAAAAATAATAAGTGGGATATTGAAATACATTTTGAGTCAAATATTAATAAAAAATTAAGGGATTTTATTTTTAATCCCGTAAATTATTCTTATTGGTTGATCCTTGATTTGACTTAATTCTGCGGGCTTGAGCTTATTTGACTGGATCTATCCCAATTATCAATTATTCACTAATTTATTTTAAGAATTTATTTATTTAAATCCCTTAATAAATATAATTAATTGATAATTATTGCATTAATTTGCCACATATTTTCCTTTAATAGGCAATAAAATTCAAGTGCCTACAATAGTAAATCAAGGATAAAAATTTGTTACTATTTAGAGCATAAACATCACCAAAGTGAAGCAAGAACTTCATTTCATGCTATTGTAGGTGAGGTGGACATGCAATTAGATTTGGAACCATCAATTTCATGAAATGAGAAGTCAGAGTCGAATCGGTATTGTGGTTTTAATTGAGAACTGTCGGTTTCTAACTTTTTATATTTATATTAAAGCTTAAAAAAATTACTAGTTCGGATTGGAATAGCCGATTCTTATGCAATTTCATTTGGCTGTTAATCCTTAACGATCAAATTAATTATGATAATAGATTTTGAATAAAGAGAGAGAGAGAAAAAAAATCACCAATTTTGATCAAACCGCAGATTCAATATGTCAGTTTATATTCCTTTATAATGCAAACCATAATAGAGTTTGAATTTATCGGTTTTGGTTCGAACCAACAGTTATTATGGTTTTTCATCCTATCTAATTGGAAGCAACAAATTCCCTCCACATGTGAAGGAAAATTATAAAGAAAAAGTAAAGAGGAGATTAGTTGTTTCAAGTTTTTTTTTTTTTTTACCCTTTTAGGATTGCAATTTTTTTTAATGGACAAGATAGAAAAGATAAAATCATTTTTGGAACGAACAGAATACTATTACATTATTTGTTGAACCAAAATCATATCTTCATATATTAAATTGCATTAGTACTATAGATATGAAATTTAAAGAAAAATTACTTTTTTAGCTTATTTTAATGATTTTTAGGATAATGTAGTAGTCTTTACGAATAATAAAAGAATCTCTTTAAAATTCCTCTCAAGTTTTCGATAAGTGAGTCTTATTATTTTCGTTGATATTTCAAATTGTTTATATTATAGTTTAATTGGACGATTTTCATTTTTCATCAATTAGAGGTACAACGTTTAATTAAAAATGTTTTAAATTCTTATACAGCTTCACACATTTTTTGTCATCTTTTATAAGAACTACACATTTGTTATGATAAATAAAAAAAACAATAATAATACATGGTAAAATTTTTTTTACTAGGAGTAATTAGGAACGCCCGACTTTTTTACCAAGCAGATGACTTACTAATAGATTCATAGGCTTTTTTCTTTTCTTTTCTTTCCATAAAATAAAATTGATGATTTAAATTGAGATCTTCAAATTTAAAACCTTAAAATCGTAAAATTACACAATTAAATTATAAATCAAGTAAAGCATGTAAAGAAATTAAATTTTGATTTTTGGATACATATGTATTCCAATACAAATCTTATTTACATGATAATTAATTCACATGTAATTCACCTTAAATGTGATCTGAAGCACACATTTAAATAGGTATAACAATAAGGGCTCTTCTAATTTAATTTTTGGTCCAAGAAATTTATACTATCATGTATAAATACATACATGTTAAATAAAAACGTTAATTAAACAATCATAGATCTTTCAATTCTAGAAAACCTTTGCAATGGATATTCATGTTTCACTCCTACTTCCTAGGGCGGGTGTTTTCCGGGGTGGCGATGGCGGTGGCAGCCTTGGCGACATCTAGGGCGATCGCCTCCGGCTTCTTCTTCGAGTACAAATTAAAATAGCCAATCACGGCAATGAAGGCCACTCCACCCATAGCCAACTTTGCAGGGCAAACGGGTAGGCTTCGTCGTTAGTGAAGAACATCGGTACTATGTTGAGTGGCTGAAGGAGGCCGCGGAGATCCTTGAAATCCCCCTTCAGGCCCCTGTAAGGGGGTACCAGCCGCCGTAATGGGCCTCCCCTGCCCTGCCGGTGGTGGTGGTGCTTGGGATCCTTTTGGATTTACGTTTCCTGGTGCGACCATTTTACGTTTACTTATTTCTCTATTTTGTTGTATTTTTTTTAACGTAGACTAGTATGTATTTGAATTGATATATAGAAGAATTAATTTGATACACTATTGACAAGTGTCAAACATGGATAAAATGTAGTGAATGGATTTGAGGATTGGCTTAATTTTTGTTCTAACTAACTAGACACATGTGTAATGTTTTCTTTGTGCTGTTAAATCGGTCTATATATGTCATAAAAGGTTGTTAGATTTATTTTCTTTATCATATTTTTATTTTTATTCTTCATTTTTTTTCGTTTATGGTCATGCTAGTGGCCACCCGGTCTCTTTGAATTAATTTATTAGAAAAAGAATACATATAATTTTATTCATTTTTATGCAATATGTATGGATCGATTTATTATTATTATTATTATTATTATTATTATTATTATTATTATTATTATTATTATTATTATTATTATTATTATTATTATTATTATTATTATTATTAATTTTAAGATATGGTTGGGCTTGGGCTTCTAATACATATGGGCTAATAGTGGGCTAACGGCTAACCTGAGACTTTATTTTGGGCCAATTTTCTAATGCACTTATTTTGTTTACTACCTTGTAATTAATTAAGGAGTATCAACAAAAAATATTACTTTTAATATTTTATTTTGAAAAAATTGTCATTCATCATAAATTTTTTTTGGAAAAATAATAATTTTTTCTTAATTTTTTTTGGTTATAATTAACCATAGTTTACGCCTCCTCCAACTATACTTGCAACGACCTCATATACAATTTTCATGCGACACCTCACGTGATTGTACCTGCGACCATATACACATTTTTTTTCATGCGATCATACTTGTAACTATGTCTGCGATTTCATACACAATTTTTTTCATGTGATCCTACACGGGACTATAACACGGTCTCAAATGTTAAGCATTATTTTAAAAAAAATTATAGCCTATTACACAAAAATATTTTACGTACTCTTTATTTTGAAGAATTACATAGTTTCATACTAACAATAATATTTCATCGTCCATGAGATATAAAAGAAGGTTAAAACTTGCATGTTCCCGGAACACCGTGCCCCAAAATCCCGCATTTTTTTAAAAGGTATACATTTTAGTATTAAATAATATAATATTTATAATAAGAACGTGTACCTTTATTTCTTGAAAAAAAATTAATTTTTTTAATCAAACATTTACACTATTCATATTTCAGCAGATTTTTTTAATAAAAAAATTATACCCTTATTAATTAAAATATAAATCCTTATAATACCCTTACCCATCTTGTGCCCGAATACGCGATCAACTTATAAAATAAAAGAAATATACAAATATTTGTCATTAATTGTAAATTGCTTCAGATATTAATTGACATGATAACAATTGGTGTGAGTAGAATTACTCTCAATCAATGTTTTTCTGTGTGTAAGTACCAAGACAGGCTTTTTTGCAAATGTGAGGCTGTAAGCAAATTTGCTTGTATTTCTTCTTACCATTTATGTTTATAGTGCATGTACGTGTGTTCGGTCTTAATAGGGATGGATGGATGCATTCAAGTGCGTTAATATTGTACTAGGATTATTAACCAATACTGTCACATTAATTAATTTATATATATATATATATATATATATATATATATATATGACCCAGGCAGTGTCTAATCAATGCACTCACCTAAATAATTATTATTACACAGTCAACCTCGGCATCGATCTGCCTAATTATTGTCTTCGGACTAATCCGGGAAAGGCTAGAATCGTTTCAAGTCTCAATTTTGTGCTCGGTATAGACCAGGGGCGGATCCAGAAAATTAATTTTGAGAGTATGGTATATAATTTTAAAAATATTATTTAATATGCAAAATTATATAATAAATAAATTAAAATTTAAAAATAATAATTATGGTTAACACTCTTGAATTTTATTTTTTAATTTATAAAAAATAATTTAAGACATTATTATCAAAATCTTTTTAAAAAATAGTAGTGAATTGAGTGTAAATTTGTGTTGTAATGAATGAATGAATAATTTAAGGGAACAAACAAGTGAGAAAAATATGAATGATTTTGTAAAACATGAATATTAATGTATTGTGTGTATTATGTAAGTGAAGCAATAAAACAAGGTTTAAAATAATAAAAATAATAAAGGAAAAAAGTGTAGTATAATATTAGGATAAACATAAAAGAAAATAATTAAAAGAAAATAAGAAAAACAAAAAGAAATAATATAAATATACTTTTTTATAAAAGAAAAACATAATTAATGGTAGGTAGGGTGAATCGAACCCACGTCCTTCTAGTGAGAAGGAAAACTGCAAACCACTAATCTAAGGCTACTTTTTGATAATAATTTTGTATATAGATAGTATTTACTTTTCGGCAAAGACTAGTATACAATCCTTCCCTTCACCTTTAGTGTGTGTTTTCCTCTTTTTTTTTAAATTGTTGCTGTACATTACTGTTTTTTAATTTTAGGGATATAATTGTAATTTTACTCTTGTGGTTTAGGGTATAATTATCCCCTAGGGTTTAGGGTTTAGGGTATAATTGTAATTTTACTCTTGTGGTTTAGGGTATAATTATCCCCTAGGGTTTAGGGTTTAGGATATAATTGTAATTTTACCCTTGTAATTTAGGGTATAATTATCCCTTAGGGTTTAGGGTATAATATTCATTTAAATAAAAAAAATTAAAAATAAAATAAAAAACAATATTAATGAAAGAGCAGAAATTAATTAAGAAGGGTGGGGACAAATGTTGTACCAATTCAATTAGTATAACCGATTGCACCCTAGTCCCTCTCTTACATTTCATTTTGGAGTACAGTTGCACCCCTTGTACCACGCTGGATCCGCCCTTGGTATAGACTGACCCCATATAATCTTGTTCTTGCTACTCTCTTCATCTCAGTGTTCGTTCGTTTTTTATTCTTAATCTTGGCAGATCATCAATCTTTGTCCTACCTGAACTCTAAATCTCTCTCTTTACTATAATTGATTTTCTAATTAATTGTGTCGAACCAATTGCCTGAAGTTTGTACATGGAGTATATTAATTTTGCAGTGATGCTGCTGTGACTCATCAGTGTTCCGTATTCTGGAATTTTCGAGATTTGGGAGCAACTAGGCAACATATATGCATCACCATCTCACATTGTCATAAATTATTTTGTGCAGAAATTTATTATAAATAAAAATATACTATATTAATAAATAAAAATGTATAGCTAATTTTATGGTACTTGGGTTAATCGCATATAAAATAATGAACTTTTCTCGTATTTCAAATTAATACTGATTTTTGTGAAATAGCAAAAAAGGACCCGACTTTTTAGATTTGTGCATTTCGCACCTCAGCTACCCGTTGGGTACGGTTTGTAACAATGCTTAAAGTTTGAGGTCTTTTTTGCAATTTTTTAAAAATGAGGATTAATTTGCAATTTAGGTGAGGGGTATAAAACGATAATTTTTATTTTTAACAAATCAATATAAATATTTGGGTTTTTTTTAAATGAGTTATTATTATTAAATTTTTTTTCATCATTGAAATCACTTTGTTGTATATAATTTTGCTCCTGTATTCACTTGTTTATTCCACCTTTAATCAGTTCTCATTTCTTTGCTTCTTTAATTTTCCTAGCTGTATATTTATTTATTTTTTTTAAAAACTTGTAACGATTCACAACAACTCAAAATGTGGTGTACGAATTTACGTAATAATACTAAAGATCGAGATTAAATTTAAATTGACCTTAAAGGTTGTGAAATATAGGACTAAAGTTAAATTCATGTGCAGCCAACATCTCGCAATTTTTCATTATCGGACATTGATTTTTCACTCTACTCGTTTAACATGCCTAATTTTGAATGATGTTGATCTTGTTACATACCTATTTGTGTTTTGTATAATAATTTTATAATACTAATAATCAAGTAATACTCTACTAATTATAATAATATTGAAAATTCAAGTTGTAACAACAAATTTTGTATTTATAATAAAATAAATACAAATTGATTTCAAAGATAATTTTCAGATGGATTTAATTTGAAGAAGATGTAAACGGGATACAAATCTCCAATCAATCCTCTGATTTTTCTCTCGAACCAATTTGGCTTAACTTTGACTGGAGTGTGTGTTGACTGTATATTGACTGCGCTGACTGTGTTGAAAAGGTGTGTTGAGCTAGATCTTCAAATGAAGCTTGTCCGAGCTTGGATGTAAAGTCTTGTGATGTTGATCCGGAGGCGTTGAGCCTTTATTCGGATTGAACGTTGACTGGAGAGAATGGCCGATCGGAGGGGCTTGACACCTTGATCTCTGATCGGAGGCGGTTGGCTGGAAGAATGCCGGATCGGAGGAGCTTGACACCTTGATCTCTGATCGGAGGCTGTTGGCTGGAAGAACGCCGGATCGGAGGGGCTTGACACCTTGATCTCTGATTGGAGGTTGTTGGCTGGAATAACGCCGGATCGGAGGGGCTTGACACATTGATCTCTGATCGGAGATTGTTGACTGGAAGAATATCGGATCGGAAGGGCTTGATACCTTGATCTCTATTCGCAGACGGTTGGCTGGAAGAACACTGGATCGGAGGGGCTTGACACCTTGATCTCTGATTGGAGGAGGTTGGTTGGAAGAATGCCGGATCGGAGGGGCATGTCACCTTTATCTCTGATCCGAGGCGGTTGGCTGGAAGAACGCCAGATCGGAGTGGCTTGATACCTTTATCTCTGATCGGAGGCAGTTGGCTGGAAGAACGCCAGATCGGATGGCCTTTGAACCTTGATCTCGGATCGCAGGTCGTTCTTGGCTTGAAGATGCCTGAAGATGCATAAAGATCTCAACGGAGTACTGCTCGTATTCTTGATCTCTTTAGAAACGTTTGCGTCTTCAAATATTTTAGTGTGTTTGGAATGAATGGAGGAGAGCTTCTTATATAGGTGAAGGGTGAGAAAGCCCCATAAATAACTCGCAATTTGATTGGTCCAGGGCTGATTTGACCTGATTCTGCGGGCTTGGGCCTTTCCATGTATAACGCAGTTTGATTGGTTGATCCTTGATTTGACTTAATTCTGCGGGCTTGAGCTTATTTGACTGGATCTATCCCAATTATCAATTATTCACTAATTTATTTTAGGAATTTATTTATTTAAATCCCTTAATAAGTATAATTAATTGATAATTATTGCATTAATTTGCCACATATTTTCCTTTAATAGACAATAAAATTCAAGTGCCTACACAAGTAAATCAAGGATAAAAATTTGTTACTATTTAAGGATAAACATCACCAAAGTGAAGCAAGAACTTCATTTCATGCTATTGTAGGTGAGGTGGACATGCAATTAGATTTGGAACCATCAATTTCATGAAATGAGAAGTCAGAGTCGAATCGGTATTGTGGTTTTAATTGGGAACTGTCGATTTCCAACTTTTTATATTTATATTAAAGCTTAAAAAAATTACTAGTTCGGATTGGAATAGCCGATTCTTATGCAATTTCATTTGGCTGTTAATCCTTAACGATCAAATTAATTTTGATAATAGATTTTGAATAAAGAGAGAGAGAGAGAGAAAAAATCACCAATTTTGATCAAACCGCAAATTCAATATATCAGTTCATATTCCTTTATAATGCAAACCATAATAGAGTTTGAATTTATCGGTTTTGGTTCGAACCAACAGTTATTATGGTTTTTCATCCTATCTAATTGGAAGCAACAAATTCCCTCCACATGTGAAGGAAAATTATAAAGAAAATGTAAAGAGGAGATTAGTTGTTTCAAGTTTTTTTTTTTTTACCCTTTTAGGATTGCAAATTTTTTTAATGGACAAAATAGAAAAGATAAAATCATTTTTGGAACGAACAGAATACTATTACATTATTTGTTGAACCAAAATCATATCTTCATATATTAAATTGCATTAGTACTATAGATATGAAATTTAAAGAAAAATTACTTTTTTAGCTTATTTGAATGATTTTTAGGATAATGTAGTAGTCTTTACGAATAATAAAAGAGTCTCTTTAAAATTCCTCTTAAGTTTTCGATAAGTGAGTCTTATTATTTTCGTTGATATTTCAAATTGTTTATATTATAGTTTAATTGGACGATTTTCATTTTTCATCAATTAGAGGTACAACGTTTAATTAAAAATGTTTTAAATTCTTATACAGCTTCACACATTTTTTGCCATCTTTTATAAGAACTACACATTTGTTATGATAAATAAAAAAAACAATAATAATATATTGTAAATTTTTTTTTACTAGGAGTAATTAGGAACGCCCGACTTTTTTACCAAGCAGATGACTTACTAATAGATTCATAGGCTTTTTTCTTTTCTTTTCTTTCCATAAAATAAAATTGATGATTTAAATTGAGATCTTCAAATTTAAAACCTTAAAATCGTAAAATTACACAATTAAATTATAAATCAAGTAAAGCATGTAAAGAAATTAAATTTTGATTTTTGGATACATATGTATTCCAATACAAATCTTATTTACATGATAATTAATTCACATGTAATTCACCTTAAATGTGATCTGAAGCACACATTTAAATAAGTATAACAATAAGGGCTCTTCTAATTTAATTTTTGGTCCAAGAAATTTATACTATCATGTATAAATACATACATGTTAAATAAAAACATTAATTAAACAATCATAGATCTTTCAATTCTAGAAAACCTTTGCAATGGATATTCATGTTTCACTCCTACTTCCTAGGGCGGGTGTTTTCCGGGGTGGCGATGGCGGTGGCAACCTTGGCGACATCTAGGGCGATCGCCTCCGGCTTCTTCTTCGGGTACAACCAATTTGGTTAATCTCCTGCACAACCAATTTGGTTGTGCAGTTTATATTCCTATATCACCACCAAAGCGTACCTCAATGGACCCTCAAAGAAAACTAGGTATATATGTTGGTTATAATAATCCTTCTATTCTTAAATACCTAGAGCTCATGACAGGTGATCAATTTATTGCTAGATACGCTGATTGCACATTTGATGAAGATTATTTCCTGGCATTAGGGGGAGATAAAAGTAAAAATTCAATAAAATGCCAAGAAATCTCATGGAATGAGAACAATCTTCAACATTTAGATACACACACTAGTCAAACTGAACTAGAAGTTCAGAGGATTATTAATTTGCAAGATTTAGCAAATAAATTGCCAGATGCATTTATTGATCATAAAGGAGTGACAAAATCACATATACCTGCTGTTAATGCACCACCAAGTGTGGATGTCCCCAAAGGATTAGAAAATTCAATAGATGTTTCTCAACGCCAGAAGCGTGGGAGACCAATTGGTGCAAAAGATAAGAATCCACGGAAATCAAAAATTAATAATGAAACACGATCACTCTTGAAATCTCAAATAGAAAAATCTCCTGTAGAGAATTGTCCTGAAGACAAAAACCCCAGACAAACTGCACGTGCATCAAATACTCATACCACTGGGAATGCGGAAAAATCGGATATTGAGTTTTTGGGAAATAATGAAAATGTTGAAGTTACCATGAATTTTACTAACACTGGAGAAACATATAACAGAAATATCATAGTTGTCGACAACATATTTGCTTCTACAATTGCACTTACCATCTCGAATAATAATCTAGATCCAGAACCAAAATCAATAGTAGAGTGCCGGAAGCGCTCTGATTGGGTAAGATGGAAAGATGCAATTGAGGCAGAGCTTGACTCGCTAAACAAAAGAAAAGTATTTGGTTCAATGATTCGTACACCAAAACATATTATCCCTGTAGGATATAAATGGGTGTTTGTACGAAAGAGAAATGAAAATAACGAAGTGGTGAGATACAAAGCGAGATTAGTAGCTCAAGGGTTTACGCAGAGACCCGGTATAGATTTTGATGAAACATATTCTCCCGTTATGGATGGCATAACTTTCCGCTATTTGATATCTCTGGCTATCAATATGAAACTAGATATGAAGTTAATGGACGTCGTGACTGCGTATTTGTACGGGTCATTAGACAATGACATTTATATGAAAATCCCTGAAGGATTAAAAATACACTATATAGGTGAAAACGAAAATCGTAATATGTATTGTGTTAAATTACAAAAGTCATTGTATGGTCTAAAACAATCTGGTAGAATGTGGTACAATCGATTAAGTGAATTCCTTTTAAAAAAGGGATAAAAAAATAACGATGTATGCCCATGCATATTCATTAAAAGGTTAGTAAATGATTTTTGTATTATTTCAGTTTATGTTGATGATATAAACATAATAGGAACAAGTAATGAACTTGAAGAAGCTCGTTCATACTTAAGGATGGAATTTGAAATGAAAGATTTGGGTCAAACTAGATATTGTCTCGGCCTGCAGATCGAGCACCTCCCTGAAGGAATCTTTATACATCAGTCTACCTACTTAAAGAAAGTTTTAGAGAGTTTTTGTATGGATAAATCTCATCCACTTAGTACACCAATGATAGTTCAATCTCTTGACATCGATAAGGAACCTTTTAGACCTAGAGAAGAAAATGAGGATATTTTAGGACCAGAAGTCCCTTATATGAGTGCCATTGGAGCACTTCTTTATCTTGCAAACTGTACGAGACCTGATATTGCATTTGCAGTTAATTTACTGGCAAGATTTAGTGCATCTCCTACGAGGAGACATTGGAATGGAGTTAAACATATCCTTAGGTATTTACAAGGTACTAAATATCTTGGATTGTTTTATGAAAAGAATAAAAACATGTCATTGGTGGGTTACTCGGATGCTGGTTATATGTCTGATCCCCATAATGCCAGGTCTCAGACTGGTTACGTTTTTCTCTGTGGTGGCACTGCTATCTCATGGAGATCTGTAAAACAGACTATGGTTACTACTTCTTCAAATCACTCAGAAATTATTGCTCTTTATGAAACTTCACGAGAATGTGTATGGTTAAGATCATTGATGAATCATATCTAGCTCATGTGGGATAGAAAATGATACCTTCCCTACGGTCTTATATAAAGATAATGCAGCTTGCATTACACAAATGAGTAGTGGATATGTAAAAGGTAACTTAACAAAGCATATATCACCAAAATTTTTATATCCACATGAACTCCAACAGAATGGTGTAATTACCATACAAAAGGTTCGATCCAGTGAAAAACTAGCAGATTTATTTACAAAATCGCTCCCCACATCTACTTTTGAAAGACTTGTCCATAATATTGGAATGCGAAGACTTGGGAGGCTATTGTCTTCAGGGGGAGCGTCAATTTTTAAACAATCCTGAAGATTGGGTCCTGATGACCATTATTTGTACTCTTTTTTCCTTTTGCTAAGTTTTTCCCATTGGGTTTTCTTAGTCTAAGGTTTTTAATGAGACAACTTATATAACACATCAAAATTATAAGGCATGTACTATTTTCCTCGATTGGTTTTTCCCACAGGGTTTTCTAGCGAGGTTTTTAACGAGGCATACATATGACGTTATTACGTCGTAATGTCCAAGGGGGAGTGTTGTGAAATATTTAATATGGTCATTACTCCTTATAACATTAGAATATGAAGAGAGATCATTTACTATTGTACCCTTTATCTTCTCTATTTAAAGAGTAGAGTCATTAGGGTGTACATTGATTAAGATTTACGCCGTTAATAAGAACTTATATTTCTCTCTTATTTCCTGTGTTCTTCTTTTCTTTAATATTTATTTTACTGTTCTCATTAATTGATTTACAACATAAACATTATTCTTAGCTTCATTAATATTCCTTTTACCCAAATTCTTCTAATTTCGTTTGTGATTAAAGGATTTTAAACGAGTTTGCCAAAATATATACCAAAACTAGCGGAGTACGTCCTATATATCGAGTTGCAAATCAAAATTCTTAAACTTATATTTTTACATAAAGAATTCAAACTTAGTATACAAAATAAAATATAATATATAAATATAAATATAAAATAATAAATATTAAAATCATAAATTTCAACACACTTTGAAATTCCCTTACAATATCACTATCCCTATGGTACATCCATAATCACAATTAACAGATTTTGGGTAAAAAGAAATTAATATAAAGCAACGATGTTACATATGGATAAAGATCATGTATTAATTATAAGTATATCATGATGCTCTGTCTATGAAATAAAGGCACATTTCCATTTATTAAAATTCGAAAATTGTAAACTCAAACCCTAATCTTAATTAATCACAATTTCACCAGTACATGAGATTAAATCGGATTGACTGCACAAAAGACGATATGATTAAAGTAAAACTCCAAGATTACATAATAAAAATATTAAAAAAAAACTTGTATAAGTCTGAGATAATATCAATTTGGGTCTTATAACTGCGGTTTAATTCAATTTGATCCTATAATTTCTTAATTTTTCTAGTCAAGTGTAATTATATTTTTCAGTTTAAGTCTTTTGCAAAAGAATTTCAATAGCCCTATAAGTTTTTAAAGTCATGTGAGTTTCGAAAATTATTTTGCAATAAAACTAAAATTGACACTAAGAGTCTAAAATTGGAAAAATAAAAAATTACAAGACTAACACTAAATATTGATTCAACCAAAATTACCTGATTGAAATTACTCCCTCCATCTATTCGAAAGGTCAATTTGCTTTTTGTACATGGACTAGGGTTAAATAAAATATGATATTACATCGATGAAAAATAAAGTGTAAATCTAGTGTGAACCCAGTTCACCATGAACGTTGTTTTTGCAGAATTACTTATTAATACATTAAAATTTTTTTATAGAGATGAATTATCACTTTTCTCAATAAAAGTAAATAAATAAATAATTACTCGTCAAATTTTGCCAAACAAGAAATAAAAAATTAAAACATATCAAAATTTGAATAGTAGTAAATATTTTTTATTTATAGAAAAGTAATAGTTTATCTCCCTAAAAAATAATTTTTTTTAATGCATTAAGGAGAATTGCCAAATTAGGGAGTGTAAAAATTTGAAAAGTAATATTTTTTATTAAAAAGGATAATTTTTCATGTACCAATTAGCATGCGAATAAATTAGAATTCACAAGTGAACATGTTTTTAGTCAAAACTTGCTCAAAAGTTATGATCCGATTGCAAACAAGTACCGCCTAATGTCAATTTTATTTTCATTTTATTAATTCACGGAGCTCTAATTGTCACATAAATAATAGCAACAACAACAACAACAACAATAATAATAATAATAATAATAATAATAATAATAATAATAATAATAATAATAATAATAATAATAATAGTTTATTTGAATATTGAAACTTATAAATGTGATAAATTTTAAACATAAAAAATTTAGTAAAATTATTTTTATACAATAAATTCACAATCAACGTCTGTAATATTATCAATGGTTTCAAAATTAAACATAATGCTTAATGCTTCGGTTTTAATAAACATTGGAACCCCATTGAAAAAGAAAAAATGAGTGGTTCAGATTTGTTTAAAATCATATGCTTCCATGTTTAATTTATCACAAATTAATTTAGAAGAATGGTGGGGTAATAGAAACGTAAATCATCAGATATGAACATTTATATCTGGACAAAAACATTAAATTAAGTAGATATAACCATGGTTTTATGAAGAAAAAAAAAATGTAGTTAATTTCTTGCAATTAAAACTTGGATAATTTCTGCAATAATTGATCAACCATTCTAAAATCTATAAATTGGGGTTCATAGTTGTCGGAGAAAACCACTCATTAAATAATCTGAAGTGATTCAATATGAAGAAGAAGAGTAGTTTATTACTCCTTTTACTCGTGCTTTTCCTTATTGGTAATTAACTAAATAATGTGTGAACCTTAGATTATTAGTGATATTTCTTTGGGAAAAAATTTCGTCCTATATGTTGTCATATCTTTTAATTTAGTCAAGTGTATTTCAAAATTTTATTATTATATCTTGAATTTATCGATTCAACTTTTTAATTTAGTGATCACTATAAAACTATCATCCAACGGGATTATTTTTGTAGTTTTATTTATTTCTGAAATAGGTCCTTTAAATTTGCACAATTCGACTTTCTAACAAATGTTAAATGATTATCTCATCTATTATAAGTTTAAGTATTTTAAATGATAAGTTTAAGTTTTTTTACCTAGTATTATAAGATAGTCATTTGACTCATGCATTTTACCTAGTATTAGAGTTAAGGCTTAGAAAATGTTCAAGGTTTGAACTTTATTGCACCCATTTATTCAAAAAATTCCATGTGCAAGGTATGAGGCAAATTAATCTCGTTTGCATATCATGAGTTAAGAGTATTAGAGTGATTTAATTAAGTTTTAAATGATTGATCTCCTCTATATATGCTTAAACTCTTAGAAGATATAATCATTTAACATATAAAGATAAAATTATAGAAAATTTGATCTTGAGTTGATTATTTGAAAGCCAAATAAAGATCAAAATTGCAATAATTTAGAAATTATAATAATAGTTACATGAATAAAAAAGATAAAGTACTAATCTTGGAGAACATGTATAAATAACATGATTAACACTAGTGATAAGTCAGTTGCCTAAAAAGTTAGGTATATGAACTTACAGGACTTGTTTACAAGAATGAAAATATTCTCGATTTTTAATATTCAAATTAAATTTCCTTCCATTTTTGGAAATAATTAATTTTACAGATGAAGTAATGGTGCAAAGTGAAGGAAGAACTTGCTATTCAAAGAGCAAAAGATATCATGGAAGGTGTTATAGTGCAAATCAACGTAGCAACTGCAAAGCAATTTGCAAAAGAGAAGGATTTGTCGGCGGGCAATGCTCTCGTCTGAGTTGCGCGTGTTGGAAGAAATGCGGAGTCGTAAAAGCCACCCCGCCACCACCACCTCCGCCTGCTGACGATGACGCTCCGCCTCCACCGGATGAGGAAACTCCACCGGAAGGAAAAGCCATATCTAATCACAACTATTGATAAATCCAATTGTTCTTTTTATTGAAATAAAATGATCATGTGATCAATAAAAATTTGATTATATTTGCACTTTTTTCATTACCATGTTTATTTTGAATTATTGTTGATGAATTTCGAATCTAAAGCGAATTTTAGATGTACGTAAATGAACATATATCTCTACAAATAGGGTAAAAGTTGAATGAGACTATTTTTTTTCGTTTTTTTAAATAGTTATTACTTTTTATTAAAAATAATATTGTCACTTCTTATTAAAAATGTTACTATATTTTTTTATTTATACTACGAATTGTTCATGAAATGATCTATTGTACCACTATCACTTTTCATTAATTTGATATCACTTTTTTATTAAAATATTATTACTTTGTGTGCGTGCCACGGAAAATTTCCCTTAAAACTGTCCCACAAATGTCTTTGCACCATTGATTCATGTGATTTTTCATAATATTTTTAGAGAGAAACTGGATTGACTATTAATTTCACTAGAGAATTTGTCAAATTAACCCATCTTCTTTTTAAACCAACAAAACTTCCCAAATATTTTACAAATAGAAAGGATATATGAGAAGAGGTCTACGGGCCATATATTGGGCTCTGTATGAAGAATAGAAGCTGTGTCGTTCAATGAATTGGGCTTAAAGAGATTCTCTCTTGGGCTGAATCGATGGTCTCTTGGGCCTGTCGATGCAGCAATTGCTTATTTCAGAATTTAGAGTATCACACAACATTTATTTTTACATATATTTCAGGGAATATTTTTTACATATATTTATTTATTTATTTATTGTTGGTCTCCATAAAATCATAAAAATCAAATGCACGTGAAAGAATGAAAAAGGTATATAATTACAAAATTTATTTATGCAATTAATTCATAGATAGATTATATTATACTGATATTGTATGTTAATTATTTAAGTGAGATGTGTATCATGCACACTTATATGGATCTAGTATAATTGGTTATTGATTTAAACCATAATAATAATAATAATAATAATAATAATAATAATAATAATAATAATAATAATAATAATAATAATAATAATTGTTTTAGATTTATACGAGATTTGAAAACCTTTGGACACAATA
The DNA here is from genome assembly GCA_023678885.1 of Pogostemon cablin. Taxonomy (NCBI): domain Eukaryota; kingdom Viridiplantae; phylum Streptophyta; class Magnoliopsida; order Lamiales; family Lamiaceae; genus Pogostemon; species Pogostemon cablin. The sequence continues at coordinate 29,942,753 of CM042975.1, forward strand.
GTATAAGTCATGTGTTTTGAGTTTTTTTTTTTTAATTTTTTTTTAGATTTTAATTTTATATAAAATCAATTTGTAAGAAATGTGCGGTGATATTTATAAAAAATGTATTAATTGATGTGAGATGAAAATATGAGTAAGTTATATGATTGGTAGATGTATGTATATAAGGATGATATAAAAACTTAGTTGTATATTTTGAAAGAAAAAAAAAATCAAAATCGAAACCAAAATATAACTGATTTGTATTAAGATAATATAATATTTTAATTTTTTTTAATGTCATAATACTACTTTACTTTGTAAAATTAACTTTTTTTATTTTTTACATGTTAATATTTTATTATTTTATAATTATAATAATTATATTAATTGTACTAATATTTCAGATCAGTTTTCTTCGAAAACTTAGGAAGAGTGTAAACGGATATGAGTAGTTTACTTTAAAATATTCCGATCGTTCATCCATGAATGAATATATTTTAAAGATTATTTTACCATCTTAACGTAATTTTTAATTTAAAGAATACACTATAAAAAAAGTATTTTTTAGCAACCGAATTTAGCAACGGAATTCAATTAGTTGGTAATTAGCAATGGATTAGCAACAAAAATGATATTTTTGTTTTAGTAACGGAATGCCAACGGAATTATTTTCTATTTTAGCAACGGAATTCAATCCGTTGCTAATTACCAACAGAATAGCAAGAGAATCCTTATATAAATTACCAACAGAATTATTAGCAACGAATTACCAACGGAATTATTTAGCAACGGAATTGATTTTTTCGCTGCTAAAAATCTACCAACCACCACTTTCCCAACAGAATTTTACCAATGGATTCCGTTGCTAATCCGTTGGTAAGCCAATTTAACAATGGAATTAAGTCTTTTAGCAACGGAATATTCCGTTGCTAAAAAATAGTTTTTTTTTGTAGTGATAGCATTTTATGTAATACTTTTTGAGATTTTATTATAAAATTAAAAATCATATTTAAGAAGGAAATTTATGTTATACCCTAACTAAGTAAATGAAAAAGGAATAACTTAATTTTCAACTTAATTTTTTTTAACTTAATTTTTTCTTCTTCTTATAAGTTATACTCCTAACTAAGTAAATGAAAAAGGAATAACTTAATTAGCCCAATTTATTAAAATTAATATTATTAGTATTTTATTTTTTGTTATAAGTAATTACTCTCTCTCCCTCTGTCTTTATTAAATTCTCACTTTTCTAATCTATTTCTTCTTCTTCACTTCCGCACTACGTTTTCCTTCACTCTGCAGATTTCTCTTGTCACGACCCACGCGGTCCTCAGCAGATCAACGGGAAGCCTCCGAAGGGAATATCAGAAGAAGAACCAATAGATAATTTCTAGGTCTGTTTCCTTCAGATCTTGAATGATTTTTACATGTGTGTTCGTTTTGATGATGTCGATTATATTTAATCTCGAATCAGGTTTCAATTTGTTCACATATAAGAGATTGAATTCTGATCTAAGTAATATAGGTTTAGTGAGGTTTAAATCTGAGCAACCGCGCCGATCTACATTCTCATGCTGCCAATCGTCGAATTGTTTCTGATCCCAAATTGGAAATCTCACATTTGATTTCGTTCTATTTCAGTTATACGTAGTGTGCTTTTTGTGCCCTTTCTCAATCCGATAGTAGTTTAGCTCCAGCTATTTGTGTTGCATCTTTTCTTCTCATCAGGAGGTACGGCTTTTAATCTCCAATTTCCGAATCGTCGTGTCGTATCGTATAATTCAGAAGTATTTTCTAGGGTGTGTTTCTTATTGTTGTAATTAGATCTGTTCGATAATTTGTGGGATTTCTATCTGTGTCATTTTATTGTAATGAAATGAAATTGGATAGATATGATGTCGGGTTCAGTCCAATGTGATACTGAAGTGCATCTTCCATCGAGTTCCTAAGTTGTTGTACAAGTGATTAATTAAGTATTGAAAATTATGTGTATCAGCTTGTGAAAAGATGGAAATTAGGTGAACATTGTGAAGTTCTCTCTGCAGTGGTGTTGTTATCGAGTTGTAAAGAATATGTCGAACTATTGAAGTTAAATTTGTGACGAAAGCACCAAATTTTTACTTCCTAGGCTCCTCATCATAGCCAAACGCATTTTTCTCTATGATTTCAGGTTTAGAGAGTGAATGTCGTCTTCATGTTTATGTGATGACAATGAATACTAGTTTGTCAGAATGTGGTTTTCTAGATTGAAAAATCATCCTCTCTTGGGTTTAATAATTCATGAAATTGTTTATACAGTATAATTAATTGTTACTTAATAAAAAAATGCAATTGGACAAAAAAAATGTATCTCTGACCGCATCAGTCTGCTTAGAACATCGATTAAAAAATGGACTGGATTTACTAAATTTTCATCCTTATTTACGCCACCTGTTATAAAACACAATTTCATAAAATCCTCATTTTATTTTTACAATTTCAAATCTCCGTCAAGGTTGGGATTTTTATAATCTCAAATTTGATCACTTCATTAATCCCTTTATTGCGTGTGATCATAGGTGGGGAGAAGAACTGCAGAAATGCTGACGAAGTTTGAAACGAAGAGCAATAGAGTGAAAGGACTGAGCTTTCACAGCAAGAGGCCATGGATCCTGGCAAGTCTCCACAGCGGCGTGATCCAACTCTGGGATTATCGCATGGGCACTCTTATTGATCGTTTTGACGAACATGATGGACCTGTTCGTGGTGTTCATTTCCATAAATCACAGCCTCTTTTCGTTTCTGGAGGTGCAAAATTTACTATACTATACTTCATCTTTTATACTTTTTAAAAAAAAAATTGTTAATGCAATGTGATCTCTATTTTGGATTAGTATAAATTTTTGTTCATACTAGTGCTAATGTTTTTGGATCTGCTTTTCATTTTGATTGCTTGTCAAGAATGTTGAAGGGATTTGGATGTGGGATTGGTTGGTTTTGGAATCATGGTGTTGATATATTTGTATTCTGTGAAGACACTTGTTACTCTTATAGTTGTATCAAACTGCACATTTGAGGTATTGAATCACTAGCATATGGTTTAAGTGAGGCTGATGACTGATTGCTAAACAATATCGATTATGTCCTCAAAAATTGATTTTGGATTTAATAGATGGTGCTCGTGGATTGGTACTGATTTGGCTATCAAATATGAATTACCTTTAATTGAGATTGTCATATCTGTTGGGAACCTCAATTTAGTATTTAGTGTTTCGATTAATATATTCAAATGTGAGGATTTTTATGTTGTCATAAGATTATCTAGCACAGATGATGCAGTGAATTTATTGTTGGTGAATCGTGTTCTGATGTGGGTTCTAGTCTGATTTTTAGTTTCTTTTGATTGACTGATTGATTGTGGAGTATTGTGTATTTGAATCCTGATTTAACATTTTACTTAAAGCCCAAAAGGGTATTTGTCATTTTAGAACCTACTTTGACTCCTATTCTCTGTAGCAATTTTTTTTTGTTAAGTTGTATCTGTAGCTTCCCAAAGAAAAACTACCTGCATCTTCCTATACATTTATGTCATAGATGTCATATTGGATGATCTCTTACTGTTTGTTTCAGAATTTAGATAGTTGATAAGGAGTTTTTAACCTCGTGGGATAGCTCATCCCTCTGTATTTGCATTTTTCATTTTTATTAATAAAACTTGCTGGTTTCTTATAAAGAAAGGATTGATTTGGGGTTTTTGATTGATTTTTATGGGACCTTTAGTTGAGATGACTGTGCGAAGATCGCACAGACTTATGAATCGCTTGTTATTAATTGTCTCTTAAACATTGTTGAAGATCTGTTGATCTTATTTAAATAAAATTTGATTTCCAGATGAATTTTCTGATTTATGCCAGCGTTTAATTCTGCAGGTGATGATTACAAAATCAAGGTGTGGAATTATAAATTGCACAGATGTCTATTTACACTTCTTGGTCATCTTGATTACATCAGAACAGTCCAATTTCATCACGAGTATCCCTGGATAGTAAGTGCTAGTGATGATCAGACAATTAGAATATGGAATTGGCAATCACGTAATTGCATTTCTGTCTTAACTGGGCACAACCACTATGTCATGTGTGCCTCTTTTCATCCCAAAGAAGACTTGGTTGTTTCAGCCTCTTTGGATCAGACTGTCCGTGTTTGGGATATTGGTGCCTTGAGGAAGAAAACAGTATCTCCTGCTGATGACATTTTGAGACTGTCTCAAATGAACACAGATTTCTTTGGTGGGGTTGATGCCGTAGTGAAGTATGTCTTGGAAGGCCATGATCGAGGGGTGAATTGGGCTTCTTTCCATCCAACTCTCCCTCTGATTGTTTCTGGGGCAGATGATCGCCAAGTGAAAATCTGGCGCATGAATGGTTTGTCAGCTTGAACACTAATTTTGTTTATCATCTTGCTTGGACTATGTTATTATTTTTGTTAGAATATTATGATAAATGTGCATTTAGCGTGGATTGGTTTTTAACTTTGACTTCGGGAACTACTGCACTATTGGAAAAAGACAGTGTTGGATAGGTCTCTTGAAATCTTTCATGTCTATGAATTATGATGATTGCTCTCTACATTCAGCTGGTTTGGAATTTCTGGGTTTCTGAGATGTGTCTCATTTTGTTTTCTCTTAAAATTGCGTGCCTTAGTGTGCAAAAGCTGCTGTGATTTATTGAGCTGAATTAGCTGAAGGTGGTAATAAATGACATTGAATTTTAATTTGATGAAATACTTGAGTGAAGGATAGGATTCTTTTTAAATTAATTAATGGCATTAGTTAAGTATTACACTCCTTGTAACTTTTGACCCAACATGAAAGTGATGGTGCGGTGCTGGCCAGCAACCTGGCTATCTCATTTGTCTCTCTAATTTGGCTTAGGAAGATATACATATTGGCTTTTCTCTAGCTGCTATAAATTGGGTATTGAATCTCCCTTGGTCAGGCAGTACTTTATGTTCCATATAAATTTTGCTCGTCATATTTGCATTGCTTCTCAATTTGCTGAGATGTTCTAGTTTCTGAACATTTTTAATTGGTATCTTGATATATTTCATCAGATACAAAGGCTTGGGAGGTGGATACACTGAGAGGCCACATGAACAATGTTTCTTGTGTTCAATTCCATGCGAGGCAGGACATCATTGTATCAAATTCAGAAGACAAGAGTATCAGAGTTTGGGATGCTACAAAAAGAACAGGCTTGCAAACTTTCCGGAGGGAGCATGACAGGTTCTGGATCCTTGCTGCACATCCTGAGATGAATCTTCTGGCTGCTGGTCATGACAGTGGTATGATTGTCTTCAAGTTGGAGAGAGAACGCCCTGCCTTTTCTATCAGTGGCGATTCAGTGTTCTATGTCAAGGACCGTTTCTTACGTGTTTTTGAGTATTCAACTCAGAGAGATACCCAGCTGATACCAATCCGCCGTCCTGGTTCTAATAGTTTGAACCAGTCACCTAGAAGTCTTTCATACAGTCCTACTGAGAACGCTGTTTTGCTCTGTTCAGACGTGGATGGCGGTTCGTATGAACTCTACATTGTACCCAGGGAAAGCCACGGCAGAGGCGACTCTGTTCAAGAGGCAAGAAGAGGTGCTGGGGGATCTGCAGTTTTTATTGCTCGAAATAGATTTGCTGTGCTTGACAAGAGGACCAATGAAGTCCTGGTCAAGAATCTATCAAATGAAATAGTGAAGAAGAGTGTTTTACCGATTGCTACTGATGCCATATTTTATGCTGGTACTGGGAATCTGTTGTGCAGAGCAGAGGACAAGGTTGTTATTTTTGATCTCCAACAAAGAAGTGAAATTGGGAATCTTCAAGCTTCTTTCGTTCGGTATGTGGTTTGGTCTCAGGATATGGAAAGTGTCGCTTTAATAAGCAAGCATTCAATTGTTATTGCTGATAAAAAGCTTGTCCATCGGTGCACTCTTCATGAAACTATTCGTGTCAAGAGTGGAGCATGGGATGATAATGGTGTTTTCATCTATACGACACTGACACATATCAAGTATTGCCTTCCTAATGGGGACAGTGGAATTATCAAGACGCTAGATGTCCCTGTGTATGTAACAAAAATATATGGGAACACAATCTTTTGCCTGGACCTAGATGGGAAAAACCGTCCTGTTATTATTGATTCGACGGAGTATGTGTTTAAACTACAACTGTTGAGGAAAAGATATGATCAGGTTATGAACATGATACGACATTCAGAACTATGTGGGCAGGCCATGATTGCTTATCTGCAGCAGAAGGGCTTCCCTCAAGTTGCTCTCCATTTTGTGAAGGATGAGAGAACTCGCTTCAACTTAGCCCTTGAAAGTGGTAACATTGAAAAGGCCCTAGAGTCAGCTAAAAAGATTGATGAGAAAGATCACTGGTACAGGCTAGGGGTGGAGGCACTCCGGCAGGGAAATGCAGGGATTGTTGAATACGCGTACCAGAAAACAAAGAATTTCGAGAGGCTTTCTTTTCATTACCTGATAACTGGTAATCTGGACAAATTGTCGAAAATGATGAAAATTGCTGAGGTGAAAAATGAGGTTATGGGCCAGTTTCATGATGCCTTGTATCTAGGTGATGTCCGAGAGCGTGTTAAAATTCTGGAGAATGCAGGCCACTTGCCCCTGGCTTACGTAGCCGCTACTGTCCATGGGCTGCATGATGTAGCAGAGCGTCTTGCTTCTGAATTGGGCGACAATGTTCCTTCTCTCCCCGAAGGGAAGAAGGCTTCTCTTCTGATGCCACCGAATCCAGTGCTTTGTGCTGGAGATTGGCCTCTGTTAATGGTTAGTAGGGGCATATTTGAGGGCTCTCTCGATGATACTGGACCGGGCGCACAAGAAGAATATGAGGAGGCTGCAGACGCTGATTGGGGTGAGGAATTGGATATCAGTGAGGTGGAAAACCTGCACAAGGGAGATATCAGTGCTGAGGAGGATGCGAACAATGAGAATGATGAGGAAGGTTGGGAACTTGAGGATTTGGATCTCCCCCCTGATGCTGAGACACCAAAGGCAGCTACGAATGCACGCTCTGCTGTATTCGTATGCCCCACACCCGGTATGCCTGTAAGCCAGATTTGGGTCCAGAGATCATCTCTTGCTGCTGAACACGCAGCTGCTGGCAACTTTGATACAGCAATGCGTTTACTGAGCCGTCAGTTAGGGATATCCAATTTTGCTCCTTTGAAGTCCCGATTTATTGATCTTCACTTGGGCAGTCACAGTTACTTGCGTGCCTTTACTTCAGCCCCGGTGATAGCATTTGCAGTAGAGAGAGGTTGGAGCGAGTCATCTAGCCCGAATGTACGAGGCCCTCCTGCTCTCACCTTCAATTTCTCTCAACTAGATGAGAAGGTCAGAGCTGGCTACAAGGCCACAACTGCTGGAAAGATTAGTGAAGCCCTTCGACATTTCCAAGCTATTCTCCAGACTATTCCACTGATCGTCGTTGAAACGCGAAGAGAGGTGGATGAGGTCAAGGAACTGATTATTGTAGCAAAAGAATATGTTCTCGGTCTGCAGATGGAACTTAAGAGGAGGGAACTGAGGGACAATCCGGTTCGTCAACAGGAACTCGCAGCCTACTTCACCCACTGCAACCTCCAGCCTCCACACGTGAGGCTCGCTCTGATGAACGCCATGACCGTGTGCTACAATGCTCAGAATATGATCACTGCAGCCAACTTTGCCAGGAGACTACTGGAGACCAATCCGAGCAACGAGAATCAAGCCAAAAAGGCTCGCCAAGTTCTTCAAGCTGCTGAAAGGAACATGAAAGACGCTACGGAGCTCAACTACGACTTCAGAAACCCATTCGTCGTCTGTGGCGCCACGTATGTCCCCATTTACCGGGGACAGAGAGACGCGACGTGCCCGTACTGCACTGCACGTTTTGTTCCGACCCAGCAAGGGCAGCTGTGCACCGTGTGTGATCTCGCAACGGTTGGAGCTGATGCATCTGGTATACTCTGTTCTCCTTCACAGAAATAATTCGAACAAGACGGCCTTTCACCATTCAGACAGCTGAGAAAACGAGGTAGAAGCTTCATTCTAAACTTATGTCGAATTTTCTTCAATTTGATTTTGTTCTTGTGAATCTCTCCCCTCCCTTTTTATCTTTTTTTGTTGATGCTTTTACAGATTTTTCGTGAGATTTACTACCCTAGTATCATGGACCCTCCAAATGTTCTTTCTCGCAGATGTAATAGAACATTTTTGCCTCTACTTTTATCACTATGTGTCGAATTGTTTCTTTTTATAATAATTCCACCATATTTACTCTACTCATTTGTATGTTTAATTTAGTTCATAATTATCTTGATTATTATTTGTAAAGTCAGTCTTGATTAAGATTATTTAATTAAAATGACTTAAAGAACGTGAAACTGTGATAGCACTTTAATTAATTTCACTACTCTGAAACATCTAAAATAAAAAATTATTTATGTGAATCAATAGAATCTAAATAATTAAGATTCGAAACGAACATTTCCCAGCCAAAAGAGCAGTGGAATCTGAGCAGCAGCCACAAAAAGCAAGATGTAGTTTCTTTTACTGGAATTGTTGTCAAAAGTTTGGATCTCAGAAATGAGAATCCTCTTCATTGTCTTCACCAGCAACACTCCCATGCAGAAGCTTTCCCACAATGTGATCGCACAAAACATGTAGTCCCCTAAAACCCTAATAGCAACGACAACCGAGGCAGCGACGAACGTGTAGCCCGCATAGGCGACCATGTCCAGCAACGGAACTTCTCCGCCTCCTCCTAGGGAGTGGAGCGTTGCCACCAGTAGGAGGGTTTGGAGCAGCCAACACAACGATGCCGTGCTGAGCTGAACTCCTAACGATTCCGGGCTAAATCTGCATTGTATTTTCAAATATTACAACTACAAAGAAAATAAGTGTGTTGTCTTAATCAGTGTGCAAAAGACAAGAATTAATTGGTTTTTAAAGAAACCCGACCCAATAATACGTTCGATCTATACAAATTAAACATATATGCGTGTGATGAAATCGAATCAAACCGAACCGAATAAGTTAGAACTTACTTGCCATTGAAGCCAAGAAAAAAGCCAGCAAGGAGAATGTAGGTACCAAAGGCCATCATAGGAATGTAGAGATCAGGTGCATTTATATCATATATTGGAGGTTTGAATGACAATTTCCCTCCACTACCCTCCACTGTTCTCATCCAATGTCCCTATATATTTTCACATTTAATAAATTTGAACAATCTGATGATGCAAAATTAAATTTGGAAATAGCACACATATATGATAAAATTCTAGGTGGATCTTTGTTACTCTCGTATTTTTCTATAATAACTAACATAAAATGACAAAGAAAATCCCGATTCAGATTCCGGTTAAATTGAAAACCGGTGATTCGGGTTTGGGCCGGGAAATATGCATGGTCTTTCTTACCTTATGCAGAAATGGAAACAAGATTAGGTTCACTTTCTTCTGCACATAATCATCATTCACGTCAAAGTAATATCCAGGATTAGAAATGTATCTGCTAATCTGTTTTTCAATAATAATAATTAAATTCCTAATAATCTGCCAAAAAAAAATTTGAACAAACAATCTCTCTCCCTCTCTCTTACACTGCTTTGAACATAGTGAGAGCCAGAACCCAGAATTCTGTGTCCATAAGCACCCAGCTCAGTTGTGATAACATCAGAACCACTGAAATTTAGAACATTTCCAACACCATTTTCATTGCAAGAAATTACAGGCCTCACCAACCCTGACTCCTCGTACATGTCGAACCAACACTCTTCAATTTCCCACGATTTTGAGACTGATATATATGTATATATAGGAAAAATATGTTTATATATGTATATAGGAGGATATTAGAAAATTATTGGTGGATGAATTGATAAATTTGGATTGTTAAGTTGAAGTGGAGTGATACGGTGCTCTTTTGATTGCGAGAAATTATAGTTCATTGTCTTAACGTTTCCCAATGAGGTGGATATACTAGTATTTTTATATTCTGCCGTGGGCTCACGCAATGAATGCCATTAAATGGATTAAAATTTATGCGTTTCTTATCTTACAATAATATTTTTTATTTCTAAAATAACACTTCCTTGGATGGGGGATTGCTTGATTATTGAACACAATTTTTTACCTTTAATATTAATGCTCCAAAAATCAAGTTTCACAGGGAGCTACATGCAGCAATACAGTACAGATATACCATATACATACATACATACATACATACACATCATTCCTAAAAAATTAGGACTACATAAATATCATGTCCGTACATGGCCTCACTGAAGCTTTACTTAACTACAATCAAACTCAGCCAAACAACGAGGGAAGAGCTACACAAGCAATAGGTTCACTTCTTGCAACTAAGTGTTGGAAAAGAATAGCTAATAAAGGACCAAATAGAAGTTTTGCATAATGTCAACGGGCATAATTTTAGTAATGAAATGCTGAATTGACCTTGCTCGTGCCTTCTTCCAATTGATAATGCATGGTAGCAGTCAATATCAGTGCAGATACCTGTAAAGTCGTATTAAGACAAGAAATGAAAGGCATGCCACGAGAGAGAAGTAAAGAAAAAATAATCAAAATGTAGAAATGATAGAATTGAGAATGTCGCTCCCTAGTCCAAGCCATGATCGATAGGCCTTTGTTTCAGCAAGCAGTCCCATTGCAAGTAATTAAGAATCTTAACTTTAAGGTAAAAAATACTATAGACAATTGTCATTCTTCTATTTGCAGAAATCCCAGGCATGTATGCATATTGCAGTACACTCTGCACGTGGTGTCCCCTTTAATGGAAAAAAAATACGAAGACTATTTCTATCATGGTCAACTGTAAGCAGAGCCTAAACACCTTATTGTTCAACATAATCGAATGAGTACCCATACCCGTACAGATACGAATCACAGCAGTTGATGTTGAGATTGTGACATGCTATGATTTCAACAAACATATTAAAGCCATTATAAAGTGGAAACAATGAGCGCAGTAGATTATAGCATCAAAACAATCAGAACAGGTTCAGTTTTTTTAATAATAAGCACGCAGATATCAAAGCCAATTAATGCATCCAAAGAAAATGCCTCATCACTGACAAAGCATGTCACAAATCAAACATTGAAGATGTACCATAACAACAAGGATAATACATGGCATAGCAAAACTTGAACGAGACCATCTCAAAGAAGGTTTACATGGGCCTGACCATCACATTTCCTCAATAGGGTATCACTTTACCCAATTATGGTACAATAGCATGCCACATTTACCTAAGACTCGGAACTCATTCAATGAGAAGATTTCACACAAGAATGGCTCTCATAGCATTATCTGAAGTCAACGTCCTTGAGCATATTTATAAGAAGTTATTCTAGGAAAACCTTTCTTAAATTTTCAAATATAACTTATACTGTTGGTCCAACATTAAAAAAAAAAAAGTAGTACTACCTAACTTCAAACCAATAGCAATAAATCCATTAAAACCAGCCTATTAAGTAATTCATTCCTACAAAAAGATTTAATTTTTATTCACTTGCAACTGTTTTAAATGATGATTCTTGGAAGATCTAAAAGAACTTATTCACAATTTCACCAAATGAGTTCAACAAATCCAACTCAAATGCTCAATTGTTTGAATTTCCCATTTAGACAAAAAGGATTTAGAATCCACTATGAACGAACTAGCTTTCTACTTCCAATTCCAACTCAATAAGACCATCAGACAAGAAAAATGGAACCCTAGATTATAAACAGGAAATTGCAACTGAAATTCATGAAAATCATCAAACAAAAAGCAAAATAAATCTAATTTTCAGATCAATCAGCAATATCAAGTCGCTTACTTTTTCCATGAATCGGCAACGTATCGCGAACTGTTGTAGAAGATAAACCACATCAACACGATAACCAGTGTATCTATAAAGTATTAAGGCGCCCAAATTGATTCAATCACCGAAATTGAGGAGGAATCGTAATAGAATTAATTAATCAATACACAGATCTAAGTCGAATGCAAAATCAATTCAATTCACAGATTTATGCAGAGAGAGATAAAAGGATACTGAAAAGATAACGCTCCCACCAATCGAGCATGTAGAGCCCAAAAGTAACATTGTAGAGATAAATCTTGCGTTGAACCCAGTTCATATGTGTGAAAAATCAGAAGATCTTATTTGTGATGAAAGAATAATGCATAGCTGATGCAGAAGCTGCTATTGAGAAAGACCTCAACTTACCATAAGAACAAATGTTCCACTATTGGGCTTAGAATATTCCTCTTAATTGCACCTATAACAGAAGGCCCATCTAAAATTAAATTTCGCTTCTTCTTCGTAGGCTCAGGCCATCGCCCTGTATCTCGAAACACAACCATTTCCCTCCCTATTCTATTTAAATATATGTATTGCTAGGGAGTTTAAATTATAAAGAGGCACGAAAATTACAAAGGGGCACAGATCTAAATCCGTGTGCCTGAGCGCACAAGAGACTCACCCGTATAAAAGAAATATAAAAGAAAAGCATGATGGGAGCATCAAATATCGATAGTTTTTTAATTTGAAGGGGATAAAAAGAGGTCGTTAGTTTTTTAATTTGGAGGGGGTAAAAAGAGGTATTTTTAAACAAGAAGCCTCAAATATCGATAGTTTTTCAATTTGAAGGGGGTAAAAAGAGGTAATTAGTTTTTTAATTTGAAGGGGCTAAAAAGAGGTATTTTATTTTATGTAAAAATAGGTTGAATTAAAAATAGGTTGAATTAATTGCTTTCTTTGTTTAAAACTCGTGATTATTAAATAACATTTCTTATAAAAACCTATTTGATCCTAATTATATTTAAATCCATCAATTCACAGCATCATATTTGATGAAGATATAAAAACCTATTTGATCCTAATTATATCTCGATCCATCCATTTTCTCATTTACAATCATAAATTTGGTTATTTGATTTGATTTGATGATGATAAGAGTACGGAAAGAATTGAAATTTGATTTGATTTGATGATGATAAGAGTACCGAAAGAATTGAAGGGATAAATAAATTTTATAAAATCATCAACATCACCGGTACTTTACTTTCTGCAATTTGTTTCAAGAAATAATGTACAAGTTTCTTGAAACTTGATCAGGTAAGAAATAGGAGTTTGGATTTCAAATCAATTTGTTTTTTAAAAAATTTAAATTTAAGTAATTAATATAATTAAAATTTTATAAAACTTAAATATTTAAATAATTATTAAAATTAAATAATTATATATATATAATTAATTTTTTATTAGTATTTATTATTAAACCGATAATAAACTTATGTCAAATTTCCTTTCCAATATCCCTATTATATATAGCACCATGGTTTTTTTTTTTTTTTGGAAAAGTAAATTTCATTTATTTGGGTATGAGATTTACCCCAAAGTTTACGTATAGGACACCTTGTTGATCAAACGATAATATTGATCATACTCATCCATGTTGATCTAATAACCCTGTATTTATTAATTAGAGCATTCTAATTTTAATGGAGTAATATTTTTATAGGAGAAGCTTTTATCATAAACTTAGGCGAAGCTTTTATCATAAACTTCAAGTATTTAAACTTCTAGATGTTTATATAAGTGAAATTGGATTTTACTTAGGGATATTAGCGGATCCTTATTGAAATCGAATGGGAAAAAAAATTTATTATTTGACTTTTTTTTTAACTTAATCTAACTGAATATTTCATATTATGAACTTGAATATTGTTTATCAAACGTACCAAAACCCAAATCAAATCGAAAAATTGAATATAAATAGACAAAGACTTATGTGATAATGATATTTCATAAATAATTTATAGTATAAATAAAATATGATAACATTATATAATGAAGGTGAAAACGTTTTAGTAAAAGTGATAATTAATTTAAAAATTGAAAAATAGTCTCACATGAGACGTCTCACCCAAGACCGCCCATATAAATATATTTAAAATAAAATTTACACCCTGTTAAATCTGAAAAATAATCATTAACACTACAAAAAAAAACTATTTTTTAGAAACGGAATATTCCGTTGCTAAAAGCCTTAATTTCATTGTTAAATTGGCTTACCAACGGATTAGCAACGGAATCTGTTGGTAAAATTCCGTTGGTAAAGTGGTGGTTGGTAAATTTTTAGCAACAAAAAATCAATTCTGTTGCTAAATAATTCCGTTGGTAATCCGTTGCTAATAATTCCGTTGGTAATTTATATAAGGATTCCCTTGCTATTCTGTTGGTAATTAGCAACGAATTGAATTCCGTTGCTAAAATAGAGAATAATTCCGTTGCTAAAACAAAAATATCATTTTGTTGCTAATCCATTGCTAATTACCAACGGATTGAATTCCATTGCTAAATTCGGTTGCTAAAAAATATTTTTTTTTGTAGTGTAAATTTCACTTTGAATTAATATCTTCCAACAAAAATAATCTTTATATTTTTTAATAATTTATACTCCATATATAAAAATTAATCATCTTTTGTATTAGATTTTAATATATTATTAGTTATATACATTCTCCGTTGCGATAACGTTCACGTTTAGAGTTTTTTTTCCAAGTAAATTAAGAGATACTCCCTCCATCTCATTGATAAGTGTTCATTTTGCCATTTTTATTCGTCTCAATACAAAATAATCATTTTCTTTTGGATTGATGTGACAGACATAATAATATTATTATATTTGGGGCCCACACTCCATACTAATACAATTACCCACTCCATACTAAAATATTATTTCTCTCACCTCATTACACTTTAAAATATTATACTTTTTAATGTACGTGCAAAAAGCAAACAGACACTTATCAAGATGACAGAGGTAGTATATTATAGTGGATTGATAGATATAATATTTTAGGGCAAAGACTTATGTGAGACCGTTTAACGTAAGACGGACAGAAAGTGATAACTTTTATAAAGGAAAGTGATAATAAATTAATGATACATTTTATTGCGAAAGTAATATGTTTTATAACGAAAGTGATAACTATTTTAAAAAAGTGAAAAATTGCCTCACGTGAGACGGTTCACGCAATACCTACCCATATTTTAATTATAGCGGGTATTTATATTAGTATTGTGTGGAACTCATAGAAATATATTAGTAATTTAATTTGTTTTTTTTTCACTTAAATTAAGAGATATATTTAGTGGGTTTGATGGATATAATATTTTATTATAGCGGATAGTTGTATTAGTATTGTGTGTGTGGTAGTTTTATTAATGATGTGTGTTGAACTCGTGAAAATATATTAATCGTTTTGTGTAGGTCTATATAAACTAATTTTTATTATTGGAGAGGTCTTGGGAAGATCGTCTCACAGACATCACATATCCCTTTATTTGAGACGGATTATTCATGAATAAAAAAAAGTAATATTTTAATTTAAATTATAAAATAATTGAATAAATTATTATTCATGTATAGAAAAGAAAGTACTATTTTAAATTAAATTAAAAAAATAATTGAATAAATTATGTTAGTTAAGTTTAACTAAAAATTAACGAATTAATGCTAGAAATGTTTCCAACCAAAAAAAAAAAAAAGTATGGAATTTCTTCTCGACAGGATGGCCTCTCACTGCAGTCCAGATTAATTTCATTTTGGAAAGCTCTAATATCTTGCATGATTAATTGCTGCTTTATTTTGCATAGGTTTGGAGCATAAATTAAAGTTCTATTACTATATATTTTATGCCTATGTATAACAATGTCAATTGAATCGGAGTTCTGAATGGGGGTGGGGGGTGGGTATCCTTTGATGAACTTATTTGCACATTGGGTAGGGGGCGGATCCCAAAATTTTTGGGTACGATATATAAAATCGTATAATAAATAAATCAAAATTAAAAAAAATTATAATTTCTGTTTGACACCATTAAATTTTTGTTAGTAAAAAATAATTTAAAACATTATTATTATTATTATTATTATTATTATTATTATTATTTATTTATGACATAAATCTAGAAATATAATCATGAATTGTGCCTAAATTTATGTTGCAATTAATAATTTAAAGTAAAAAAAAGAAAGAAAATATGAATATATATAAAAGAAAAAAAAACTTTATAAAGAAAGAGTGTAGTAGTATAGTATTAGGAAGGAAATGTTAAATTAAATAATTATATAAAAGAAAAGATAAAAATCTTAGTTAAGTTATCAAGTTCTGAAGAGGTTTAATTAGAATGAAAACAAAAATTTAAGAAAATAATAAAATAATTATAAAAAAGAAAAGATAAAAATCTTAGTTAGGTTATTGAAGAGGTATAATTAGAATGAAAACAAAAATTTAAGAAAGAGGGCAGTAGTATATTTCTAGGAGAGATAGGTTTGTTATATAAAAAAATAAAATAATTATAAAAATCAAGGAAGGGATTATCCATTATTAATTAAAGGTAATGAAATTCCTTTACTGAGAAGCCCAAATGAATTCTTTTAATCTTATACTAATTCTTGAAATTAAATTAAATTAAATTAAACGAAACCATATGGTGTAACGGTAACCATGGCCTCCCGGCCCTCTCCGCTAAGATACGGGTGGGGAAAATACCAGATTAATGTTGTACAGCTTAATTAAACCCTCATACTTACCTTAATTAAATTACTTTTCTACTTCCTTATATATATTTCTACAATGAACTAAACCCTCACGAATTAAACCCTTCTACTTACCTTAATTAAATTGCTTCTACTTCCTTGTATTTCTGCAATGTCTGCGATTCCTTATATTTCTACAATGTCTACGATGTATGGCGATTCGGACAGCAAGTGGAATTTTTTGGTTGATTTGGCGGTGCTGTTGTCGGAAGGGAAGGTGGACTTGGAAGATTTGGTGACATCCACACACAAGATTGTTGATGAAGATGAACATTCACCGCTACTTTCTGCATGTGTCAAGAAACTGTGCGTCATCAGGTAAGAAAGATGAATTGGGGTTTCGATACTGCAATGATCATGGTTCCTACGGGTACTGAAGAAATCAAGAAACCCATGATCATGGTTCCTGCTGGTCTTGAAGAAATTAAGGGTTTCGAAATCAAGAATCTTCATACTATGGCTAGCTTCGAAATCAAGAATCTTCATACTGTGGCTGCGGTTGGTGATTCCAATAAATCAAACCTCAAATTCAAAATACAGACCATCCCGACAAGAAACCCTCCTATGCTGTGATAATTCAAGATCAAGAAATTAGTAGTAGAAAGAGAAAAAGAGATGAAGAAATGATGCAGTGGATCGTCAACTGTGGGGGCGATGCAAAGAGTGCAGTTCTTGTGATGGAGAAAGACCTATTCGCGAGTGACGTCAACCCGGTTCTGGCACGGCTGTCGTTGCCACAGAAGCAGGCGAAGAAGCTGTCTCTAACGCGAGAGGAAATGGTTGAAGCAGACTGTCGTGAGGGCGTGATTGAACCGGATGGTACGTTCGGAGAGTGCGGAATGAGGATCAGAAACTGGAAGTGCAGCTCTCAGTACGCATTAAACGGAGGCTGGAATGCCTTTTGTGACAGAAACAAATTGGAACAAGGAACGACTATTAAGGTCTGGTCATTCCAGAACAACCACAAACGCTGTCTTGCCATTGTTCCTGCATAATTGGATTGGATGCTTTAATGAAACATAGATCAATACTGTAAATTCTGATATTTGTTTTAATGTAGAAAGTTACTTTAGTTACTATACATAAATTCTGATTGTATTTGTTTTAATGTAGAAATATTCTTTAGACTACAAATTCTATTGGATTTTATTTGTTTTAAGAAAGATGAAGATTTATTTTGGATTAATTTATGTCTATCTAATATTCAGTAACAAAATCTTATTTAAATGTTTTCTACATATATATTTTGTAGCTCTTGTAAATCGATAGTTAATTTAATTGAAAAAGATGTAGAAAGACACTGCCAACTCACCTCATGCCACCGAATTCTACAGTGGCTCAGTTCAAGTTTTATCGTGGTCTCTTGGTGTTGCATGGGGGCTTCTAGCTAATTGGGGAATTTCTGTCATCTGCATGAAATCATGGTTACCAAAAGACGATGACGATCCATGGTGGTGGTGGTGATGCTGCTTTGGCTCTGCAGATGCTTGTTGCAGTTGGGGGAATCCTGATACCTGCATGTATTGTTGCTGATAGTATTGATCAGTTGTTGCTGGTTGCTGTTGGGGGATTCCGCCTATCTGCATTTGGTTATAAACAACCATCGATTGGTCCTGATGCATGAAACCCGGATGTGCAACCATGTGCTGGTTATAACCATTGTACAACATGTTTGGATTGTAAACGTAGTCATCAGCTTCGAAAGGATTAGAAGGGGCGTTTGGTGTTTGATGAGGTCCGTTGGTGTGTGTTGTCTGTGGAGCGTTGTACAAACTGTCAAGTACTGATATGTCCAAAACACCGCCCTGTTCGATCAAACAAGATTGTTGGAGATTTTAAAATGATACTGCACCAAATAAAAGATTACTTTGGGGTGCATGAGTTGATGAAGAAAAAAATTTACCTTGGTGAGGGCTACTGAAGGGGGATCTGGAACTGGTGTTGTAACTAGTGCAAGCTCCCAGCTAGCTGGTTCGGTCGTGGACTCTGAACCTGTTTCAATGTTTGTTAGACGACTCTTCTAAACGCAAAGAGAAGATATAATCACACGCTTAGGATAAAATGTTCTACGTAGGGTGATAGGAAGAAACACCTGGTGCAGCTGTTTCTAAGGGAAGAGAATTGCTTTCGTCGGATACAGATGCTTCTTGAATGGGATCATCCCAGCTCTGAGAGTTAAGATACGATTACTCTGAGCCAATTACGAGACACTTCCCTGTATTTTATTTTAAACAACCACAAACGCTGTCTTGCCATTGTTCCTGCATAGCTTTAATTTTAAACATGGATCACTACTGTAAATCCTGATTTTATTAATTTGTTTTAATGTAGAAAGATGCTTTAGTTACTATACATAAGTTCTGATGTATTTGTTATTATGATGTAGAAATATTCTTTAGTTAAACATGCATGACTACAAATTCTATTGGAATTTATTTGTTTTAAGAAAGATGAATCGAAGATTTATTTTGGATTTATGTCTATCTAATATTCATTCACTAACAAAATCTTATTTAATTGTTTTCTACATATATATTTTGTAGCTCTTGTAAATCGATAGTTAATTTAATTGAAAAAGATGTAGAAAGACAGTGCCATGGTCTCTTGCTGTTGCATGGGAGCTTCTAGTTGGGCCATTTCTGCCATCTGCATGAAGTCATGGTCACCTAGCGACGATGACCTTCATTTTGTTCAACAAATTGGTAATGAAATGAAATTCCTTTACTGAAATCCACCCAATTAATTTTTAAATCTTATACTAATTCTTGAAATTAAATTAAATAACGACACATATGGTGTAAATTTGTAATCATGGCCTCCCCGCCAAGATACGGGTCAGGTTATCTCTAAGCCCGATTCACTTGGTGGAGAGATCATCTCCAACCCTCTAGTCGGTGTTTTATATGGTGTCTATTCTCAATTGTTGCTCTTGATCAATCTAATCTCCAACATTAAATCATTGTTCTATTATTTCAATTAGATTTGTTCGAATTTACAAATTGAATTATACGTTACTACTAAAATACCATATTAATGTTTGCTACCCCATGTGAAACGAGGTTTATTTGGTATTTTTTTAATGACATAAACTTTTTATTATGATAAATTACATTGTCTCAAATATAAAATACTTACCACCACTTTCTTTAATTTCAACTCATTTTTATTATCACTTTTAAAAAAAATTAAAATTAAAATCACCAGAAAAATAATCTCAATATAATAAAAAATAATTTTTTTTAAATACAAAAATAATAGAGGCTCAGATCTAGGGTACGAATCCGGCATCAAGAACTCAACTACCCCATGGCTGCGAAATCACCGGTTGCACCCGATATTCCAATATCATGTGCATCCGGGTCGCCCCGTCGTATACGGGTCGATACTCCTCAAATGCCATAATCATAAGGTTAGGGAGGTCGAGCTGTGACCCCCCTTACTTCCTTAATTAAAGCCCCCGTGTTATTAAATTACTTACCTTATTTAAATTACTTTCGTATTTAACACTAACAAAACCTAGTCACACACATCACAACTTTCAAATTAGCGATCACATCAATTCACAACTTCCAAGTTAGCGATCACAACAATCTGATACATTATCAACTTCCTTATTTCTGTTGGAAAGAAAGGATATTGCAGAAATAGTGCTGCTGCACTTGGATGGATATCAGAGAGATATATATGAATTTTTTAATATTTTTTTACTTGTCTTTCAGTACTTGGGTTACATGGTATTTATAGACTCCACAATACATAAACTTTTCCAACTTCCTGAAACAACATTAAATAGATACTTGAATCATGAACCATCATTAATTTGCAAATTATATTCTCAACACCCCTTCTTAATTTGCAATCTTTAGAATGTCTCCGGTTTGCTGAAATCTATCAACTTGGATTGCCTTTGTGAGAAAATCAGCATACTGCTCCTTTGTACCAACAAACTCCAACTTGATTTCTCATTTGTTCATCATATCTCGTATGAAATGATGACGTAACTCAATGTGCTTGCTTCTTGAATGAAAGACCGGATTTTTGGTCATAGCAATCGCTGACATATTGCCACAACAGATAGTTGTAGGCTCCTTTTGAATTTCCTGCAGGTCTGCCAATAACCTTCTCAACCAAATTGCTTCACAAGCTGCTTCCGAAGCGGCAATATACTCTGCTTATGCCGACGATAGTTTGCTTCTTAGAACTCCATGAAACGATGTTAGTTCCAAGAGAAAATAAATATCCTGAAGTGCTTTTTCTGTCATCCAAAGATCCTCCCTAATCACTATCAGTGTAGCTAATCAATTTACTATCATCTTCTTTCACATATTTGATCCCCATTTTCCTTGTGCCTTGCAAGTATCGCAAGACTCTTTTTGCTGCTGCAAAATGAAGCTTACTAGGTTCATTGAGGAACCTTGAGATCAAACCAATGTCGGGCCTTGTGTTGGTGAGATAAATCAAGGAACCAACAAGACTCCTATACAATTTTGCATCAAAATTTCCAGCACCATCATCCTTCCTCAACTTATCACTTACAGCAATGGGTGAAGAAATTGGATTGCATTTCTCCATGTGAAATTTTTTCAAGAGATCTTCCATGTACTTCTCTTGAGAGATGAAAATTTCTCCTTTATTTTGATGAAAATACTTCATCACTCCCAAATCTGTCATTTCAAATTCGTTCATCATCCTCCGCTTGAAATTTTCAACTAAGCTCATATTAGTTCCCATGTAGATCAAGTCATCTACATAGATGCACACGATCAAGAAATCATGATCTCTTCACATATAGAGAGGGTTCGTTAGGACTTCGATGGAATCCATTCTTGAGAAAATAACCATCAATTTTGCTGTTCCAAGCTCTTGGAGCTTTCTTGAGTCGATAAACCTTATCTTTCTTTCCTTTGATACAAAATCCTTGAGGTTGCTGAACATACACCTCCTCTTCTAGCTCTCAATTAAGAAAAGCAGATTTAACATCAAGTTGAAACACTTGAAGCTCCAACTGTGCTGCTAAAGCAAGAACAACACGGATAGTTTCCATTCGAACAACCGGCACAAACATTTCATTGAAATCGATTCCGGGTTGTTGCTGTAGGAGTAAAAGGTTGGAGGTATATGTGTAGGTATTTGTGGACGGATGTAGGAATTGGTGAGTTGGGTAGACAAAATATGACAAAGGAATTTGAGGGAGAGAACACAAGGTTTTAGAAATGAACTTCACTTAATTTTGTTTGGTTGTGTACAACTTTAAAATGTTACACCATCAACCTATTTATACTATCCAATGGTAGAATCTCTAATATTCAAGATAATTCTACTAAGCTCTAACTAATCTAGATATTTCACTTATATTTGATCACATGTTTTTTTAGATTTTTCTTACACTACATTATTCTAGATATTCTTTCTCCTTTTCCTTAATTTCCCATTCTAGAGAATTCTAGTTTACAACTATCTCCACCATTCTAGAGCATTCACATCTTCTATATTATTCTAGTATTCTTTTGTCATTTCACATGCAAAATTAAGTTTACTATCCAACACCCCCTCTTAAGCTTGATTTTGTATTCCAAGCATACTTCGTAATCTTGCGAACTCTTCATATTTGAGCGGCTTCGTGAAAATGTCGGCTACTTGATCTTGTGATTTGACGTACTCCAATTGAACTTCTTTCTTTGTTATGTATTCTCTGATGTAGTGGAAGCGAGTATCTATGTGCTTACTCCGATTATGGAATATCGGATTCTTTGCCAATGTAATCGCCGACTTGTTGTCCACACAAATTCTCGTCGGTGTCTCTTGTGTCCATCCGAGCTCCCGTAAAAAATTTATGAGCCATATAGCATGGCAAACACTGGATGTGGCGGCTACATACTCGGCTTCACATGTAGACAATGTGACAATTGGTTGCTTCTTCAACATCCAAGTGAAAGCGGTGTCTCCCATGAAGAACACAAATCCACTTGTACTTTTTCGATCATCATTATCTCCAGCCCAATCACTATCACTATAGCCCACAAGCTCATAGTTATTAGTATTTGAATAAAGTAGGCCATAGTCTAGCGTACGTTTGAGATATCGAAGAATCCTCTTTTCCGCCTTCAAGTACGTTGTGGTTGGCTTCTCTATAAATCTACTCACAAGCCCTGTTGCGTAGAGTATATCTGGCCTCGTGCAAGTTAAGTACCTTAGGCTTCCAACCAAACTTTTAAAGAGCGTCGGATCCACTTTTTCTCCATCTTCATGCTTGGATAGTTTACTTCCAGACTCCACTGGGGTGTTTATTGGCTTGCAATCTTCCATTTTGAACTTCTTGAGGATCTCCTTCGTATAACCTTCTTGTGTAATGAAGATTCCTTCCTCAAGCTGCTTGACTTCAACTCCAAGATAATATGCCATGAGCCCAATATCCGTCATCTCAAACTCTTCAGTCATGGCCTTCTTGAACTCCTCAAACATTTTTGTGTTGTTTCCTGTGAATATAAGATCATCCACATACAAGCACACAATTAAGACATCATCACCTTTGATTTTGACGTATAGGATATGCTCATGTGGGCACTTGGTGAAACCATTCTTCTCCAAGTACTTGTCAATCCTGCTATTCCATGCCCTTGGTGCTTGCTTTAATCCATATAGGGCCTTCTTCAACTTCAATACCTTTTCTTCTTGCCCTTTCACCTCGTAGCCTGGTGGTTGCTTGATGTAGACTTCTTTATCAAGTACCACATTCAAGAAGGCTGACTTCACGTCCATCTGATAGATTTTTCATCTGTTTTGGGCTGCAAGAGAAATGATTAGTCTGATAGTTTCTAGTCAGGCGACAGGAGCGAATACCTCATCATAGTCGATTCCGGCTCTTTGACTATATCCTTTGGCGACAAGCCTTGCTTTGTATCTCTCTACTTCACCCTTGGAGTTCTTCTTTGCTTTATACACCCACTTGACTCCAATGGCCTTATAATCTTTAGGCAACGTTGCAAGCTCCCATGTATCATTCTTCACAATGGCCTTAATTTTCTCGTCCATTGCATCTCTCCATCTCTTGCTTTGTGTAGCCTCCTCAAAATTTACTGGCTCACAATCAGCAAATAAACAAAGTAAGGTGAGATCTTCTAACCTTTTAGTGTCTTCATAGATCTCATGTAGGCTCCTCACACGCGATGCGCTTCTTTCATTCAGGAAGGATGGTGGCGAGTCTCCAACTTCTCTTGCTTGTGAAGCGGGTGGAGTCACTACCTTTAGAATGTCTCTGGTTTGCTGAAATCTATCAACTTGGATTGCCTTTGTGAGAAAATCAGCATGCTGCTCCTTTGTACCAACAAACTCCAACTTGATTTCTCCTTTGTTCACCATATCTCATATGAAATGATGACGTAACTCAATGTGCTTGCTTCTTGAATGGAAGACCGGATTTTTGGTCATAGCAATCGCTGACATATTGTCATAGCAGATAGTTGTAGGCTCCTTTTGAACTTGCTACAGGTCTGCCAATAACCTTCTCAACCAAATTGCTTCACAAGCTGCTTCCGAAGCGGCAATATACTCTGCTTCCGTCGACGATAGAGCAATGGACTTTTACTTCTTAGAACTCCATGAAACGATGTTAGTTCCAAGAGAAAATAAATATCCTGAAGTGCTTTTTCTGTCATCCAAAGATCCTCCCCAATCACTATCAGTGTAGCCAATCAATTTACTATAATCTTCTTTCACATATTTGATCCCCATTTTCCTTGTGCCTTGCAAGTATCGCAAGACTCTTTTTGCTGCTGCAAAATGAAGCTTACTAGGTTCATTGAGGAACCAAACTTACAGCTTGGACAATGTCAGGCCTTGTGTTGGTAAGTTGAGGAAGCTTTCTCCATGGCTTTTCTCCAAACTTCCTCCTTTTCTGCAACATCAAAACAATGAGGTTCACAAGAAAATAAAGCAAAATCAGAAGTCTCATAAATTTCTCGTAAGGACCGGGTATTTCTTATTGGTGAATTTGGACTTAAATCCACTTGATTAGAAGATCAGATTCGTGATCTTCTTCTTCAAGCTTTGAAGTATCATAAAAATCACTTTGCGCTATCAATCTGGATGATTTTTCTTCCCATATCCATGATGCCATTTCATCGAAAATGACATCTCGAAGGATTATATAGGCGATATCCCTTCGACTCGTCACTATAGCCTACAAGGATAAGTTTCTCACTCTTTTGATCAAATTTATCTCTATTAGGAGTAGAGATATGAGAATACGCAATGCTGCCAAAAATTCAATTGGTTTCTTTTTGTGCCAAGCTTCAAATGGAGTTCGATTACGAACAACTTTCGTCGGACATCGATTTAGCAAATAAATAGCTGTATGAACAACCTCAGCCCAAAAAACTTTTGGCAAATTCTTTCCAATCATCATGCTTCTAGCCATCTCAACAATTGTGCGCTCGGCAACACCGTTTTGTTGAGGACTTCTTCTAATAGTTAGCTGCCTGTGAATCCCATTGTTTTTTCAATATTCCATAAATGGTGTGAAAATAAACTCACCTCCACTTTATTTGATAGCTTGATTGCTTTTCCACAACAACTTTGAATTTCAGAAATGTAGAAAATGCTTCTGACTTGTCAAGCACAAGAATATGGTGATTGGGCTTCCAGAAATTCATGCAGACATCTTCAAGAACTCTATCTCTTGGAGGCAAAAGGTACTTCATTTTATTTGATTTCTACAATGTGTACGATGTATGGTGATTCAGATTCAGAGGGCAAGTGGAATAAATTGGTGGAATTGGCGGTGATGCTGAGGGAAGGGAAGGTCGATTTGGATGATTTGGTGAGCAAGAGTACATCCACACACAAGATGGTGATTTGGCGAGCCGACGGTCGTGATTGAACCGGATGGTACGTTCGGAGAGTGCGGAATGAGGATCAGAAACTGGAAGTGCAGCTCTCAGTACGCATTAAACGGAGGCTGGAATGTCTTTTGTGATAGAAACAAATTGGAACAAGGAACGACTATTAAGGTCTGGTCATTCCAGAACAACCACAAACGCTGTCTTGCCTAATTGGATTGATGTCATGCTTTAATTAAACATGGATCACTACTGTAAATTCTGATTTTATTCATTTGTTTTTTTAATGTAGAAAGTTGCTTTAGTATTTGTTTTAATGTAGAAAGTTGCTTTAGTTAAACATAGATGACTATAAATTCTGATTTTATTTGTTTCAATGTAAGGTGAAGATTTATTTTGGTTTTATGTCTATCTATATATCACATTTAAATATATATTTTGTAGCTCTTGATGTAGTTGGTAAATTGATGCTCAAAATTTCATTTGCATTATTATATTATCAACAAAAATATTAATTTCTCCATTCTCAAAAACGTTTCTCAGCTTCTGTTTCGAATGATTGATCTGTAATAGCACCAATCCAATCTTTAAGGCATATTAGTCTACCAACCTCCTAATAGATCTTCCTATTTGACTGCCAAATTAATTAATTCAGACCTCAATACTAGTCACTCAAAACATACATGGACTAAGCCTAATTAATGCTTCCTTCTCACCTTTGCAATACTGATGAGTCATGATCAGAAAACAAGATGTATGCTATGGTGTTTAATTCATATTTTTGATGTTTATGTTTACCTCTTCAATATTTAGACCAAAGGTGCTCTGACCACAAGGAAAGTCTTAGGATAATTTGCCTTTGTCTTTATTAAGTTAAACTTAAATAGTAATTAGTATTCTAAAACAGTCAACCCAAAAAATAGTGTTCTAACAACAAATCAGTATATCATAGTGTTAGATTCCTAAAGAAATAATTTTTTCATAACAAGAGTTAATGCTCCACATATGAATGGATTGATTCAATCGGGAGGGAGTAGTATCCTGATATTGAGTCACTCTTGTTTTTATTTTATTTTTTATTATTATTATAGTGTATCATTAAAATTGAGTGGTTAATTGTAACGAGATATTGAGTCACCCTTGTATGTTCATAATAAGTTGTTATTTTTTATATTATCACTTTTTATTTAGTGTTGATATTTTGTGAATTTGGTTATATTTTATAGTGTATACGTACTCTCTTTAGCTAGAGCCCAGGAGGCCAAATTGGAAGGAGCCCAAGGTCTTATGAGTTTTGGGCCTAAAAATATAACAAGCCCAACCCATCTGGTTTCCCCTAAATCATATATCATATTATTCTCCTACCCATCTTCAACCGGCAGTGAGTATAGTTTCACCAGAACAACCTTACTCCGATGATAGCAGTATCGGAAAATTAGGTAGTGCATGAGTCGATTTAAGTATTTGTTAGGCACTGATGAAGGCAAACATATTGTTGAATCTGATGTTTCTACTCT
Organism: Pogostemon cablin; assembly: GCA_023678885.1. Lineage (NCBI taxonomy): Eukaryota > Viridiplantae > Streptophyta > Magnoliopsida > Lamiales > Lamiaceae > Pogostemon > Pogostemon cablin. Next base: position 29,969,755 of record CM042975.1, read on the forward strand.
AAATTAAGTAAATCCCAAGTCACTCTATTTCGTAAATAGGCAACTGTTTTAGTGGATAATTTTGTTTCTCTTGCCATTGTAGAAAAATTGACATTACCACAAAGAGTTTTAGGGTGTATATTGGGAATAGGGCTATCTCGTTTGAATCAGTTATAGGCCCCAGATGTGATTTTGGGGGTAGAATGGTTGAAAGGTCATTGCAGACTATAATGACTAATGAGATGATAATGAAGTTGAAAGGTAAATTCGATCAGTCAATTGGAAGGTTTTATTTACAATAGTAAGGTGCCTGGAATATTAAAACGCCCAGATTAATCTCCAGCCATGTTCATTCAAGATTTTCCAAAAGATCTGTTAACTGAGTATTCTCAGATCCCAAGGAATTATTGCTGTGTTATTTGTTGGGAGGATACCTAACACTTGTTAGCAGCATCTTTTGTAGTGGGCTGAAAAATGCACCAAGGGAAGAGGTGTAAACGCCACTGGAAAGGGTTTGAAGGAAAAGAAAACAGCTCTGTTCACAATTGCTCACCTTGAGGACAAGGAGATTTTTAAAGGGAATTATAATGATACAGTCAGCCCACTTTCCTCTTCTTTTTTTTTTTTTTTTAACAGCGCAAAGTTGAGTACAAGGGTACTCATCCCTTACGACAACAAGAGAGAAAAAACATCAAATATATTCCCTCCGTCTAAGAGGTCTTTTTACTTTTTTGCACATGGATTAAGGAGTATTATTATTTAAATGTGTAGTGGAATTATATCCTAAAATTAAACCTATAAAACCTAGGTCTATAAACCCTAGGTGTACAGAGATGTACCGGTACTTCACTCGATTTTAAACTCCTAACAAAATACTCACCCCGTCCTACACTTATATTCACACTTTTCGTTTTTGTTCGTCTCACACTTATGTTTACCACCAAAAAATGAAACTTCAAATCAACCAACAACCTCAAAAGTTATTTTAACTTCAAAAATATCACTCTCACCTAACACATATAATATACTTTATGATTTATTTATTATCAAAAAATACAACAATACCCCCTAAAAATACAACAATATCAACTTTTCTTAAACTCCGTATCGACCCTGCAGCCAGTGAATATTGAACATAAGTTTGGGGATGGAGGGAGTATATAGTAACTAAATTTTACAATGTGAATTGCATATTCATTAGTTACTAAAAGTAACTGCCCTCAATTTAATCGGTACAAAATAAATTTATAATAATTTCTTAATTCATCCCAAATTTTAGTTATATCTCTCTGCATGTATATAATCGAGTGCGTAATAAGACATTTCTTGTGATCTTTAACAATTTTATATTTGTCCGCTATTAAGAAATGAAAAAAAAAAACAAGCTATAAACTTTAGTTTAACTTGTCCAAACAAATCGATTTATCACGAAAAAAAAAAGTGACAATCTACAAACTTTAGTTTAACTTGTCTAAACAAATCGATTTAGAAATAAAAAAAAAAATTGACAATAATTCGGATGTAACGCTAGTGGAGTATTAACAACCATTTCAAAGGTGAAGAATGATTCTGCCCATCTCCAACTCCATCCTCCTCTCCAAAACTCAACTTTTCTAAATCTTAATTTATATAATTAATTTGGTTCTTTTGTTGATTTTCAGCTCTTTATTAATTTAGGCAAAAGCTCCTGTGCGCCCGGGGACACGGAAAGATGCTCCGTGTCCCCTCCAATCCTATTTAAACCTATGTATTGCTAGGTGTTTAAATTGTAAAGGGGCATGAAAATTGTAAAGGCGCACGGAATGTGTTCCGTGCGCCCGGGTGCACAAGAGCCTCACTCATTAATTTAACTACCATCTTAACTTATTTACGTATGTGATTAATATAATTGACGGCAGTTACTTTGGCCAGGAAGCCAAAACCCATATTATATATATAATGAAAATATTGCAATTTAGTTGGTAACATTTATTCTAAACAGAATCCACTTGCCGTGAACCTCCTGAATGCGCCGCTCCCAATGAAGGTCGTGAACCTCCTGAAATCGCCGCTCCAATGATGGTGATGGGACAAAAAGGTAATTAGCTGATTTTAATTTTTTTTTCTTTGCTTTAATTTACTCAAAGATCACTACAGCATAAGTCACATTAAATAACACTTCATGATAACACTTTAAATTATGTAACACAAAATGGTAATACTTTTTAAATTATTATCATAAGTAAAATTTTTGTAACACTTTTTACCTAAGTAACACATACATGTAACACTTTTCTATTATGTAACACACGCATATAACACTTTTATTTATATAACACATTTTATATAACACTTTTATAAAAGTAACACTATTATATAACACTTATACATAAGTAACATTTTTAACTAACACTTTTACATAAATAACTTATTTACATAACATTTTAAAATAATAATTTATTACTCCATATTTATGAATATTATTAAAAAAATTATATATAATATATATTACGCATATCTAAAAAAATATATTACATATTTTTTATAATTTTTTAATATGAATAAATTAGATTAATATAATTATATAATATAAAATATATACACTTCATGAAATATATTTTATTTAATATTTTTTTAAAAAAATTAGTTATAAAATTAAAAAATATGTAAATTAGTACTGAAAAATATTTTAAATTATATTTACTAACATCTTACGTTAACGGTTAGAATATTTAAATATAAGAATTTTATTTAATGAAGAAAAAAAATTTGAAGTGTATAAGAACATAAATATATAATATTCGTTAAGATTAATGAGTTAGCTAAGTTGTTAGATGACATGAAATCTAACACATAGGTCAAAGGATCAAACCCATGTACTATATTAAAAAAATGTGCTACATAAGACAATAGGTTATAGGGGCAAAAGCGACACTTAACATTTTTTACGTGTTACATAAAGTCATTTATGTTGTAATGTAGGTAATATTTTTTACGTGTTACATAAAGTCAGTCATTTATATTGTAGTGGATGTTAATTATGTTTTTACGATTTTGGATTGGAATTTGAAGGTTTAAGCAAAAGAGGGAGAAGAAACTTGCTGTTTTTAATCCAATGAAAATATGGTTGAATGAGAGAGCCAAAAACCCATATATATATATATGACCCACCCTCAAAACTTTTATATTAATAAATAAAAAATTTTAAATTTATATACTTTTCTTTCTGATAGTTTATTTATCTAATTAAAAAAAAGTACTATAAAAATTTATATATTTATAAAAAAAAACACCTATACCTATTAGATAGTTATTTATTATATTTTTGTTGTAGATAATTATTAACTTTTATAATATTTTTATAATATTTTTTAATGTTGGGATATTATAAAAAAAATTGTGAAATATTTGTGTCTCTATACATATCTTTATAACACAAACATTTTTTTTAATAGTATTTATTGTTAAACCATTTCGGTAACAAAATTTCCTCAAGTTTCCTTTTCAATATCCCTATTATATATTGGCAACTTGTTCATCAACATAATATTGATCAAACTCGTACATTTTAATCTAATTATTAATTGACTAGAACATTCTAGTCATAAAATAGAGAGTAATATTACTTTAGAGAAGCTTTTATCATAAAATTCAGGTATTTAAATTTAAACTTCCATATGTTTATTGGGAAAAATGCACTTTTGATCTCATACGAAATATCTTATTTCACTTTTGGTCCTTAACCTTTTTTTTTGTCCCAAAAGTCACAATTTTAGTCCCAACCGTTAATTGTTGGATGGAAAACGTCAACGTAATAAAAAAAATTGAAAATAATAAAAAACATTAACTAATAATTTAAAAAAAAAAATAATTATATCTATATCTATATCTATATTGAGGCACCTATTTTCCCTCTCAATTTTTAGGGAATAGTTTTTGCACTTAATAAGAATTATCACCCTTATATTATATAGTATGTTTTCTTTTATTATTTATAGTATATTATAATATTAATTAATTATGTACATTAATAACCATAATTAATTGATAATATTTATATTAACAATTGTTATGTTTAATTACTATTATTATTTATTTATTATTATTGTTGTTGTTTAGATATATTTTATATATTTTTTTTCGATTACAGAATTTAAAAGATACCCTATATATCATGTAATTAATATATGTTTATTATCTTTATTTTTAAGGTTAATATATGTTTATTATCTTTATTTTTAAGAGTGAGTATTTTGTCCTTATTTATTATTTTTTATTTATTTATTATTATTATTGTTGTGGTTGTTGTTATATAGATATGTTTTATTTATTTTTTTCGATGACAAAAACTTTAAAGATACCCTATATGTCATGTAATTAATATATGTTTATTATCTTTATTTTTAAAAGTGAGTATTTTGTCGTTGACAAAGACTTGTGTGAGACCGTCTCACGTAAAGGCTTATGTGAAAGTGACGTGAGACGGTCAGAAAGTGATAACTTTTATGAAGGAAAGTGATAACAAATCAATGAAAGTGATAATCACTACAAAAAAGTATTTTTTAGCAACCGAATTTAGCAATGAAATTCAATCCGTTGGTAATTAGCAATGGATTAGCAACAAAAATGATATTTTTATTTTAGCAACGGAATGCCAAAGGAATTATTCTCTATTTTAGCAACGGAATTCAATCCGTTGCTAATTACCAACAGAATAGCAAGGAATCCTTATATAAATTACCAACGGAATTATTAGCAACGGATTACCAACGGAATTATTTAGCAACGGAATTAATTTTTCGTTGCTAAAATTTTACCAACCACCACTTTACCAACGGAATTTTACCAACGGATTCCGTTGCTAATCCGTTGGTAAGCAATTTAACAATGGAATTAAGACTTTTAGCAACGGAATATTCCGTTGCTAAAAAACAGTTTTTTTGTAGTGAATGCTCTTTCATGAATAGTTTATAATGTAAATAAAAAGTGATAATATTTTATAGCGAAAGTGATAACGATTTATAGCGAAAGTGATAACTATTTTAAAAAGTGATAAATGGTCTCACGTGAGACGGTCTCACGCAAGACCTACCCTTTATCGTTATTAAGATATCTTTATTTTTAAGGTTAATATATGTTTATTATCTTTATTTTTAAGAGTGAGTATTTTGTCCTTATTAAGGTATCTTTATTTTTAAGGGTATATTATTATATCTATTATATGTAATTAGTCGATGTTTTTATTATCTTTATTTTTAAGAGTAAGTATTTTGTCCTTAGTAAGGTATTTTTATTTTTAAGGGTATAATATTATCTTTATTATATGTGATTAATCGGTGTTTTTATTATTTTTATTTTTTTACTAACGTATCTTTATTTTTAAGAGTGAGTATTTTATCCTTAATAAGGTATTATTATCATGTAATATCCCTATATGTTATGTAATCAATATATGTTTATTATCTTTATTATATGTAATTAATATATGTTTATCCCCATAAATAAGTACACACTCCTAAATAAGGAAATACACACAAATCAATAAACCCACAACACACTTTAATTTCAAAATTGTCATCCCTTTACAACTCACATAACTTAATTTATAATTTATTTATTACCAAAAAATACCAAACTACCCCCCAAAAAACAACTTTTTCTTAAACTCTGTATCTACAGTAACTGTGAACTTCTTTATGGGACGGAGGGAGTACATCTTACCTAAAATTTACTGTTTATACATTTCTTAATCTACATGCCCATTCAAATTAGAATAAATACTCGATAGGGAGAAATTATAAATCTTGAAAAATGATATCCATTCAATACATGGGTAATTTATTAGGACGATAACGAGTAGGGTAGAGTAAATTCCAACTATTTGTAAGGTGTTGAGTCACATGTCAAACCAGAAATAATAGTTGTGTTTAAGAATGGATTGCATGTCAAAAAAAAAAAATTAATGCATGGCATTGAAAATTTTATATTATATAATTAAATTTAAAAAATAATGAGAACTTGCCATCACTACAAGAAACTGCCAGAATACCGACGGATTTACCGACGAAAAAAAATCGTCGGTAATTACCGACGGTTTACCGATGAATTACTGACGATTTATTGATTTAATGGGATTTATTTTTAAAAAATCATCAATAAAAATTTCTGACGATTTTTACGACGGAATTAGCGACAGATTTTTTTTCGTCGGTAAATTCATCGGTATTTTGGAGGGAATAAATCCCGGAAGATTACCGACGGATTTATCCGTCGGTAAATATTCGGAATTTTATTTTTTTAAAAAATAATTTTAGTCTTTAATTTACCGACGGATTTTTTCCGTCGGTAATATAATAAAATTTATTTTTTAAAAAAATAATTTTAGTCTTTAATTTACCGACGAATTTATTCCGTCGGTAAATATATAAAATTTTTATTAAAAGAAAATTAATTTTAGTCATTAAATTACCGACGGATTAATCCGTCGGTAAATATATCAAATTTTATTTTTTAAAAATTAAATTAGTCTTTAATTTACCGACGAATTATCCGTCGCTAAATATATCAAATTTAATTTTAGTCATAAAATTACCGACGGAATTATTCCGTCGGTAAATATATGAACTCAAAACCCTAGATAACATTCACTTTGTCATTCTCTCCCCCCCATATTATTCACGCCGCGCCTTGCTCCCTTGGAGGTTGGAGAAGAACCCTACCACTCCACCACGAGGTCTGTATTTTTTCTTCTCCGACGCCACCTTCCTCCTCGTCGTTGATTCGTGGGCTGTCGGAGGACAGGAGGCTGTCGACGTCTGAGCAGCGGTTGGATAGAGGGCGGTGGCGGAGGGCTGGACGAGGGCTGACCGGAGCCCTAGCGCTGCGGCGGTGGAGCGCGAACGGTGGCGGAACGGCGGTATCCCCCGGCGGACAAAATCGCAAAACCCCTGAACTCAGAAAATTTCAGTCACCAACGAATCAAACGCAGATCCGAGGAAGGCAGAATCGAATCGATAGCAGTTGTTTAAACGGTGATTGAAGCACAAAAATGGAGTCAGTTTTTGGATTGGTCGGGAAAGATTTCGCGATAGTGGCGGCGGACACTTCCGCGGTTCACAGCATTCCCGTACACAAAACCAACGAGGATAAAATAATGGTCCTAGATTCTCACAAACTCATGGGTGCCTCTGGCGAAACTGGCGACCGGTGATTTTTTTTTGTTCGAATTGCTCGGGAATGTGTTTGTTTCTGTATATTATTGTCTTTCGTTGCAGAAATTGGAATGCATCTGTAATTTCGAGATATGGCTGAAAGTTTATTCCTATTTTAGGGATTATTTGTGTTCTGGACGTGGTTGGATTGTATTTTAGGGTTAAATTGCTGGTACATTATACAGTGTGTAAGATATCTATTTACTTGCTTTTATTGTTAGATGAAATAGTATTTACTATTGTCACATACTTTAAAAGTGATAGTGATCTAACCTTTTTATGTATGATATATTAGGGCTCATTTACTGTCTCAGTTGATTAGAGTTAGTAATTGGTGTTGTATGACTTTTTTTTACACTATCAGGAACAAAAATAATCAAATGCTCTCGGGGATTCGATGTGCCAATCGACTGCAAACTGATGTATATATTGATGCTGATGCCGATTTAGGAGAATTTATAATGAAGATCATTTAGTCAAATATTTTGTATCCATGATTTAGTAGAATTATTAGAATTGAATATTTTGTGGTGAATTTGGATTGTGGAAATTTTATAATTTAAATATTATATTAGATGAATAATTTATATTAAGTAATGTTTTGAAGGATTATTTAATATGAAATTTTAATTGTTTTATGGGTATTTATATTTAAAATATAATATAGTAATTTAAATTTAAATTACCGATGGAAAATTTTGTCGTCAAATTTAATTTTTTTTTAAAATATACATAATTTACCGACGGATTTTTCCGTCGCTAATTTACCGACGAAAAAATCCGTCGGTAAATTCATCGCTATATTATCCTTTCCGACGAATTTGTATTGTTTGATTGCCGACGGATATCTTTTTTTACTGACGAAAAATTCCATCGGTAATTACCGACGGATTTAAAATTCCGTCGCTAAAAAATTACCTACGCAGGTTTTCGCGACAAATTCATTTCCATCGGTAATCTGTCGGTAAGTAAGTTAGCGACGAATTTTTCACTGTTTACCGACAGAATTTTCCGTCTGTAATCAGACAGTTTCTTGTAGTGCATTTTTATTTATTTATGATGCAAACCCGTAAAAGAAAAGTATATATAAAAAACTGATCATTTCATAAAATAATATTTATTGTATGTTCTAATTTTTTTAAAATCTTTTTCCGTGCAACGCATGGGTAAATTTTTCTAGTTCAATCTCATCAATCAATTAACCTCTTCTCCCGACTACCATACCAATACCCCTTCACCTTCTCAATTTAATCTATGCCTTCTTCCCACCATCTCAATCTCATCCATGGCGTCTCCCCACCTTCTCAATAAAAAAAAAGCAGATCCTCAATGTAATAACTTAAATTTTATTTATAATATAAAGTAAATAACCCATATGCCAAATGAATAAATACATTGTATATTCAGTGACTGTTCAATTTTGGCATAATACATTGTGAGAATACAGTATAATAATTTATAATTATTTTAAGAGAGACTTACTCTTAGATACAATAGATTACATTGTGAGAATACAGTATAATAATTTATAATTATTTCAAGGGAAACTTACTCTTAGGTACAATACATAATCTATTATTATTATTAGATGCGTCAAACTAAAATAAATACTATTAGGTACTAAATTATACAGCACAATCTCAAATATACCCTTTTAATATCAATCTTATCCCAACCCATGAAATTTGGAACAACTATATCGCACAACCCCACACCAACACCTCTTCATTTCTTAAAATTAAATTAATATCCCTATATTAGTAGCTCTTAATTATTGCACAACGAATTCACAAATATTAGGCTTTTTCTGCGCACTATAATTTAATCCTCAAGTGTAAGGATATCAATTGTAGCAGCAAGAACCCAAGTTAAATTATCGATCCCACTGAGACAGCTAATTATTTATTTTACTTTGAATTACTAATTAATTAGAATTAAGTAACCAAATTTCCAAGTGTTTGTAGTGAATTAATTATCTAAATTACTGAAATTACAAATAATTGAATTAAAAAACAATAAAAGTAAAATCAAGTTTCTAATCAAGAGATGACGAACAGTTCCAAGGTATCCGGTATTGACCAACTAATTTGGGTTATTAAACTTACGATTGTTCATTCATGCAGTTTCACTGAAATTACACCACATATCCTTGTTATCCCCTAATGCATGTAAATTCTCAAGATAATCAATATATGCATCGTTAGATAAACTCTCAAACTCTGCATCAGAAAATGTGAAATTCTCTACTACTTCCACAACATTACATTGCTGCTGATCTGTAGACCACTGCATCTCCTTATTCAAAGAAAAGACGATCTCCTTATCATTGGCTCTCAACCTCAATTCTCCTTTGAACACATCAATCAAAGCCCTTCCAGTTGCAAGGAATGGACGCCCCAAGATCAGAGGCGCACCATCCTTTTCATCCTCCATGTCAAGTACAAGGAAATCCACAGGAAAAGTCAAATTCGACACCTTCACTAACACATCTTCAATCACTCCCTCAGGGTATGTCAACGATCGATTTGCTAACTGTAGGGCAACAGACGTAGGTTTTAACTCCCCCAAACCAAGCTTCTTGAACACTGATAAAGACATCAAATTTATACTGGCTCCTAAATCACACAGTGCTCTCCTAGATGGTCCTTTTTCAATCTCACATGGAATGATGAAGCTCCCTGGATCCTTCAATTTTTCTGGAAGATTTTTCTGAATAATAGAGCTGCAGTTCTCTGTCAAATTCACTGTCTCTACACTGTTGAGCTTCCTCTTTCTGGAGATAAGTTCCTTGATGAACCTTGAATAATGTGGCATCTTTTCCAATGCTTCCGAGAAAAGAATAGTGACTTGGACATCCCTCATAACATCAGCGAACTTACGGAACTTCTCATCAAGGCTTTTTGACATGAATCTTTGAGGGAAAGGAATTGGTACCTTTGTAATTGGAAGTCCCAAACTGTCTTTCTCGAATACCTGTTTCGCTTCTCTCAGTTTCTTCGCTCTCTGCCACTTTTTATCAGAAATTTCCAGATCAGATTGACTCTGTATAGAATTCGGACGTGCAGGAAAACCTGGAGGGCACCGCTCGATTTATGCCAGTTGTTCGTGGATCGATTTATGCCACCTGGAAAGGTTCTTTTACTGAAACAGGAGATTAATCAATTCAAGCAGCGCAGAGAGGAATCGTTTGGAGAGGCTTGGGAAAGATTTAATGATACGCTGAAGAGATGTCCACAACATGGATTTAAAAAGTCTCAGCTTATCAGTGACTTTTACAATGGCCTTGACAATGAAGCAAGAGTGTTGGTAGATGCTTCTGCTGGAGGAAGCATATTTGGAAAGACATCCAATGTCGTAGAGAAGCTGTTTGATGATATTTCACTGAACTCTAGGGATTGGCCTACTGAACGGATTCGAAGAACCTATGTACTGGGTAAAGTTGCTCAAGTTGAACAGAAATTTTCTGAAGCTGATAGGAATAATAAGGTTGTCGCTCAATTGGAACAGATGAACAAAAATCTGATTACTCTGATATCAGGTAATAAAGGGGGAGGCAACCAAGAAGCTACAGGTGATGAAGTGGTGATGAACCTTCAAGAGGTGGAGGATGCTAATTGGGCAATGGGGCAGAGTCTTCAAGGTTCAAGAGCACCTCACAATTAGTAAGTGAATAGGTTTCCTCAAGGGAATTCCAACCAAAGGAACAACCAAAGGGGAGGTCCTAGGAATCAAGGAGGCAATTGGCAGAATCAGAGGCATGAGAACTTCTCTTATTCAAATCCAAATAATGCAGTTCCATATTCTCCTAATTTTGATCATGGTGCCAAGACTGAAGAAGGGAAGTCAAATATTGATGAAGTGTTGGATAGGTACATGAAGAAGAATGATCCTGATATTAATAAGATCAACAATTGCATTGTTCTCATGGATTCAAATATGACAAAGCAGAATGAGGAAGTGAACAAGCAGTTGAAGAGTTTGTCATATAACATAGGGCAGATCTCCACTACAGTAAATCAGCAGCAAGTGCAATTGCAGAAAGGGAGATTTCCTTCGGATACAGAGATCAATCCAAAGGAGACGGCAAACGCGATCACATTGAGATCCGAGAAGCAGTACAAAGGTCCAGAATTGGTACAGAATGAAGCAGAACATGTACAAAATGATGCAGAACGCTAAACTAATCAAGTATTTGATATACCAGTTCATGAAATTAAAGTGCTTATAGCGGAGCTACTCTAATGTCTAACAGATAGACAATACTAATCATGAACGCACACAAGCTAACACAATAATCCAAACATTATAGCGGATGTCATGAATATATTATGAAGACGTTACGAAGCAGATTAGCAAGTCTTAATAAAATAAGTAAAATCAAAAGATCAACTGCATAAAATCACAATCTTTGGTCTAAATCCCCAAATCAATTAAATCAATTCATCAAACCCTAGAACTGTATAGGAAATTAGCCCATGAGGTCACAAGCAACACTCATGGCTAAGCAATTCATACCAAAAATCAAAGTAAAAAAAAAGAGGAAAGAGTAGAATTGTGAAACCCTAGTGTAGATGTAGTCTCACGTTCCTTCTCCGTCTCTCCAATTGCTCGATTCTCCCTTGATTAACACTTGGAACCCTCTTGGAAGTGTATGGATGATGAAATCAGGTTGTTAATCTGATATGGAGGTGTTGGATGTGAATTGATGATGGATTATGGATGGGTTCTCTCCAATTTGTGTTTTGATCTCCCTAATTATTTCTTGGATGTTGTAGGATTGTTTTTACGATCAGAATTGCTTCAGAATCGCGACTTTAGGGTATATATACGCTGCTACATCGAACATGCCCCGTCTGGGCTCAAAATTGAGTCGCTCGGCACCCGGCTCGCCACGTGAGGACCGCAGAATGGGTTCAAACCCAGCCGAGCGGACCGGTTTCGGCCCTTCCACGTCATCAGCGTCCTGCCGGAACCCCGCTCGCCGCCTTCTGACGCCGCTCGGCCACCGGCTCGCCGCGAGCAGCTCGCCGAGCTGCTTCCGAGCCAGTCCATTTCGGTCCTATTTTGTTCCTCTTTCGATCCTGCTCTGTTCTCCCGTGTTTTCTTCTGCCTTAAAAACTCACAAACACACCTTAGAAGTCTCCAACAGAGCCGGTGTTTGAAATTTCGGCGATCGGAGTAAGGCAGTCTAAGAGTGGAAGCGAGGTGGAGGCCCAGCGTGGCAAGAGTACACCACAGTAATTCCACGGAATCGAGCAGCACAACTCGTCGATGGCCGAGAAGTGTTCAGAACTATTCGAAATTGAATGGCTGCAGCAACAATTTCTCTCCGATGAGGATGATGAAGCTGGCAGCTGGGTTCACGAATTGGGTTGATTGAATATTCCGACAAGGAAGGTGGGTCAATCTAGTTGTGATTAAGAATTGCTTACAGCAAATTAAAGGTAAGAAAAATTGTTCATAGCAGAGGAAAGTTGGATTTTCAATGGTTTTTGTAAAATCTAGCGGATGAACAATGAGCAAAGTTTTTCACAGAGAAGAAGTGGGATTGTTCATAAGGGAAGGACAATTTCCAACAATTAGCAGTGAATCACTTGTGGAGATAATGAGTCATAAGTGGCTTGAGGTTCAGTACATATTCAAGAATTGGATCGGTACAAGGTCGTGCCAGCATTGTTTAAAAGGATGCAACAATGGCATGGAGCTCCCAGGAAGGTGGAGTCAAGACATGGTTGAGAGAATCTCTTTCAGCAAGGAGAATTAGAATTAATTCAAGTAAGTATGCAGTATCTGTTCATGGCAGAGATGAGCTATGGAATTTGTAGCATGGTACTCCAATGTGGAGTTCAGGACATGGATTTTCCATGGGGTGGAATCATGCTTACAGCAGCTTGGTGTTCACAAAAAAGGAATAAGGTCAGCTCAACACAAGTTTGTAAGAAAAGGATTTTCCGGTAAGTGAATGGTGTTCAGGGGAAGTAGCGATATAACGGTGTAGCTAGGAGATGTGGTGACTTGGACTCGTTGGCGTTTAAGAGTGGCGTGGTAACAACGAGCAAGTAGGAGAAGCATCGGATAATCCTAGTGAGTTAGAATCGACTTCAAAGTAATGACACTTTCATTAGGAAAATGGTTCGAACTTGTTGTTGCTTGGCGGTAAGTCAACGTTGTTACGTTGCAAGTGTTGCTCAAGGTTGAGCAATGGTAAGAGGTGTTGCTCAAGGTGGAGCAATGGTTAAAGGTTGCTACTCGAGGTGGAGTAGTGATGCAAAAGGAGGGTTGCTGTTCTCTTTTAAAAACAATTAAGGAGTTTACTGGTCTCGTTAAAAACTGTGAAGGAGTTTGCTGTACTCATTAAAAACAGTTAAGGAGTTTTCTACTCTCTAAAGGCAGTGTGAAGGAGTTTGCTGCACTCGTTAAAACAGTGGATAAGGGTGGCTGCACCGTAATGCAGCAGGTGGGAGAAGAAGAGTAAGAGTATTGATGTGGTAATGCAAGGTCTAAGGTGGAGTATTGTTGAGAAGTAGACGCATGCAAGGTCTAAGGTGGAGATTGTTGAGAGGTAGACGCTTGCATACGTTAAGTCAACAATATAACACGTGGAAGATAGGTTGGATGATCAACAAATAGATCAAGGGTTATGATCGAGTGTTGTAAGAATGGGCTGCCAAGGTTAATGGGCTTAGACATTGAGAATAACTTGCTATGCAAGTAAAGCATATATGATTTAAGATTATGCAAATCATATATTGTCCATATATATCATATTATCCATATATATCATATATTGGAGTGTATATATATGGGTTAAGTTTTAGTCATTCAGTATGGTTCACAGAATCATCCATACATTCCCAAGATTAGGGTTTGTATGAGATCTAAGTTTGATCCACATAGCCCATAAGATTAGGGTTCATATGAGATCTAAGTTTATCATTGTTGTAATCTTCATCAATAAGATCTCTTCTCCCTTAAGAGTGGACGTAGGCAATTTGCCGAACCAACGTTTGTGTTCTTCGTTATTTTCTTTGATCAATTCATAACAGGTAGAGAAAGAGTGAGAATATGTAAAAGGGGCTTTCTCTCTCCTGATTGCCATAGCTGAAGTATGAGAGAGAATCCCAGAAAGGATTCCTTGATGAACAAGCTTTGAAGATGAAATCTGAAGCATGATGGCCATGGCGGATTAGGGTTTCTACCTTTAATTTATTCTAATTATTATGGTATTTCATTTTACAAGTGCTTTATTAATTAATGAATTATTATATATGTATCATAGGGTTTTTATTTGACTTGAGAAGCAAGAAACCAATCTTTAAATGGAATTAGTTTTCAAAAGCTATAACTGGAGTTGTTCTATTGTGTCTCCCAAGTATACAAGAGTACAATATTTGATTTAAAGGTATACTCCATTTTTATTAAATAAGAATATGTACAAATTTAATTTATTTTAAAAAGTATTCATTTTCATTAAATATATATTTAAGAAATAAGAGATAGACATCCTTATTAATTGATATAAATATTAAAGGGTATTTGGGGCCGGATATACCGGTTTTAACCTTGATGATGAACTTTAGTAAATAAAGTTTAAAGAACTCCATATTGAGTATATACAGCGAAATTAGAACTACGAAAATCAATTTAAATATTAAGATTATTGATCTATTAAATGTCATTTATTTATTAGAGTTCATGTGAATATAATTTTAGGGCTGAATAAAAAATAAAATAAGTATATATATAAAGTCAGACGTGCACTTTGACGCATGGATTAAGAGATCAGGTCAAAGTTTGATCCAATTTAAATATTATATTCTTTTGTATTTTGAATGCCATAATTTGTTTGGTATAAAATTTTATAATCTTGACTTTCTAAACATAAAAATGATCCCTAATTAAATATTAATAATTTTTAGTTAATAAAAACGAAAAACAAATACTTTATTTTATTGGTTAGTTCTTCCGTCTCACAACGTTTACACATCTCCATTCGCACCATACTTTCTCCAACTTTACGTGACACTCATACGACGATGTTTTTTTTTTTCTTTTTTTTTTAAGAAAAAGAAGTATGTGTAACCACCTGAATTTTATTGCATATTAAATAAAATATGTGGCAAATTAATGCAATAATTATCAATTAATTATTTATTTATTAAGGAATTTAAATAAATAAATTCCTAAAATTTTATGAGTGAATAATTGATAATTGAGCCATATCCAATCCAGCAGACTTAATTAAAGGAGAAAAACCCAACATATCTTTTAAAGGAGAAAATATCTCTCAAGTTGTTATTTTCTCTACATATAAATAAGGGCCTTCAGTCCTCATTCTACACACACCAAAAACATCTGAAGACGCTTTTAAAGAGATCAAGAATACGAGCAGTGCTCCCTTGAGATCTTCAAGTATCTTCAAGCCAAGAACGGCCTGCGATCCGAAATCAAGGTTTTAAGCCCCTCCGATCCGGCGTTCTTCCAGCCAGCCGTCTCCGGTCAGAGATTAAGGTTCTAAGCCCCTTCGATCCGGCGTTCTTCTAGCCATCCGCCTCTGATCAGAGATCAAGGTTCTAAGCCCCTCCAATCCAGCGTTCTTCCAACCAGCTGCCTCCGGTCAGAGATCAAGGTGTCCAGCCCTTCCGATTCGGCGTTCTTCATCAAATTCATCTAGCAGTCTCCGTGAAGTCAACGTTCTACAAAATTGAACGGCGTTCTTCACAACAAATCTTCAAGTCAACATTTGATCCGAACAAAGGCTCGACGCCTCCGGATAAACGTTCTTCAAGTCAAATCAGAGCTCGGACAAGCTTAATCCGAAGATCCGGCTCAGAAAGTTGATAAAGTCAAAGAAAGTCAACTCAAGAGAGGAATCAAAGGACACATAGAAGCTGTTTATGTGATACCCGAGCTTCTCACTACTCATGTGCCAATATAATTTAATTTGTGTTATGTACATTTTATAATTATTTTATAATTATGTGGCAATTATTTGATAGTTATGTGAAAATTATGTGACAATGTGGTAATTGTCTTTATATTTTATTTATCTTTACATTTTATTTGAGACATACGTGATAAAATGGTGACAATATGTAAATATATGTGTGCATAAATATTTACGTGCATTAATTTGGATATATATAATTAAATTGTCTTATGTGTATAAATATATTATTTCATAATTATTAACTGTCACACGTGTTCTCGTAATAATAATAGTGATAAGAAATGATACAGGTATGTGTATTACTTTGTAAATGTAGTATATCTTAGCTATTAAGTATTGCACGTAAATCAAGAATGAATAATAATAATAATATAAAAAAAGGTCAAAAGTTGCTGTCAACATTAATGGGCAGCCACGAATTGAATGGCAAGGGTATGTGTATCTGCATGCTTAATTGTTTAAAAAAATTAATTAGTTTTTGGAGACGGTGATTCACCGCCTTCACCCCTTAGTATATATTAAGTTATTAGGGGGTGATAACCCATTCAGAAAACATTCGAAAAACAAAAAAAAAAGGAGAGAGAGAGGGGAAAGAAGAGAGAAGGAGGGGGCGTGCTAGAACGGGAAGGAGTTAGTGACAGTCTTTCACGGGTCTATAGTGTTATTATTGTCAGAGTCCAGGTAAGTTGAAGTCCAACTACAATGCATAAACTAGTTGTTTGTTAATTATTTGTGATTAATATGTGATAATTATGTTGTGGATTATTTGTGATTAGTTTAATTACGTTATGAATTAATTGGGATTAATTTGTAATACTATTTGAGAATTTATGTGATTTGGAAAATTAGGGTTTATATTCAATAATATTATTTGTAGATTATTTGTGATAAATTTGCAATATAAATTGCGGATCTATGTGATTTAAAATAATATACTTGTCCTTTATAGATTTGAGTGGAGGAAAATTATGGAATATAAATATGGGCGATATGAGAAGATATTGTTTATAAGGATCTATGTAATCAAGATGATGTTGTTATTCCAAGAAGGAATTCGTGTGATCCAAGGTGAAGTGATTATTCTATAAATCGATCCATGTGACTAGGGTGAAGTTGTTATTTCAGAAGTGGATCTGTGTGAATTAAAGTTAAATGTTGTTTTATTGTGATTAAATGTTGATATTGATGTCATAAATAGTTTATGATGAATGCTTAATTGCCCTGGTTGCATACCATGCATAAACATGAAAAGTGTTTTCCCCAAAATTAATAAGATACTAATGATGTGTGCGGCCACTATATATGCATCTCTGTCAGGGTTCGGAAAAAATTATTCCCGACACTTTATTCTGAGTTCGGAAAAATCTTTCTCAGTACTTTATTCAGGGATCGGAATCGATCCGACACTAAGTATATCTACCAAGGTTCGGAAAAATCGTTCTCGGCATTATATTCAGGGATCGAAATCGATCCGACACTAAGTGTGTCTATTGAGCTCATTTGGGGTGCATATCATAAGTGTGTCGTGGGGATCCCGCAACGTGAACAGTTTTTAAAATAAAAGACACCAACTAGAAAGTAAGAGATAGGCGATAAAGAACAAAATGCATTTTCATGCACTACATGCATGATTTCTACTTACTTAGATTTTTGTCTCACTAGTTTATGCATTGTAGGTGAACCTGCTGATGATTGACTTGTGTGATGTGACTGTGCAAGCTGTGGAGCTCCTACAGGGTTTCGAGCAGATGTACATAGATGATGACATGTTGGGCTAGACCGTAGGTTTATTTTGTTTCCGCTGATGTTTTGTTATATAATATAATAAGTGTTGTGACAAGTTTGGGTGGTTTGAAATGTTGTCAGAAACCAGTTACGTGCGTTGAACTGGAGTGATGGTTTGGTTATGAACATATTATTAAAAAAAAGTGAAGATTTTTATAATGATAATGTTTATGTTAATTATTATTTGAATTATAAGGTATGTAAGGTGGGTCGTGTCAGTTTACTTAAATTCTCAAGTTCAATCAATCTTGGATTTTCATTGTAATTTCTTTTATGTTTATTATTTAATAAATATAAATTTTGTTGTTACAATATGTTATTATATAAAAATCAATAAGTACAATGTGTACCTACAAAATAGTAATTCCCTTCACTTCTAACATAATATAATCATAAATATTCTAATAGATCTAAAAATAAAATAGTAATTCCCTTCACTCCTAACATAATACAATCATAAACATTCTAATGAATCTAAATATCATTCTGCAACACCATAACTGAAATTATAGAGTAAATATCAAATTTGGTCCTGTAAGTATGATATTTTCCAATTTTAGTCCTTTATCATTTGCAATTCTCAATTTTGGTCATTTTTTGTACAGTTCTGGTCCTTTTTGTCCAGTTTTAGTCCTATATATTAAAAAAAGTCCAAAAATGCTCCGAAAGTATATACATTTAGGACCAATAGTGGACAAAAAAGGATCAAATTTTGAAAAAAGGACCAAAATTGGACTAAAAGGATTAAAATAGGACCAAAAGGACCAAAACTTGACAAAAAATGACCAAAACTGAGAATTGCAAATGATAAAGGACTAAAATTGGAAAATATCATACTTACAGGACTAATTTTGATATTTACCCGAAATTATACCTTGATGCACCAAATTTTTTTTTATTACTATTATTATTCTTATAGAAAAAAAAATGATAAACCAAAACCATTGTATTATTTACCGTATTTTGGACTCTCCTAATAAATTGTATACTATAATATTTATCTTTATTTAAATAATAAATAAGTAACAGAAATAATTAATAATATCACATAACTGACAATAGCATTGTGTGACCGTTCTTTTTGATGAATTTTCCCGTTTATATTAAAATTTTGATAAAATAATACACTTCAAAGAAAAAGAAAAAGAAAAAAACTAGAAAACTATATATAGTATTTTTAATCTCAACCTTACGTAATTCATTAACTAAATGCATTTGAACTAATGAAAATGCGACAAATATATATATATATATATATATATATATATATATATATATATATATTAAAGGAATTGCTGGAAATACAAAATAACTAATCAAATACTACTCAAACTTAATTAATATTTATAGATATATAGATCACAAGTAAATATTAAATTTGGTCATGCAAGTATGACATTTTTCAATTTTAGTCCTTTATAATTTGCAATTCTTAATTTTGATAATTTTTTGTCCAGTTCTAATCCTTTTGGTCAAGTTTGAGTTCTTTTGGTCTAGTTTTAGAGTCTTAGTTTTCTTGAATGGTTGATCATGTAGTCCTTCAAGAGTGGGTAATAATCTTGCAGCAAGATACTCCTTTAAACCATCCTGCAAGGCTGAGAAAAATGCCAAAGCAAATCTCAACAATTAAACCACCAGTGCTGCCAAACAAGCATTGACAAGAAACAAGAAAGGGGCTTTCATGTAAGGATGTTGAGTTAATTATATAATCGTAGAATTGGGAAAGTAAACATTCTAAATAATTAACCATTACTGCTTCCAGTGCTTTATCATTTTTAGATTGGTGTAACAACCCCAGAATGTGTTGTAAGTAATTGGGCTCGTGCTTTATCATTTTTAGATTGGTGTAACAACCCCAGAATGTGTTGTAAGTAATTGGGCTCTCTCTTTATAGTTATTGGTGTTATGTTATTTTGTAAACCTGTAACTTTGGTAATCCTAATAATATTTATTTTTTCCTTCCCAAAAAAAAACATGTTATCCACGTCATAAGTCCATCCATTGCATGTTATCTGCAACCTCCATACTTCTACTAGAGAATCGGTGTTGACTCTGGAAAATGTTAATTTGGGATTCTTGTTGAAGATATATCTACTGTTCATCTATTAATTGCATGTGAAATCTTTGATTTGCTATACCATATGTTGGAAAGTGCGTTTGTGGCCCAAACAAAGAGCTCCAGAATAAATTTTTGTTTAGGGATTTTTAATTACCATTTCTGCATTTTGAGGATCAAGGGTAAGGGTTATAAAAGTAATTTGCACATTTCCTTAACTCCTTTATCTCCTATCAAACATCTTAAATTTTGTTATATCAATTTTAATACATTCTGTCAAACAATTTCCGTTTAACATATCATGTATGTTTATCTTTATTTAAATCTCATTCTCTATATATATATATATATATATATATATATATATATATCATCACGAACAGTAAAGGTAAGACCACATTAAACTTGTATTATTATAAAGAAAATAGAGCCTGACTGCAATTCTTGTTTTCTTTTACCTTAATCATACTTCTTCTAATTTATTTGAACTAATGAAATAATGAAAATACAAAATATATATCACTAATAATCTTGTGTAACAAAATTCCTTATCTTCTGTAGAGCATGGAGTTGTAGTTTTCTTTTATGGTTGATCATGTACTCTCTCAATTGTGCGTAATAATCTTTGTTAAAACCTCTTGCAGCAAGATACTTGTTTAAACCATCCTGCAAATTCCTATCTTCTGGGTCTTCCCTGCAAATTCATAACTTAATTATGCAATATATAAATAGATAGATATAGATGTGGATTAGAGAAAAAATATGATTAATTAATGATTTGTGTATATATATAAATAAAATAAAAGAAGTTACATTTCAAGGTCGAGGCCCAAAATATCATCTTGAAAGTTAATCCATTCAAAAGTATTTGGTCCGCTACGATTAGCACTTGAACGCAAATGCAGGGTTCTCCCATCTTGTTTGCGAATGATGACATCATGCCGAAGCCAACCGTCGACAACGACGGAGATTCTCTCTCCATTGAAATCTCTGCTCATCGTCACTTTCCTCCGGAGATCGTCTTTCACGGCGAATGGGAATTCCGGTGGTATCTGCATTAAAATCATTCTCTACAATTTTAATCTATTTATTTAAAATAGTCCTAAGATCTTTGGTTTAAATTAAAATAGTCCTAAAAAGCTTAGTTTCAATGTGCTATATGGATGGAGTACTTTAATCATTGACATTTAAGAGAGAGAGATATTTACTGGATTGTTGAGGATCTTCTCCTTCTTGGCGGCGATTTCAGATTCCAAGATCTGTGTGAGTTGGTTCTTGGCATCAGAACAGAAAGCTTTCTCTGCAAAAGTATGAGAGAGAAGGTTTCTTCCTTGGCCAACAATCTTTGAACACGATAAACGAAGCATGGACATGGTTGATTAGGGTTTCTATGATTTCTTCGGATTATTCTTTATACACCATTTATATATATATATATATATATATATGGGGCAAGGCCTAGGAGATGTTTAGGGGTGGATTATTCTTTATACACCATTTATATATATATATATATATATATATGGGGCAAGGCCTAGGAGATGTTTAGGGGTAACTTGACAATCAAGAAACCTAAATAATTAATCTTTAAGTGGAGTAAGTTCTTCAAATTACGAGAATGAATATATAATAACTTTTTAGAGTTAAATTCATTTTTAGTCCCACCGAAATTGACTTGGTCGATTTCAATCCCAAAATAGATATTTTTTTAAATTTAGTGTCACGTGTAGTGCCACTAAATCGATCACATGCATGCCCTGGAGTCCCCTGTGCAAACAGGATTTCATCTAGTGCCATGTCTCATCATGTCAGCAGGCGGAAATGATCCATAAATTGATCAAATAACAAAGTTACGAAACTAAATTGAAAAAATATCTATTTTGGGACTGAAATCGAACAAGTCAATTCTTGTGGGACTAAAAATGAATTTAACTATAATTTTTTATGTTGACACACTTTTCTTTTTAATTTATTTATAGAGGTTGATAAATACATGGGCCACTATAAAAAAATTAATTTATATTTATGGGCTCACATGCCCTTTAATAAAAAAATATGTAGCAATTTTGATCTTATATTTTTTACCTTCAATTTTAGTCCAGTAAGTTTTAATATTTTTAATTTTAGTTCTTTTAATTTTAGTCTTGTAACTTTTAAAATCTAAATTTTAGTTTTATAAATTTTAAATTTAGTCCTATATCTTTTTTTAATTATCAAAATTAATATTGTATCTTTTAAAATAGAATAAGGGCCATACCTTAACTCTCTTTTTCGAGTCCTACTATTTTCGATTCATAAGAGGAAATAGAATAAGGACTCTACTCTAATGTTGCTATTGACTTGTCCTATTCTTGCTTGTTAGTAAGAATAGAGTAGCAGGTCTATCTTAATAATAGCTATTGAGCTTCTCGTCCTAGCATTATCTTATAATACAGTAAGGACGGTAACTTTAATGTAGCTAATGAGTCTACCAATTACTTGTTTAAGAATTGGATATGGACTCTACCAATTTAGTAGTTGTAGTTAATGTAGCTCTATCGCTCCTACTATTCCTTCTTAAGGAATAGAGTTAAGAGCACCAATTAAGTAGTTAATTAATGAGTTAATGAGCTGTTCAATTCCAGGGGAAGCCAGCCCGGGCCGGGGTTAGCATAGTAGAATGAAGGGGACGGCCGTTGTGTTGGCAAAGCCAACTTCTTGGGTTTCGGGAGGAGAAAATCGGACGTGGGGACCCGGGTCGGGACGCAGCGCAACTAAGAGAGCCATTCCATTTAGGGCGAGACAAAATGGGCCGACACGGGCGGTCTGGTGTCCGAACCGATTGATCAGACGACGACTTCTTAGATTCTTATTATTAGCCTATCCCGGAACCGGAATGGAATGGGATTGAATAGAAAAAACGCAAAAAGCTAGCGCAACAGGGTCGTTTTTTTGTGGGGGATAAGCTTGTGAAGAAGCAAGCTATCCCCACCCTGACGGTAGCTGTTAGCTTTCCACATCTCTCCTAAACTTCCCCGGTCTTCGGCCCGAGCTGTATGAGGCAGAAACTCGTCCCACGTACGGTTCGGAGGCCGAGCCTCACCGGTTCAGGTACAAGATACTATCATTACTGCCTGGGCAATTATACATCCAACCCGTAATCTCAACAACCCAATTGCAAGAGCGGAGCTCTACCAACTGAGCTAAAAAAAGAATAAAATTAATCGTGTATCTTTTAAAATATGATATAATTTATAATAAGACTAATCTCATGCTGATTTTTCTGTTTCAAATCTCCCATTTTGTAATTTGATTATTGGGTGTGTTAGTAATTAATATGAAGGTAATTGTAATAAAAGGTACTCTCTCCTTCCGCCCGAAAGGTGGATATTTTGTCATTTTGTGCGTCCGCACCAAAGATCCACATTTTTCTTTTTTAAATATATGGAATCCACACACATCACTAATACAATAAATTTATGGGATCCATACACCACATTAATATAACTAACAACTACACATTAAATAGTAATACTCTTTAATCCATGTGCAAAAAGTAAATGTCTACCTTTGAGGCAGACCGAGGGAGTAATATAAGTCTATAGCAGTATTTTCATATAATTTTTTTTTAAAAGTTTGGGTGCCTATAGCATTGTTGGGTGGCAATTACAGCAGTTAAATGAATCGAGCCGCTCGAGTGCTCGGCTTGACTCGTTAAACTCGAGCTTGGCTCGGCTTGATGACTATTTGAGCTCGCCCTTATGCTCGTTTTCTTAACGAGCCGAGCTCGGCTTGGCTCATTTAGGCTAGAAAATAATAATAATATTATTATTATATAATTATAATAATATATAATAAAATAAATATTTTAAATATAATAATAATATAAAATATATATTAATGAATACTCGACTCAATTCGACTGAGCTCGGCTCGACTCGAAAATTCAATATTTTTGCTTAACGAGCCGAGCTCGAGCTCGCTTGAGTATTTTTTGAGTCGAGTCAAGCTCGTACATTAGCTCGTCACCATAATGAGCCGAACTCGAGCTCAGCTCGATAAGTACTCGAGCCAAGCTCGAATATGGAATACTCGATCAAGCTCGGCTCGTTTAACACCCCTAGTGGCAATAGTTCTATGCATTATACCACTTAATTTAGACTTAATAAAAAAAACTTATGCCACAATTTAGTATTAATTGTTAAAAGAAAAAATATCAAAATTCTAAGTATTATCGATTCCAATTTAGTTTTTTTTATTTGTATTAATTTTTAATTTAAATTATCTTTTATCAATTTTGGTTATTTTTAGTCAAATTTAGTTAATTTTTTTTGTCCAAGATTAGTCTTTTTATGTAAAATTTGTCCAATTTAATCCAAAAGTTAAAGGGAAAAAACGTACTAAAACCATATTAAATGTAGATTTTCTTATATATTTTAATTAAAGTTATAATTTTATAAATCTTAATTAGATATTGTATTTATAATTAAAGATACTCTCAAGGACTTAAGAAACAAATGTATATATATATATATATATATATATATATATATATATATATATATAT
This sequence comes from Pogostemon cablin, assembly GCA_023678885.1. Lineage (NCBI taxonomy): Eukaryota > Viridiplantae > Streptophyta > Magnoliopsida > Lamiales > Lamiaceae > Pogostemon > Pogostemon cablin. The sequence goes on from CM042975.1 coordinate 29,994,261, forward strand.
ATATATATATATATATATATATATATATATTCCCTCCGTCCCACCCAAAGGGTTTTTTTTCCTTTTTTACACACATGGGACTCACTCATTCTTTCTAATACAATTAAAACATGGGGTTCATACTCTCACTAATACAACTATCCATTATACATTAAATAATAATATTCCTTAATCTACGTGCTAAAAAAATAAAAACTACCCTTGTCGTGGGACGGAGGGAGTATATACATAATTCACCCGTTGTACGTGTTTAACCGTTATTTTAACGAATTTATTTATAGTAAAGGAATTTAAAATAAAAACTTCGGGATCAAACATCAATGGTAACGATTCGATAGATAGCTCATTGTGATAGTTATGGATGAATAATACCTCCTCTAAAACCTTGTAGGAAGGTTTCTCCTTGTACGGCTTGCAAAAAAAATGATTTGATTCGAATTTTATCTATATATGCCATTTAAAAAATTAAAAAGAAAAGAAAAGAAAGAATGAATTTCATGGAAAGAATGAAAAAAATGATTTGATTTGAATCTTTGTGATGATTTTATATATCGTGTTGCAGCAAAAGATCGGTCTATAATCCTTCACACCTGGTTCATGTGTAGTCTTCGGAATAAAGGAGATAAATCTAGTGTTAAATTGCTTCAACAATGTTAGTGCATGTGCCTGTGTGCTGTCTGTTCCGTGAGGTGTCGGTCGAGATGCTGCGACACTCGAGCCGACACTTGCAGCAGCATCAGTAATTCAGACAGGTGTCGTTCCAAGTGCAGCAACACTGCGAATGACACTAAGAGTAGAAAACTTGTACAGTAGCGAAAATATAAGAGAAAACTCAAGAACACATCAACGTAACTCATCCACAAACTTGCGTTTGTGGCGGCCCCATGGCGAAACTTCACTAAACTTGGAAAATTAATGAATACAAAAGTCTTCAAGGATCAAATTCAATCTTTAGAATTTATCATTTCAAACCCAAAAAGTAGACCTATTACAAGATCTAAAAACTACTCTAAAGCGAAGATGGTAAAACGACAATTACAATCTTTTAGCATATGAGAGGAGACCGCTCATCTCTCCAGCTCCAAAAAGAGTAGACGGGGTGTCGCTCGAAGTGTGGCGACACTTCTTACAACACCCAAAAATGGCACCCGCTTTTGATGTGTATTTTCTCCAGCGCTCCAAAAAGAGTAGACGGGGTGCCGCTCGAAGTGTGGCGACACTTTTTACAACACCCAAAATGACACCCGCTTTTGATGTGTATAGGGTGCCGCTCGAAGTGTGGCGACACTTTTTACAACACCCAAAATGGCACCCGCTTTTGATGTGTATTTTCTGTACGAGGCGCACTTGAAAATGAAAGGCTTTGGACATTTTTATAGACCCAGATCATGCCTTTTCATTCCTGCAGCAGTTGTGAGACATGAAGTCTCTAACTTCTCCCCACTAAGTCTTCAACTTCTCACTTCCTTAAAAATATGAAGTAAGTTAATATTCTTTATTCTAAGTTCTTCTTGGAGAGAAATTAACGTACAGAGGAGAAATTTAAGCACCAACAAACAATTTTCCTTTCCTAAAGAACTCCATGATTGCTTTTGTTATATCTTCCCCCACCACACTCCATGCCTTTTGGAAAAAAAGAAAAGTATTAATTGTATTTAAATTGAATCATTTATATTTATAGAAAATAAATAAGTAAAAAAGAAAAACTTAGAAAACTGTATATATTGCAGTATATATTAATTTTCAATCCCAATAGTAATTCATTAACTAAATGCATTTAATTAAGTAACGAAAGTGTCTGTAGTGATTTAATAAAATGGAATTGCTGGAAATTCGAAATAACTAATCAATAACAAAATCCCTCAGCTTCTTTAGAGCTTGGAGTCGTAGTTTTTGAGCTTCGAGTCGTAATTTTCTTGAATGGTTGATCATACACTCCTTGAAGAATGGATAATACTCTTTCTTAATGCCTCTTTCTTCTAGATACTTCTTGAAACCATTTCGAAGATTATCATCTTCTGCATATTTCCTGCAAATATTCAATATATTGTTATTTATATATAAACAAGGGAGTATATATATTACAACATAAAATGTCCCATATTTTTTTATTTATTCAAAAAATTTTTAAAATAGTCCCAACATTCACTTTTGTGTAAATCGATTTCGTCTTCAAAAAATGAAGTACTAAAAATGATATTACCAATTTAATCTCATCTATACATGAAATTAGGCAAAAAATGGATAGTTTTATGAGTGAAAATGATATTTTAGTGAGAATTTAAAAATAATATGACTATTTCAGAAAAAAAAAACTTAGATTTTTTAGAACTACTTTATTTTTTATATAAAAATTGAAATACAAAGGGTACCCAACCCTTACATGAAAAACTAGTTTATCCTATAAAAACAAGATTTATCGTCCCATTCCAAAAAAACTATAATTCCTTAAACGTTTTGATATATGGTCTCACACTCATGAGGCTAGTTTAAGTACTAAAAGAATTAATTAATTAATTTAAATAGCAAAATGGATAAGAGTAAATTTAAAATTAAAAAAAATACTTACACATCAAACCCGGCAACGCACGAATCTGTAGTGAAAAGTTTACGGACAGTTATTTCTTCTTCACCAAGAGATAACATGATTTTCATTACATCCCCATTTTCTTTGCAAATTCTCACATACACCTTAAAACAAATGCCGCCATCGTCGCTATCGGCAGAGGTGATGCTTGAGTCGCCGTCCATATCATAGGGCATGTCTACCTCGACGGTGATTCCCTCTCCGTAGTAGTTTCTGGTCATCGTCATTTCCTCATCGTCGGGATCGTCGAGATTGTGTCTCACCGTGAAAGGGAAATCTGGGAAATCACTTGATCCCTTTAGTATCTACATTCATATTATTCATCGAGTTTAATCAAATGACAATAACTATCTCTCGACAGATAGAGAAGAATATCATTTATTACTTACGGTATTCTTGACGAGCATCTTCCTGGCCTCTATTTCAGAATCGAGGATTTGAGGGAGTTCGAGAGAGGAATCATTAGAGAAGGAGTGAGAATGGTCGAGTTTCTCTCTCCTAATTGAAGTGTGAGAGAGAATACCAGAGAGGATTCTTCCTTGACGAACAAGATTTGAAGATGATAAACGAAGCATGGCCATGGTTGATTGATTAGGGTTTCGTTTTGTTAATGGATTATTATATTATGTTTGCAAGGCCAGGGTTTTAGTTTAACTTGACAATCAAGAAACCTATGTTTACACGTACCTTAGGGATCACTAAAACATACACATATACATCCATTTCTCTTCTTTCTCTCTCCATTCCACATAGACACATTTACATCCATTATCTCACTTATTAAATATTGATATATTAATTAAAAATTAATATTCATTCATTGAAAATTAGTTTAATATCTTAATCTTAAACTTATATAATATATTAAAAGTGTGAAGGATAAAAGAAATTTTTTTCCCATTATATCCCTACTTATTTTTTATTTTTACATATTTACTCCCTATTAATACTTTATATTAAATTTTATAATAATAATAAATAAATAAAAATATTAAACTTTTATTAAAAATGACTTCTCATATTCACGACACATTTTATGATTTTATTAATAAATTTTTATAATAATAATAATAATACATTTGTGTTTAGGACGACTTCTTATATTCAAATTAATAATTTTATATGTTTATTAATTTGATTCATTCATTTATCATAAATTCATTAATTTGGTAAAAAATAATAATAATAATAATAATCTCTTCACTTACTACATGCAACTCTTACGCTTACTACACCTTTATAATAATGGAATTGGGGAAACATGCATCATGTTGGTGTGGAGTCAAATTTTCGTAACATTAAAAATAAAGAACAAATCTCATAAAGAAGTAACTTAACTCATGTGGATAGTCCAAGATTGAGAGATGGGATTCACTCTTCTTCCTTCTTAGAATCAGGAAATTCAATTAGATATATCTCAAAATGGAGAAGATTACTTGCTTGTGGAATTATTGATGCCGAAACAGGATCGAAACAGCTCATTATATACTATGGAGTACTTGGTGCATGTTGAAGATGGGAAACATGACTCCGGTTTCTAAACCTCTTTGTCTGATATAATAATAATCTATGGCGAATCCTCCAAGAGAATGCTGCTGAAAATCAAGATCCTTTTACCATCGGAAAGGTAGGCCTTCCATAAAAGTTCACTTAATTGACTTGAACATATGTATGTTACAGACGTTTTGAAGGACAGCGTCAAAAATTTTGCAGTTGTTCGTTTTCCTGGAATTCTCACTCATACTCCAGCCATGGCAATTAGGGCAATTAACCCCACTAATTTTAATTAATTAATTAAACAAAATAATATAAGAATATTACTAAAAGGTCACAACTTAGAAGTTTGTGAGACCTTTCATATTTCCTCACATTTGAGCTTAACACACAAGCTCCCATGACCTACAAGGTTATATAGGGTAATTATTAGGATGACATTTATGTTTATTTAGTGCTAAACCATTCCACTAACTCACAGACCCCTATTTAAACCCCAACCCCCAAGCTCACTGAACACACCATCACATTTTACTCTAAAACAAGTTCTCAAGGGTTAAGCAAGTTCTCAAAGAGGTTCTCAAGTTATTTTATCAACACTAAGGTGTGAGAATTTTTATATGTTTTCCTATTTGAATATGCATGTCACCAAATGTTCATGACATGAATCTATGAATGCATACATGATACATGAAGCAAATTTTGTACTTAATTGTACCATGGAAATTAGCCAGGGTCCCTTAGGGGCCGGGATTGTATGAAGATCCCCTAGGTATATTCGCCGAGCTCATGATATTATCGATCGATCAAGAAACTTAAAACTATTTTTATGCCAAGTTGATGAATACATGATGATGCATGCCATTATTTATATTTGAATATGCATATGATTCCCCACTGAGCATGTTGGAATGCTCACCCCAAACACTGAATATTTTCAAATTATGAAGGTTGAGGCAAAACTTGGTGGGAGGTGTAATTGGCTTGAGGCAAGTTTTATGCATCATAAAATCATGTTCCTCTACTTATCTAGAGGCGAAACACTATGTTTTATCATGAACTACTTTTTTTAGTACTCTTTTATCAATTATTAAGTTCACCTTATTGATTTATGTGCTCTAATTTACTATTTTAAATTAATTAACATTTTTATTAAAATAAAAATAAAATATTTTTATAAAAATCTGGGATGTTACAAAGCTCCTACAGATTCTCACTGTTTCTCTACTGATTTATCTTCTAATTCCAATATAAGCCCTTATGAGTCTATCTCATACAAGTTTTGGCTTTGCTCGAAATAAATTACCCAAGAATTTTAACTATGAGTAATTCTTTTGTGAACTTGTAATAAATGACCCAAGAAAGGGAGAGCCGTTGGATTAAAACACAGATGAAGAAAACATTTTATGAAAATTAACAGTCTACCGGGATAGACGAATCCTTTTATAACGTGCGCATGTACCTTGTATTATTAGGAAATGTCCAATTAAAATAATCTAAAATGATTCATCCATTAATCTAAATATTTTTAAAGAAAACGATATCTTTTTAAAATTTAAATTACCTTTTAAAATGTAAAGTGGGTTGGTCTCCTGTTCTCGAAAGTACACCGTGTCCCTGTTGGGATAAACACACGAATAGTCAAATAATAAACTTTTCGTTTACGCAGCGGAATGATCAAATATCCCTCTCTTGTGTGAATCTAGTAGGAAACAATCCTAATAATATAATGCACGATAAAGCAAGCAATCAACAACGCACAACACAAGCAATTTAACGTGGAAAACCTCCTCAATGTGAGAAGGTAAAAAACCACGGGATCGAAGCCCACCAAAAACTTCACTATGAGACAAAAATCCAAGAGTTACAATCTGCCACCACAGACACTCTATCACAAATGTATCAAGATGCTCAATACTTGATAACAAACAACGAGATTAGAAAGACCTCACCGAACTGCACCAACTGACGTTAAGAGTTCACAACTGTAGGAACTTCAGAATCCGATCTCCACCGTCCAGAATCAACCCTATGAGTCCTGAACATGCTGTCCAAATTACAGCTCGATCCAACGGTTGGTTTGTGAGAAACGACTCTTTCCCCTCGACTGCGCAGAACAGAATTGCCCAAAAAACCTGCTTCTGTTTTCGGCGTATTCCCGTCAACACAAAGCTCCAAACATGAACTCCACTGTTCAGAATGTACCTCTACAAGTTCCGAATGTGCTGACCAAAATTCAGCTCGATCCGACGGTTGAAACTCCGGTTATTGCCTCTGCAATATCACTGCGCTGGATTTTCTCTCAAAACGTGAATTATGTTTTTGCCCTCTTTTTTCTTCTCTCTTCCGTCAATGACTTACGGGACAAGATAAAACCAAGTATCGGGTCTAATTGGGCTTATCCACCTTGTTGGCTATTAGGCTCTTCACATATTTGGAAACCCAACCCAACAAATCTTCCCCTTTCCGATTATGTGGAGAGACTAGCCATTCCGGCTATCACACGACATACCTCTAACTTTTCTCTAGGCAATGCCTTCGTCATCATGTCAGCACCATTATCATCTGTATGAATCTTTTCAAGCTCAAGCAACTTATTATTGATGACATCCCTCATCCAATGATATCTCACATGAATATGCTTCGATCTTGAATGAAATGCAGCATTCTTGCTGAGATGGATAGCACTCTGACTATCACAAAATACTACATATCTGTGTTGCTTCAATCCAATCTCCTCCATAAACCTTTTGAACCATAACACCTCTTTGCATGCTTCCGTTGCAGTGATGTACTCTGATTCTGTTGTGGAGATTGCAACACACTTTTGCAATCTTGATTGCCATGACACAGCGCCACCTGCGAATGTCACTAGGTAGGCAGAAATTGACTTTCTGGTGTCCACATCAGATCCCATATCTGAATCAGTGTAGCCAACTAACTCGGGCTTCCCACCTCTAAAGGTGAGTCTCAAACAAGACGTATCTCGTAGATATCTCATTATCCACTTCACAGCATTCCAATGCTCCTTTCCCGGATTAGACAAATAACGGCTAACAACACCAACTGCATGAGCTATGTCAGGCCTCGTACACACCATTGCATACATCAAGCTTCCCACAGCTGAAGCATATGGGACTCTTCTCATTGCTTCCTTCTCTTCATCGATTGAAGGACTATGATGAGCACCAAGCTTAAAATGAGTGGCAATAGGAGAACTAACCACTTTAGCTTTGCTCATATTGAATTTTTCAAGCACTTTCTCAATATACTTCTCCTGTGACAAGTGCAGCTTCTTGTTTGCTCTATCTCGGGTGATGTTGATACCAAGGATTTTCTTTGTTGGCCCCAAATCCTTCATGGCAAAGGATTTGCTCAACTGTTTCTTCAACCTGTCAATTCTTGAAACATTCCTGCCAACAATCAATATATCATCAACATATAATAATAATATAATGAAATCATCATCCGAGAACTTCTGAACAAACACACAATGATCAGAAATAGTCTTCTGGTAGCCTTGCTCCCCTATAACTGACTCAAATTTCTGATACCATAATCTAGGTGCTTGCTTCAAACCGTAGAGACTCTTCTTCAGTTTGCATACATGGTCTTCTTTTTCCTTCACCTTGAAACCTTCAGGTTGCACCATGTAAATCTCTTTATCTAGCTCACCATGAAGAAAAGCAGTTTTGACATCCATCTGCTCAATCTCCAAATCAAGGCTAGCAGCCAAACCAAGCACAAAATGGATAGAAGACATTTTGACAACCGGAGAGAAAATTTCTTCAAAATCAACTCCCTCTTTCTGACTGAAACCTTTAACAACCAATCTAGCTTTGAATCGAGGCTTTGAGGTGTGCTCATCTTATTTTATCCTGTACACCCACTTGTTCTTCAAAGCATGTTTCCCCTTTAGTAGTTTCACCAGATCAAATGTGTCATTTTCATGCAAGGACTTCATCTCATCTTACATTCCTTCCAACCATTTATTCCTGTGTTCTCCACTAATTGCTTCTCCATAGTATTCAGGCTCTCCCCCATCGGTCAAGAGCACATACTGATCAGGAGGATACATCCTAGAAGGTACACGAGCTCTACTACTTCTTCTAGGTGGTTCTTGAACCTCCTGTTCTGGAACAATAAGTGGTTGTGGCTGTTCGATATCCTCTTCATCATGCAAAGGATGATTGACATGCTCATCATTATCGAAATCAGGCTGATCCTGATTCTCCTCTTCAGCTTCTACTTGACCTTGACCGTGAGGAACAATTTCCAAGTCAATCAAGTCATCACCAGGTGTAGAAACTAAGCTATCTGTCTTCTTAATATCTCTTATAGTTTGATCCTCAACAAACACAACATCCCAACTTTTGACAAGCTTCTTCTCTACGGGATCATAAAGTCTGTAACCAAACTCATCTTGGCCATAACCAAGAAACACACTGTCGATTCTTCATATCCAACTTAGACCTCTCATCTTTGGGAATATGCACAAATGCCTTACATCCAAAGACCCGCAAATGATTATAGGAAATATCTTTTCCTGACCAGACTCTATCTGGAACATCAAATTCTAAAGGAACACACAGAGTAAGATTTAAAACATGTACCACTGTACTCAGAGCCTCACCCCAAAATGATGAAGACAATCCTGCTTCTGATAGCAGACATCTTACTCTCTCGACCAATGTTCTGTTCATCCTTTCTGCAAGACCATTCAACTGAGGAGTCTTTTGATGTCGGATCCTTGCTCCTGTAATATTCATCAAAAGGACCAATGTATTCCCCTCCATTATCTGATCTGATGCATTTCAACTTCTTCCCAGTCTGTCTCTCAACTAAGGCATCAAACTGCTTGAATGCATCGAGCACCTGATCTTTTGTCTTCAACGTGTAGATCCAGGTCTTTCTTGAGTGATCATCTATAAAAGTAACAAAATATAAAGCACCACCAAGAGTTCTTGTTTTCATAGGACCACAAACATCAGAATAAATTAAATCAAGTATACTTGATGCTCTGGTAGGAGTTGAGGTCTTGAAAGCAACTCGAGTTTGCTTTCCTGCCAAACAGTGAGAGCACTTCCTTAAGATGCATTCTTCAAGTCTGGAATGAGATTTCTCTTCTCTAAAATCTTCAATCCCTTTTCACTGATATGACTGAGTCTGCTGTGCCACAACTCAACTATCTCCTCATTCTTAACTGCATTAATAGAGTCATCAAGTAGCTTTGCTTGCATCAAATACAATGAGAAGTGTTTTTGACCTCTAGCAACAACTAAAGAACCTCTTGTAAGCTTCCACTGACCATCGAAGAACACACTGCAGAAACCTTCATCATCAAGTCTCCCAACAGATATCAAGTTCAATCGAAGATCAGGCACGTGCTTCACATTTCTCAAAACTAGTGTAGCACCATTACTAGTCCGTAAACATACATCTCCAACGCCAATGGCTTTAGCTAAGCCATCATCACTCATCCTAACATTTCCATAGTCGCCTGACATGTAGGATGTGAACATCTTTCTACGAGATGTGGCATGTATGGATGTCCCACAATCAATCACCCAACTGCTTTCACGACATGCAAGATTGACAACTTCATAATCATGAAAGATAAGGAAATCACCTGTTGCAGCAGATACTCGATCATTATCTTTCGTTTCTTCATTCTTCCTTTCTTTTCCATTTTCTTTCTTGTCATCTTGCTTGGGTTTTCTGCAATACTTTGCTATGTGTCCTGGAGTTTTACAATTCCAACACTCAACCTTGCTATGTCTGTTGGATTTATTCCTCCTGCCTTTTTGCTTGCTTGTTGGACCTCTACTATTACTTCTCCGCCTCTTATCTGTAACCAAAACCTCTGATTGCTGTAAAGGGCCCTGCGATTTTCTTCTCGTTTTCTCATTCAAAATGATGCCCTTAAGCAAATCCATTATAATGGTACCATTGGGGGCTGAATTAGATAAAGATGTCCTGAATGTCTCCCATGAATCCGGCAATGTACCAAGAAGCCATAAGACCTGTACTTCATCCTCAAACTTGATATTCATTTCCGACAATTGATTAATAATGCCATGAAATGAATTCAAGTGATCCGTCATAGGAGTGTTATCTTTGAATTTTAGATTAATCAACTGCTTGATTAGAAATAACTTGTTGTTCTCAGTTTTTCTAGCATACAGTTCCTCCAACTTTTTCCACAATGTTCGTGCATGTGTTTCTCCACTCACATGGTTCAATACATTATCATCCACCCACTGCCTAATGTAACCACATACTTGACGATGCAATATTATCCATTGATCATCTGTTTTATTATCAGGCTTTTCAGTTTCAAATACAGGCTTATAATAATCTTTTACGTATAAAAGATCCTCCATTTTGCCTTTCCACATATGATAATTAGAACCATTGAGATTCACCATTCTACTAGTATTAGTTTCCATATTCACCACAAGGCACAGAGCAGAAACCCGCTCTGATACCACTTTGTTGGGATAAACACACGAATAGTCAAATAATAAGCTATTCGTCTACGCAACAGAATGATCAAATATCTCTCTCTTGTGTGAATCTAGTAGGACACAATCCTAATAATATAATGTACGATAAAGCAAGCAATCAACAACGCACAACACAAGCAATTTAACGTGGAAAACCTCCTCAATGTAAGAAGGTAAAAACCACGGGACCAAAACCCACCAAAAAATTCACTATGAGACAAAAATCCAAGAGTTACAATCTGCCACCACAGACACTCTATCACAAACGTATCAAGATGCTCAATACTTGATAACAAACAACGAGATTAGAAAGACCTCACCAAACTGCACCAACTGACGTTCAGAGTTCACAACTGTAGGAACTTCAGAATCCGATCTCCACCGTCCAGAATCACCCCTATGAGTCCTGAACGTGATGTCCAAATTACAGCTCGATCCAACGGTTGGTTTGTGAGAACGGCTCTTTCCCCTCGACTGCGCAGAACATAATCGCCCAAAAACACTGCTTCTGTTTTTGGCGTATTCCCGTCAACACAAAGCTCCAAACACGATCTTCACCGTTCAGAATGTACCTCCACAAGATTCGAACGTGCTGACCAAAATTCAACTCGATCCGACGGTTGAAACTCCGGCTATTGCCTCTGCAATATCACTGCGCTGGGTTTTCTCTCAAAACGTGAATTATGTTTTTTCCCTCTTTTTTCTTCTCTCTTCCGTCAATGACTTACGGGATAAAATAAAACCAAGTATCGGGCCTACTTGGGCTTATCCACCTTGTTGGCTATTGGGCTCTTCACATATTTGGAAACCCAACCCAACAGTCCCGTGCCAATTTATATAAGTTTTTGCCATTTTATATCTTACTATTAATATTTATAATTTTTTATTTAATAATATATATATATATATATATATATATATATATATATATTTCGATGAAGAGAGAATCAACGACATCGTATCGATGGATGAGGACACAAAACAATACGACGACGGTTGCCTCAAGATGGAAATGACCGTACCAAAGAAAATGGGAAATTGTTGAAAATAGGGATGACGGCTGTGTCGTTTCAATGATTGAGTTTATTTAATTATTTTATTTCGTCAAAAGTTTTTAATAGCTTTTTAAGAATCTTCATTTAGTTTCTATATATTTTAGTCAATAAATTACAGAGGAAGCTTTCAGGATATACGTTTGGAATTGGAGATGATGAATTTAAATTTTATTAATTACTCCCTCTGTAGAAACAAAGTTATTTTTAATGGGGAGGTCTCTAATCCTACTAAAATAATCAGTGACATCAAGGCACGTACGTGGAATTGGATATCAGCGAAATCAAATACTCTCCGCAACAAGCATTTTTCAGACTGGAGCGAACAAGTTCGAAGGTGTATTGGATAGGAAGTTTGGCAGATTGCGTTTGGCAGAAATTGATTTTCTGTCAATTTATCAGGGATTAACATTGATATGGATTCCTAATCTTTGGCATAATCCCATAGATCCCTACTGTCAACACATATATGGCTACTGTCAAAACATTCTGAAAACACTAAAGCACCCCTTGTGCTTGGGGACTTTTTATTTTATAATAAAATTTGCTTGATCAAAAAAAAAAAATTACTCCCTCTGTCTCGGTCAAACTGCATCGTTTGATTGCAAAAAGCTCTCATAAAAGTTACAGTAAATGCACATTTTTGGACGGCTCAAAAATTAGTCATATACCTTTTTAATCTATCAAAATTATACAGATTAATTTTGATAGTTCAAAAAGATATAGGACTAATTTTAAAACTAAAGGATTAAAATTGAAATTTAAAGAACTAAAATTAAAAATACTAAATATTATAGGAGTAAAAAAATTGAATTTGGTAAAAGATACTAGATTAAAATTGAAATTTTTCTAAAAAATGCAAATTCCTATTTCCAAAGGAATTAATGTCGGAGTCGATCGTAGACTTCGCCAAATCCATGATTTTTGTAGTGTCATTGGGTAATTTTTGTCTTCTTTTAGTTGTTCATCGCCAAATCCATGATTTTTGTAGTGTTATTGCGTAATTTTTGTTCTTCTTTTAGTTGTTGAAGAACGAGGGAGAGGAGAAATACTAAACAAGAAGGCTTTTACTTTTTACATTCAAAATTCAAACCAAATCATCGAACATATATGTAATTATACTTTTGTCTCTCTCATTTCTTCATAATTAATTTTGAATTCTTGAATAATCTTACCCAGACTTCTTCTTCATATTAATTTTGAACTCTTGAATAATCTTACCCAAGTTTTCTTCAATAATGATATAATCCCCCATCCACACAAATATCCAAATTTTACTATATTGGACGTTTCATCAAAATGTCTCAATTTCTCTCTCCATTAATGTTATAAGTATTATATCCCTCATGACTCTTGGACTGGAAGCCCAATAGATCATATTATACAAAAATAAATACAGGCCCAAAAGACGAGCTTCGGAAATAGCTAGGGGTAGGCCCAGCGGACAAGCCCATTAACGAGGCACAGTGAACACAAGGCTCGACGAGAAAAACGAACTCAGCAAAAGGAGAGAGGTCTGAAATCCCCTCGGAAAAGGAGCTCGGCGGTATACCACCCTAAGATACAGACACCATTTTGAGGGCTGGTAAGTACAGCAAACTAAAAGACAAGGCTAACGGGAAGATGGGATGCCTTTGACAACAATCTTGGCTATAAGACAACAAGCAACTGGTACACCTTACTCCACTGACCAATAGGAAACCAACAAAGACCGTTGGCGGCCTGTAATGCCCTGTAAAGACAACCGGCAGCACCAATCCCATCCTTGAATGTCAGACTGCCTCATTAAAAACTGTTTGTTCCCGTCCAGGTGTCGCGAGGCGATTGCTTCCGAATTAGGGTTTGTAAGTCAGAGTATTCATTTAATTTCTGTCAGAGTATTCATTCAATTTCTGCATATTAATGCATTCTTTTTATCTAAACCCACAACAGCTCCAACTACACTTCTCCCTCTCTTTCCTCGCCAGCCAGGTGTCCACTTTGATTTTAGATCTTTTGGTATCTGATTTGAGGAGGAATAGGGTAAATATTAAAATTAGTCATGTAAGTATGATGTTTTCCAATTTTAGTCTTTTTTCTTTTGTAATTCTCAATTTTGGTCCTTTTTTGTCCGCTTTTAGTTTTTTTGGTCCAGTTTTGGTCATTTTCTCAAAATTTGGTCATTTTTTTGTCAACTTTTAGTCCTTTATGTATACACTTCCGGATCATTTTTAAATTTTTTTTTTAACATAAATGACTAAATTTGGATAAAAATGACTAAATTTGGACTAAAAGGACTAAAAGTGGACAAAAAATGACCAAAGTTGAGAATTACAAAAGAAAAGGGACTAAAATTGGAAAACGCAATACTTACGGGACCAATTTTGATATTTACCCCGAGGAATATTATAGTCTTTTCACATAAATTTTTTTTTCTGTGATTGGATGCCCAAAATTAAGTGATGTTTTGAGTGGCAACAGTTTTAGGTAATCCATTTCCTAAACATCATATTGAAATGAATCCATCTTATAAAAACTAAGATTCTTTAGGTTTCTTGGTTGACAAGTCAAACAAAATCCCTAAACCTCTCACAGGCATTTATAGAGCACTTTGAAATATAATAATAATTAGAATAATTGAGAGAAAGCCTAATTAGGCATGGCCATGCTTATGTTATCATCTTCAAAGCAGCTTGTTCGTCTCTCAGCTTCAGCAATGGCAATTAGGGCAATTAGGAGAGAGAAAGCTCCTTTTGCAGATTCTCACTTTTTCTCTATTTATTCCTCTCCTGAATACAAGAAGCAAATCGATCTCAAAGTCACCGAAATCCTGCAATCTGAAATCGCCAGGAAATCCGCCGAAATGCGATATAATATCTCCAGGAAATCTGATTTTACCGCCTGGAATATCTTGGATGGCAATATGCGATCTAAAATCCCCAGGAATATCCAGGCGTATCTGGTAAACCAATCTCTCTCCTCTTTCTCTCTCTTAAATCGATTAAACTTGATAACACCAATTAACAACAAAAATATATATATATATATATATATATATATATAATCCGTGCAGAAACAGATGCCCAAAGTACCTTTCAAGGTGACTAACATCACGATGAACAGAGATTACGATGGAGACAGAAAGGCGGGTGACGTCACGATGAGCAGAGATTACGATGGAGAGAGAATCGACGTCGTCGTATCGATGGATGACGACAAAGTACACGAGATGGAAATGACCGTTACCAAAGAAAATGGGAAATTGTTGAAAATAAGGATGCGGGCTTATTCTCATGGAGAAATCATAATCAATACGGTGTCGTTTCAAGAGCCAGGACTCGGTGATGATCCATCTTTCACCTTCGGCCCGTATCAAATGTACGTTTTTTTTTTTTTTTAAATTAAAAAATAATTATTTATAATTAATATATACAACCTCCATCTCATAATATCTTCACACCTTAAGTTTTCATCCTTCCTATATTTATCATAACCACCCATAAAAGAAAATTCACATAAACCAATCATCTAAAATGTTATCTTAATTTCAAAAATAGGGTTAATATTAATATTGGTCCTCTAGGATATGCAAAATTCAACTTTAGTACTCAAATTTGGTAATTTCTCAAAAGTGGTCATTTTTTGTCCGCTTTTGGTCCTTTTGGTCCACTTTAATCCTTTTTGTCCAATCCTAAAGGCCCAAAAATGACAACTTTTGAGAAATTACCGAACTTGAAGATTAAAGTTGGATTTTGCATATACTCCCTTCAAAAATACCACTACTACCTCACACACACATAACATACTTTATTCAATAAAATTGGTAAAAAACAATTTTTCTTAAACTACCTTCTACGGCATGAGTATAGGAAGGGAGTAGTAATTATTAAATTGAATGATAATTAAACTACTTTTTACGGCATGAGTATAGGAAGGGAGTAGTAATTATAAAATTGAATGATAATTAACAGCGATCAAGAAATGGATTATGGAATGAAGGAGTATATTGCAGCAAGAGGATTAAAGGAATTTGAATTCAAATATTACAATTTGGAGGATTCCAATTATAAACTACCATTGGAAGCTCTGGAGAAGCTAAGAGATTTTATTGGAGTCTCGGATGAAGATTCTGAGCGTAATTAATTACTTTAATTTCGTCTAAAATTTTGATTGCCTTTGAACAATCTTATTTGAAATTGGAGACAATTGCAGATTCTGTGTGTTTGTCTACTGATTCCTCTCCTGATTACAAGAAGCAAATTGATATCAAAGTCGCAGAAATACTGCAATCCAAAATCTAAATTGCCAATATGCAATCTGAAATCCCCAGGGAATGGAAATCCGATTTCCTCACCAGTAATATCCTGCCGTATCTGGTAAATCAATCTCTCTTCTTTCGATTAAACTTGTTAACACCAATTAACAAGAAAATTTTTTTAAAAAAAAATCCGTACAGAAACAGGCGCCCAAAGTGTCAAGCGAATTCCCTTTCAAGGTGAGTGACATGACGATGAGCAGAGATTACGACGGAGAGAGAATCGACGTCGTCGTATCGATGAATGACAATCAATGCGACCTATGCGAGATGGAAATGAGCGTTACCAAAGAAAATGGGAAAGTGTTGAAAATAGGGATGACGAGGTTTGATGAAGGAGAGATCAGAATCGATACGGTGTCGTTTCAAGAGCCCGCTGAAGGACTCGGAGATGATGTTCCATTTTTGACATTCGGCCCGTATAAAGTGTACGTTTTTTTTTTTTTTTTTTTTTTTGGAAATTGAAAAATAATTATGCATAATTATTAAATTAAATGTTAATTTACAGACGGGGGATGATGGAGAAATGCAGTATGCAATGAAGGAGTATCTTGCAGCAAGAGGATTAAAGAAGTATTACGATTTCATTTTGGGTTTGAAGTTTTTGGATTTGACGAGGATGGAGGAGAATGTACCAGTGGATGTTCTGGAGAAGTTAAGAGATGTTATTCAAGGCTCTTGATCAAGATTCTAATGAATCAGAGTTTTATGAGTCAATTCATGATTAGGGTTTCTACTCCGATTAATTTTCCATTATTATTTCACAAGTTCTTTGTTAATGAATTATACATGTGTATCATCTTTGCAAGTCCATGGAGTTTTAGGGTTTTAATTTGACTTGACAATCAGAAACCTAAGTTCTATTCATTTTATATTATGGCATGTAACTATTCGAAAAAATTAAGTTATTAGTAACTATTTGAAACAAATTAAACTTGTATTAGGAGTTAAATTCATTTTTAGTCCCACAAAAATTGCCTTCATCGATTTCAGTCCCAAACAAGATAAGATTTTCAATTTAGTCCCATAACTATTTAAATTGATTGATTTACGGCCATTTTCCACCGGAAACCTAATTTTTGCCGGAAAAACTCACGTGTGTGACCACCTGATTTGGGGTATCCGGTGGGCTGATCACGCGTGGCTGCTAGATAAAATTTGGGTTATTGGTTTTGCCATGTCAGCACTGATGTGGAAGAAACTTAAAAAATACTCCAACATATCCACACATTTCCACATCCTCAAGCGTTATAAAAGAATTAAAAAAAAATTTCTTACCTCAGCAGAAATCAAATTATTCTCTATTAATTTCTCCATTATTACAAATTTACATCAATTAAAAAGGATTATGAAATCAAATAAAAAATACTGAGAAATCAAATCCGACGAACCCTAAATTTTCTTCATTTCTCCATTAAATTAAACTTAATCCACTTGCAGGAATTAACTCATTTTTTAGTGCTCGAATGTTACTCCTGATAAAGACATTTGCGGTACTGATATGAATTGAATTTGGGTCAAGAGTGGAAAAAATTAGGGTTCATGATTTCTTGTTTTTTAGTATTTGATTCAAGGAAATGCCCAAAGTAATTGTTATATTTTTTAATAATCCTGGGGAAGTGGAAATGTGTGGGTGTGTTTTAATTTTTAATTATTCCACATTAGCGCTCTGATGTGGCGAAATCAACTGTCCATTTCTCATTTGGCTGCCACGTGTGATCATCCCACCGGATTCCCCAAATTAGTTAGTCACGATAGTGTTTTCCGGCAAAAATCAAGTTTCCAGCGGAAAATGGTCATAAATCACCAATTGAAATAGTTATAGGACTAAATTAAAAATTTTATCTTAAATCGAAGAATGTGAAATAATAATTGAAATAAATCAGAGTAGAAGCCCTAGTCATGAATTGACTCGAACTTGTGAAAAATAATTGAAATAAATCAGATAGAAGCCCTAATCATGAATAACTCATAAAACGTTATAAAGCCACAAATTATCTATGAAGCTTAAGTTTTGTTGGTATTTAAAAATGAATGAAGTTAGACGTTTGGGTGGCGTGAGAATGATTTAGTGGAAATTTAATTTAATAGTTAAGAAAGGTTGATAGTTTTGTAAATAGAAGGTGGGATGGTTTAAGTTAATATGGATAGTGCACAAAGAGGTGAGTAGTGGGGGCGTGTAGGTAGAGTGATTAGTTTGTTGATGAATTTTTTGTTGACTTTATTAGTACATGAACATTACTTATTTATAGTTACAGTAGGAGGTGGATGATTACTAACTAAGAATTTTCCACCGGATTCTATATGACTTATCTGCATTCTATTATTATCTAGTGTATGCATTTTTTACATCATGCTTATTTTTATTTATTTATTTTAATTTTCTAGAATAATTCAAAATATGAATCAATTTTATCACTCTCCCTTGATGCTTATTTGGGTGATCCCGAGCTTTTCTCATAAAATGGTGCTATTTGGTGGGACGAAGGGAGTACACGTGAATATGTGGAGAGAGAAAGTGGAATGTAAGGGGAAAATTTATATACATGCCATAATATAAGGGTGACATGACAATCAAGAAACCTAAATAAATCTTTAACTGAGTAAGTTTTCAAGAGATCGATTCATTTCAAATTACGAGAATGGATATATATCAAATGATAAAAATATGGCTACTAATTAACTTACAATATAAATATTGCCGGGGTTTAAATTGCATTGTAAATAGGCACGATGTCCCGACAGCACAAGAGTCTTACTCTTTCAAGGTGGATTTAAATTCCTCTCTAACCTTTAGAAGGTCAGGAGTTTAATTCTTCAAGACAATTTATACTTATAATTAGTGTGAGATATGTTAATTTAAAAAAAATATTCTCATATAAAATATCAAATATAACCCTATCGGACCATTGGAAACTGCACACATATATATATATATATATCACTAATAATCTTCTGTAACAAATTTCCTTATCTTCTGTAGAGCATGGAGTCTTAGTTTTCTTTTATGGTTGATCATGTACTCCCTCAATAGTGCGTAATAATCTTTCTTAAAACCTCTTGCGGCAAGATACTCTTTTAAACCATCCTCCAATTTCAAATCTTCTGGCTCAATCCTGCAAATTCATCTTAATTATGCCATATATATAGATATGTATAAATAGATATGGGAAAGATATGATCGATTTGGATATCCTACAGTATGCTGATGACATGGTTTTCTTTAATGATGGCAGCAGGGGAAGTCTTTATTCCTTGAAAGCAATCTTGAGATGGGTGGAGTTAGCATCGGGGTTGAAGATCAATTTCTTCAAAAGTGAGATATTTTTGTTCAACAAAGATGATGGAGCTTCCACTTATGCCACACAAATACTCAACTGCAAAATCGGGTACGTGTCTTTTAAATATCTTGGTATCCTTGTCGGTACAGGAACAAAAAATAGGAGAATTTGGGATCCTGTTGTTGAAAAACTACAAAAAAAGCTAAGTACTTGGAAATCCAAGCGTTTATCGATTGCGGGACGGGCTACCCTTATCAACGCTGTTCTTAATGCCATTCCTACTTTCTTGCTTGCCTTCTACCATGCTCCAGTACATATTTTAAAATCTTTAGCTAGCATCCAAAGAAGATTTTTGTGGGGAGTGGGTGTTGAGAGAGATAAAATTAAATGGGTGAGTTGAAAAATTGTGTGCACTGCCAAGGAGTATGGAGGGTTGGGGATCAAGGATATTGAGTGTTTCAACTTGTCACTTCTTGGCAAATGGGTTTGGAAGTTTCATACTTCTTCTAATCACTTCTGGCATAAAATCCTTACTTCTAAGTATGGGGATTTGGCTAGGATATGGGACATGGAGAATGATGGTAGTGGATGGAGAAGAGGAAGGGGTAATTAGTCGAGGTGGTTCCGAGATCTCTTTAAAATTACAAAGGGCAATAGAGGTGATTGGGTGAGCGAGAATTTGGTTAGAAAATTGGGCAATGGAGAGGAGATTGATTTCTGGAGTGATACGTGGTGTGGAGACAAACCTCTAATTAATAGTTTTCCATGACTATTCATGTTGTCAAAGGAAAAAGGAAAGACTGTGAGGGAGATGGGAGATTGGGATAATGATGGGAAGTGGCAGTGGTATATCACTTGGAGGCGTAACTTATATGATTGGGAACACAACTCACTATCTGAACTTATGATGATTTTGAGTAGGTACAAGCCAGGGGTTTACACGAAGGACCTATGGGTGTGGAAACTTGAGAGCACTGGTCTCTATTCAGTTAAATCTGCATATGTGGCTTTGCGTGACAGGTGTCAAGATATCCGTCCATTAAGAGAGGTTGAAGCATGGAGCAAATTATGGAGATGCAATGCCCCAGGAAAGGCCAAATTACTTGCATGGAGAATTTTTAAAGGAAGGACCGCTACAAAAGTTAATCTTACTAGACGAGGAGTGAATGTTGGAAATACCATATGTCCATTATGCACCGACGCTGAGGAAACAGAGGAACATCTTTTCTTTAGATGCAATATGACATATCCTTTATGGTCTTTGTTCAGGAAATGGTTTGGGATTCATTCAGCGGGGAATATAATTCCGATTCTTAACTTTGAAGCGCACACTGGATCTAAGTTGAAGGGTATGAAGGCTACCAATTGGAATGCCCTGTGGCTTGGAGTTATATGGAGCATTTGAAAATGGCGAAATGGTGTTGTTTTCGAAGGGAAGAATGGACACTTGGAAGATGTTTTTGAGTTGTTCATGTTTAGAACTTGGAATTGGATTAGAATTAAGGGTGGGCTTAGAACACACTATTTTTTCAACGATTGGATTTCCAATCCTATAGTTTGTCTTGCGACAAGTTGTTAGCATATTTTCTTTGCTTGTAAGGGTTGAGTACCCCCTTGTACTCAAATCTATTGGCTGTTTTCAAAAAAAAAAAAAACAATGCATATTTTTTTGGAGAAATACACATTTCTAAGACTTTTTTTTATTTGTAATTCAAAATTTTGATAATTTTATTTGTCTAATTTTGAATATTTTGTGAAATAAAAAATAGGGTAAATATCAAAATTGGTCCTGTAAATATGAAGTTTTTCAACTTTAGTCATTTTTCTTTTGCAATTCTCAATTTTGGTCATTTTTTGTTCACTTTTATATCTTATAGTACAAATTTAGTCATTTTTATTTAAATTTAGTCCTTTATATTAAAAAAATCCAAAAATGATATGAAAGTGTATATTTTTAGAACCAAAAGTGGACCAAAAAATGATCAAATCTGAACCTAAATGACTAAAAGTGGAAAAGAATGAACAAAATTGAGAAGTGTAAAAGAAAGACGACTAAAATTTAAAAACACCATTCTTATGAATGTAAACAAACTTGGAGTTCACCTTGATCACACTTGAGTTATCTTCCTCACTTTCTCTCACGTATTGAATCAAACAAGAATGAATTAAAACAAGAAAGAAGACAAGGATGTATAGTGGTTCGATCTTAAAGATCTACATCCACTCTTGAGGAGAATTGAATCACTATGATGATGAAATGGTTACAAGCTTAAGATGATGATGAAAACTTAAACTTCTAAGAACCCTAATACTTGAAGAAGATGAACTAACTGACTTAATCAAACACCAAACACGTTGCTAATGCCTTTATACTGAGTTCTTAGCTGCACCATGTGAGCTAACCAGCTGGAATGGTTGTTATATTACCAACTAACTGCTCAACCAAATAGATTCTTCATCTCACGTGCAATGTATTTCATCTCATCTCCAAGTACTGATCTGATGGTTCTTCTTCATGCCAACAAATGATCACAGCCACTGATCATCCTTTAATGCTTCCCAATCAACACCCTCCACGTGTGTATTTTGCTATTGTACCATGCAAGTGCATGCATACACAACAAATCTCCACCTTAGACCATGCATCACCATAAGTGATACACTTCTCCACATTGCTGCAATTATAGGCTGCAACACACCTTTCTCCACCTTATTCTAATGAAGGCCAACAAGACTCTTACACAGCTCAAACTTCTGAACTGGTAGAGCTTTAGTAAATGCATCAGCAGGATTCTCTGATGTCTTAACCTTCTTGACAGTCACCAACTTCTCTTCTATCATGTTTCTTATGTAGTAAAGCCTCACATCAATGTGTTTAGTCCTCTCATGATACCCCTAATGTTTTTAGAGATGTACAACACTTTGGTTGTCACTAAATACTTCAATAGTGTCTTGCTGAATACCAAACTCTCTCAAAATTCCAACCAACCAAACACCTTCCTTGATTGCTTCTGTGAGAGCAACAAATTCTGCCTCTGTGGTAGAAAGTGCGACAATGTGTTGATGTGTAGCCTTCCAACTTATTGCTATACCAAACAAATTGAACACATAGTCTGTTATTGACTTCCTTGTATCAAGATTTGTTGCATAATCAGCATCCACATATCCAACAACAGCTCTGTCCCAAGTAATTTGTTTCTGAAACTTTAAACCAACAGATATAGTTCCTTTTATGTATCTAAGTGCCCACTTTACTGCCTCCCAGTGTATAGGACCAGGATTGCTCATAAACCTACTGACATACTCATAACAAAAGCCAAATCCGGCCTGCAATACACCATTGCATACATCAAACTACCAACAGCACTTGCATATGGTATATAGCTCATTTCTGCCTTTTCCTTATTTGTTTGAGGTCCTTGGGCTGATGACAGACTCAAACCTTGCTTAATTGGTACTGAAACACTCTTACAGAGATCCATATTATATATTTTAAGAACCTTATCCAAGTAAGACTCTTGAAACAATGTTAATTGTCCAGCTGATCTGCCCCTTCAATTTGCATGTCAAATATCATTCTTGCTTCACCAAGATCTTTCATATCAAACTCCTCCCTCAAAGTATCCTTTACTGTATTGATTCCTATCATATCATTGCATGCTATCAAAATATCATCCACATACAGTAGTAGATAAGTGTAGCATCCATCCTTGCATCTTATGTATACACATCTATCATACTTGCTTCTGAAAAAACCATTTGATGTAATATAATCATCAAACCTGAGATACCACTATCTTGGACTTTGCTTCTGTCTATATAATGATTTAAGTAACAAAAGCCTTTGAATATGCACATTTCAAACTTACACCTTCAGGAATCTTCATGTAGATCATTTTCTCTAAATTTTCATGTAGAAAAGCTGTTGTTACATCCATCTGATGTAACTCCAAATCAAATTGAGTAACTAATGACAGCAAGATCCTTATTGAGCAATGTTTTACTACTGGTGAGAAGATCTCATTGTAATCAACTCCTTCTTGCTGTGAAAAACCTCTTGCTACCAGCGTTGCTTTAAATCTTATCCCTCATTTACTTGTCACTGGTTTCTTCTTGTAAATCCACTTACAGCCTGCAAGCTTCTGATTAGCAGGTTTGTCAACAATCACCCAAGTATTGTTCTTCTTTAATGACAACAGTTCTTCTTCCATTGCATCCAGCCACTTGACAATTTCCTTTCCTGATATTTCCTCTGAATATGTTCTTGGCTCATAAATGTCAATGTCTGAAGCTACATAGAGAGCATATGACACAGTGTCAGCCTCTATGTATCTAACAGGTGTCCTGATTTGTCTCCTCAGCCTGTCTCTCACTAGCTGATAACTACTTAAAGTTCTCCTTTCACTTGAGCTAGATGCCTCAGCTCTCTCCTCTGCAACATTTTCTTTATGTACATCATTATTCTCCTGATTCTGATCCTGCTGTACTACTTTCTTATCTTCATGCTCCACCTCAAATTCACACTTATCTGTAGTGACAGATTTATCAGCACCTCTGTTAACTAATGGCATCCTATCTTCATTGAATGTTACATCCCTGCTAACAATAAACATGTTAGTTTCATAACACCACAGTTTA
Organism: Pogostemon cablin; assembly: GCA_023678885.1. NCBI lineage: Eukaryota > Viridiplantae > Streptophyta > Magnoliopsida > Lamiales > Lamiaceae > Pogostemon > Pogostemon cablin. Next base: position 30,018,113 of record CM042975.1, read on the forward strand.
TAATCTTTTACCTCCTTTGGATAGCCAACTAGCACACACTTGACAGCCCTTGGATCAAGTTTGTCTTGCTTCTGATGTGAGTACACCTGGCAACCTATCACCCTTAAATGACTATAATCTGGTACCTTTCCAGCCCATACTTGTTCAGGTGGTTTGAATTTAAGAGCTCTACATGGAGATAGGTTGATCAGATAGGCTGCAGTTGATACCAACTCACCCCAGAAGCCTTTTGAGAAGGCTCCACTACTCATCATAAACCTAACCCTTGCAAGGAGTGTCTGATTCATTCTTTCAGCTACTCCATTCTGCTGTGGAGTCCCTGGTACAGTTTTGTGCCTTTTAATACCCTTTTCTTGACAAAATTACTGAATTCATGTGAAACAAATTCAAGCCCATTGTCTGTCCTCAAACACTTCACCTTATCTCCAGTCTGAAGTTCTATCTCTGTCAACCAAACCTTAAAGACTGATAATGCTTCATCCTTGGACTTTAAAATTCTTACCCATAACTTTCTTGAGTGGTCATCAATGAAGGATATGAAATACCTTCCACCCCCATTGTTGAGGTCTTGGAAGGCCCTCAAAGATCAGAGTGAATGTATTCCAACCTTGCTTTGGTGTTGTGTTCAGCTGCACCAAATTTTAACCTCTTAGACTTGCCTAATATACAAGTTTCACACTGATCTAACTTGCAATTTGAACTGATCTCAAGCAACCTCTGTCATGCAAGCTCTTGCAATCCTCTCTCACTGATATGTCCAAGCCTTCCATACCATATTTTAACATTGCTATCATCCTTGGTTGTGTTTATCTGACCAGTTACCACATAACCATCCAAGAAATACAAATCTGATTTCTTAAAACCTTTAACAACAACTGATTTCCCTTTCATGATAGTAATTGTTTCCCCTTTAAATGGCATTCATAACCTTGAGAAACTAACATGCCAATAGATATCAAGTTTCTTCTCAAACTTGGCACATATCTTACATTTGTTAGCAACCTGATTTTCCCATCAAACATTTTAAGTTTGACAGACCCTATTCCTACAATCTTACAGGTATGATCATCACCTAACATGACAGATCCCTCATCTTGTGACTTTAATTCAGTAAACCAATCTTTCCTAGAGGTCATATGGAATGTGCACCCTGAATCCATAACCCACTCTTCTGATACTGAACTAGAGAAAACTGACATGGCCTCAATGAAATCAGAATCTGAACCAGCTTGTTTAGTTGTTACCTGATTTGCATGTGGCCTTTTGTTTCCTCCCTTTTCAGCTATCTTCTTTGCCACCATTGCTTTCCATTTGAAGCATTGTTTCTTGAAGTGTCTAGGCTTATTGCAATGGAAGCAATTCTTGTTCTCTTCCTCATCTGATGGAGCACCTTGATTCTTTTCTGGCTTCCTTTTATCAACATTGCTATTCTTGTTATTATTCTTGTTCCATTGATTCTGTTTCTTTGCTAATAGACCCTCTGCAACAGCATGTTGATCTGGATTCTTATGAAGAACCTTTGCCTTAACGGCCAGCAGGACTTGCTCAAGTGTGATTGCTTCAGCATTTGCAAACAAGAGAGTATCTCTTAATCCATCAAAGGACTTAGGAAGAGCTGACATGAGGATGACATCTTTGTCTTCAGTTGACAGAGCCACATCTATATTTTCAAGATCATCAATGATCTTGTTAAACTCATCTAATTGACCAATGATTGATTTATCTTCTGTCACCTTGAAGGAGTATAACTTAGGTTTCATATACAATCTATTGGCCAAACTTTTAACCATGTAAAGCTCATCTAACTTCTTCCATACTCCTCTGGCAGTTGCTTCCTTTGAGATTTCCCTCAGAGCTTTATCACCCAGGCACAGGACGAGGGCACTTTTGGCCTTTGATTGTTGTTCTTCATCTGTTGCAACAGCAACAACATCAACAGCTGCAGCTGGATCCACCACAAGAAGTGGTTTGATTGCATCTGATGGACCTTGTTGAATCAAGATCGCCTCCATCTTCATCCTCCACAGACTGAAGTCTGCCTTCTTTATAAATTTTCAATATCAAACTTAGTAGTCACCATTTGATCTTCTTCTCTACTGAATCTTCTTCTTCTCGGTTTCCCACAGACGGCGCCAATTCTTATGAATGTAAACAAACTTGGAGTTCACCTTGATCACACTTGAGTTATCTTCCTCACTTTCTCTCACGTATTGAATCAAACAAGAATGAATAAAACTAGAAAGAAGACAATGATGTATAGTGGTTCGATCTTAAAGATCTACATCCACTCTTGAGGAGAATTGAATCACTATGATGATGAAACGATTACAAGCTTAAGATGATGATGAAAACTTAAACTTCTACGAACCCTAATACTTGAAGAAGATGAACTAACTGACTTAATCAAACACCAAACACGTTGCTGATGTCTTTATACTGAGTTCTCAGCTGCACCATGTGAGCTAACCAGCTGGAATGGTTGTTATGTAACCAACTAACTGCTCAACCAAATAAATTATTCATCTCACGTGCAATGTACTTCATCTCATCTCCAAGTACTGATCTGATGGTTCTTCTTCATGCCAACAAATGATCACAACCACTGATCATCCTTTAATGCTTCCCAATCTACACCCTCCACGTGTGTATTTTGCTGATTGTACCATGCAAGTGCATGCATGATCTATACACAATAACCATATTTACAAGACTAATTTTAATATTTAATCTAAAAATAATTAAAGTTGAAATGGATAATACTTCCAAGATAAATAATAATATTTTTTACTTTTTTAAAACCATGATAGAGTCTAAACCAAGTAAAAAATAAAGTAAATAAGAATGACTACCCAAATAAACTTAAGTTTTGAATAGATTGAGTGATGGTGCAGCTATTGATTGGAAAAAAAGACACAATTTATAAATACATGTTTTGTACCAAAGGAAACTTAAAGTGGTTGGTATTATTAAATTCTTTTTTAAGTGTTACTTCCCCAATGTTTAGAATTCCTGAATGTATGTATATAAAAAAAATATATATGTGATAGAAAAAGAATGGATTTTTTTTTTCTACTAAAAATGCAATTCTCATTGTGTATATATATATTAAATTAAAAGTCGTCAAACTACACTACACCGTTCATCTATATAATCTAAATTATTAAATTATATTTATATTTAATAATAATCACTAAATAAAATAAAATAATTAAAAATAAAAATAATAACTAATAGTTCCCCCATTTACCTTTAATCAGTCGCAACACAAAATAACTCGAAAATTAATAAATAAAAGAACTTACATATTAAAGTCGACGCCCAAATAATCATCTTCAAAGAAGAGCATATTAATAGAAGTTTCTCCATGACGATTATCAGTTGTCCACAAAGTCAACATTTTCCGATCTTGTTTGCGAATTGTGACATCCATCGAAAGATAATCGTTATCTGCGTAGTCGACGATGACGGAGATTCTCTCCCCGTTGAAATCTCTGCTCATCGTCACTTTCTTACGGAGATCGTCTTTCACCACGAATGGGAATTCGGGTATCTGCATTGTGTTAATTGAGTTTAAAATCAAAATCATCCCGTACAATTTTTATTTATATAAAATAGTTCCAAGCCCCGTCTCAGGGCACGTATTTTAAGAAAATTAACTTTTTAGTGTAGAAATGTAAGGAAGAGATGGGGTGTTGCAGCGATGTTAGGAAGAGATGGAGTTTTTTGGATAATTGAATATTATAAAGTGCAGTATATGATTGGGTAATTGAATATAATAAAGTGGAGTATATGATTTAGTTGATTTTGACTAAATTGTGTATAAAAAGAATAGAAAAAATCTTTAATATTGTAGTATTGTAATGTTATTGATATGATATATTATTTTCATTTGGGTGTGAGACCAGAATGGAAAGTGTGTATTTTTTGGACGAAGGAAGTAATTTTTTTAGAAATACAGTCCTTTTTACTTTAAAAAGTCCAATTTCCAATTTTTTCTATTTTTATGGAATGAGATTGAATGGAAAGTTATATAAAGTCAAATACAGTCCTTTTTACTTTAAAAAGTCCAATTTTTCTATTTTTATGGAATGAGATTGAATGGGAAGTTATATAAAGTTGTGGGACGAGATTGGTAATTACTGAAAATTTTATTTTTTGAGATAAATTTAAAACAAAACTAAAAGGTTTAGGATAAAATTGAATGTTACAACTATTTGGTTTTTTTTTTTATAAATAAAATGAAAAAGGTATGTGATTGTGTTAGATGATGGAGTTTAATCATTAACATTTAAGAGGGAGAAAAAACCGGGGCTCCTCATGTGAGTTACTTGGGTTCGATTCTCATTGAGAACCGATAGGAGGGAAGTTATGTGAGTTACTCGGGTTCGAGAATGTGTATGGAGACTTGATGAAACTAACTACTATCTATAATAACAACTGACTTTGCTCGATAAAAGATAAAAAAAAAAGATAAAAAAAAAACTTTATCCGATAAAAAAAAAATTAAGAGGGAGAAAGATTGAATATTTACTGGATTGTTGAGGATCTTCTCCTTCTTGGCGGCGATTTCAGAATCCAAGATCTGTGTGAGTTGGAGAGGGATTTGGTTCTTTGTTACATCAGAACAGAAAGCTTTCTCTGCAAAAGGGACTTTCTCTCTCCTGATTGATCCACAAGTATGAGAGAGAAGGATTCTTCCTTGCCCAACAATCTTTGAAGACGATAAACGAAGCATGCCCATGGCTGTTTCTATGATTTCTTCTGATTATTGCTATACTCCATTTATATATTAATTAATTAATTGTATATGTGTATGTGGCCAGGCCTAAGAGAGGTTTAGGGTTTTAATTTGACTTGACTATCAAGAAACCTAAATGGTAATATTTATTTAAATGGAGTAAGTTTTCAAAAGATTATTCATTTCGAATCACGAGAATGGATATCTAATAAGTATTGTATAGCAAAATCAAATCATAAAAATATGTCTACTAATTAAGTAACAATATATGTCTATAATTTTAGGAGGTACTTATATATTATATTACGTAAAATATATTTCTGGAAAAGATGTACTGCACTAAATTTTAATGGTTTATATCCTACACTACTAGAAATAAACTTTTAAGCAGCAGAAATTTAGTATCAACAAGAAAATGGCGCCGTTGCCGGGGAGTTTGACGGACTAGTCGAGTACTGTGTTATTGTTTTAGTTGTTCTTGATAAGGATTCTTTTTATTTTATTTTTACTTTGTTTACTATTGTTGTTTGTGGTCTCACTCTTTGAATTTTCGTAGGTGTTTTATGATCACAAGATCAAAGGGAAATCAATCGATCATTCCTTTGAATTTGGAGATAGAAAAGACCGCGCGACAAAGGAAGCGAGAGAGACGGAAAGCGAGAAAAGAAAAGATGGAAAATCAACGTGGAGATAATCATAATCCACCCCATGATCCATTACAAGATCAACGGGGGGTACAAGAAGGAGTGCAAGAGAATCAAGCGGAGATAATGAGGAATTTCTTTGCTCAAAACCAAGAGTATATGCAAGTGCTTGCCAATCAAGAAGCTCAAAGGATACTCCAACAACAAGAGGCACAACCACATGTTCGTAGAAATGTCCAAGAGATAGTTAATATGTTCAATAACCAAGCCATGCAAGGAAATGTGCAAATACCTGAAGAGAGGTCAAGGCCTAGAGCAATCCGGGATTACTTCCAACCGAGAGCCGTACACAACATGGTTCCTCCGGTTCAAGCCAACAATTTAGAAATCAAGACCGGATTGATCAACATGGTCAAAGAAAATCAGTTTGGGGGAGGTCCTCTTGAGGATCCAAACATGTATCTAGCTAGCTTCTTGGAGGTTGCAAATACCATTAAGATGAATGGAGTATCGGAAGATGCTATTCGGATGAGGTTGTTCTCTTTTTCTTTAAGAGACAAAGCTAAGGCATGGTATAATGCAATTCCTTTGGGAAGTTGTAATACATGGGAAGATCTCGAGCAAAGGTTCCTAAACAAGTACTTTCCTCCTTCAAAGACTCTCCAATTGAAAAGCCTTATCACTCAATTTAGGCAACTTCCGGATGAAAGTTTTTATGAAGCATGGGAACGCTACAAGGAGATGCTAAAAAAGTGTCCTCAACATGATTTTAATGAGAATCAACAAGTGGCCTTTGATGAGTGTGTAAATTTACAAGTTTGGCGCTATGTTTTGTGCTAGTTTTGGAGAGTTTTGATGTGGAAATAGGTGGAAAACCTATATATATTGTGAAATAGCATGAATCAGGTGTTAGTGGAGCTATTTGAGTGTTTTCTTAGCAAAAACGGAGTGAAAGAGCCAAGAATCGAAGAGACAGAGTCGAAGCCACGCGAACCGCCCAAGAAGTAGGTGGGTTCGACCTGGCTGGAGGAGGGTTCGACCTCTCCAGCAGGTCGAACCAACGTTGCTGGACAATACAGAGAAGGGTTCGACCACGACTCAGTTGGTTCGACCTGGCCATCAGGTCGAACCATGGTCGAACCAGTTTGCAAGAAGGAGGATTCGACCACGATGTTGGGGTTCGACTTGCCCGTTGGTCGAATCGGGAGCAAGAGTTATCCAGTGCTGAGGTTCGACCTGGGGTTCGACCAAGACCTAAGTGGTTCGACCTGTCCAGAAGGTCGAACCTGTGCAGAATTCTTCCAGTAGCGGGGTTCGACCTGGGGTTCGACCTGTGGCTCGGGGTTCGACCTGCTTGACGTGGTCGAACCTGTGTGCGAGAACTTACCTTATCCCGATTTTCGAGGCCGAAACGCGTGAGATCACTTAGAAAGCCCATTCCAAGCCCTAGAGACGTGATTACAAGTATAAAAGGAGGCTCATACAGAGAATAAAGGGAGCTTTTGATCGTCAATCGTAGGAGAGATAAGAGTAGAGGTGGTGATCCATTCGGAGGGCTGTGACAGAGGTTCGCTGAAGGTTCAAGTAAGAATGATTAATCTAACCATGATTGTTCCTAGATCAATCATGGGCTAGAACCACCTTGGTAGTTCTAGGGTTATGAAAGTTTCATGATGTAATTCGTGTTTCGTGTGTAAAACTCCGTACAACACTACCTGTGGTTTGTTTTATATAAGATTGCATATTTAATCCATACTCATAGTCGTTTTGTGCATCAATGATCGTTGTGTAGAGTCTGAATACATGACATGGTTATTGATTGAGTGCGTTCACTACTGAGCAGGGTTTATTGTTATAATTCTAAGTGAAGGGATTCCGAAGTATTATTAGAACTGTCTTATATGAATATTCATGAATTGAATTGAATTCGGGTTGATGAATAGGATGAAGAGTATAACTTTATAGTACCTAAAAAGGGAGATCAAATCGGGTTAGATTCTAGACGTAGAAGATAATAGATTATGATAGTACCTAGAAAGGGAGGTGAAGCATATCTCTTGCTCCGATGTTATTCACACGTGTCAAGCGCATATTTACTTGTGTCTATAGAGTAAACTTGCATGGTCTAGTGATGCGTCCACAAACCACAGGGCAGAGTCGGACACCATCATACGAAAATACGAATTGCTAGTGAAACTGGATGACCCAATGAACTACCTATCATTCTTATTGATCACAACTCACTTCTCTCTACTTTTGCTATTTCTTTTGTTAATTCGATTAGAAGTTACTATCCATTAAACCTTTACAATTACCAACATAGTCTAAAATATACTAGAAGATCACAAAATTGATATTTATCCGTCCCGTGGGTTCGATATTGTAACTTGGTCATCTTCGCGACTACAATTGATATCCTTATACTTGAGGATTAATTTGTGTGTTGAGAAAACCCCTATCAAGTTCTTGGCGCCGTTGCCGGGGACGGCGTAAACTATCTTTTTTGTATTATTTCTAGTTTATTAGGACTATTTACCTTGTTTTGTTGTTTTCTTTCTTATTCGTTTTAGGTGTATGCTCACAAGATCAAAGAAAGGTAATCTTGAACCGTATAATCCTGAGATTGGAGCATCATCAAGAAAGAAGAAAAAGAAGAAGAGCAAGGCAAAGGCAATAGACTCAACTGAAGCTCTGAATTTTGGAGTTGAGGTTGACGAGCAGATTTCGCAAGCGATTGAGGCTACAACTGAAGTTAATTTGGAAGTAGTAACAGTCAACATGGCAGCGAATCCGGATAATCTAGCCATCCGTGAGGTTTTCAGAAATAATGGGGCTGGAAATTATGAGCTTTTAGGAGCAAGGGGAACTAACACAGCGTTCGATCTTCATCCCGCTCTTATTAGCATGATAGAAAGGAACTCCTTTTCAGGAGGGTCTTTCGAGGATCCGCAGCAGCATCTGAACAAGTTCTTGGGCTATGCAAGTACTCAAAAAAACATAGGAGAACATGAAGATGCTAGGAAGATCCTTTTGTTCAAATTCTCGCTTACTGAAAAGATGAGGGATTGGTACGATACTATTAATGCAGCTGAGTGCACCACGTGGGAGCAATTGAAGTTAAGATTCTTGGAGAGGTATATGCCACCTTCGAAGGTGTTTAAGATGAAGCAAGATATTAACCAATTTGCTATCAGTGGGGGAGAGAAATTTCATGAAGCGTGGGATAGATTCAAGGACATGCTCATGAAGTGTCTTCAACATGGGTTATCTAAAGCCCAATATATCAGTATATTTTATAACGGATTGGACTGTGAATCAAGAGTGCTACTTGATGCTTCTTCTAATGGAGCATTGCTTACAAAGTCATCCGTTGAGGCCGAGAGATTGTTTGAAGACATATCAATGAATTCGAGGGATTGGCCCACTGATAGAGTTAGAGGTACGTATGTTCTTGGAAAGGTAGCTCAGGTTGAACAAGCAATGGTGAAGACTAAGAGAGAGGATGAGATCGTTTCGAGCTTGTCTAATATCAACAAGCTACTTGAGTCTCAACAGAAGCAGATCAGCGAGATATCCCAACGAGTGCCAATCTTGCAGCAAGAGATGATGAATAATGGAACCATCCAAGACGAATTGGAGGAAGCAAATTATGCCATGGGTCAAAGTATCCAAGGAACGAGGTACCCAAATCAAGGAAACCAGAACTACCAAGGGAACTACCAAGGGAACTATCGAGGGAACTTGAATAATCGTGGTCCATCTGGTAGTTATCAACAGCAACCAAGGAGGCCTGAATTTTCATGGAGCAATACGAACAATGCAGTGCAACTTCCGATGGGTGTTGATCCGGGAGAAAAGGTGGAAGAAGGAAAGCCTGGGTTCGAGGATACTGTGAACCGGTACATGGTAAAGAATGATGAAAGAGTGAATCGCCTTGAGGCAAAGCTTGAGAAAAAGATTGATGATCACCACAGAGATTTGTCCACTCAAGTGAAAGATCTCACATTGTTGATGGGTACAATTGCAGAGAATGTGAACACATTGACTCAAACTGTAGGAAAAGGTAAGTTTCCGTCTCAGAGTATAGAGAATCCAAACTCGTGTAATGCCATCACACTGAGGTCAGGAACGCAGTACGAGGGACCGATGAGGCCGGAATAGAAGTTGGAATTTTCTAAGCCGCGGTTTGACCAACACGCAGAGGGTTCAACCAACTCTTCAGGTCGAACCCAGGTCGAACCTCATCGGCCAGAACACTCTGTTTTGATGCAGGAGCGGTTCGACCAACACGCGGAGGGTTCGACCAACTTTACAGGTCGAACCCAGGTCGAACCTCATCGGCCAGAGCACTCTGTTTCGACGCAGGAACGGTTCGACCACGATCACGAAGGTTCGACCAACTCTTCAGGTCGAACCCAGATCGAACCGAAGGATGGGAATTATACAGTGAAGCGGTTCGACCAAAGGGGCAGTGGTTCGACCTCTAATGTTGGTCGAACCCAAGTCGAACCTCCGGAGCAGAATGAGATCAGTCTTCCAGGAGAGAGGTTCGACCAATACAGTCCTGGTTCGACCTTTCAGCCTGGTCGAACCCCAGTCGAACCTCACCGAGATGTGTTGTTTGATGCACCTGTTGTTCCTTTTGATGTTGATGCAACTCCAGTGGTACGGAATGAGCAAAGTACAGACATAATAGCTGAGAAAAAATGGGAAAGAGCTAAGCGATTAAGAGCCGAAAAGGAGAAAGCGGAAAAGGTTGATCGTGATGAATGGGGGATTCCCAAAACAAAGATACCTCCACCGTTTCCCTACAAGCTAGTGAAGAAGGGGTTGGAAGAGAAGTTCAAGAAGTTTTCAGAGATAATGAACAAGATAAGCTTGAACATCCCTTTTTCAGAGGCAATCATGGAGATGCCATATTATGCTCGGTTCCTTAAAGACATATTGATGAAGAAGCGAAGCTTAACCGGAGTTGAAACGGTAAACTTATCTGAGAATTGTAGCTCAATTATTCAAAAGAAGTTGCCACCAAAGATGAAAGATCCGGGGAGCTTTACTATTCTTTGTGAGATCGGGAAGGGGCCAGCACGGCGAGCTTTATGCGATCTTGGGGCAAGCATCAATTTGATGCCGTTGTCCATCTTTCAGAAGCTTGGTTTGGGGGAGATGACCCCGACAACTGTTGCTCTCCAATTGGCAGATAGATCAATGACGTTTCCGAAAGGAATAGTTGAAGATGTTCTAGTAAAGGTGGAGAAGCTAGTTTTTCCTGTGGATTTCCTTGTATTAGAAATGGATGATGACAAGGATAATGTTCCTTTAATCTTGGGGAGGCCATTCCTTGCTACAGCTGGAGCTATGATAGATGTTCGGAAAGGAGAACTGAAGTTGAGAATGGACAAAGAAGAAGTACTTTTCAACTTGGACAAAGCAATGAAAATGCCAATGGAGTCCCAATGTTATAGTATTGACGTGGTGGAGGAGATTGTGAAGGAGGATATGTCTTTGATCTTGTCAAAGGATCCTCTTGAGACATGTTTGATGGAATCTCTTACTTATCCCACTACGGAGCTTGACGGACTTTCTAACGAGGTATGTATTGAATTTCTTGAAAACTTACTTGCTTTGGGTGATGACAGGTTTGCATTGGAGAGAAATAAAGTGGAAGAAGTCAAATGGACCAGGAAGTACTTGCCTTTGGATAATGAAAACACTCCAGTGGAGAAAAGAAAAGAGGAGTTGAAACCATTGCCGGATCACTTGAAGTATGCTTTTCTTGGTAATGATGCACAATATCCGGTAATTGTATCTTCTTCTCTTAATGATGATCAACTTGAGGAGTTATTAGATGTTTTGAGGAAGTATCAGTCTGCAATAGGGTGGTCACTTGATGATTTGAAAGGTATTAGTCCTTCGTATTGTATGCATCGGATTAGGTTGTTGGATGAAGCCAAAGCTAGTGTTCAGAATCAGCGTAGGGTGAATCCCGCAATTCAAGAGGTGATAAGGAAGCAAATTCTTACGTGGTTGGATGCTGGAATTATATATCCTATTAGTGATAGTCCCCATGTGAGTCCATTGCATGTAGTTGCTAAGAAGGGGGTATGACTGTAGTGAAAGCTGAGGATGGAGAGGCGATAGCCACGAGAATTCCTACGGGATGGCGTACATGTGTGGATTACAGGAAATTGAATGAGAACACGTGTAAGGACCACTTCCCTCTTCCATTTATGGATCAAATGTTGGATCGTCTTGCAGGGTATGAGTTCTATTGTTTCTTGGATGGATACTCGGGGTATAATCAAATCATGATTGCTCCCGAGGATCAAGAAAAGACCACTTTTACTTGCCCCTACGGGACCTTTGCTTTTAGGAAAATGCCGTTTGGATTGTGTAATGCGCCTGCTACTTTTCAGAGATGCATGATGGCGATTTTTGATGGTTTGATAGAGAAGATCATGGAAGTATTCATGGACGATTTTTCAGTTTTTGGTTCTTCTTTTGATATGTGTTTGTCTAACCTTGCTGTTGTTTTGAAAAGGTGTCAAGAAACTAATCTTGTCTTGAATTGGGAGAAGTGCCATTTCATGGTGAAAGATGGGATTGTTCTTGGGCATTATGTTTCCGCCAATGGATTACAGGTAGACCGTGTTAAAGTGGTGGCAATTGAGAAGCTTCCACCACCGACCAATAAAAGAGGAGTGCGATCCTTCCTTGGACACGCCGGTTTTTACAGGAGATTCATTAAAGACTTCTCAAAATACTCTAAGCCCTTATCTCATTTACTTGGAAAGGATATTCCTTTTGTGTTTAATGATGAGTGTTTAACAGCTTTTCAAGTTTTGAAGGAGGCGCTTATTACTGCCCCTATCTTGATCACACCGGACTGGACGCAACCGTTTGTACTTATGTGTGATGCAAGTGATGTAGCATTGGGTGTGGTGCTTGGGCAGCTAAGGGAGAAGAAGTTCTGCGCCATTTACTACGCGAGTAAGACTTTCGATGCGGCACAGAAGAATTACACGGTAACTGAAAAGGAGTTTTTGGCTGTTGTGTATGCATTCGATAAGTTTCGTCAGTATTTGGTTGGCATGAAGACGATTGTGTATACGGATCACTCAGCGATTCGTTATTTGATGGAGAAGAAGGAGACAAAGCCTAGGATTATAAGATGGATTCTACTACTGCAGGAGTTTGACTTAGAGATTCGGGATAAGAAAGGAACATAAAATGTGTTGGCCGATCACTTGTCAAGGTTGGAGACTAGGGAGCATTGTGATAATTCTTTCGAGTATATTGAAGAGATGTTCCCTGATGAGAAGATCATGGCTGTGGCTGTTGAAGGGGCCGAGCGAGCATGTGTGGTTGCAGCACAAGGTATGGATCCATGGTACGCGGATTATGTTAATTACATTGTCATTGGTGAAATTCCAAGGGATCTCAACCGATATCAACTTGCGAAATTTCGTAGGGATGTTGACACATTTATATGTTATGATCCGTTTGTTTATAAGATTTGTACAGATTCTATTGTCCGAAGATGTGTACCCGAGATGGAAATGGAAAGTGTGCTGGAGTTCTGCCATGCACAACCGAATGGGGGGCATTTCGGAGCGCAAAAGACTGCAGCTAAGGTACTTCAATCCGCTCTTTATTGGCCTACTTTGTTTAGAGATAGTGAGAGCTATGTGGCGTCTTGCGATAGATGTCAGCGCATGGGTAATATAGGTAGGAGAGATGAGATGCCATTGCAGCCTAGCATAGTCGTGGAGATATTTGATGTATGGGGGATCGATTTTATAGGACCTTTTCCCCCGTCGAATGGGTTTCTCTACATTCTTCTTGCGGTGGATTATGTTTCGAAGTGGGTGTAAGCAATTCCTACTCGTGTTAATGATTCGAAAGTTGTTTTATCTTTCCTAAAGAAACATATTTTTGCCCGTTATGGAGTTCCGAGAGCATTAGTTAGTGATGGAGGTTCCCACTTCGTCAATAAATTTCTGGAGAAGGTGCTTAAGGATTATGGTGTTAGGCATAGGGTTACTACACCCTATCATCCGCAAGCCAATGGGCAGGCGGAGGTCTCCAACCGTCAAGTAAAGCAGATTCTGGAGAAAGTGGTAGGAACTAATAGAAAAGATTGGGCTATGAAGCTTGATGATGTGTTATGGGGGTTCCGGACCGCTTACAAGACGGTATTAGATATGTCACAGTATCAAATTGTCTATGGGAAGCCGTGCCACTTACCCGTAGAAATCCAACACAAAGCGTTTTGGGCTTTGCGTCGCTTGAACTTGACCCTTAGGGATGTAAAGGAGTTGAGGCTAACTCACATGAATCAATTGGATGAGTTTAGGAGTCGTGCTTTCAAGAATTCAGAGATTTATAAGGAAAGAATGAAGAGGTGGCATGATTCTAAAATTTCGTACAAGGAGTTCAAGCAAGGAGATGAGGTACTACTTTTTAACTCTCGTTTAAAGCTCTTTGCAGGCAAGTTGAAGTCTAAGTGGACGGGACCGTTCATGATTCATCGAGCCTTAGGAGGGGGGAGTTATGAGCTTATTGACAAAGATGGTGACGTTATCGCGGCGAATGGGCATCGATTGAAGCATTATAGGTCGCCGGATGATGCGTGTGTCATTTTTGATGATACCTTGTTCTGATTTGGTACCGTCGTGACTCTACGACGTTAAACATGAGCGCCTGTTGGGGGCTTGCCCTTCCATTTTATTGCTTTATTTATTTCGTGTGAGTAAGAAATTTTTGTATTTAAGATGCTTACCAATCGGCAATTACATCTCTTTTCAAACTTAGTTTCGACTTACATTTTTACTAAGTTTGGGGGGGTGTGATGTTATTACCTCATTGAAGCATTAAGAGTATAATCTTTTCTTTGTATTGTTTATTAGGGGAATTGGTTTTTGCGGCCATGTTGAAGTTTTAATCGATTTTGATGTGACGATTTTTTACAATTTGCCTAATGTTCAGTGGTTTTTGGTTGTGTTTTCTTATACGGAGATACTCATGAATGATATTATGTGGAACAATTTCTAAAGTTGTGCTCTAGATTATACCTAATGAGGTTGTGTTGAAGTTTGAAGTATGTAGTGAATGAAGAACACTCAGTTTTGGAAATCAGGAGGTAGGTTCGACCAAGTCTAGCAGTGGTTCGACCGGAGCCAGAGGTCGAACAAAAGCAGAGGAAGTCGAACCGGCATTGAAAGTTGTCCAGAGAGGAGGTTCGACCAAAGCTATAGTGGTTCGACCTGATCATGAGGTCGAACCTAAGGTCGAACCTGTCAGTCGGAAGCACTCTGTTTTCCAGAAGAGGGGTTCGACAATTCAAGAAAGGTTCGACTGTTTAGAAAGTCGAACCCCTGGTCGAACCAAGAAGATTGTTTGTCCAGAAGAGAGGTTCAACCTCGCCATCCATGGTTTGACCAGTACAGGTGGTCGAACCCGAGGTCGAACCAAGCCAGGTACGCGTTTTAAGTTTGAATTTTCAGAGGGGTTCGATCACTTTTTCGAAACATCAAACCTCGAACCCTCTTCGAACCTCTACACCCTTGCACAAATTCTTCAATTACACTTGATTTCGCACCGATTACACAACATTACACCTTGAATTATCGATTTGGTCGCGGATTTCGTCGCGAGTTAGGGCTGAAATCGCATTTTTGGGTGTTTTGTGTTTTCGATCGGTTTTTCACCATGGGTAAGTCACAAGGTACGTTTTTTCCAACTCAATTACTCTAGGATTGAAGGTTTAGGTAAGCAATTTGATGTGTAATAGAGAATTGATGTTGAGTATGGTTGAATTTCATGGTGAATGTTGATATTTTGATTGGTTTCATATGAATTCTTGTTTCTTGGATTGTGGTTGATTGATTATTGATAGAACTTGGATTTTTATGTGAATTAATCAAGGATATAGAATATACCATAGAATGAGCATGTTGATTTGGTTGAAATTGATAAAATTAAAGTAGTTTATGGAGGAAAGCATGTTGAATTTTTGATTGAATTACTTGAATTGCTTAATGCATGCTTGTTGGTTATGTTTTGATGATTAAAGAAGGTATAATTGAAGATGTTTTGAAAATGTTGAATAAGCAAGTGGTGTTGAGATGATAGTTTGTATGAATATGCATTGATGCTTGAAGTCTTGAGTAGAGTATGTGATGTGCTAGTACAATACTTGCTTTCTTGTCTTGTTGGTTGGATTGAAGTATTTGTTTTCAGGAAAGGGACAAGTATCAAGCAAAGGGAAAGGAAAAGCAGAGGAGGAGAGATCAAAGAAGAGGCATGACAGGCCTTCAAACTTGGACAAAGTGACAAGAAAACTGAGGCTACAAGACCGTTTACCTGATAACTTCAAGATTAGGATGCAAGGTTGGGATGAGATTAAAGAGAAGTGGGAAGAAGTTTCAGACAAGATAGCTCGCACTCGATACCAAGATGATGAAGCGATGAGGATAATGAGAATAGGGGATGATATATTTTGGATGTTTGATCAAGTAGGGATCCGAAGATTCATGGAGTTGAAGAGGCCGACGTACTTCCATGTTACAGCGGAAGTGGTTTGTTCGTTTGAGATGGAGAAGGACCCGCTTGGATACCCCTATCAGTGTAAGTTTCAGCTTGGTGGAGTGAGTAGGAGATGGACGTCTGAGGATTTCAACGAGCTGTTTGAGACACCTTTGGAGATCCCTCATTTAGAAAGTGCTGCATTCGGTGTAAAGCGATTTTGGAGGGAGATCACGGGGGAGATTCGTGATTACAAGACTAGACAGGCTCGTGCTTCCGCAATAAAGAACCCTGTCTTGAGGTACATGGACCGCATCCTGAGCAACACGTTGTTCGCCCGCTCGGAGGGCAGTGTTGTGTCTAGAGGAGAGTTATATGCCTTGTGGTGTATGTTGCACGGAGTGAAGTTCAACGTTGGAGCCTATTTTATTGCGCAGCTGAATTAATTCAAGACCATTGGTTTTCAAAAGGTGAATATTGGAGGGTTATTGACGATTTTGGCTGAGCATTACAACTTGGACCTCACCGGCATTACACCAGTAGAAGGAGAACTCGATTTGATTATGAGCACGTGCGCGAAGGGAGGGTTTGCCCATTTTAGAAATGGAGATTGGTTTTTCACGAGAGGTGTCAAGCCTTTCGAATTTATGTTCCCCTTCGACGTGAGCAACTTGACAACTATTCGGGAAGCAAGGAATAGACTAATGAATTCTCTAGGACACACCGCTTTATCCGTGGCAGCGAAGTCGGGTGGTGATTGGAGAGCGGTAGCACAGATGTGTGCTGAGGGAAGGATGGCTGAGTTACAGCAGATTGTTGATCGAGGAGAGTTCCGTCCACCTCAGCCACAGCAGTCTGAAGAGGAGGATCACGTAGAGGAGCAGCCGGAGATGGAGATTCCGGAAGGAGAGCAGCATGATGCGCCTCAGCATGCTCCAGAACCGCAGCAGCGGCGAGCAGTTCCAGGTACTCGGGAGCAGCTTCGCTTGATTCATGAGCAGCTGATCGCGGTGGTAGCTGCACAGCAAGAGACGAACAGGCAACTCGCGCTCGCTAAACGCCAACTACGCCATGCTGAACGAAAGGTATTCTGCCTTGGATGAGCGTGTTGGTAGAGTGAGTAGTCGAGTGGATATGATGGACAAACACATTACCAGTCTGTGCCGAGCTGTGAAAAATAGAATGGATGAGGATAACGATGATGATGAGGATGATGATGCTCCTAAGGAGTAGTTTCAGGTTTTCTTTTGGTTTCTCCGATTCATCTTATCTCCCATTCTTCTTTTTATTTTTACAGATTGGGGTGTGATTCATGTGTGAGTGGAATGTACTTGATATAGTTGATCTTGTATCGTTGCTCTGTATATGGGTGTTGATTATGTGCATTCATATGTTTACGTGTTTATTTTCATTTGGAAAGAGCATGAATAATTTGTTAAGTATATGGAATTCATGAGGAATTGATTTTGATTATGTGTTATGATGAGTATTAGGAATTGATTACCTATGTGAGGATTTAAGCCTTCATCATGATTAATCAGGATAGTTTATTCTAGAGAATCATTCGTATGAACGTATTCTAGAACTTGGCTTGGAGTCTTGTGTGAAACTTACAATTGATGAAATATTAGGATATGATCTTAGGCCATTTTTGATTAATTGAGTCACTTAGCCAAATTTCACCTTTCTTAATGATCTTATAAATCTTTGGTAGCCCTGTTTGAGCCTTTTAAAAGCTTTTTCTTTGGCAAGCCAGATATACGAGCTTTAATTACCTTATTTGAGCTTTGAAAATACCCTATCCATTGGTAGAGAGAATAAGGTGAATGAGTGTGGAAGAAACAAAGGGAAGATGGAATGAGGTTCGGTAAGAAATATGCATGGTTAAATCTTGTTAGGGATAGTGCCTGAAATTGGTACCCCGAATTGCTTATACATGGGGCTTGAAGTTTCTAAGAAATAGCCGAACGATGTTCGAGAAGGGTAGTGCCTATAACTGGTACCCGAGCAATTAAAAGAAGAATGATGTTGATGCAAGGAAGAGAAGGAAAATTGATAATTGCAAGTGCAAGAGAAGAATTGGAGGAGAATATGAAGCCGAATGAGAAATCAAGAACCTCCAAGGTAACTCTCTACTAGTGTATTAAGTTACTATGACCAAATTTTCCTACCCTTTCCAAAGAGCCAACATTACAACCTAGAAACAAGTCCTTTGTGATCCTAGTGTTAATCTAATGTAAGTTGATTTCTGAGACCTTTGCCAAGCTTATGGTTACGCGTGAATATGAATTGATATGAGTGTTTATACTAGCCTATAGTGCCTCACGCACGAGTGAATGAGAGTAAAGACTTATCTTGTCAGTGAGATTACTTAGTGCTCCGAATGGTGTGTGATTAGATTGATTTTACATGAGTGACATATTTGATGCAAGTAATTCTTGTTTGATTCAATGAAGTGGCATGTGTAATATGTGTTGTACTTGATCTTGTTGAATTATACACGACTCCTGTGTTTTAAATTGGTTGCCTCGGGACGAGCAACATGTAAGTTTGGAGGTTTGATGAGTGTGTAAATTCACAAGTTTGGCGCTATGTTTTGTGCTAGTTTTGGAGAGTTTTGATGTGAAAATAGGTGGAAAACCTATATATATTGTGAAATAGCATGAATCAGGTGTTAGTGGAGCTATTTGAGTGTTTTCTTAGCAAAAACGGAGTGAAAGAGCCAAGAATCGAAGAGACGGAGTCGAAGCCACGCGAACCGCCCAAGAAGTAGGTGGGTTCGACCTGGCTGGAGGAGGGTTCGACCTCTCCAGCAGGTCGAACCAACGTTGCTGGACAATACAGAGAAGGGTTCGACCACGACTCAGTTGGTTCGACCTGGCCATCAGGTCGAACCATGGTCGAACCAGTTTGCAAGAAGGAGGATTCGACCACGACGTTGGGGTTCGACTTGCCCGTTGGTCGAATCGGGAGCAAGAGTTGTCCAGTGCTGAGGTTCGACCTGGGGTTCGACCAAGACCTAAGTGGTTCGACCTGTCCACAAGGTCGAACCTGTGCAGAATTCTTCCAGTAGCGGGGTTCGACCTGGGGTTCGACCTGTGGCTCGGGTTTCGACCTGCTTGACGTGGTCGAACCTGTGTGCGAGAACTTACCTTATCCGGATTTTCGAGGCCGAAACGCGTGAGATCACTTAGAAAGCCCATTCCAAGCCCTAGAGACGTGATTACAAGTATAAAAGGAGGCTCATACAGAGAATAAAGAGAGCTTTTGATCGTCAATCGTAGGAGAGATAAGAGTAGAGGTGGTGATCCATTCGGAGGGCTGTGACAGAGGTTCGCTGAAGGTTCAAGTAAGAATGATTAATCTAACCATGATTGTTCCTAGATCAATCATGGGCTAGAACCACCTTGGTAGTTCTAGGGTTATGAAAGTTTCATGATGTAATTCGTGTTTCGTGTGTAAAACTCCGTACAACACTACCTGTGGTTTGTTTTATATAAGATTGCATATTTAATCCATACTCATAGTCATTTTGTGCATCAATGATCGTTGTGTAGAGTCTGAATACATGACATGTTTATTGATTGAGTGCGTTCACTACTGAGCAGGGTTTATTGTTATAATTCTAAGTGAAGGGATTCCGAAGTATTATTAGAACTGTCTTATATGAATATTCATGAATTGAATTGAATTCGGGTTGATGAATAGGATGAAGAGTATAACTTTATAGTACCTAAAAAGGGAGATCAAATCGGGTTAGATTCTAGACGTAGAAGATAATGGATTATGATAGTACCTAGAAAGGGGGGTGAAGCATATCTCTTGCTCCAATGTTATTCACACGTGTCAAGCGCATATTTACTTGTGTCTATAGAGTAAACTTGCATGGTCTAGTGATGCGTCCACAAACCACAGGGCAGAGTCGGACACCATCATACGAAAATACGAATTCCTAGTGAAACTGGATGACCCAATGAACTACCTATCATTCTTATTGATCACAACTCACTTCTCTCTACTTTTGCTATTTCTTTTGTTAATTCGATTAGAAGTTACTATCCATTAAACCTTTACAATTACCAACATAGTCTAAAATATACTAGAAGATCACAAAATTGATATTTATCCGTCCCGTGGGTTCGATATTGTAACTTGGTCATCTTCGCGACTACAATTGATATTCTTATACTTGAGGATTAATTTGTGTGTTGAGAAACCCCCTATCAGCCTTCTTCTATCAAGGGTTGAGTGGACAACATCGGATGCATGTAGATGCCTCATCCGGAGGGTCTATATTTGGAGTGGATGCTATGAAAGCAATGAAAATTTTTGAAGATATTGCAATGAATGCTTATCAATGGCCTTCCGAGCAAGTAATGAGAAGTTGTGCATTTGGAACGGTAGCTCAAGTGGAAAGTGTGCATAAAGTGAAGAGCGATGTGTTTCAAAGCCAAGGCATGAAAGAATTTAAGGAAAGCATCAATGCTTTAACTAAGCAATTGAATTTGATCACTCAAGGAGTGAGTCAAGGGGAAAGTACGAGTAATACCTTGAACGAGAAGAGTAATGTGATGCAAAGTGTAGAGGATGTTGCCTATTTGGATAGGAGAAATTACCAAGGGAATTTTCAACATCAAGGGAATTTCCAAGGTAATTTTCCCTCTAATCAAGAAAATTTTCATGGAGGAAATTATCAAGCGCCGAGAAAGCATGAAAATCTTTCTTATTCTAATCTTCAAGCTGCCATGTCATTTCCTCCGGGATTCGATCCGAGTGCTAAGCCACCCAATGGAGAAGGAAAGTCATCGGTGGAAGAGACATTGCTAGCATTCATGAAAAAGCTTGAGGCTAGAATGGAGGAGAATGAACAGAAATCCGACAATAGGATGAGAACGTTTGAGCATCAAATGGGGCAAATTGCTTCTTCCGTGGGATCACAACACCAACAAGGAAAATTTCCATCTACCACAGAAATAAATCCAAAAGAGCATTGCATGTGCATAAAGGTGAAAGAGGATAGCTTGGTTGAAGAAGGGTTGGTGGATTGCACGGTGGATGAAGAAAAAGAAGAAGCAAAAAGAGTAGAAATTGAGTTAGAAGAAAAGAGGAAGAAATGGATAGAAGAACATGTACCCAAGTGGAAAAAGGCTAAGGAAAAAAGGGAAAAAGAAGTGAAGTATGAACGTGATTATTGGGGAATTCCGATTACTCCTTATCCACTCCCTTATCCTCAAAGATTTGTTAAAAAAGAAAAGATGGAGGAATTTCAAAAGTTTGTTGAAACTTTGAAGAAGAAATTTGAAGAGAGAAAGAAAGCGAAGCTAGTTGAAACAAATGAACCATTGCATGAGGAGCCTTCTATAAAAGTTGGTGATCCGGGGAAGTTCGTTATCCCTTGTGAAGTTGAAGGAAAGAAGGTTGTTAATGCATTGTGTGACTTGGGAGCTAGTGTGAATGTTATGCCTCATTCTCTTTTTGAAGAATTGGATATTGGAGAGCTCAAGCCTTCCACTACATGCCTTCAAGTGGCGGATGGATCAACTATTAAGCCCTTAGGGGTGGTGGAGGATGTAGTGGTTGAAGTGAAGAAGTTGACTTTTCTGGTGGATTTTGTTGTCTTGGAGATGAAGGTTGATCCTCAAACGCCTATGATCTTGGGAAGACCATTCTTAGCCACGGGAAAAGCTCATATTGATGTGGAAAGAGGAGAACTTTCTTTGAGTTCAAATACGGAGAGTGTTACATTTTCATGTAACAAGGCAAGAAAGAAGGAAGATTCTTACCTCAAGCCTCCAATCCTACCTCCGGATGATCCTCATGGATTTGAAAATTCTTACTCTTTTGAATCTTCTAATTCTCTTTTCCATGATTATATTGACGATTTTAATCTTAACTTGTCTTTGCTTGATATATATAGGAACGAGGACTCGGACATCGAATGGAAGGTTGATAAGGGAGAACTTCAATTGCCTTATGGAGACGAAGCATTGCTATCCAAAATTCTTCATGATGATTTGATAATTATAAGCAAGAATGGAGAAATCATGTTGATGGAAAAGAAAAGAGCCAAGAAATTTCTCAAAGTGAAGATGAGGCCCGATGGGGTCTTGGATTTTTCCGACTGTTAAGAGCTTACATTCGTCCGGCTTGAAGACGTTAAACTTAGCGCTAAATGGGAGGCAACCCATTCTTTTTATCTTTTGATTGCTTGTTTGTTTTGGCCTTGTAGGTTGATTGTGCTCATGGAGAAAAATGCTCATTGGAGAAAATAGAAATGCTTCATGGATTCAAGTTGACATGTTCCACCACTTGTTGCAAACTTAATTCTCGACTCTTGTCTCGAGTTAAGTTTGGGGGGTGCTAGTGCGTGGTGGACATAGCTTGAGTAGTGTGGATGCGGTTACTTCTCAACAAGAAGATCATCAATGAAAAGTACAAGGGTAAGTCTCACCACTTTTTGCAAACTTAATTCTCAACTCTTGTTTCGATTTAAGTTTGGGAGGAGAGTGTATGGTGTGACTCACCACTTGAGTATGATTCTTGTCAAATTGGACAAATTTTAAAATTTTTCTCATGAGTTGGGTTTGATTTTGGTATGATTGGTGGTGTTGAAGTGCATGATAGTCCATATTTATAATGAAATTGTTGAACTAATTGTGTTTATTGAGTGTTTGAGCATGAATGAGAGGTATTGGAAGCATGATGGAGCTTGAAGCTAACGCTTTCCTTACCAAATGCCTATCGAGGGAGTACTCTACACCTTATCATTTTATTACTTGAAATGAATTGATTTTGATATGGATTGTTGTGACTAGCATGCTACTTCATGTGTTATGTTTGTGGAAGGTTTACTTTCGTAACTTAGGATTTCCTTTTCAATAAAGGTTGGGATGAATGTGTGCTTAATTTTCTTATGGATGATGGTATTTTGTGTTTTTGCATGTTTTGTATTTTTGTTGTGTCTTTTTTTTTGTTGAGTCCTTATTTGTATGTTGTGTGTATTTTCATTCTTGTCTTGGGATGTTTGGTGATTTGTTTAGGGATGTCGTGAGTCATTTTTGAACGTGAGTGATGATATGTTGTGGTGATAAGTGATGACAAATTATGATTAAGAATCTCTACACTTTCAAATTATGACATGTTTTACTTAACTTGTTCAATGTTGAGATGAATGTGGTGTAATAAGTTCCTTAAGGTCCGAGCACAAGCTTGTGAGCATTTGAGCCTCAACCATGCATACATGATATTTCTTCATGAGTGGATCGGTTGTGTTTGATAAGTTAGAACTTGCTCAAGGACTATAGGAACGAGCCCGATTAGTGGAGATTGGTGAAATGATCTAAGGCCATCCTTGTTATTATAGTCATTGCCATATATGTTCCCTACCATGAACATCATCCTTAGTTAACCATTTTGAGCCTATAAGCCTATTTCTTGTGAATTTAGCACATTTTTTCAAGCCTTAATTACCCATTCAAGCTTATATATACCTTTGTGTGGGTGATTGAGGAGATGGTAGCTAGAAAGGATTGATTGATTAGCAAAAGAAGAAAAGGGAATGGTAAACAAGCAAGAAAAATGATGAAAAGAGCAAAAGTAAGAAATGGACATGCAACCTCAAAGCAAGAGAAAGAGTAAAACAACATCAAAATGCTCAAGTAAACAAAATTCAAAGATAGGAAGCATGCATCAAAAGAAGCTCAATCCAAGGAAAGTAAATGAATAGTGTTTTAGATTGTAAAGATAAGAAAGGAAGAAAGAAAAGTGGAGAAGTTGAGGAAATTGGTCATCTCTTTGATTACTTACACTTGTTGAGTCACTCTTATCTATATACTTCCTACCCTACCAAAGAGCCTATCGTTACATCCTAATTAAAGACCTTTTTGATCATTGATTGAAACTTTGGTGGTTTGTGAATATAGTCTGCGAGCAAGTTTATAGCGAGTCGAGCCAATCGATTAATGAGTGTGATTTACCCTATTTCAAAAGAGTGTTGAGAGACATCGATATCCATTGTGAGGCTTGGACTTAAAAGGAACTATATTACACTTTATTCTCTTTTGATTGAACTTGTTAATTTCTCATGTCATGATTTTAATGTTGTAGGATGACTTAGCATAGTTTGTTGTTATTATTGTTAATGATGTATTATTGCTTATGTTCGTTGAGTCTTTTTCTAGGTGAAAATTTCTCCTTTTAATTTGTCATTTTCGTTGCTCGGGGACGAGCAACACCTTAAGTTTGGGGGGTTGATTAGAGCTATTTTCACCTATATTTTAGTGTCTTTTTATATGTGATTTCGTATGATTTTATCCGTATTTTATGTATTATTTGGTTGTGTTTTGTATTTTTATTGAAATGTGTGTGAATGAGCTTAAACTTAAGATTTTCACTTTTTATTGGATGCTAAACATGATAAGGAAGATGAAGGAAAAAGCGGATTTCAATTCGGAGTTGAAACGAGGGAGAACGAGCCAAAACAGTGAAGAAATGCAGGAGCCAGCACCAACACGGGCCGTGTAGCCAACACGGCCCTGTAAGAGTTGGCCGTGTGGCGACATCTAGTCATTCAACACGGGCAACTTCAGGTCGTGTCCAGTTGCACGAGTCGAGTCGGGAGCACGAGCCGTGTCATCAACACGGCCCTGTAAGAAGTGGCCATGTGCCGACATCAGAAGAGCCAACACGACCACCCTGCGCCCGTATTACAACACACGACTCATGTTGCCAGCACGAGCCGTGTCATCAACACGGCCCTGTAAGGCGAGGCCGTGCGGCAGCATCAGAAGACACAACACGGCCACCTCGTGGCCGTGTTGCAGAGCACGACTCGTGCCGTGTATGTTCCTGCTGAAATTTCCAGATCCTTCTAGAAGCCTCCATAGGGGTATAAATACCCCTTTATTCAACAATTGGCAAAAAATCCGAAATTCTCATCCTCTACACACACATCACACACCATTTCTTCCATTTTCCACCATCATCTTCATCCACCTTCATCCATTTTGATCCATCTTCATCATCTCCATTAATTCTCCATCAAAACTTCATCCCTTCCATTGGGTGTGAGAGATCTCAAGGAATCAAGAGCTAGAGGTGGAGATCAAGAAGAATAGAAGATTCTCTTCAAGAAATTGATAGGGAAGAATCCATTCATTTTGTATTTCTTTAGATCTAAGACTATGGGTATTTGTAATGAATCATTTATTTGTTTTATTACTTTTATCATGTTAGGCTAATCCCTCTAGTGGGATTAGGAATATGAAGAGCATATTAAATTTATATTATCATGTGGATTAAATTGATTTTTGGTTTAATTGATGTTGATTTCTATTCATGGAGTTTAATTGTCTTGATGTTGTGATGGCATGGTTTGTTATTCATGAATGTTTATTGGTTTAATGGATTGTTGATCAATGGATTATTTGTGGTAATTAAATGCTATCATGATGTTCATGTATGTATTGCTTGGAGTGAGACGGAAACGACCCTCTATAGTATTAGGAAGGCATGAATAGACATTGAGTTTGGGTTTGACCGAAAGGATATTTGAATTCAATGAGGGGAACCAATCCATTCATTGGCCTTAGTACACAAAAAGAGAGAGTTTAATCTAACTAGTACCTAGATGGAAGGGGTTAATGTTGGGCTTTGATCTTAAGTGCTTTTGGGAGTCTAAAATAGATCAACAACCTTTGTAACCCGAAAGGGAGCTTAGGATACTATCGTGATCACCCTTAGTCTACATCAATTGAGTTGAATTCCTTTTGCATGATAATATGAATTGAGTATGCTTGGATGTTTCCAATCCCATGTTTTTCCATACTTGAACTTTAGCACCCATTTTATTTACTTGTCATTTCTCTTATTTGCTATTTTTATTTACTTGCTACTTGTTTTAGTTGTTAATCAATCTCAAAACCCCCGATCATCTTTACAAAAACGACATGAACATGAGCTCACGTATTTGCTAGTCCGAACATAACTCCTTTGTGGATTGATAATTTTTCTTGGGATATACTACTACAACGATCGAGTATTCTTGCTCGTGAGTGCTACAAATTAGGCAAACAGCCAAAGGTCACCGTTTGCTTTTTGCACGTGGATTAAGGAGTATTATTTTTTATGTAAAGTGGGTAGTTGTATTAGTAGTGAGTGGTGGGCCATATGTAGGGTCTTTTTACTAAAAATAAAAAATGAAAATATTTGAATGGGATGCCCAATATAGCAAAATGGTAACCTTTCGGTGGGACGGAGGGAGTATTAAATAGATCGCGTATTGAATTGACAAAAATAAAAGGTAGTGATAAAATTGAAATATTAAATAGATTGTGTATTGAATTGACAAAAATAAAAGGTCGTGATAGATTTGAAAATTCCCAATAAGGTGGTGCATTTTTTAGGAATTAACCCAAGAGTTAAAAGTTTTTTTTGTCCCATAACTTTTTAAACTTTAAATTTTATCCCAAAAAAAATATTTGTATCGATTTTGTCCTATAACTATGAGTTTTCATTCAATTTTGCCCCATTTTCACCGAAACCCCCAATTTTCGCCGGAACCCCCAAATTCATCAGTCACGTGCAACGCACGTGATCAATATCCAGCGAAAATCTAGGGTTTCGGCGAAAATTGGATAAAATTAAAAGAAAACTCATAGTTATGGGACAAAATCGATACAAATATCTTTTTAGGGATAAAATTTAAAGTTTTAAATAGTTATGGGATAAAACAAACTTTTAACTCAACAAAAAACCAAAAGTTTCTTCATATTTCTTTAATTGTTCAAATCTAGTATCTATAGTGGAACGAGCTTGGTCAACTATAAATACAAAATAGTTAATTCTGAAAGATTCCTCAGCTGATTGTGATATCTCTTTGTTGCTACCTTCATCAAATTGTTTCTTTCTTCGAATAATACGTCTTTCTCGAAATGTAGCTTCAATACCCATCTGACTTGACATTTCTTTAGCTTCAATAGTAGCTCTATCAAAACCAACTTCTCTATATTCTTCGAGAAATGAAATAATTCCTTGCAAAAGTTCAATGGCAGAAACAATGTCCATATTTTCTGATTGAAGAAATTTACTCACCGTGTTTATAGCATGCAACAACTTATACCAAATTACCACACCAAGTAAGAACTCAAAATTCTCAAATTTATGTAACACTAAAGATTCAGCCTCACTCTTTGTCTTAGGATCATCAGTTTCATTTGTCAAGTCCAGTAAGCATCTCTTATTTGAACAATTTGTTCCTTTATAGCCCTCACACTTTCAACTTGACTTTCCCAACGTGTTTGTGATAATGGTTTTACTGTCAAACCTTTAACATGATCTTTGAAAGTTTTCCATCGCTTAGTAGAAGACGAGAATAATGTATAGATACGTTGAATCACACCAAAAAATGACATAGCTTTAGGCGATGAGTTTGCCATATCACACAATGCCAAATTTAAACTATGACAACCACAAGGAGTAAAAAATGCCCTTGGATTTACTTCAAGTAATCTTCTTTGTACACCTTTGTGTCTTCCTTTCATATTAGATCCATTATCATACCCCTGACCTCTTATATCATTAATATCAAGTCCAAGAGTGATCAAAAAATTTTGAAGGTATGTAAAATGTCAAGCCCGGATGTATCATCTACCTCCAAAAATTGTACCCAGTATTCTTCTATACTTGTATAGCTTCCTAAATCATCTAAACAACGTATTATAAGCGACATTTGCTCTTGGTGACTAATATCTGGAGTACAATCGAGGATGACAGAATAATATTTTGCATATTGGACTTTTGCAAGTATCTTTTTTCTTACCTCACTTGCCAACATCTGTATCAGTTCATTTTGAATTCTACCTCCAAGATATGTAACATAAGTCTCATGATCTTGAATGCGCCGAATATGTTCTTTCATTACTGGATCAAACTCAGCGACCATTTCAATCATTTGCAGAAAAAGACCATTGTTACCTACATTAAGTTTCTCACAACTTCCTCATAATGCCAAGTTATTTTTTGCCAATCTTTGCACAATGGACATTATTCTTTGTAAAAAGTAATTATCAAGTTCATCATTATTCTCTACAACAACCTTTTTATTAGAACTAAAGTATTTATTGATATCACCAGCTTGACTTTGAACTAAATCTTCAATTCTCGCTTTCTTTTTTCTCTTTTGATATCCAGACACATGTTTGGGAGGCATGATTCTAAATAAAAAAATAAACAAAAACAAATTTAAGAACTAATTAAGTAATTGAATCATACATTCATACTTCATAAATTAACATTAACACAAAAAAGAAACAAATATAGATAATCATTGAAAAAAAATCATACCTATTTAAATAAAATGATTTAACATATAAAAAAATTACATCTATGAATTACATACCTTTGAATAAAATTGGAATCAAGGATTTTTCACCTAGAACAATTCTTCGAATTTTAAATCTCTTTAGTTTATTCTTCTTTTATGTTATCTGACTAATTCTTTTTATACGCAATTCTAAAAGATAAAGAAGGTAAGAAAATAATATTAAAATATATTCATATTAATTTAAAATAAGTACATATTCATTGAAAATTAGTTTAATATACTAAAAATATCTTTTATATTTACTAAATTTATATAATTAAAATAAAAAAGAAAATATATATATATTATTAGTCTAAATAGGATTCATGTTTAAGATTAAAATTATTAAATGGAATTGAACGCAAATTGAAAAATATATATATATATATCTCTCATATTTATTAAATTTATATAATAATTAAATAAAAATGAATAAAATAGTACTCCAAATCATTGCACCAGAAGTATATATTTCTCTTTTTAAACGCATGGACTGACACACATCACTAATATATTAAATATATGGAACTCACACACTTCACTAATACAATTAACTATCTACTCCACATGGGAGTATATTATTAGCATAATAAGATTCATGAAAAAAAGATAAAAATTAAAGATAAAATTAATAGAACTTTTTTAGATTTGTTTATATATAATTCCTCGATTGCACATTTTTTATTTTGAGTTGTCTCATAAAGTTTGCATCTTTTTAAAAAATAAAAAGGCAAACACAATCAACCTTCCCCGCAATACCCTAAAAGTTATCAATTTTTTTAATATCCATATGTAAAGTGGGTGCAAACATTTTGTGGGAACGGACGGAGGTAATTTATTGCTTATTTATTTTGATCAGATTTATTTAATTTAAGGGAGATTTTTGGTGAACATGGTACCTCCATTTTAATGGATAGTTGGGTAGTGTTTTTTTTTATAAAAAAATTAATTATTTTATTTTATTTTAATAATGGAAATTGTATTAAAAATTCATTGGTGCACTCTAGTTAGCACCTCCACATAAATTACCAAGAATCTGCTTAATTGATCTTATTATTTACTATCCATAAAAGTAATCCATTCCCTAAACATCACATTGAAATGAATCCATCTTTTGGAAACTAATTACTCCTTTAAAGATTCTTTAGTTTGTTTTTTTCAATACTTATAAATTATGAAAATGGGTAACAAAACTCAACATAGGGAAAATATCATTTTTGTCCTTTATGCAAAATCCAATTTAGTTCTCAAGTTTGGTAGTAAAAAATTGTCATTTTTTGTCCACTTTTGGTCCATTTGGTTCACTTTTGATCATTTTTTGTTCACTTTTAGTCCTTTTTTGAGGACCAAAAATGGACAAATAAGACCAAAAGTGGACCAAAAATGACTAAAAGTGGGCCAAAATGACCAAAAGCGGACTCGGAGAACCACTTTTTAAAAATTACCATACTTGAGGACTAAAAATGAATTTTTCATATTTTAGAGGACTAAAATTGATATTATCCCTTTCCTAAAAATAACATTGAAATGAATCCATCTTATAAAAACTAAGATTCTTTAGGTTTCTTGGTTAACAAGTCAAAACAAAATCCCTAAACCTCTCACAGGCATTTATAAAGCACTTTGAAATATAATAATAATTAGAATAATTGAGAGAAAGCCTAATTAGCCATGGCCGTGCTTATGTTATCATCTTCAAAGCAGCTTGTTCGTCTCTCAGCTTCAGCAATGGCAATTAGGGCAATTAGAAGAGAGAATTCTCACTTTTTGTCTACTTATTCCTCTCCTGAATACAAGAAGCAAATCGATCTCAAAGTCAACGAAATCCTGCAATCTGAAATCGCCAGGAAAGCTGATTTCTCCACCTATCTGGTAGACCAATCTCTCTCTTCTTTCTCTCTCTTAAATCTTATCTCATCGATTAAACTAGATATATAACACCAATTAACAACAATATATATATATATATATATATATATATATATATATATATATATCCGTACAGAAACAGAAGCCCAAAGTACCTTTCAAGGTGAGTGACGTCACGATGAGCAGAGATTACGACGGAGAGATAATCGACGTCGTCGTATCGATGGATGACTACAGAACCCAGTCCGACAGCGACGGCGGCGGTGGACACCTCAACATCATGAAAATTAGGGAAATTAGGAGACAGAAATCTGAATCCGATTCCGATTCCGATTCCTCTTCTACTGAAGACAAGAAGCAAATCGATCTCAAAGTAACCGGAATCCTGAAATCAGATATCGCCTGGAAATCTGAATTCGACGCTTGGATGCAATCTCTAAGCGGCAGTAAATCTGATCTCACCGCCGGGAATATTCTATCATATCTGGTAAAATCAATCTCTCTCTCTCCTTTTTCTCTCTCTAAAGTCTTATCTCAACACCAATTAACAAAAAAATATCAATCCGTACAGTTACAGATGCCCAAAGTATCAAGCGAATGCCCTTTTAAGATGAGGGACATCACGATGACCAGAGATTACGATGGAGAGAGAATCGACGTCGTCTTATTGATGGATGAGGACACGGATGACTACAAAGTAGACGAGATGGAAATGACCGTTACCAAAGAAAATGGGAAATGGTTGAAAGTAAGGATGGGGTTTGTTATCATGGACACATCTTAATCGATACGGTGTCGTTTCAAGAGCCAGGACTCGGTGATGATCCATCTTTAACCTTCGGCCCGTATGATGTGTACGTGTTTTTTTTTTTTTTAATTATTATGAATACAAATAGTACTCATCAGAGTTAATATATACTCCCTTCGTCCCACCAAAAAAAAAAAAGGAGGGAGTAGTAATTAAAATTGAATGATAATTAACAGGGATCATAGTATATTGCAGCAAGAGGATTAAAGGATTTTGAATTCAACTGTCACAATTTCGAGGA
Organism: Pogostemon cablin; assembly: GCA_023678885.1. NCBI lineage: Eukaryota > Viridiplantae > Streptophyta > Magnoliopsida > Lamiales > Lamiaceae > Pogostemon > Pogostemon cablin. The sequence continues at coordinate 30,049,301 of CM042975.1, forward strand.
ATCCAATTATAAACTACCACTACCATTAGAAGCTCTGGAGAAGCTAAGAGATTTTATTGGAGCCTCGGATGAAGATTCTGAGCGTAATTAATTATTTAATTTCGTCTAAAATTTTAATTGCTTTTCAACAATGTTATCTGAAATTGATTTCTCCTTTTGCAGATTCTGTCTCTTTGTCTACTGATTCCTCTCCTGATTACAAGAAACAAACTGATATCAAAGTCGCAGAAATCCTGCAATCCTTAATCGAAATTGCCAATATGCAATCTGAAATCCCCAGGAAACGGAAATCCGATTTCCTCACCAGTAATATCCTGCCGTATCTGGTAAATCAATCTCTCTTCTTTCGATTAAACTTGTTAACACCAATTAACAAGAAAAAAAAAATCCGTACAGAAACAGGTGCCCAAAGTGTCAAGCGAATTCCCTTTCAAGGTGAGTGACATGACGATGAGCAGAGATTACGACGGAGAGAGAATCGACGTCGTCGTATCGATGAATGACGATCAATGCGACCTATGCGAGATGGAAATGAGCGTTACCAAAGAAAATGGGAAAGTGTTGAAAATAGGGATGACGAGGTTTGATGATGGAGAAATCAGAATCGATACGTTGTCGTTTCAAGAGCCCGCTGAAGGACTCGGAGATGATGTTCCATTTTTGACCTTCGGCCCGTATAAAGTGTACGTTTTTTTTTTTTTTTTGAGAAATTAAAAAATAATTATGTATAATTATTAAATTAAGGGTATTCTGCATTGCACCAGGTTAAAAATAGGGGAGGGGAGTTGGTAGTTTTTTTTTTTTTTAAATAATTATTTTATTATATTTGATGGTATAGATTGAATTACAATATAATAAGATCGTGTGCATGGCAGTTGAACTCATTATATGTTAATTAACAGATGGGGAGATGGAGAAATGCAGTATGCAATGAAGGAGTATCTTGCAGCAAGAGGATTAAAGGAGTTTTACGATTTCATTTTACGTTCGAAGGGGAGGAAAGAGGAGAATGTACCAGTGGAAGTTCTGGAGAAGTTAAGAGATCTTATTCAAGGCTCTTGATCAAGATTCTAATGAATCAGAGTTTAATTAGTAGTTATTCAATTTCGTCTAATATTTTAATTGCTTTTGAACAATCTTCATTTAGTTTTTATATGGGATTAATTCTTTAAAAATTCACCACATTTTTAGAGATTCTTCAATCTATTATCTTTTTTTATGTTTTGCAAGCTGACTTATTATATTTTTTCAATTATGTTCATAATTAAACATTTCGGCTAAATTGTAATGATGTGGGCTGTCGGAGTTATTTCTCTTTCATGCAATAAGACACATCAACTTGCAATTTTCTCGTTGTTTTGATAAAAACTTAAGCTTCATACATAATTTATGGCTTTACAACGTTTTATGAGTTATTCATGATTAGGGTTTCTACTCTGATTTATTTCAACTATTTTTCACAAGTTCGAGTCAATCTACTCTGATTTATTTCAATTATTATTTCACATGTTCTTTGAATTATATATGTGCATCAATCCATGGGAGTTTTAGGGTTTTAATTTGACTTGGCAATCAAGAAACCTAAGTTCTATTCATTTTAAATTATGGCATGTATATAAATCCACATTTAATAATTCTCTCTTTCCTCTCCACTTTCTCTCGGGTCTGGATCTTCTGTCTCGTGTGCCACTCCGTTGGGTGAGTGACACGTAGGAGAGATAAAAGAAACCCCAGTTTCCCTTTATCTCTCCCCATATTCACGTATACATACGGTGTAATTAAGCAATCCATATAGTATTATTAGTCCAAGAGTGAAACATTGTAGTATTAATTAGTCCAAAAGTGAAACATCCTCCGAACACGGATACATACACTTTCTACCTTGTGTTAGATATTATAAATTTTACACTTGGTCACCCCGACGCTTACTCTTATCAATTTGTACCAATTGAGATTAAGTTCAGACGGCGTGCCCCAAATACGGTATTTTTTTTAAGGTATATATCCTTTAGTATTAAATAGTATATGTCATTTAGTATTAGAACGTGTACCTTTTATTTTAAAAAAAAATTAGTCAAACATTTATACTATCGAAAAAGACTGATCATACATTAACTCAATTAATTAATTTTAAAGGACTCTGTTTGGTTGTTATAAAATTAGAAAATTCAAATTTTTAGTTGTAAAGTAAACTTAATTGAGCCTCAAAAAATTTAAAGGACATTCTTGGTTAATATGAAATTAGAAATTTTAAAAATTAATTATGAAAGAGAAATTAATTATGACCTATATGTATTTTTTTTATTAAGATTTTCTTATTTAATTCATATTTTTATTATATAAAAATGGTATAATTCAAAATTTATTATTCATTTGATTCAAATATTATAAATTTATAAAATGTGATAATATGTGATAGATTTTAAAATAAAAAGCGATATTACTGATTTGGTCTCATAAATTTCTCATGGTCCTTTTTAGTCCCAAAAAATATAAGTTTGTCAAATTAGTATGAAGAAATAGGGTCAAATACGTCCTATTTTCGCCGGATTTCCCGTCCATAAATTTTCCATTGTATTATGTAAATGTATGTCGCTTTTTATTAAAGCAGTAGTGTGAATATTACAAGAGACCCACATGCTAATGTCGTGTCTTGTCCAACAATTTTTTTTTTATTTTCGTATTTCACCAGACACCTCCGGTCTCTCTCTCTCCCAATTTATATTTTAAATATTATGTTTTTTTTTGTTAATACACGTAGGGTTCTTATTTTTGGGTAGGTCTTGTGTGAGACCGTCTCACGCGAGACCATTTTTCACTTTTTAAAATAGTTATCACTTTCGTTATAAATCGTTATCACTTTTGCTATAAAATGTTATCACTTTTTATTTACACTATAAACTGTTCATGAAAGAGCATTGTCACTTTCATTAATTATTATCACTTTCCTTCATAAGAGTTATCACTTTATGGCCCTAAAAGCCTAACCGAGTGGAAAATGAGCTGAAGTAGGAGGACCGGAGATCAACAGCATACATCAGCCTACGCCCTATTGCTTCTTTGCGTTGGTGTGCTATGGGACTACCTTTAACTACTACCTATTCGGGCCTGGGCCTTAGACATGATCTTGACTGGATCTTTAATAGGCGCTTTTCCTTTGATCTGAACTCGTCAGTCCTGAGCTTCCTCTAGTCAACAAAAAGTTGGAAAAGACCTAGCCTAGTCCCCAGAAGCTAGACCCACAGCTTACACCATCTATCTTGACCTCGGCATTAGTCTCGACTCTTCCCGACAGAGGCGCAACACGAACAGTACGCGTGTAGAAGAATAAAAGGGTGAAGCCAGCCCCCGCGATGGAGGACTGATCTCCTTCTTCCTAGAAGCATCAAATCTTTCGATTTCTTTTAAGAACAATAGTCAATTGAGCCACGGGAAAGACATTTCTTCAATTAACATGACTTCTGGTGACCAAGCAAAAATAGTAATAGAAAAGAACGCAATGGATATTTATTGTTAACACTACTAGAATGAATTTCCAGCCCTCTCCTCTGATTGCATGCTTTCAGGCAATATAAAAGTATTTATTCCTCCCCTGCTGGGAAAGGAAGGGGACCAACTTCAATACTAGCTGTAGCATAAAGTAGTGGAAATGAAACTCCTGGAAAGGAAGCCTTTACCCCAGACCAATGTAAAGAGACCTCTCCTGCTTCAAGGATTCCATCTGAAGGAAGAGCTTCTAAACCTACTGAAGGTGTAGGGTTACCAGCAGCAAATAGGTTCAAGAGTCTCGAAATCGTATTCATCAACGATTTCATTAACAGAAGATAGACTTGTTACACTTCTAATACAATAACTGCTCTCCTACTGAGGAAGGAAATCTTTTCCTTTCTGCTTCGAAGCCTGGAACAAGAGCAATTGCATGAGACTTCTTCGGCTTAATTGTCGGTTTAAGATCCGAACTAACAAGAGTGAATTCACAGCAAATTCCACTTCTTTCAACAAATACAGCTTAGTGAGTTTCATTGTAAGAAGATGCTAAGGTTTTGGCTACTAGAAAGACAGAATAAACTGTTGTTTTATTGCTAGTATTAAAGTCTGAAGATGGAAATCCTGCTTTCGAAGCTGATTAGAGCTATTTTCACCTAAATTTTAGTGTCTTTTTATATGTGTTTTCGTATTATTTTATCCGTATTTTATATGTTATTTGGTTGTGTTTTGTATTTTTATTGAAATGTGTGTGAATGAGCTTAAACTTAAGATTTTCACTTTTTATTGGATGCTAAACATGATAAGGAAGATGTAGAAAAAAGCGGATCTCAATTTGGAGTTGAAACGAGGGAGAACGAGCCAAAACAGTGAAGAAATGCAGGAGCCAGCACACGAGCCGTGTAGCCAACACGGCCCTGTAAGAGTTGGCCGTGTGGCGACATCTATTCATTCAACACGGGCAACTTCAGGTCGTGTCCAGTTGCACGAGTCGAGTCGGGAGCACGAGCCGTGTCACCAACACGGCCCTGTAAGAAGTGGTCGTGTAAGAAGTTGCCCGTGTTGAATGACTAGATGTCGCCACACGGCCAACTCTTACAGGGCCGTGTTGGCTACACGGCTCGTGTGCTGGCTCTTGCATTTCTTCACTATTTTGGCTCGTTCTCCCTCGTTTCAACTCCAAATTGAGATCCATTTTTTCCTACATCTTCCTTATCATGTTTAGCATCCAATAAAAAGTGAAAATCTTAAGTTTAAGCACATTCACACACATTTCAATAAAAATACAAAACACAACCAAATAACATATAAAATACGGATAAAATAATACGAAAACACATATAAAAAGACACTAAAATCTAGGTGAAAATAGCTCTAATCAACCCCCCAAACTTAAGGTGTTGCTCGTCCCCGAGCAACGAAAATGACAAACCAAAAGGAGAAATTTTCACCTAGAAAAAGACTAAACGAACATAAGCAAAAACAAATAGTTAGCAATAATAACAACAAACTATGCTAAGTCATCCTACAACATTAAAATCATGACATGAGAAATTAACAAGTTCAATCAAAAGAGAACAAAGTGTAATATAGTTCCTATAAGTCCAAGCCTCACAATGGATATTGATGTCTCTCAACACTCTATTGAAATAGGGTAAATCACACTCATTAATCGATTAGCTTGACTCGCTATAAACTTGCTCGCGGACTATATTCACAAACCACCAAAGTTTCAATTAATGATCAAAAAGGTCTTTAATTAGGATGTAATGATAGACTCTTTGGTATGGTAGGAAGTATATGGATAAGAGTGACTAATCATGTGTAAGTAATCAAAGAGATGGTCAATTTCCTCAACTTCTTCACTTTCTTTTCTTCCTTGCTTATCTTTACAAATCTCAAGCACTATTCATTAACTTTCCTTGGATTGAGCTTCTTTTGATGCATGCTTCCTATCTTTGAATTTTGTTTACTAGAGCATTTTGATGTTACTTTACTCTTTCTCTTGCTTTGAGGTTGCATGTGCCTTCTTATTGTTGCTCTTTTCATCCTTTTTCTTTCTTGTTTACCATGTCCTTTTCTTCTTTTTCTAATCAATCAATCCTTTCTAGCCACCATCTCCTCAATCACCCACACAAAGGTATATATAAGCTTGAATGTGTAATTAAGGCTTGTAATGTGCTAAATTCACAAGAAATAGGCTTATAGGCTCAAAATGGTTAACTAAGAATGATGTTCATGGTAGGGAACATATATGGCAATGACCATAATAACAAGGATGGCCTTAGATCATTTCACCAATCTCCACTAATCGGGCTCGTTCCTATAGTCCTTGAGCAAGTTCTAACTTATCAAACACAACCGATCCACTCATGAAGAAATACCATGTATGCATGGTTGAGGCTCAAATGCTCACAAGCTTGTGCTCGGACCTTAAGGAACTTATTACACCACATTCATCTCAAAATTTAACAAGTTAAGTAAAACATGTCACAATTTGAAAGTGTAGAGATTCTTAATCATAGTTTGTCATCACTTATCACCACAACATATCATCACTCACGTTCAAAAATGACTCACGACATCCCTAAACAAACCACCAAACAACCCAAGACAAGAATGAAAATACACAAAACATAAAAATAAGGACTCAACAAACAAGACACAATAAAAACACAAAATACCATCATCCATAAGAAAATTAAGCACACATGAATCCCAACCTTTATTGAAAAGGAAATCCTAAGTTACGAAAGTAAACCTCCCATAAACATAACAAATGAAGTAGCATGCTAGTCACAACAATCCAAATCAAAATCAAATCATTTCAAGTAATAAAATGATAAGGTGTAGAGTACTCCCTCGATAGGCATTTGGTAAGGAAAGCGTTAGCTCCAAGCTCCATCATGCTTCCAATACCTCTCATTCATGCTCAAACACTCAACAACACCATTATTTCCATAATTTCATTATAAATATGGACTATCATGTACTTCAACACCACCAATCATGCCAAAATCAACCCAAACTCATGAGAATTTTTTTTAAAATTTGTCCAATTTTACAAGAATCATACTCAAGTGGTGAGTCACACCACACACTCTCCCCCCAAACTTAAATCGAAACAAGAGTTGAGACTTAAGTTTGCAAAAAGTGGTGAAACTTACCCTTGTAGTTTCCATTGATGATCTTCTTGTTGAGAAGTAACCGCATCCACACGAATCAAGTTATGTTCACCATGCACTAGCACCCCCAAACTTAACTCGAGACAAGAGTCACGAATTAAGTTTGCAACAAATGGTAAGACATGTCGACTTGAATCCATGAAGCACTTCTCTTTTCTTCCATATGCATTTTTCTCCATGAGCACAATCAACCTACAAGGCCAAAAAAAAAAAAAAAAAACAAAGCAATAAAGATAGTGATGGGGTGCCTCCCATCGAGCGCTAAGTTTAACGTCTTCAAGCTAGACGAATTTTGAGATCATCTTTCAAATAGAGTATCCACAAAGAGGGTCTCCCTTTGTGATGGATCCACATAGTGCTTCACACGATGACCATTGACCAAGAACTCTCCCCCGTTCTCATCCATAACCTTTAGAGCTCCCCCATCAAGTACTTCCTTTACCACATAAGGTCCTCTCCATTTGGACTTCAACTTGCCCGGGAAAAGTCTTAGTCGAGAATTGAATACCAACACCTTTTCACCCTTTTCAAAGCTCTTCTTCCTCAAACGAGCATCATGCCACCTCTTGGTTTTCTCCTTAAAAATCCTTGAGTTTTCATAAGCATTTTCTCTAAATTCCTCAAGCTCATTCAATTGTAAGAATCTTATCTTCTTCGAAGCTTTCATGTCAAAATTCAACTTCTTAATGGCCCAATAAGCTTTATGTTCTAACTCCACGGGAAGATGGCAAGACTTGCCATAGACAATTTGAAAAGGAGACATACCAAGAGTGGTCTTGAATGCGGTTCGAAAGGCCCACAATGCATCATCAAGTTTATTTGACCAATCCTTTCTACTCACACTCACTGTTTTCTCCAAGACTTGTTTGATTTGTCGATTAGAAATTTCAGCTTGACCATTCGTTTGAGGGTGATACGGAGTAGACACTCGATGCTTCACTCCATAAGTCTTGAGAATGTTCTCCATTAGCTTATTTATGAAGTGACTACCCCCATCACTTACCAACACTCTAGGTACTCCAAATCTTGTGAAGATATGCTTCTTTAAAAACCCCATGACCACTCTAGCATCACTTGTTCTTGAAGGTATGGCCTCAACCCATTTCGAGACATAGTCAACCGCCAATAGGATGTATAGGAATCCATTTGATTGAGGAAATGGTCCCATGAAATCGATGCCCCACACATCAAATATCTCCACTTCTTGAAAGCTCTTAAGGGGCATCTCATCCCACTTGGAGATTCCTCCCATCCTTTGACACCGATCACAACCCTCCACAAATTTCTTACAACTCTTAAACAAAAATGGCCAATACAACCCCGATTGTAAGATTTTTGCAGCGGTCTTTTGAGCTCCAAAATGGCCTCCACTAGGTGAAGAGTGGCAAAACTCCAACACACTATTCCATTCTTCCTCGGGCACACATCTTCGCACAAGAGAATCATTACACATCTTGTATAAGAATGGATCATCCCACAAGTAACTTTTAACATCATGAAAGAACTTCTTGGATTGATACTTATTAAGCTCATAAGGCCTCCTTCCACTAGCCAAGTAATTCACATAGTCCGCATACCACGGGCTTCCTTCTTCCTCCACTAAAGCCTCAATTTGATAGCAATCACACTCCAAGATTTCTTCATCGGGAAAAACCTCCTTGATTAACTCATAAGTACTTTCACAATGCTCCCTCGACTCTAACCTTGAAAGATGGTCGGCTATCACATTCTCCGTGCCCTTCTTATCTCTTACTTCAACATCAAATTCTTGAAGAAGTAGTACACATCTTATCACCCTTGGCTTTGCATCCTTCTTTGCCATGAGATACTTGATAGCGGCATGGTCGGTGTATACAATAGTTTTCATTCCTACCAAATAAGGACGAAACTTATCAAATGCGTATACTACCGCCAATAACTCTTTTTCGGTAGTAGTGTAGTTCCTTTGAGCCGCATCAAATGTCTTGCTTGCATAGTAAATAGCTCGGAATTTTTTCTCTCTTAGTTGCCCCAAAACCACTCCAAGAGCTACGTCACTTGCATCACACATCAATATAAATGGCTCCTTCCAATCGGGGGTGATCAAGATGGGTGATGAAATCAAAGCTTCCTTTAGCACCTGAAAAGCATTTAAACAATTATCATCATACTTAAATGGCACATCTTTTTCAAGGAGATGGGATAGAGGTTTAGAAAATGAAGAAAAATCCTTGATGAATCTACGATAGAACCCGGCATGACCAAGGAACGATCGTACTCCCTTCTCATTTGTTGGCGGTGGAAGCTTCTCTATGGCAACAACTTTGGCTCGGTCAACTTGCAATCCCTTTGAAGAGATGTGATGTCCAAGTACAATGCCATCATTTACCATGAAATGGCACTTCTCCCAATTCAACACTAAATTAGTGTCTTGACATCGCTTCAAAACAATAGCAAGGTTAGACAAACAATTATCAAAAGAAGAAACAAATACCGAAAAGTCATCCATGAATACTTCCATTATATTCTCAATTAATCCTTCAAAGATTGCCATCATACACCTTTGAAAGGTGGCCGGTGCATTGCATAGTCCAAATGGCAATCTTCGAAAAGCAAATATTCCATAAGGACAAGTGAAAGCGGTCTTTTCTTGGTCTTCGGGTGCTATGAGAATTTGGTTATACCCGGAATACCCATCAAGAAAGCAATAAAACTCATACCCGGCTAACCAATCCAACATTTGATCCAAGAAAGGTAAGGGGAAGTGATCTTTACATGTGTTTTCATTAAGCTTCCTATAATCAACACACACACGCCACCCCGTCACCGTCCTAGTGGCTATGGTCTCATTTTTCTCGGTCTTCACTATAGTCATACCCCCTTTTTTAGATACTACATGCAACGGGCTCACATAGGGGCTATCACTAATAGGAAAGATCATATCCGAATCTAACCACTTAAGAACCTCTTTTTTTACCACTTCTTGCATGATAGGATTAAGTCTTCTTTGGTTTTGAACACAAGCTTTCCCTTCATCCTCAAGTCTTATCTTATGCATGCAAATTGTTGGACTAATTCCCTTCAAATCATCAATACACCAACCAATAGCCGACTTATGCTCTTTAAGGACATTAAGCAATTTATCAAGTTGACTAGAAGTTAGAGATGATGATACAATTACCGGATATGTCTCACTTTCACCAAGGTAGGCATAAGTAAGATGATCGGGTAGAGGCTTCAACTCCACCTTCTTTTCCTTTTTCTCTTCTTGCTCGAGTGGATCTCTAAGTGGTAAGAACTTTTCATTTCCCCTTGAGATGGCGGCTGCAACCTCTTGAGCTTCACTACAATCACCTAGATCAAGCAAACAATTAATCAATTCCTCATTTAAATCAAGAGAAGTAGTAGAAATATTAGAAAGAGATAGAGAATTGTTCAAGCATAGTTCAAGTGGATCCTTGGTTACAATGGAAGGCCAACTCTCCTCGACACTTTCCTTTACAACATCCACACTTTTACATTCTTCATCATTCATTGGATATTGCATGGTCTTGTGTAGAGAGAATACCACTTCCTCATCATTAACTCTCAACTTCAATTCTCCTTTATAGACATCAATAAGAGCTCTCCCGGTAGCAAGAAACGATCTCCCAAAAATCAATGGCACATTTTCATCCTCCTCCATATCTAAAACAACAAAATCCACCGGAAAGACGAACTTATCAACTTTTACCAACACATCTTCAACTACTCCTTTTGGATGTGTCATAGATCGATCCGCCAATTGAAGTGTGATGGAAGTTGGCTTTACTTCACCTAACCCAAGCTTCTTGAATATGGATAGAGGCATTAGATTAATGCTTGCACCAAGGTCACAAAGAGCCTTGTTCTTCTTGTTCTTTCCAATTTCACATGGTATAATGAAACTACCTGGATCCTTCAATTTTTGTGGAAGTTTCCGTTGTAGAATGGCACTATACTCTTCGGTTAGATTAACCATTTCATTGTCCACAAGACTTCTTTTCTTTCCCATGATGTCCTTCAAAAAACGAGCATAATGAGGCATTTGATCCAAAGCATCGGCGAAAGGGATATTGATTTGAATCTTCTTGAAGATTTCAAGAAACTTTTTGAACCTCTCATCCAAACCCTTCTTCAAGAACCTTTGAGGAAAAGGAACCGGTACTTGAGTCTTGGGTATTCCCCAACTATCTCTTTCAACTTCAACTTCCTTTTCCCTTAACTCCTTTGCCTTCTTCCACTTTGGAATTCTCTCTATCTTCTCTTCATCTTTCTTTTGCTCAACAATTTCTTTTTTCTTGCTTACTTCCTCCATTTCAATCTCTTCTTGCACCAACCCTTCTTCCACCTTGCTTTCCACTTCCCTTTCAATGACAATACTATCTTCTTTAGGCATAGGAGGTTTCTCATACTCTTTTCCACTTCTAAGAGTGATAGCTTTGCAATCTTCTTTAGGATTAGTTACCGTGGTAGATGGAAACTTTCCTTGTTGGTGATGAGATCCCACGGAAGAAGCAATTTGACCCATTTGATACTCAAAAGCTCTCATCCTATTGTCGGATTTCTTCTCATTTTCCTCCATTCTAGCCTCCATCTTTTTCATGAATATTAGCAATGTCTCTTCCACCGATGCTTCCCCCTCTCCATTTGGTGGTTTAGCACTCGGATCGAATCCCGGAGGATATGACACGGCGGCTTGAGGATTAGAGTAAGAAAGATTTTCATGCTTCCTCGGAGCTTGATAATTTCCACTTGATTGATTGAAATTGCTTCCCCGAGCTTGTCCTTGATATCCTCTTTGAAAATTACCTTGATTAGAAGGATAATTACCTTGGAAATTCCCTTGACGTTGAAAATTTCCTTGGTAATTTCTCCTATCTAAGTAGGCAACATCCTCTATACTTTACATAACATGGCTCTCATCATTCACAATAGCACTTGTGCTTCCCCCTTGCGTTACTCCTTGAGTGATCAAATTCAATTGCTTTGTTAAAGCTTGAATGCTCTCATTGAATTCTTTCATTCCCTCACTTTGGAACATATCACTCTTCACTTTGTTCACACTCTCCACTTGAGCTACTTTTCCAAAGGCATAACCTCCCATTACTCGCTCAGAAGGCCATTAATAAGCATTCATCGCAATGTCTTCAAAAATATCCATGGCTTTCATAGCATCCACTCCAAATATAGACCCTCCGGATGAGGCATCTACATGCATCCGATTTTGTTGAATCAACCCTTAGTAAAAGAAAGCCACTTGTTGATTCTCATGAAAATCGTGTTGAGGACACTTTCGGAGCATCTCTTTGTAGCGTTCCCATGCTTCATAAAAATTTTCATCCGGAAGTTGCCTAAATTGAGTGATAAGGCTTTTCAATTGGAGCGTCTTTGAAGAAGGAAAGTACTTGTTTAGGAACCTTTGCTCAAGATCTTCCCATGTATTACAACTTCCCAAAGGAATTGTATTGTACCATGCTTTAGCCTTGTCTCTTAAAGAAAAAGAGAACAACCTCATTCGAATAGCATCCTCCGACACTCCCTTCATCTTGACGGTATTTGCAACCTCCAAGAAAGTAGATAGATGAGTGTTCGGGTCTTCAAGAGGACCTCCTCCAAACTGATTTGCTTTAACCATGTTGATCAATCCGGTCTTGATTTCATAATCATTAGCTTGAACCGGAGGAACCATATTGTGCACGGCTCTCGGTTGGAAGTAATCCCGAATTGCTCTAGGCCTTGGCAACTCTTGTTGTTGAAATATCCTTTGAGCTTCTTGATTGGCAAGCAATTGCATATACTCTTGATTTTGAGCAAAGACATTCCTCATTATCTCCGCTTGATTCTCTTGCACTCCCTCTTGTACCCCCCTTTGATCTTGTAAAGGATCTTGGGGTGGGTTAAAATTAGCATTCTCTCCACGTTGATTCTCCATTTTTGTTCCTTTTCTAGCTTTACGCCTCTCTCGCTTCCTTTGTCGTGCGGTCCTTTCAATCTCCAAATTCAAAGGAATGATCGATTGATTTCCCTTTGATCTTGTGATCATAAAACACCTACGAAAAGGCCAAGAGTGAGACCACAAACAACAATAGTAAACAAAGTAAAAATAAAATAAAAAGTATCCTTATCAAGAACAACTAAAACAATAACACAGTACTCGACTAGTCCGTCAAACTCCCCTTTGGCAACGGTGCCATTTTCTTGTTTGCCTAATTTTGTGCACTCACGAGCAAGAATACTCGATCGTTGTAGTAGTATATCCCAAGAAAAATTATCAATCCAATAAGGAGTTATGTTCGGACTAGCAAAATACGTGAGCTCAAGTTCATGTTGTTTTTGTAAGGATGATCGGGGGATTTTGAAATTGATTAACAACTAAAACAAGTAACAAGTAAATAAGGATAGCAAATAAGAGAAATGACAAGTAAAGATAATGGGTGCTAAAGTTCAAGTGTGAAAAACATGGGATTAGAAACATCCAAGCATACTCAATTCATATTATCATGCAAAAGGAATCCAACTTAATTGATGTAGACTAAGGGTGATCACTATTATATCCTAAGCTCCCTTTCGGGTTACAAAGGTAGTTGATCCATTTTAGACTCCCAAAAGCACTTAAGATCAAAGCCCAACATTAACCCCTTCCATCTAGGTACTAGTTAGATTAAACTCTCCCTTTTTGTGTATTAAGGTCAACGAATGGATTGGTTCCCCTCATTGAATTCAAATATCCTTTCGGTCAAACCCAAACTCAATGTCTATTCATGCATTCCTAATACTATAGAGGGTCGTTTCCGTCTCACTCCAAGCAATACATACATGAACATCATGATAGCATTTAATTACCACAAATAATCCATTGATCAACAATCCATTAAACCAATAAACATTCATGAATACCAAACCATGCCATCACAATATCAAGACAATTAAACTCCATGAATAGAAATCAACATCAATTAAATCAAAAACCAATTTAATCCACATGATAATATAAATCTAATATGCTCTTCATATTCCTAATCCCACTAGAGGGATTAGCCTAACATGATAAAAGTAATAAAACAAATAAATGATTCATTACAAATACCCATAGTCTTAGATCTAAAGAAATACAAAATGAATGGATTCTTTCCTATCAATTTCTTGAAGAGAATCTTCTATTCTTCTTGATCTCCACCTCTATCTCTTCATTCCTTGAGATCTCTTACACCCAATGGAAGGGATGAAGTTTTGATGGAGAATTAATGGAGATGATGAAGATGGATCAAAATGGATGAAGGTGGATGAAGATGATGGTGGAAAACGGAAGAAATGGTGTGTGATGTGTGTGTAGATGATGGGATTTTCGGATCTCCTGCCAATTGTTGAATAAAGGGGTATTTATACCCCTTTGGAGGCTTCTAGAAGGATCTGGAAATTTCTGCAGGAAAATACACAACACGAGTCGTGTTACGCAACACGGCCACGAGATGGCCGTGTTGTGTCTTCTGATGCTGCTGCACGGCCTCGCCTTACAGGGCCGTGTTGATGACACGACTCGTGCTGCCAACACGAGTCGTGTGTTGTAACACGGGCACAGGTGTGGTCGTGTTGACTCTTCTGATGTCAGCACACGGCCACTTCTTACAGGGCCGTGTGCTGACATCAGAAGAGTCAACACGACCACACCTGTGCCCGTGTTACAACACACGACTCGTGTTGGCAGCACGAGTCGTGTCATCAACACGGCCCTGTAAGGCGAGGCCGTGCAGCAGCATCAGAAGACACAACACGGCCACCTCGTGGCCGTGTTGCGTAACACGACTCGTGTTGTGTATTTTCCTGCAGAAATTTCCAGATCCTTCTAGAAGCCTCCAAAGGGGTATAAATACCCCTTTATTCAACAATTGGCAGGAGATTCGAAAATCCCATCATCTACACACACATCACACACCATTTCTTCCATTTTCCACCATCATCTTCATCAACCTTCATCCATTTTGATCCATCTTCATCATCTCCATTAATTCTCCATCAAAACTTCATCCCTTCCATTGGGTGTGAGAGATCTCAAGGAATCAAGAGCTAGAGGTGGAGATCAAGAAGAATAGAAGATTCTCTTCAAGAAATTGATAGGGAATAATCCATTCATTTTGTATTTCTTTAGATCTAAGACTATGGGTATTTGTAATGAATCATTTATTTGTTTTATTACTTTTATCATGTTAGGCTAATCCCTCTAGTGGGATTAAGAATATGAAGAGCATATTAGATTTATATTATCATGTGGATTAAATTAGTTTTTGATTTAATTGATGTTGATTTTTATTCATGGAGTTTAATTGTCTTGATATTGTGATGGCATGGTTTGTTATTCATGAATGTTTATTGGTTTAATGGATTGTTGATCAATGGATTATTTGTGGTAATTAAATGCTATCATGATGTTCATGTATGTATTGCTTGGAGTGGGACGGAAACGATCCTCTATAGTATTAGGAAGGCATGAATAGACATTGAGTTTGGGTTTGACCGAAAGGATATTTGAATTCAATGAGGGGAACCAATCCATTCGTTGGTCTTAGTACACAAAAAGGGAGAGTTTAATCTAACTAGTACCTAGATGGAAGGGGTTAATGTTGGGCTTTGATCTTAAGTACTTTTGGGAGTCTAAAATGGATCAACAACCTTTGTAACCCGAAAGGGAGCTTAGGATACAATAGTGATCACCCTTAGTCTACATCAATTAAGTTGGATTCCTTTTGCATGATAATATGAATTGAGTATGCTTTGATGTTTCTAATCCCATGTTTTTCACACTTGAACTTTAGCACCCATTATCTTTACTTGTCATTTCTCTTATTTGCAATCCTTATTTACTTGTTACTTGTTTTAGTTGTTAATCAATTTCAAAACCCCCCGATCATCCTTACAAAAACAACATGAACTTGAGCTCACGTATTTTGCTAGTCCGAACATAACTCCTTATTGGATTGATAATTTTTCTTGGGATATACTACTACAACGATCGAGTATTCTTGCTCGTGAGTGCACAAAATTAGGCAAACATAAGCCTTTACTTTCAGATAAAGTTCACTACTATGACAGTTTGCTACTATTGAATTGTTTGCCTCTACTCTATAACCAGGAGTGTAATTGACTATCTGCTACTAAAGACTCTCAGCCTAAAGGCTTTCATCCGATACCGCTACACCCTCAACAGGGACTATAGAAGCTCTAATTTCAGGGTGAAAGTAAGTTTTTTCCAATTCTGATTCTTAGTCCTTAACTCTTTTACCGTTAGAACACTCGTTAACCGGGTTACCTTCTGAAAAGACCTCAGTCTCAAGATGCCATAAGGCCCCTAGCTAGTCAGCCTTTATAGCAGCTCATCCTTTCAACCCCATCTTGAATTGAACCTCAAAACTCACTTTCGAGTTGTAACCGAAGTAGAGCAAGATAAGGGACGAGTGGCTCTGATAGCACATAGAAGGTTGTTTTTGATAGCACCGCTGAACCAGTTGCCACTCACTGGCTCCATATCTCCTTCCCACAGGGATATCGCTATGTAAGTTCCTGCCCATTCACGAGTTGAAGTGAATCCGATGGATGGGTGGATAAGGAGAAGTTCGGGACAGATCCTGGAAAAACATGGAGAGAGCAGGGGACATACGTATTTGTATCACCACAAAATGCACCTAGCTCCGCAGCTATCCTCTCCGTATCAGGTCTCGCTACTTCTTTCCTCTCTCGTTGGTATAGAAGCTCGAGAGTGGAAATAAATATAGAAAGTGCCATCCTTGGGAAATTCTTTTTCTAAGCCGCCTACTTATCCGTTACTCTCATTGATTCTTGATCAAACAGGCAAGTATAGCTCACAAGCAGCTGTAGAACGTCTTTCCCGATCTCTGTTGATGTGTAATGCCAGTCAAGGTATATAACAATCTATCGAGATGGCGTATCATAATCATTCAGTAGTGGATTAGGGCTGGCCTTTCTGGCCTACGATGGGGTTAGGATGAGTGGATAAATCAACCAGCAAGATCTTTCTATGCTTAAGTATTCAAACAAAGGTTCCGAAGGAAAAGGGCTTAGCGCTTGGAAAAGAGGCTAGCCAAGATTTGTAAGTCTAGAACAGAATCCAGAGGGCCGTTGGATAAGTATAGGAAGCTCGGTTTGGCTCGTTCGGTAGGGTCAGGTGATAGGCTTTTTCTGCGCACTATAATTTAATCCTCAAGTATAAGGATGTCAATTGTAGCAACAAGTTCCCAAGTTAAATTATCGATCCCACTGAGACAGCTAATTATTTATTTTACTATGAATTACTAATTAATCAGAATTATGTAACCAAATTTCCAAGGTTTTGAAGTGAAATAATTAACTAAAATACGCAAATAATAAATTGCTGAATTATTAAAAGCAATAAAAATAAAAGCAAGTTCTAACCAAGAGATGACGAACAGTTCTAAGGTATCAGGTATTGACCAATTAATTTGGGTTATTAGACTTACGATTGTTCATTCATGCAGTTTCACTGAAAATACACCACATATCCCTGTTATCCCACCGAATATGATTCGATTCAAAGCTAACAGTCTAATCTGGTTTAAATCCTAAGGTGCGCAAATATTACCAAGCCTTATTCCTAGATACTAATCAAAGCAAGCAACAATACCTCCGGATGGTAAGCCTGACTAACAAGATATTTTCTGGAATTACTACAAGGTTCTATTCACTTCCTACTTGATTGTCTAATTGCATTGTTCCACTAAACAAATCAAGTATTTGATTAACCAGTTCATGAAATTAAAGTGCTTATAGCGGAGCTACTCTAATCTCTAACAGATAGACAATACCAATCATGAACGCACACAAGCTAACACAATAATCCAAGCATTATAGCGGATGTCATGAATGTATTATGAAGACGTTACGAAGCAGAAAAGCATGTCTTAGTAAAATAAGTAAAATCAAAAGCTCAACTGCATAAAATCCCAATCTTTGGTCTAAATCCCCAAATCAATTAAATCAATCCATCAAACCCTAGAACTGTATAGGAAATTAGCCCATGAGATTACAAGCAATCCTCATGGCTAAGCAATTCATAACAATAATCAAAGTAATAGAAAGGAATAGATAAGAATTGTGAAACCCTAGTGTAGGAGCAATCTCACGTTCCTTCTCCGTCTCTTCAATTGCTTGATTCTCCCTCGATTAGCACTTGGAACCCTTGTGGAATTGGATGGATGGTGAAATCAGGTTGTAATCTGATATGGGTATGAAAGGAGTGTAGATTGATGATGGTTTATGGCTGGGCTCTCTCCGATTAACGTCTCGATCTCCCTAATTGTTTCTAAGATGGATGCAGGGCTGTTTTCGCGACGAATCTTCATCAGAATCGCGTCTGGAAGGTATTTATACAGTGTTGAATCGAACAGGCCCCGTCTGGGCTCTGAACTGGGCCGCTCGGCACCCAGCTCGGCTCGAGCGGGGTCTGGACCCAGCCGAGCGGCCTGCCACGTACTGGCCACGTCACTGGGGTCCAAGTGGGACCCCACTCGGCACTGTTTACCGCCGCTCGGCACCCAGCTCGGCTCGAGCGGCTCGCCGAGCTGCTCCCGAGCTGGGCCGTTCCGGGTCTGTTTTGCTCCTCTTCCGATCCTGCCCTGTTTTACCCTGTTTTATGCCTTCGAAACTCACAAAAACACCTTAATAGCCTTAAAATCGTGTAAATACTTAAACATACACAATTCCATGCAAAAACGATCAATTTCCTAAGCAAAATGGTGTAATGTGCACACATAAAATGCGTGAAATTCCACTCTCAACAAACCCCCAAACTTACCTGTTGCTCGTCCCGAGGCAACAACATCAAAAACCAATAGATTAACTGAGAGGAAATTTCACAGCAGAAAAACATTCAAGACAATATAGCAATTTAAATATCATACTTTGGATACAAGATAACCATCCATTTAAAAACATACAATTCAAATCAACTAATTCACCTTTTCGGAATGCTCATCCACCCATTCTCACGGGTAGTATTTACGCTCAACACTCAAGTGTGAGATATACACTTCAGGGTAAGGTGTTTACACTCAAAGTCAATTCAAACACACGCGTAACCATAAGCTTGACAATCATCTCAACTCTCGACTAAAGGGATAATTTCAACAATAGGATCACAAAGGTCTTGCATTAGGTTGTAATGTTGGCTCTTTGGTAAAGGTAGGAAATATATGGATATCGTGACTCAATCACTAGTAGAGAATCGAAGAAGACTTACAGCTTTTCAACAAACAACTTTACTTTCTTCTTTCTTCTTCAACGCTCTTCAATGTTTCTTGCAATTTGATTCCTCCTTCACTTTTGAACACCACATCCTTACTAGAAATTTTTTTTTCTTCTTCCCTCTTTTCTTTTCTTTTTTTTTTCTTTTTCAAATAAGGGTACCAGTTTCAGGCACTACCCTTTTCATGGGGTACCAGTTTCGGGCACTACCCCTTTATGCAACAATTTAACCACTCTCTTCAACAAATTTCATCACTTCCAACTTATTCTCCTTTTATGTTTCTTCTCAAGATACCAAATTGACTCCTTCAACTCTCTACTAGGTAGGAATTTTTTAAAGGCTAGCAAAAGGGATCAATTGGCTTATCACGTAGGCTTTCAACAAATAAGGCTCAAAGGCTCAAAAGGGTTGACTACGGATAATTTCATTAGGTAGAAAAATAATATGGCTAGTGACTAATAAAAAAAAACAAAGATGGCCTAAGATCATTTTCTATTGTCTAGTTAAACACGTAGCTTCAAGCAAGATACAAAGCCAAGTTCTAGAATACGTGTGTATGAACGACACTCACATGAATAAACTGAATCATGAAATTTCTCATGATTTAAAAAGGCTCAAAATCTCACATGGCTATAGGAATGAACGAGCAATCCTAATAAAGTTACATAGCTAATCTTTCATGCACATAAATAAATTTCAAGTATCTCAATATCCAAGCACAATCTCAAACTGCTTCTCAAACACAATCACACATATAATCAAGTGCCAAGAAAAATCAGAAAATCATCCTAGAGAACCATAAATCGACTACACCGACACTAGGATTAACACAAAACAAACAATAAACACAACAAAACACGAAACCTGAAAAATCGCAAAAAATCGAACCCTCAATATTCTCAAATAAATCAAAAATATTAAGAATCCGCAAAAAATCGACTCTCCAAGCAACAACACAATGCAAAAATTTTACTTCGGTACTACAAGACAAGGTATGTACGTAACCTCCCCCCAAACTTAGATTAAACGAAGTAAGAAACTAAGTTTGCAAAGAAGTATATACCGCAGTCAAGCAATACCTAATAAAACTCCTACACCAACACAGACATATAAAAGCAATAAAACGGAAGGGACAGCCCCCAACAAGCGCTCATGTTTAACGTCGAAGAGTCACGACGGATACCTCTTTTTAACTACTGGATCGGAGGACAGTCTTTTCGCATCCTTACTTTCAAGTACTTCTTCCCTCTCTTATTCTCTACTCCAACCACCTTACCTTTCTTTGTCACTGAAACAGGACTCTTTAAATTCTTTTCCTCCCATGACTGGCTTGGTTCCTTCTTGTCAATCTTCCATTCTGTTGTAGGCTCACCCTGTGTAGCAAAACAAGGATCAAACAAGTTAGAAATTATAACACCAATATAAGAAAAAAAATCGGGAGGTATGTTCGGAGGCTTCAAATATGGATCATCCATTGTTCCTGCTACCAAAAGATTATCAAATATCACATTAGAGTTAGTAGTAGGAAAAGTAAGAGATACGCCTGGTCCTGCGATCTCCTCTACCACTTCAACTCTTTGGCTCTCATGCTTCTCTTCCTTAGCAGCAGGCTGCATCTCCTCTTTAACAGTGGACTTCTTATTCTGATTCACTATGTCAGCAGTGGTCTTTCTTATCTGTTCATCCCTTGCATCACCTAATGCAAGTAACTTCTCAAGATAGTCAATACATGCATCATTGGACAAACCCTCAAACTCTGCATCAGGCAGGGTGAAGTCCTCTACTACTTCCACAGACTTGCAGTGCTGCTGATCTGTAGGCCACTGCATCTCCTTATTCAAAGAAAAGACAATCTCCTTATCATTAGCCCTCAGCCTCAACTCTCCTTTGAACACATCTATTAGAGCTCTCCCAGTTGCAAGGAATGGACGCCCCAAGATCAGAGGCGCACCATCCTTTTCATCCTCCATGTCAAGTACAAGGAAATCCACAGGAAAAGTCAAATTCGATACCTTCACTAGCACATCTTCAATCACTCCCTCGGGGTATGTCAACGACTGATCTGCTAACTGTAGGGCAACAGACGCAGGTTTCAACTCCCCCAAACTAAGCTTCTTGAACACTGATAAAGACATCAAATTTATACTGGCTCCTAAATCACACAGTGCTCTCCTAGATGGCCCTTTTCCAATCTCACAGGGAATGATGAAGCTCCCTGGATCCTTCAATTTTTCTGGAAGCTTTTTCTGAATAATGGAGCTGCAGTTCTCTGTCAAATTCACTGTCTCCACACTGTTAAGCTTCTTCTTTCTGGAGATAAGTTCCTTGATGAACCTAGAGTAATGTGGCATCTCTTCCAATGCTTCTGAGAATGGAATAGTGACTTGGACATCTCTCATGACATCAGCGAACTTCCGGAACTTCTCATCAAGGCTCTTTGACAAGAATTTCTGAGGGAAAGGAATTGGTACTTTTGTGATCGGTAGTCCCAAACTATCTTTCTCGAATACCTGTTCCGCTTCTCTCAGTTTCTTCGCTCTCTGCCACTTTTTATCAGAAATTTCCAGATCAGATTGACTCTGTACAGAATTCGGACACGCAGGAAACCCCGGAGGACAGCTCGTCGGCTCGCTCGAGTCGAGCGATGGACAAACTGAGCCGAGCAGGGTTCCAACAGAATCGAAGGGACCTTCTGAACCGGCTGGTGGGCCGCTCGGCGGCGATTGAGTCCGCTCGGCAGATGGCTCGGCCCGAGCGGATGGCCGAGCGGCGTCTTTTCCGTTCTGCTCCGCCCCTGTTTCGTTCTGCTTCTGTTCTGCTTCATGCTGTACAAGTTCTGTTACATCCTGCATTAGTGTTGTACCTTTATATTGCTTCCCGGACCTCAAAGTGATCGCATTTGCAGTCTCCTTCGGGTTTATTTCCGTATCCGAGGGAAATTTCCCTTTCTGCAACTGCACTTGCTGCTGATTTACTGTAGTGGAGATCTGCCCTATGTTATATGACAAACTCTTCAACTGCTTGTTCACTTCTTCATGTTGCTTTGTCATATTTGAATCCATGAGAACAATGCAATTATTAATCTTGTCAATATCTCCATCAGTCTTCTTCATATACCTGGCCAACACATCATCAATACTGGACTTCCCTTCTTCAGTCTTAGCACCAGGATCAAAATTAGGAGGATATGGAACTGCATTATTCGGATTTGAATAAGAGAAGTTCTCATGCCTCTGATTCTGCCAATTGCCTCCTTGATTATTAGGACCTCCCCCTTGGATATTCCTCTGGTTCGAATTACCTTGAGGGTACCTATTTCCTTGCCAATTCTGAGGAGCTCTCGAACCTTGAAGACTCTGCCCCATAGCCCAATTAGCATCCTCGACCTCTTGAAGGTTCATCACCACATCATCACTTGCAGGCCCTCGATTGCCTCCCCCATTATTACCTGATATCAGAGTAATCAGGTTCTTATTCATCTGTTCCAATTGAGCGACAACCTTATCATTCTTATCAGCTTCAGAAAATTTCTCTTCAACCTTTGCAACTTTACCAAGTATGTAAGTCCCTCGGATCCTCTCAGATGGCCAATCCCTTGAGTTCAAAGAGATATCATCAAACAATTTCTCTACTGCATTGGATGTCTTGCCAAAAATTGTTCCTCCAGCAGAAGCATCAACCAACACTCTCGATTCGTTGTCAAGGCCATTATAGAAGACACTGATGAGTTGAGACTTTTTGAATCCATGCTGAGGGCATCTCCTCAACGCATCAGTAAACCTTTCCCAAGCCTCTCCAAACGACTCATCTCTCCGCTGCTTGAATTGATTGATCTCCTGTTTCAGTAAAAGAACCTTTCCTGGTGGCATAAATCGATCCACGAACAACTGCTGCAACTCAGTCCAGTTTGAGCAACTGTCTCCCTTTAGCTTATCATACCACTCCCTTGCCTTATCAACCAATGAAAACTGAAAAAGCCTCATCTTCCATCTATCATTAGTAGCATCAGCAGCTTTCACTGTATCCATGTAGCTGTTGAAACGCTTAAGATGGCCATAGGGCTCATCAAAAACGCCTCCGGCAAAGGGGTTTTTCTCCACCATATGAATCAGGGCTGGCCTTATGTCATTCGCTTCATTCGCCTGAATTGCTCCAACTACGCCTGATCCTCCTAGATTGGTGGACTTGAATGTCTCCCGGATGACGATGTCATCCTCATCGACTCTTTCTCCCATTGATGCTGTTTCAGGTTCTGTCTCAGATTCTGATTCAAACTCCGATTCAGCCTCTTCTAGGATAGCCTGATTCTCAATCTGCACTTCTTCCTCCTCTAAGATTGCTTTAGGAGGAGCTTTGGT
Organism: Pogostemon cablin; assembly: GCA_023678885.1. Taxonomy (NCBI): domain Eukaryota; kingdom Viridiplantae; phylum Streptophyta; class Magnoliopsida; order Lamiales; family Lamiaceae; genus Pogostemon; species Pogostemon cablin. The sequence goes on from CM042975.1 coordinate 30,072,604, forward strand.
ATTCTTTGATTTTACTCTTCTTTTTCTTGCAGAAGCTTCAATTTCCGGATCAAATTCGAGATCTTGTGCTCTCGTCTTTGACCTAGTTTGCATGCAACTTTAAGAAAAATCCAAAGTAAAACAATTAAATCCCAAAGAAAATATTCTAATTAACTAAGTAATAAAAGAAAATAAATAATTAAAACTGTCCCCGGCACAACGGCGCCAAAAACTTGATAGGCTTTTTCTGCGCACTATAATTTAATCCTCAAGTATAAGGATGTCAATTGTAGCAACAAGTTCCCAAGTTAAATTATCGATCCCACTGAGACAGCTAATTATTTATTTTACTATGAATTACTAATTAATCAGAATTATGTAACCAAATTTCCAAGGTTTTGAAGTGAAATAATTAACTAAAATACGCAAATAATAAATTGCTGAATTATTAAAAGCAATAAAAATAAAAGCAAGTTCTAACCAAGAGATGACGAACAGTTCTAAGGTATCAGGTATTGACCAATTAATTTGGGTTATTAGACTTACGATTGTTCATTCATGCAGTTTCACTGAAAATACACCACATATCCCTGTTATCCCACCGAATATGATTCGATTCAAAGCTAACAGTCTAATCTGGTTTAAATCCTAAGGTGCGCAAATATTACCAAGCCTTATTCCTAGATACTAATCAAAGCAAGCAACAATACCTCCGGATGGTAAGCCTGACTAACAAGATATTTTCTGGAATTACTACAAGGTTCTATTCACTTCCTACTTGATTGTCTAATTGCATTGTTCCACTAAACAAATCAAGTATTTGATTAACCAGTTCATGAAATTAAAGTGCTTATAGCGGAGCTACTCTAATCTCTAACAGATAGACAATACCAATCATGAACGCACACAAGCTAACACAATAATCCAAGCATTATAGCGGATGTCATGAATGTATTATGAAGACGTTACGAAGCAGAAAAGCATGTCTTAGTAAAATAAGTAAAATCAAAAGCTCAACTGCATAAAATCCCAATCTTTGGTCTAAATCCCCAAATCAATTAAATCAATCCATCAAACCCTAGAACTGTATAGGAAATTAGCCCATGAGATTACAAGCAATCCTCATGGCTAAGCAATTCATAACAATAATCAAAGTAATAGAAAGGAATAGATAAGAATTGTGAAACCCTAGTGTAGGAGCAATCTCACGTTCCTTCTCCGTCTCTTCAATTGCTTGATTCTCCCTCGATTAGCACTTGGAACCCTTGTGGAATTGGATGGATGGTGAAATCAGGTTGTAATCTGATATGGGTATGAAAGGAGTGTAGATTGATGATGGTTTATGGCTGGGCTCTCTCCGATTAACGTCTCGATCTCCCTAATTGTTTCTAAGATGGATGCAGGGCTGTTTTCGCGACGAATCTTCATCAGAATCGCGTCTGGAAGGTATTTATACAGTGTTGAATCGAACAGGCCCCGTCTGGGCTCTGAACTGGGCCGCTCGGCACCCAGCTCGGCTCGAGCGGGGTCTGGACCCAGCCGAGCGGCCTGCCACGTACTGGCCACGTCACTGGGGTCCAAGTGGGACCCCACTCGGCACTGTTTACCGCCGCTCGGCACCCAGCTCGGCTCGAGCGGCTCGCCGAGCTGCTCCCGAGCTGGGCCGTTCCGGGTCTGTTTTGCTCCTCTTCCGATCCTGCCCTGTTTTACCCTGTTTTCTGCCTTCGAAACTCACAAAAACACCTTAATAGCCTTAAAATCGTGTAAATACTTAAACATACACAATTCCATGCAAAAACGATCAATTTCCTAAGCAAAATGGTGTAATGTGCACACATAAAATGCGTGAAATTCCACTCTCAACATCAGGTCAGAAAGAGTTGGAGCAGAAGCCCAGAAAGACCGGATCAGAACATGAATTTCTGGGCATACTTAGTATATGCAGATCTAGGTACTCTTTCTTCCTCATCTGAGGAATGGGCCAAACCGATCCTTTGTTGGCTCAGAAAGTTCATTTGCTAGTTCGAAAGAAGATGAATCCGGGTAGAAATGGGATTTCCAATTATTCTTCTATTTCGGAGCATGCTGCGCATACTCACTTGGGAAGGCTTAGGTTTGGTGGTATATCCTTACTTAGATAAGAAGTTTTATTCTCGGCTCCGGTCAAATGGATTTAGGAAACCTTCTCGATCCTCCTCTTTTTTTCTAGCCGTCACTCTCTTTCTCATAGTTGCACGCTATCACTCAGCAATGTTGGAAAAATGCCATGGCTGAGGAGTTAGATGCTATTAAAGAAAACCATACATGGGACCTTGTTCATATACTACCCGGCAGCTGATTGGCAGCAAGTGGGTATACTCTGTGAAGTTGAAATTTGACGGTAGTTTGGATCGTTACAAAGCACGCCTTGTTGCTAAAGGTTACAACCAAGAATATGGCATTGACTATTTGGAGACCTTTTCCCCTTTTGTCAATATTAAGACTGTTAGAACTCTTCTTGCCCTGGCCTGGCTTCTATTCGACACTAAAACATCTTCCAAATGGGCGTGAAGAATGCCTTTCTTCATGGTGCCCTCAAAGAAACCATTTTTTTTGCTCAACCTCCGGGGCTGATACTGGAAATTCCCATCTTGTTTGCCACCTGATTCTCTCTATGGGTTAAAATAAGGACCCTGTGCGTGGTTTGAAAGGTTCCATAATGTGGTGGTTCAGGCCGATTTTCGTCAATCTGCTATTGAGCCTTCTCTCTTTCTTCGAAATGGAAACTGTGGTATTGTCATTCTTTGGATCTATGTCGATGATCTCTTGATCACGGGCAGTGACCCTTTTTTCGAGTATTTCTAATCTTCAGGACTTACTGCGCTCCTTTTTTCTTTTCACATGAAAGACCTTGGGCACATGACCCTATTTTCTGGGACTAGAAATCCCCAACTCTTCCCGAGACTTTTTTGTGAGTTAGAAAAAGTATAGTATACATAATATCTGATAGCTATGGCAACTTTCTGTTGACTAGAGGAAGCTCAGGACTGATGAGTTCAGATCAAAGGAAAAGCGCCTATTAAAGATCCATTCAAGATCATGTCTAAGGCCCAGGCCCGAATAGGTAGTAGTTAAAGGTAGTCCCATAGCACACCAACGCAAAGAAGCAATGGGGCGTAGGCTGATGTATGCTGTTGATCTCCGGTCCTTCTACTTCAGCTCATTTTTCACTCGGTTAGGCTTTTAGGTAAGGAATTCTACGGTGGTTGATATAAACAAGAGAGATGGAAGGAGAAGAAAGAAGTCAGGTTGCTCACTCAGGAAAAGATGGAGTTTGCCTTTCTTACTTGGTATGCGCTTATGTGATAGATAATTGTCTACGACTGGACTTTATTCCTATCTCATGTTGATAGGATCAAAGAGAAGACTTCCAAGAAGCAAATATGAAATAAGGAATTAGCAACCACTGTGTGATAGCCTCGTAATGGAGTTAGTTTAGGGGTTTGATCGTAACTAAGGCTCGTGTTAGATTTAGCAGGTCGGAGAAGGCTAACTTTGGTACCCGTACCTTTGATCGGTTCTTCGCCTGGGTAAGAAAGATAATCAACAGGTTACGAAGTAGAACTTGAAAGTCCATCCCGTAAAACAAACCTGGGACTTCTGGCCTTAACTTAATATAAGTCCAATATCGAAAAAGAGGACAAATCAATAAGAAGGAATCGAACAGGAGAGAAAGAATAAGAACGAATCGAGCAGAAGGTATGAAATTGAAGGGGTTGTTTTCGAGTTTTCGGTGCTGGTTATCCAGTTACAGAAGCGACCCCATAGGCTTCGCTTTCGCGTCTCTCTAAAATTGCAGTCATGGTAAAATCATAGTTTATTTAATCATCAGGGACTCCCAAGCACATTTTCTATACGATAAATAGAAATAGAAAATGGAATGCGGGGGAGTCAGTCAATAGGCAGAAAAGTAACCCCAGGGAAGATCATGTCACTGAAGACCAAGCCACGAGCTAGCTCAGTTAGAAAGAAATTAGGACGACTCTCACGACTATGGGCAGTTCTCCTTCCCATTTTTCACAACCAGGGCACCCCGAATAACCTTCACAACTTTACCTTATTTAGGGTCGGTACCGAAAAAAAGCGATACCGAAAATGACTAAAGAAGCGAAGGAATAGAATTGAAAAAAGAATGAGACCTTTATGCTATCGGATATGAGAGGTGGTTACTTAAGCGAACCTACGTTAGATATCTATAATAGGTATAGTCTTATCGAAGGATGGCATAGGACTACCACCAGTAGACACTCTCTGTCCAATGTTGCATAGTCTATATATGGATATAGTTGACCGAAGCTTCCTAAGACTATTACCAAAGTTCAAATATGTTCGATACATGCATGAAGTTCTTATTCCTTTGTCTATGTGGCAGTCGGAAGTGGACATACTCCATTTTAATGGCACATTACTGGATGCTGGAATTTTGTGTGAGATTCATTGTATACAACCCGGTGCGTCATCAGTCTTCAACTTGACTGGGGGTGATATTCTGATCTTATATAGAAATGGAAACATAAATGTATGTAGTAACTTGTATGATAGTTCATACTTTCACTTCCTCTTTAAGGTAAGGCTATTCAGAGATAGAGAGAAAGTCCTCTGAAAGCCCTTGTTCCTGCTTAGAGGGAAAATCACGAAGTGAAAAGAAAGAGAAATAGAAGATGGTGAGTATACTCACTCGTCCACTTCAGATTGATGGGGTTTTCTTTTTCACTTCTCCCCATAAATTCACACTGATGGTAGAGATCAAAAGGTTAGATTCAACCACTTCTTCGTCGGTGTTGTTGATGATGCAATGAGTTTCATTCGGCTAGTGAGATCCCATCTGATTCATTTCATCCGGCTGGAGATATGATATATAGGAGATCCATATCTAATATCTATATGAGATCTTTCTTTCGTCCAAAGTGAGTGCCATGGCATAAGAGGAAAAACTAGAGCTTAAGCCTGCCTGCATGCCTATTTATTGCTATCTAGTTCGGTTGACAATGAACTAGTGGAATTATACCTTCTCTCTTCCATTTTAGATGGCTATCGAAGGGACATATTTTCTTATTATATGTATATATATGCTGGTAATACGCTAATGCAGCATTTACTATATAAATACTTTACCTTATTTATTGGTGGTGAACCTGAGCTTGCTTATACTTTTAATGTAGGCTTTCAGGCACTCTCATTAGAGATATGAGATATGTCAAGACAGGAGAATCCAGACGGGAGGATGCGCAATGTAACTAGAAATCCTAGGCTAGGACTATGTGGAATGAGACTTGGAACTACTTTTCCTCTCACTTTCCACTGGGACAGAAGAGGCTTAGCTTATCAATGCAATGCTAAGGCTGGAACAACAGCTTCTATTTCCACATGATATTTTGAACTCTATAACATAAGTACTGAAAGTCTCGCTATAAGTATAGTATGGAAAGATAGAGTAGGGAGAGGCAATGATAATTGTCCGGGGGAAGATAGATTAGTGTTGCTCGAGCGAAGCGAGAGGTACGCAGTCACTCGACCAGAGAGAGAGGGGGGGCTCTAATGGGATAGCATTTCATCTGAGCTTACTGAGTGCTTTTGATCGAGTTGTAGTTCTAAGGGTTTCCGTTATCATATCTATCGGGCTATCCCATTTATCTTCGATTGCAGGCTAGGCCTTCGATGCATTTCCAGTTGCTTATCTCTTTGAGCATAAGTACACTCATATATACTCCTATCTATTTGGAGAGCTAAGCTTCTTGTCACACCACGTTATAAGCCAATGAAAAAGTGCTTTTATTCAAATTTCAAAGTAGGCTTCTTAGTACATAAGTTAGATTCCAGTGAGCAAGTCCGGAAAAAAAAGATATATATTTGTAGTTCTGGCCTAATTGTATTAGCTCTACTAGGCGCGGGGGAGCTACTATATATTTAGAAAGATTTTAAACGTTTGTAAGATCTGATTAATGATTTTCTTTCTAGAAAGAGGAAAGCTAGTTTCAGGGGGCAGGGGCTTCCCGCTTCAACCATCAATTGCTATTGAGTCGGAACTCTATTAAGGAAAAGGAGGACACATCGCCCAAACCCCTGTTTACGAGGCACAGCGGGATAGCCATTCCGGAGTTTGAGTTCTATGTCCAGATTGGCGAAGACCACTTCTCTAAGTGAGAATTGCATTAGGATACTACACTACAAAAAAACTATTTTTTTAGCAACGGAATATTCCGTTGCTAAAAACCTTAATTCCATTGTTAAATTGGCTTACCAACGGATTAGCAACGGAATCCGTTGGTAAAATTCCGTTGTTAAAGTAGTGGTTGGTAAATTTTTAGCAACGAAAAATCAATTTCGTTGCTAAATAATTCCGTTGGTAATCCGTTGCTAATAATTCCGTTGGTAATTTATATAAGGATTCCTTTGCTATTCTGTTGGTAATTAGCAACAGATTGAATTCCGTTGCTAAAATAGAGAATAATTCCGTTGGCATTCCATTGCTAAAACAAAAATATCATTTTTGTTGCTAATTCATTGCTAATTACCAATGGATTGAATTTCGTTGCTAAATTCGGTTGCTAAAAAAACTTTTTTTTGTAGTGCGACCTTATTTTTTAGGCGTGCAATGAAAAGTATTATAAGTTGAATCATTTATAAATAATAATAATTTATTCATTTATAGAAAATAAATAAGTAAAAAAAAGAAAACTAGAAAACAGTATATATTGCAATATGTATTAATTTTCAATCCCAATAGTAATGCATTAACTAAATGCATTTAATTTTAAGTAACGAAAGTGCACCAACATATATCTTTAGTTCAAATGGAGTGATTTAATAAAATGGAATTGCTGGAAATTCGAAATAATTAATCAATAACAAAATCCCTTAGCTTCTTTAGAGCTTGAAGTCGTAGTTTTCTTGAATGGTTGATCATACACTCCTTGAAGAATGGATAATAATCTTTCTTAACACCTCTTTCTTCTAGATACTTCCTCAAACCATTTTGCAAATTATCATCCTCTGCATCTTTCCTGCAAATATTTAATATATTTATATATATATATATATATAGAAGAGAGTATATATATATTAAAACATAAAATGTCCCATATCTTTTTATTTTATTTAAAAATGTTCTATAATAGTCTGAACATTCACTTTTGTGTCCTTTTAGTTTTATTCCGATTCTTCCAACAATGAAGTACTAAAAATGATGTTACCAATTTAATCTCATAATTTTGTAAAAACATCCATTCATGAAATTAGAAAAAAATGAATGGTATTATTGAGTGAGAATTAGTATTTTTGTGAGAATTTAAAAATAATAAGACTATTAAAAAAATAGTTTTTAGAAAAATAAAGTAAGTTTGTATTAAACATTTTGACTTTAGATGAAGGGTTAATAATCCAATTTTGATTTTGGTCTCACACTCATGACATGACACTAGTTTTAGTACTAAAAAAATTAATTAATTTAAATAGCAAAATGGATAAGAGTAAATTTGAAAATTAAAAAATACTTACACATCAAACTCGGCAACGCACGAATCTTTAATGGAAGCTTCAATGGAAAGTTTATGGACCGTTATTTCTTCTTCACCAAGAGATAACTTGATTTTCATTACATCTCCATTTTCTTTGCAAATTGTCACATGTACCTCAAAACAAACGCCGCCATCGTCGCTATCGCTGCCGCTGCTGTCGTCTTCAAAGGTGGTTGAGTCGCCGCCGCTGACATCCATATCATAGGGCATGTCTACCTCGACGGTGATTTCCTCCATGTTGTAGTTTCTGGTCATCGTGATATCCTTATCGTCGGGATTGTGTCTCACCGTGAAAGGGAAATCCGGGAAATCACCTGATCCCTTTAGTATCTGTGTTCGTTCATATTATTCATCGAGTTTAATCAAAAGACAATAACAAAGAATATCATTTAATACTTACGGGATTCTTGACGAGCATCTTCCTGGCGTCGATTTCAGATTCGAGGATTTGAGGGAGTTCGATATGGGTTTGGCTCTTGGAATCAGGAGAGGAAACAGTAGAGAAAGAATGAGAATGATCTGCAAAAAGGAGTTTCTCTCTCCTAATTGAAGTGTGAGAGAAAATACCAGAGAGGATTCTTCCTTGACGAACAAGATTTGAAGATGATAAACGAAGCATGGTCATGGTTGATTGATTAGGGTTTCTATCACTAATTTATTCCAATTATTATTATTGAAGTGTTTTGTTAATGAATTATATACATGTGTGTATCATGTTTGCAAGGCTAGGGTTTTAGTTTAACTTGACAATCAAGAAACCTAAGTTTTCATGTACCTTAGGATGACTAAACATACACATATACATCCAATTCTCTTCTTTCTCTCTCCACGTAGTGGGGTACAAATATTTATGGGAGGAGGTAATTTAGTGCTTATTTATTTTTATAAAATTTATTTAATTTAAGGGAGATTATGAGCTGCAATTGGTGCATTAGTGTTATAATGGATAGTGAGGTATTTTTTTTAAGACAAAAATTAATTATTTTATTTTATTTAACAATGGAAATTGAATTAAAAATTCATTGGTGCACTCTAGTTAGGACCTCCACATAAATTACGAAGAATCCGCTTAATTTATTTTTTTTGGACAGAATTTAATCATATTATTTACTATCCATAAAAGTAATCCATTTCCAAAAAAATAATCCATCTGCAAATTAAGGAATAAATAACGATTTGGTTCCATAACTTTCCTCATGACCCTTTTTAATCCCAAATAAATAAGTTTGTCAAATTAGTCCCACCGATGAAAAAATAGGGCCAAATACGTGTATAAAAATATATATTTATATTTATATTACATGTATATATTCAATTCAATTAATAATATAAAATTTTTATATAAATTTAATAATTTTTAAATATTAAAATAATTATATACATCTATAATTTAAATTTATTAAATTTAATTTTATATTTTTTTATTGAGTTGAGTATGTAAAATATTTTATTTTTTATTTAGATTTTAAATAATTTAATTTTTTATTAAATAATTTAATACAAATATTTTTAATAAATATTACATGTTAAGTAGAAAAATAATAACATTTTTATAATTTTTATAATTATTTAAATAGATGTTATATAATATATATATGGGGTGGGGGAATAGAGAATGGGCAATACCATGGGGTGGGAGGAATGCTCATTCTCACATATAAGGTAATGTCCATTCCTTTGAAATTTATATTCTGATTCACAAAAATATACCAATAAAAGGAATGGAGATGAGTTAAGAATTACGATTCTATTCCCACCCCATTCCATCATACCAATCATGCCCTTAGAGGCATTGAATACATATATATATATATATTAAATATTAAAATTGGTCCTGTAAATATGATATTTTTCAACTTTAGTCTTTTATCATTAGCAATTCTCAATTTTGGTCATTTTTAGTCAACTTTTAGTCCTTTTGGTCCAGTTTTGGTCCTTTTGGTCCAAATTTAGTCCTTTATGTTAAGAAAATATCCAAAAATGGTCTTAAAGTGTACTCCCTCCGTCCCGCCGAAAGAGATGCATTTACTGTAGCTTTTGTGAGAGCTTTTTGTGGTCAAACGTAGCAGTTTGACTGGACAGAGGGAGTATACATTTAGAACCAAAAGTGGACAAAAAAGGATTAAATTTTGAAAAAAGGACCAAAAGGACTAAAAGCGAACAAAAAATGACCAAAATTGAGAATTGCAAATGATAAAGGACTAAAGTTAGAAAATATCTTACTTAGGACTAATTTTTATATTTACCCCATATATATATATATATAATTACCGGCAATTACTGAAGTATGAGTGAGAATTCCGAGAGACGAACAAGCTTTGAAGATGATAACACAAGTATGGCCATATATATATATATATATATATATATATATATATATATATATATATATATATAATTTATTTATAAAGCACTTTGAAATATAATTAGAATAATTGAGAGAAACTCTTATCTATGGCCATGCTTGTGTTATCATCTTCAAAGCTTGTTCGTCTCTCTAGAATTCTCACTCATACTTCAGCAATGGCAATTAGGGCAATTAAGAGAGAGAATTATGTTTATTTGAAATACGTATAGAAATTAAGAATATAATATTAATTAAAAATAAAAATTATTTTATTTAAGATAATAATAAATAAATATAAACACACATATAATTTAAGAAAAAAATTCAAATTAAAAATATATATATCAAAATATAAATTAAAAATATATTTATTTGTTCTTTTATGTGCACCTCATTAATTTATCCTAAAATAAATTTCTTTTTTATTTTTTTATTTTGATTGATGACTAATTAAAAATTGAATATCTTTATGTATTTATTTTAGTATTATTATTTAATTACTAAATCTTTTATTATAATAAATTAATAAGTATAAATTGAAATTATATATAAATGAAAAAAATATTTAATATAAAATTCTCTCACATGCTTTTTGGTTATTCATTCCAAACACTCACATTCGATTTTTCAAGAGGAAGAGAAGTTTTCTTCAAATTCCTCTAGACAATTGATTTATAAAAAGAATAAAAATTTATTTGATGGGGCGAGATTCGATTCACTTCTAAAACTGTCGCCGCCGAAAATTCCGTACCTCCAGCGGCCGGTCGCCGAAAAATTCTGTACCACCACCGCCGCCGGACCACCACTTTTTTTTTGTTGCACACAAATTTTTTTTACTGCACACACTTTGTTGCACACAAACTCTTGCTGCACACCATATTTATATGTAGCACATTGTAGAGGTAATACTGGAATATTACTATACATTTTTTAGTTAGTAATAATAGTTTTGTATGTTTGTATTTCATAGTAATTAAGGATTTTTTTTTAATACCTATTAGTAATCCCCTTCTTTTATCAAATTTATTAAATTAAAGAGTTGAACTAGATACAATTGCCCACCGTGCACTTAGTAATAACTAGATTTTTACACTTGCACTCGTACTTTGTGAATTTTTTTTTAATTTCTCTCCTCTTTTTTAATAATTTTGAAAAGTTAATTTTTACGTTAATAATTATCATTTATGTAAATCATCTACTATTTATGAGTTACGTCAAAACTTCTTTATGAAGTATATAATTTTTTAATCTGATGATATTCATCCTATATATCAATATTATTTAAATTATTAAATAAGTATATTATTGTATGGATCAAATGCTCTCTTAATTTTTTAATTAATCATTCACACTAATTTCATTCAGACAAACGCAATATAAATAATAAAATATCCTAAAATTATTTCTCACATCATTCAGACTTTAATTTAAATTAGAGTATATATAATCTATAATTATTAAAATGTTATAACAAAAATCTAAAACGTAAAGGGGTATAAAAAAACTATAAAATATTTAATGAGATATTAAAATAATTAATTATAAAAAATATTAAAATAATTAATCATAATACCAAACATTTTAAATTTTATACTCTTATATTACAATTTAATTTTGTATGATTAAATTCTACAATCATGTCTATTCACCTTTTTTTATAATTAATTTAATTAATTAAATATAGTTTTTATGATCTTTCGTATAATTAAACGTAGTCGTGAGTTGTGAGATGATTTGTGAGACATATTAAAATATAATTTTTATATAAATAAAATATGGGAGGATTACTAATAGGTACACAAAAAAAACCCTAAATTACTATGAGATACAAACATACACAGGAATTACTACTACCTACAAAACTATATAGTGATATTTCAATATTGCCCCTACAATGTGCTGCACATAAATATTGTGTGCAACAAAGTGTGTGCAGCAAAAAAAGTATGTGCAGTAAAAAAAGTGTGTGCAGCAAAAAAAAGTGTGGTGGTCCGACGGCGGCGGTCGGCAACTTTTCCGGCGACTTTTTTTTTCTGACCAGTTTTTTTTCCGCCGGCGGCGGTGGCAGCAGCAACTTTTCCGGGGACTTTTTTTTTTCGGACGAACAATTTTTTTTTACCGGCGATCGGCCGCCGGAGCTCCGGCGGCGGCGTTGGTCCGGTGGTGGGTGGTGGTTGTGGTTTAAAGATAAATGGGTTTAGGGGTATATTTGGTATTTTACCTTAATATTTTATATTAAATAATAATTATTTTAAATCAATGTATCTAGTAGTAATTAGGGGTACAAAGTGTGTACCTATCAATAATTATTTCATAAAATATAGTATTTATTAGGAGTTAAAGTAGTAATTTTTATATATACTTGGATATCATTAAGCCTATGAATTATGGGAGAAGTCGAACTTAATTTTAATTACATAATAATTACCAATTATATGATGATTAAAAATAAATAAAAAGATAAAAGACAAATTAAAATGTGTACTTTAAAAGGCTAAAAATAATTAATAATATTTCCGAAATCAAATTAATTTGTTGATTGCTGCCTTTTTAAACCTAAACTAACTAATAGTATATAACCAAATAGTTTTTATTTAACCATAATTATTTCATAATAAATAACTTATGGTATATGTGTTCGTATATTTACCATTAACAACTAACTAAAGTTAGAAGTTATAAATAATTAATATATATTTTTAATATTCAATATTAATTCAAAGGGATATAATGATGCAAAAATCTTTTACTGAAATTGTAAGAAGGAAACACAGAAAAGAAAAAAAAGAAAAAAAAACTGTCATATCTCAATACACATCCATCATTTCTCCACCAAGATCAAATACAAAAATTTCTTTTCGCCACTTTTTTTGTCAAATTATTTTTAGTGACCTTGGTACATCCACTGAAACTATTGCTTAGGTACTTTCCCATGTCAAAGGTAAAACAATTGTATGCTCAATAAAAAGCCATAACAATTGTATGCTCAATAAAAAGCCATGGATTACTAAGAAATTTAGAATAATAAAGCGCTGGAAAGCAGCCATCCTCTAGACACATAACAATAGGAAACCAAGAAATACCAAAATTTAGGGTAAAGATAAATTGTAAGAAGCAGAATATGTGATTCCCCTATCTTCTTCCCAATTAACTTCAGCAAGAATCACCATATCTTCTTCCCAATTAACTTCAAAGTCTTGCTGAATATATCACCAAAAAACATTTGATTTAAGAAACTACATTTCTCTGAAGCATTGTCGTGAAGTCTTGCTGAATATATCACCAAAAAAACATTTGATTTAAGAAACTACATTTCTCTGAAGCATTGTCGTGAATTGATTTTGACAAAAGACTATTCCACATTTTATAATGATTGATTAGACCTTTCGATTTCTTCACTCATTAAAAAATCTCATGAATAAATTAATTTAAATTTAAAAGTTGCAGGGTTGTATGATAAATACTACTCCATTATCTATTAAATGATAGATGTAAACAGTCTCTTTAGCTACTAATTAATATAAATAAATAATTTTTGTACTGTAGATCAATTTTAAAATATTAAAGCTCTTTGATTATTTAATATATTATTATTTATTATTAATATAGACATATTTAGATAAAGATTAGGAGTATAGATTCGTAGGATATAAAATCAAAATTTATTATTACATGAAATTAATTGATGTAATAAATGATATGAAAATGAAAATGCATGACAATAATAATATTAGAATTGCAGATTCGTAGGATATAAATTGAGATTTATGATTATATGAATATTAATTAATGTAATAAATGGCATGTAAAATGAAAAAATATATGATAATCATATCTTAGTAATAATTAAATTAAATTAGGACAAAATTGTAAATAATAAAATGTATAAGGGATAAATGTGTCAAAAAAAGTTTCTCAAACTCTTGTCACTTTTAAGATATTAAGATAAAATTAAGATAAGATAAGATAAGCGTTAGATAAAAATTCAATTAATATTCAATAACCACCTTAAGATTAAATAAAATAATAAAATAATTATACCTAAAAATTAACCTATGAACCATAGACCCGATGTACTACAAAATAACACTTATGTAATGTTGGGGAAATATCAACTTTAGTCCAGGTAAAATCCAATTTCAATTATTAGATTTGGTAATTTTTCAAAAATGGTACTCCACGTCCAAATTTAATTTTTTATATTCACTTTTAATCATTTTTGTCCACTATAATAATCCTGGTTATATATGAAACAAGATTACCAGGAATCTGCCTTAGTTTAATCAATTTCCTAAACATCAAATTGAAATGAATCCATCTTTTGAAAAACTAATTACTCCATTTAGGTTTATTGATTTTCAAGTCAAACAAAAACCCTAAACCTATTAATACACGATACATATATATAATAATTCATTTATAAAACACTTTGAAATATAATTAGAATAATTGAGAGAAACTCAAATTAGCCATGGCCATGCTTCGATTATCATCTTCAAAACTTGTTCGTCTCTATGGGAATTTCTCTCATACTTCAGCAATGGCAATTAAGGCAATTAGGAGAGAGAATTCTGTCTCTTTCTCTACTGATTCCTCTTCTGATTCCAAGAAGAAAATCGATCTCAAAGTCGCCGGAATCCTGAAATCTGTAATCGCCAAGAAATCTGAAACAGACGCTTGGATGGATGATCATATCAGCGATATATCTGATCTCACCGCCAGAAATATTCTGGCATATCTGGTAAATCAATCTCTTATTTCTCTCTCTTAACTCTTAATTATCTCTTTGATTAAACTTGATAACAACAATTAACAACCACAAAAAAAAAATCCATCCGTACAGAATCAGATCCCCAAAGTATCACGCAAATACCCTTTCAAGGTGAGAAACGTCACGATGAGCAGTGATTTCGATGGAGAGAGAATCGACGTCGTCGTATCATCGATGGATCACTACAGAAAACAATCCGACAGCGACGGCGACGGCGGCGGCAGCGACGACTCCTACTACGACTTCCGCCGCAGAGGCAGTTGTTACCTCCTCGAGATGGAAATGAGCGTTACCAAAGAAAATGGGAAAGTGTTGAAAATAGGGATGACGGCTTTTAATGGAGAAATCAAAATCAAGACGGTGTCGTTTCAAGTGCCCTCCCAAGGACTCGGTGATGATCCATTTTTCACCTTCGGCCCGTATAACGTGTACGTTTTTTTTTTTTAATTAATTAATTAAAAAATAATTATGTATAATTAATATATAATTATTAAATTAAATGATAATTATCAGAGATCGATACGAAGAAATGCAGGAGGGAATGAAGGAGTATGTTGCAGCAAGAGGAATTAAGGATTTTAATTTCTTGTATGGTTTCAATATTCACGAATCCTCATTCTTGAATGATTTAGTGTATGAGGAAGCCAATAAACTACCAATGGAAGCTCTGGAGAAGCTAAGAGATTTTATTCAATACTGATCTTCATCAAGATTTTATTCATCATAAATTTATGGTTGTCATATTTCCAACAAATGATAATAGTGTTCTAAAATAACACGAATGATAATGCATCATTTTAAAAAATGAGTTCTTATAATTTGAAAATTGACACTTTATGTTAGTTTAGATTGATACATTACTTAATTGTTATCATAAGTCACTAAAATTACATTTATTAAAACACATATACTTATTTATATTTAAAAGTTTCATATTATATGTTATCTTATTATTAAAACCGCCAAATTGTTAAAAATTGCACGATAAATTATATTTAAAAAATCACAGTTTAAAATTAAAATTAAAATCGAACCGTTCATGGCAAGACAATTTAAATTTTATCGAAAAATCACCCAAACCGCACCGTGATCACCCTTGTCGTCCTTTTTCTATTTTTATTTTTTTTACAAGTCATGCGCGCCTCATGGGAACTTGAAGTGTAAACCCGCGTTGCACGATGCCATGCACGTCTCATGGGAACTCATGATTGCGAGGCAGTTCAGCATATAATTATTTATTTATTTATTTATTGCGATTTTTTGATGAAATTAAAGCCCATAAAGTTCTCAAACGCTTAATTTTGGTTATATATGACGATGATTACAAAAAAATCTGTCTTAATTTAATCTTATTATTTACTATCCATAAAGTAATCCATTTCCTAAACATCACATTTTGAAATGAATCCAATTTTGAAAACTAATTCCATTTAAAGATTTTTAGGTTTCTTTCTTGTCAAGTCAAATAAAAACCCTAAACCTCTCATCACAGGCATTGCATATATATATATAATTCATAATTAGAATAATTCAGAGAAACCTTAATTAGCCATGGCCATGCTTCGGTTATCATCTTCAAAACTTGTTCATCTCTCTGGGAATTTCTTTCATACTTCAGCAATGGCACTTAGGGCAATTAGGAGAGAGAATTCTCAGTCTTTGTCTATCGATTCCTCTTCTTCTGATTACAAGAAGCAAATCGATCTCAAAGTCACCGGAATCCTGAAATCTGAAATCGCCAGGAAATCTGAATTCGACGCTTGGATCCAATCTCTAAGCGGCAGTAAATCTGATCTCACCGCCAGGAATATCCTGGCTTATCTGGTAAATTAATCTCTCTCTTCTTTCTCTCTCTAAAGTCTTATCCGTACAACAATTAACAAAAAAAATCCATCCGTACAGGTACATATGCCCAAATCAAGCGAATACCCTTTCAAGGTGAGGAACATCACGATGACCAGAGATTTCGATGGAGAGAGAATGGACGTCGTCGTATCGATGGATGACGACAGAACACAGTCCGACAGCGGCAGCGACGGCGGCAGCGACGGCGACCACGGTGGCGGCGGTGGTCACCTCAACATGGAAATGACCGTTACCAAAGAAAATGGGAAATTGTTGAAAATAGGGATGACGACTTTTAATGGAGAAATCGAAATCAAGACGGTGTCGTTTCAAGAGCCTGCCGAAACACTCGATGATGAACCATTTGCGACCTTCGACCCGTATCACGTGTACGTTTTTTTTTTTTTGGTAATTAAAAATAATTATTTATAATTAATATATAATTATTAAAGTAAATGATAATTAACAGGGAAGAGAATGAAGAAATGCAGCATGGAATGAGGGAGTATGTTGCAGCAAGAGGATTAAAGGATTTTGGATTCTTGTATGGTCACAATTTGGAGGAATCCACATTCTTGAAAGATAGAATGATGAAGGAATCCAATAAACTACCATTGGAAGCTTTGGAGAAGCTAAGAGATTTTATTGAAGACTGATCTTCATCAAGATTCTAATGAATGAGTTTAATTAATTATTTAATTTCGTTGAGGAATCTTAATTTAATTTCTATATGTTTTAGTCAATAAATTACAGAGGTGCTGAGTTTAGAACCTCTCTCAATTTTAATTATTTGCAAATATTCTTAAATGGTAAAAAAAAATTCAATTTCATTCTACACTCTCAATTGTATAAGCAAGACCATTAAAAAAAAGGGAAAAAAAAAAGAGACTTACGTACAATACTTATCCTACTATTATTACTAACTAATAGATACAATCCTAAATTTATCTTTCTATTATTACTAACTAATAGATACAATCCTAAATTTTAATTACTATAATCTTCGCATTTATTAGTGGGATTTGCACAATATCCCATTTTCGCATTTCGAATTACTATAATCTTCGCATTTATTAGTGGGATTTGCACAATATCCAATATTCGTATTTCGAATTAATTTTTCTATTGTGGACTGTATATGAATGTTTTACACAATTTTGTCATATTTTTGAACAACATGTTTTACACAATTTTGTCATATTTTTGAACAACTAATATATAAATCTGCACAGCATAAAATATGTATTTTGAGAATCAATTTTTTAGTTTGTCGTACAATATAATTATATTAGTGCACAACATATTAGAGCATAATGATATATTTTGTATATATTCTAATGGAGTTGAAAATAATTCTGCACAATTAGTGAATATTTTTCCACAACGAATTACATCTCCACAATGAGTTAATAATTTTGCATTTTACATATTTTTCAAGAAAAGACAAAATATAGCCCGGTTGCAAAATAGAGAAAATTAAAATCCCAATTAAATAGTTCATTTGACTTGGGGTACCAGGCTTGCATGACTTTAATTTTCATACTAAAAATTATCACTCGTCGTCCGACGACGTGGCAACTCTTGATGAACTGTTTGTAGTCGTACGGCTTGTTGAAGCGTCAACGAGCACGTCTGATTGTGTGCCACGGATATAGTGTGGTGTACAGTGCTCCATGGATGTTTGCACGAAGCTTGTAAGATCCAAACCAAATATTATTGAGTTTTTCGTCGGTGACTCGGACATTTGAGTCGGCGGAGAAACGAATAATATTCACCATTCTTATTCTTCCTCTTTGCAATGTAGATATCTTTCACCTTTCCAATATTTTTGAATTTCTCCAGCAAATCAGGGATTGAAACCTTTTCTGGGAAATATCTGAAGAAGAATGTGATTGAACTGGCTTCAAGACGTCGGACCCATTCTGGTGTTCTTCCATAGTTTCTTACTTTGCTCGCTCTACCCATCTGTTATCTGTCTTTTGTGGTTTAGGAAATGGTTTCTGGTTTTCTGCCTCACCGGTGTACTCTCGGCATGTTGGTGGTGGTGGCTAAACCTATGAACTACCCCTCTCTGCCTCACCCTCTCTTCTCTCATCCTTTCTTCTATATTTATATTTTATTTACGTGTACATTTTTGACCTCCCGGAGTGCGGTTTATCTTCGTCATCGGAGTTCCGGCTCCGTCTGCTGGGCTACGGATTTCTTCTCCTCTGTCGATGATAGATTTCCCTTGTCGGCGCGAACTTCACTGAATTCTAGTAGCAGCGCCTCTGCTTCCCTTCTTCGCCCGATGTTCCTGCACTCTGCTCCATGTGTCGCCGCCGTTTCCTCAGACTGGTACGCCTATAAGATGATTCAGATTGATTTCAAATGGAAGGAGTATACTTACTACTGCATCATTTTGCAACACAATCAAGGCCACAAACTCATCACAAAGGTATTTGCCTCAAGGTTGAGACTGTGTTGCGTTTTTGTTTAAGATTTCAAGTTCGAATTGAATGATTCATGCATGTGGACTTTGCTGCTTTATTATCTACTTTATGAGTGTTGTGATCAAGAATAAAACACACTTGGTTCCTACTTCTAATCACTCAAATAAAGAGAACACACTCAACCTCACGTTTTCAGATTTGAAACAATGAACAATTGAATCAAAAATAAACTGTAAAATGAAGAAAACAAACTCAAAAGGATTATAGTGGTTCGATCATGATGATCTACGTCCACTTTCAAAGGAAATCGAGCACTCTTTGATTGATAGATGATTACACTTGATGATGAAGAAAACTACACTCTATGATCATTCTTGGATCAATTTACTGAAGCTAACCGAAGCAAGGAACTAACTGATCTTCATCACAGCAGCATTGCTGCTTTATACTCCAAGCGGGCTGTTTGCTTGATTCAGTTGCATAACTGATGCTTCCTCCCTTCCAATGAGGCTTTGACACATCAGCACTTTCCTAACAACACACCTAACAAACTAACTCCCTTAGAAGCTTCTTGGATCAGCTCCCTAATCAACACAACTGATCTCTAACCTCCTCTAACAAACCCTAATCATCCAACATGCACTCATGCAGCTAGTGTGTGTACTAATCCAATGTATAAACTTCAAGAAATACATATCCACTGCTCACATACCTCCAGGCCATTGTGATGTATTGTTTGAACGAGGTTATGATCATGTTTTACACTCCACCTTCTAACAATTCTCCACCTTAAAACAAGTATCATACCTTTCAACAAATTTCTGCTCAATTCCCTTTGTTGTTGCTTCATGAACAGCTTCCTTCAAGATCACTGAAGATACATTCCAACTAAGCTCAAGCTTAGTTCAAACTTTGAACTAGGCAAGGCTTTGGTTAGACAGTCTGCTGGATTGACAGATGTGTCAATCTTGTGTACCTTTACAACTCCATTCTCTACTAAATCTCTTACAAAGTATAGTTTGACATCAATGTGCTTAGTCCTCTCATGATAGCCCTGATGTTTGGCTAGATGAATTGCACTTTGATTGTCACAGAATACTTCCACAACATCCTGTATTATCCCAAGCTCTTTCAACATTCCAGAGATCCACATTCCTTCCTTGATGGCTTCAGTTAAGGCAACAAATTCAGCCTCAGTTGTGGATAGAGCAACAACTGATTGATGGCTTGCTTTCCAGCTTATAGCTATTCCAAAAAGAGTGAAAACATAGCCAGTTAAAGATTTTCTTGTGTCTAAGTTTGCTGCATAATCTGCATCAACATATCCACTTAACATTCCACTGATTTGCTGTCCCTTTTGAAACATCAAACCTCTGTAGGATGATCCTTTCACATATTTCATAGCCCACTTTACAGCTTCCCAATGTGGTCTTCCTGGATGTCCCATAAATCTGCTTAAGACACTCATAACATAGGCCATATCTGGCCTGCAGCACACCATATAGTACATGAGGCTGCCCACTGCACTAGCATAGGGGATTTTATCCATTTCTGTTGATTCTGATGCAGATGATGGTCCTTGCTGCAGAGACAGTTTCAAACCTTGTTTAAATGGTGTTGAAACTGATTTACTTTCATACATATTGTACCTCTTCAACACTCTACACAGGTAAGACTCCTGATTAAGCATCAAACTTCCCTTGCTCCTGTTTCTGTTGATAGACATACCAAGAATCATTTTTGCTTCCCCTAGGTCTTTCATGTCAAACTCTGATTCCAGCATGTCTTTGACTCTCTGAATACCAATCATGGAGTGACTGGCTATCAGCATATCATCTACATAGAGCAGCAGATAGGTGTATTGATCCTTTTCTTGTAAATAATACACACAGCTGTCATATGAGCTCCTTGCAAATCCGCAGCCTACAATGTATTGATTAAACCTCAAGTACCATTGTCTAGGACTTTGTTTAAGACCATAGAGAGATTTCTTAAGCAAACAAGCTTTAGAACTGTGATTCTGAACACTTACTCCCCCTGGTACAGTCATGTAAATTTTCTCTTCTAATTCACCATGTAGAAAAGTTGTTGTCACATCCATTTGATGTAACTCAAGATCATACTAAGTAACTAATGAGAGTATAAACCTTATGGAGCAATGTTTGACAACAAGTGAGAAGATTTCATTATAATCCACCCCTTCTTTCTGTGAGAACCCTTTGGCTACAAGTCTAGCTTTATACCTTACCTTTCCATTTGGAACTGCAGATAGCTTCCTTTTGAAAATCCATTTGCATCCCACTAACTTCTGTCTCTGAGGTTTGTTAACAATCTCCCATGTTTCATTCCTCTCAAGTGACAGAAGCTCTTCATTAATGGCAGTAATCCACTGATCATTATCAGTGCTTGTTGTAGCTTCCTTGTAGCTCTTTGGTTCACTTGATTCAATCTCAGTGGCTGTGTACAGGGCATATGATACATGATCAGCCTGTACATATCTTGATGGTGGGTGAATCTCTCTCCTTTGTCTATCTCTTGCAAGATGGTAAGTTCCTAGCTCATTCCTGTGTCCTGATACATCTTGATTTCCTTCTAAAGTTTCTACAGGCTCCACCTCAGAGTCAATTCTCTTAGCAACTGTTGTATCATGCTCAAATTGCTCCAGAAAAGGCATCCTTGACTCACCAAACTTAACATCTCTGCTTACTAGGAATTTATGATCATCTAAACACCATAACTTGTAACCTTTTATTCCTGATGGATACCCTACCATCACACATCTCAAAGCCCTTGGATCTAATTTATCTTGCTTTATATGTGCATAGGCAAGACATCCAATGACTTTTAAGTTGCTGTAGTCAGCTGGCTTTCCTTTCCATACTTCTTCAGGTGTCTTGAATTTCAAGGGTGTAGAGGGACACCTGTTGATTAAGTATGCAGCTGTTGTTACAAGTTCCCCCCAGAAGCTCTTTTGGAATCCACCTGCACTCATCATGCATCTCACCCTCTCTAGCAGAGTTTGATTTAGCCTTTCTGCAACTCCATTTTGTTGTGGAGTTGATGGAACAGTCCTATGTCTCTTGATTCCCTTTTCTCTACAGAACTTGTTGAACTCTTCTGAGAGATACTCTAAACCATTATCAGTCCTGAAGCATTTCAGTGTCTTTCCAGTGGTGTTTTCAACTTCTGCAAGCCATTCTTTAAATTTTTCAAAAGCTTCATCCTTGGATTTTAGAATATATACCCATGCTTTCCTTGAGTGATCATCTATGAATGAGATGAAGTATTTTCCACCTCCTTTTGTTGGATTCTTGGAAGGCCCCCACAAGTCTGAGTGGACATAATCAAGTATTGATAGAGATGTATGTTCACCAGCACCAAACTTGAGCCTCTTTGACTTTCCCATGACACAGTGTTCACATAGCTTCAAATTAACTGATGTTCCTCCAGATAATAGGTCTTGTTTTATCAATTCTTGCAACCCCCTCTCACTGATGTGTCCTAATCTGCCATGCCATAACAGGGTACTATCCTGTCTTCCTATTGCATGGGCATGGGCAGTTACAGCACATCCACACAAGAAATACAAGTCATGTTTTCTTGTACCTTTTAGAAATATATCATCTCCTTTTGAGACAGTGAGAAAACCATCTATGGATTGAAAACTATATCCCATGGAGTCAAGTTTACCAAGAGAAATCAAATTCCTTCTTAAATCAGGAACATACCTCACATCATGAAGAATCTTGACTGCACCATCTGTCATTTTGAACTTGATTGATCCCATACCCTTGATATTGCATGTCTGATCATTACCTAGCAGGACAGAACCTCCATTTTGTTGCTTGAAATCATTGAGCCAGTGCTTTATTGGTGTCATGTGGAAGGTACAGCCTGAGTCCATTACCCATTCAGAGTTAACTTCTGAATTTGCAACTGTCAGGGCTTCAATGAACCCTTCACCACCTTCTTTGGCTTGTACTGTTTGATTTACTTGATCTTTTGGTTCTAGATCTTTGCCCCTATCTATTCCCTTTGCCTTGTCAGCTTTCCATTTATAACAATTTCTCCTTATGTGGCCAGGCTGTTGACAGTAGTAGCATTTTCTTACTTCACCTCCCTTTGATGATTCATGATCCTTAGTTTCAGGCTTCCAGCTGCTAGAATTAAACCTTTTCTTCTTGCTATTCTTCTTGGATTGATAGTTCTTCTTGACAATCAATCCCTCTCCCCCAGAGCTTGCAACATTTTGGGATGACAGCTGCAATTCTCTTGATCTGAGAGCAAGCATTACACTGTCAAACTTGACAGTGGCTTGATTAGCATACAACAAGGTGTCTTTAAAACTTTGAAAGGACTTTGGAAGTGCAGTCATCAACATGAGGACTCTCTCTTCTTCTGAAATCTTGACATCAACACTTTCAAGATCATCCAAAATCTTGATGAATTCATCAACTTGACTTAGTATAGGCTTTTCATCAGTAATCTTGAATGCATGAATTTTCTCTCTGATGTGCAGCCTATTAGCAAGTGTTTTCACCATGTACAGAGACTCTAATTTTTGCCAAACACCAATGGCAGTTGTTTCCCTAGCTACTTCACGCAATGCCTTATCCCCTAAACATAAAATGATGGTAGAATGGGCTCTACGAGGTACCTCATCATCCACTTGAGCTCTTGGGGGACCAGCTGCTGATGGATCCTTTATTATCTCAGTCTTGACTGGTGGAGGAGGCCTCAATGCATCAATGAGTCCTTGCTGTGTCAAGATCGCCTTCATCTTGAGCTTCCAGAGGCTGAAATCAGTTTTCTCAGATAGCTTCTCAATATCAAAACGTGTGATGTTCATCTTTTCAGAAGAAGAGAGAGTCCTCATGTTGATGACTGCACTTCCAAAGTCCTTTCAAAGTTTTAAAGACACCTTGTTGTATGCTAATTGTTGTGATCAAGAATGAAACACACTTGGTTCCTACTTCTAATCACTCAAATAAAGAGAACACACTCAACCTCACGTTTTCAGATTTGAAACAATGAACAATTGAATCAAAAATAAACTGTAAAATGAAGAAAACAAACTCAAAAGGATTATAGTGGTTCGATCATGATGATCTACGTCCACTTTCAAAGGAAATCGAGCACTCTTTGATTGATAGACGATTACACTTGATGATGAAGAAAACTACACTCTATGATCACTCTTGGATCAATTTACTGAAGCTAACCGAAGCAAGGAACTAACTGATCTTCATCACAGCAGCATTGCTGCTTTATACTCCAAGCGGGCTGTTTGCTTGATTCAGTTGCATAACTGATGCTTCCTCCCTTCCAATGAGGCTTTGACACATCAGCACTTTCCTAACAACACACCTAACAAACTAACTCCCTTAGAAGCTTCTTGGATCAGCTCCCTAATCAACACAACTGATCTCTAACCCCCTCTAACAAACCCTAATCATCCAACATGCACTCATGCAGCTAGTGTGTGTACTAATCCAATGTATAAACTTCAAGAAATACATATCCACTGCTCACATACCTCCAGGCCATTGTGATGTATTGTTTGAACGAGGTTATGATCATGTTTTACACTCCACCTTCTAACAATGAGGTTGCTTTTTTATTTCTTTGATGAAGCCATTTGATATTTAGTGACACTTAATCATTTTGGTATGATAAGTTTTAATACTTGTTTCTATTTTAGTTGTTCATTTATTTATCTTGATATCGAGGGAGTATTACCACCTTGTTAAAATATTATTACAACTCTGCTAAACAATGGCGAGAGAGGCCCTCATTTTTCAAGGTCCTGCTCTTCGCCAGGGGACTTGTAAGTCATTCCATGAAAACGCACATAACCTGTTTGTCAAAATTTTTATTTGAGAATGTGTACTGTTTGTTCAGAGGCTATCGCTTGCTTTTATGCACAAATATGAAGATCATCTTCCGAAACATAGGATGTCGAACTCCAGGAAGAAATCTGTACTAATGATGGGAAAAAATATTTATGCTTCAATGGAAGGAAGTGGGTTAAATTTGCAGAAGATTTGGGGCTAAAAAATGGGGAATTTCTTGTCTTCTGGTACAATGCTAGTGATTCTACGTTTGATGTTTCTGTTTATTGAATTCATTGTTGTGACGAACAAATTCCAGCCATGACTGTCAACTCTGCTTACAAGCAAGCAGATGGCAGGAATATGAGCTTTTAAGTAGCCTTGCAAGATTACCACAGATCCTTCGTGGTGATAGTATTTTTCCATTTCTTTTCTTTTCTTGTTTTATATATGTCTGAATGGAGAACTTTTTGGTGCAATTTCAGGACATTCTAATAGAATTTGCTAGGGAGACAGGAATTGCAAGATGGCAGAGATAAAAGTAGAAAATAGAGATGGAAAAGAATGATGGTTGAGTTAAAGAAATGTAAAAGGATTCGCATGGGTAAAGGATGGTCTAAATTCTTCGTAGAAAACAAGCTTGCTCGTGGAATCATCTGCTCATTTAGTTTCGATGCAAATTCTGGTATTTTGAATATGAAAAAAAAATGGAAGATGCAAACTCTGCTACAAAAAAAATAAGGGGGAGATCACCGGATATATTGATCGAAGTTCCTGTGAAAAGGGCAAAAGGGACGCCTAAAAGGGGAAGGGGAAGACCTCCAAAGAGTTCCATTTGCAACAATGTCATAGGTTAATTAGCCTTATATGCATGTAATACGTTTCTTGATTAATTGATATAATACTTCCTTGTGTTGAATTTAAAGCAGTATAATATGTTAGCATTCATGCATGAATGTAGACTTAAAGACACTCGCCTTGTTGTTTCTATTTTACTTCTATTAAGCCAATACTACTATTTGTTTTATGTCCTTGTACTTTTATTGAACCAATATTATATATATATATATATATATATATATATATATATATATATATATATATATATATATATATATTTTAGAAATCATATATAATGAATTGGTATTTTAAAAAAATTAGGAATATAGATGCACAAAGACTACGCATATAATTTGTTGTCATTTAAAAAATTTTTTGATAAAAAGACGCACAAAGACAACACATATATTCTGTTGTCATTATGCATTTTTTTTAAAAAGACGAATTTGTTGTCATTGTGCATATTTTTTAAAAAAAAAAAGACGCACAAAGACTACACATATAAGGTGCAGTCTTTGTGGTTTTTTAAGAAAAAACACACAAACATAACACATATAATGTATTGTCATAAATAGACTATAAGACAACAGGGGCTTTGACTACATAGCATTTTCCCCAAAATAAGCTCATGGACAACAGATTATATATGTTGTCTTAATGCTTTTTTGTTGTAGTGGTTAGACAATCAATTTAGAATATTAATTACTTGGAAAAACATCATTATTAGGTAATTGGTAAGGAGACAAAATGAGTTAATAATTGCATACCTAGAAAGGTGACTTAACTAGGCTTTGTGATCCTCTTATAAATATTTGCATGTAATTAATTTGGGTTTAGAATAATATGTCACATGGTTAAGCTGAATTGTCCTTAGCATTACCAGTCTCTTATCTTGGAATACTTGATTGTTTTCTCGCCAGCGTATCCTGTCTTATTTATTTTATTATTATTTGATTTTTATAAATTGAATTTGTCTTAGATAAAAATAGTCATATTAAATTTATTTGTCACTCTGACACTATCCCGTGGGTTTGATAATTAAACTTGATCACACGCACACTACAATTTATCCCTTACACTTGAGGGTGAGATTCATATTTTCCAAAAGAGAATAGCAATCACCGAGGAAGAGCATCAGGCTGGTAGATCCCGACTGGGTTGTGGATCGGGAGAGCGAGTCCGAGTCAACTCGGCCAACAGATGCATGACTAATTTTAATAATTAAAAAAGATATTGGACTATATTTGAAACTTATAGGACTAAAATTGAAATTTTAAAAGTTACAGAATTGAAATTGAAACTAAAATGACTAAAATTGAAAATACTAAAAGTTAGATGACTAAAATTGAATTTGATATAAGATACCGAACCAAAATTGATATTTTCTTGTTATATACGACCTGCTTAATTTAATCTTATTATTTATTATCCATAAAAGTAATCATTTCCTAAACATCACATTGAAGTGAATTCATGTTTTGAAAACTAATTACTCCATTTAAAGATTCTTTAGGTTTCTTGATTGTCAAGTCAAATAAAAACCCTAAACCTCTTACGGTCATTGCATACCTAATACATATACGTATATATAATTCATTTATAAATCACTTGTGAAATACTTTAATAATAATTAGAATAAATCAGAGGTAGAAACCCTAATCCGCCATGGCCATGTTTCGGATATCATGATCTTCAAAGCTTGTTCATCAAGGAATCCTTTCCGGGATTCTCTCACATACTTGTTCAGCTATGGCAATTAGGAGAGAGAAAGCTCCTTTTGCAAATTCTCTCTCTTTCTCTACTGATTCCTCTTCTGATTACAAGAAGAAAATCGATCTCCAAATCATCGGAATCATGCAATCTGAAATCGCCAAGAAAGCTGAATTCAAGGCCAGGAAGCAATACGAAAGCGAAGCCATGAAGCAATCTAAAATCGCCATGAAATCTGATCTCACCGCCAAGAATGTCCTGGCGTATCTGGTAAATCAATCTCTCTCTCTCTCTTAAATCTTATCTCATCGATTAAACTTGATAACACCAATTAACAACAACAAAACACCATCCGTACAGATAGAGATGACCAAAGTATCAAGCGAATTCCTTTTCAAGGAGGGGACATCACGATGACCAGATATTTAAACGGAGAGAGAATCGACGTCGTCGTATCGAGACATGGATGACGACGGAAACGACGGTTGTTACCCCCAAGATGGAAATGACCGTTACCAAAACATGTTGCAAATCGATGAAAATAGGGATGACGACTTCTGACGGACAAATCATAATCGAGACGGTGTCGTTTCAAGAGCCCGCTAAAGGACCCGGTGATGTTCCATTTTTTACCTTCGGCCCGTATTACTTGTACGTGTTTTTTTTTTTTTGGTAATTAAAAAAATATTTATATTTAATTATTAAATTAAATGATAATTAACAGAGAAGAGTATGAAGAAATGCATGAAAAAATGCAAATGCATGAAGAAATGCAATATGCAATGAAGGAGTATGTTGCAGCAAGAGGATTAAAGGATTTTAGATTCTTGTATCGTGATGATTACAAAGTGAAGGGACGTTCCACATTCTTGGATGATTTAATGATGGAGAAATTAAGAGATTTTATTGAAGACTGAATATTCTGATGAATTTGGTTCATCCGTGCGTTGCAAGGGAATAAAATTTATTTTCGTCTAAAATTTTAATTGCTTTTGAAGAATCTTCATTTAGTTTCTATATTCTTTGATCCGCTTATTTATCTTATTGATTAAAATAAAAATATTAAAAATAGTATATTAGTTAATAAACTTAACGTAAAATTAATTTTTTTAATATGATAATTCTTAAATATATATATATCAAGAAAAGTGATAACTTAGGGGCATTATGGTATTCTTGGTAATAAATAGATAATAAAGTATATTAGGTATGTTAGATATGTGTGATTATTTTGTAAATAAAGTGTAGAAAAAGGTTGATTGTTTTTTATTTTTTATTTTTTTAGAAAGGTACAAACATTTGCGGGACAACACAAAATAAAAAATATGACATCTGAAATGGTGTCAGGTAGTATTATTTTTATAGTAAAGATATTTTAAATCCTTTAACTAATTAGTATATTAATAAATACTACCTCCGTCGGCACATACACCCCACTAATACAACTACCAACTACACATTAAATAATAATACTCCTTAAATAATAATACTCCTTAATCCACGGGCAAAAAACAAATATCCTTAAATAATAATACTCCTTAATCCACGGGCAAAAAACAAATGTCCACCTTTGAGGCGGACGGAGTGAGTACAATACAAGTTTTGCTTAAATTAAATTATTTGTTATTAAAATAATTATCAAAAATTAAATAAAAAAACTATTAACAAAAAGAATCATAGAGGAAAGACAATAAATAATTATCAAAAATTAAATAAAAAAACTATTAACAAAAAGAATCATAGAGGAAAGACAATCGCTTGTCCAGATAATTTATTGCTTATTTATTTTAGATTTATTTAATTCAATAATCCAATAAATTTAATAATCCTGGTTATATAGTATATAATTACCAAAAATCTGCTCAATTTAATCTTATTATTCTCTATTCCTATCACTTACTATCCATAAAAGCAATCCATTTCCTAAACATCACATTGAAGTGAATCCATGTTTTGAAAACTAATTCCATTTAAAGATTCTTTAGGTTTCTTGCTTGTCTAGTCAAATAAAAACCCTAAACCTCTTGCAGCTATATATATATATATATATATATATATATATATATATATATATATATATATATATATATATATATATATATATATATATATATATAATATAATAATATGAATAAAGCACCTCTGAAATATAATATAATGATAATTAGAATAAATCAGAGGTAGAAGCCTAATCCGTCATGGCCATGCTTCGGTTATCATCTTCAAAGTTTGTTCGTCTCTCTGGGATTTTCTCTCATACTTCAACAATGGCAATTAGGAGAGAGAAAGAAGATTCTGTCCCTTTCTCTACTGATTCCTCTTCTGATTACAAGAAGATAATCGATCTCAAAGTCACCGAATTCGTGCAATCTGAAATCTGATTTAGCCGACAGGAATATCCTGGAGTATATGATATATCAATCACTCTCTTCTTTCTCTCTCTTAAATCTTATCCCATCGATTAAACTTGATAACACCAATTAACAAAAAAAAAAAAATCCGTACAGATAAAGATGCCCAAAGTATCACGCAAATACCCTTTCAAGGTGACGGACGTGACGATGAGCAGAGATTTCGACGGAGAGAGAATCGACGTCGTCGTATCATCGATGGATGACGACAGAAAACAATCCGACAGCGACGGCAGCAGTTGTAACCTCAAGATGGAAATGACCGTTACCAAAGAAAATGGGAAATTGTTGAAAATAGGGGATGACGGCGTCTGATGAAGGAGAAATCACAATCAATACGGTGTCGTTTCAAGAGCCCGCTGAAGGACTCGGTGATGATGTTCCAATTTTTAACTTCGGCCCGTATCGCATGTACGTTTTTTTTTTTTGGTAATTAAAAAATAATTATGTATAATTAATATATAATTATTAAATTAATGATAATTAACAGACAAAAGGATGAAGGAATGCAGATAGGAATGAACGCGTATGTTGCAGGAAGAGGGTTAAAGGAGTTTAAATGCTTTGGTACGAGGAAGCCAGGAAACCAGTGATTAGAAAACCGGACCGGAGGCCAAACCGGTGGCCCTAACGGTTCACGATCGGACCGGTCGGACCAGGCGGTTCAACCGAAAAAAAAACAAAAATTACATATTTTAATTATATTTATTATTTTATATATAATTTTACATTAATACACTTAATCTACAAATAATTATATAAATAAACCCATATTTAAATTTAAATTAATTAATTAAATAATTAAAAAAATCATCAAATAATTTAAAAAATATTTAAATTTAAGTAATTAGTTGTTTTTGTCTTTATTAATTAAGCCCTACACGTGAGAAGCTGTTAAATGTTAATGCTTTTTTTTAAAAAAAAAATTTTAAAAAAAATGTGAACCGGCGGTTTTCGGGTCGATCGATCCATCCGGTTTTCTCGGTCCAAACCGGTTCAACCCGGTTTGATGCCCCATCCGGTTTTGTACACATTTTCGGACCGGTTTCTCGGCCGGTTCCCGGTCCAACCGGTCCAACCGGCCGGTCCGGCCCGGTTTTCTAATCATTGCAGGAAACTACCAATGGAAGCTCTGGAGAAGCTAAGAGATTTTATTCAAGACTCTTGATCAAAGATTCCAATGAATCAGACTTTAATTAATTATTTAGATTCACTTTTATATTATGAATTGTGTGGTTAAATTCTATGATTAGTTAGAGGTCATGTTATGAATTGTGTGGTTAAATTCTATGATTACTTGATTCATGTTATGAATTGTATGATTAAATTCTCTATTTATAGTGTTAAAATGGTCATTCCAATATTATGCCTAGGTTTTAATTGAATCATTTTATTATATAATATAATCATGTATGTTAGTGTAGGGAGAGGTTGCCATACCCTTCTTCTACTTGGGACATTCATGAGATAACACTTAGTTAATTAATTTTAATTAATTTTTAATTGAGTGAGAAAACTCAAACTTTTGATCATAGTACATTTTAAGGAAATTGAGAGTAATTAAGAATTAATTTTAGGGGCTTGCAAACTTGTAAAAAGTTTAGAATCTAATTGCATTGGCCAGAATTATGGGAACATATGTGAAAGTTTGCTATTAGAAACTTGCATGTTTAGGTGATGTCTAGAACTTGATTATGGTTAAGCCTTACATACTTCTTAAATTGATCACCATCACCATCATCTATCTCATATGTTCATTTTCTATCTTTAATTGTTTTCTTAGTTGATAGTTTGTAGTGTAATTAAACAATCCTTATGGGATTATTAATTAGTCCTTCTAGAGTGAAACATCTTTCGAACACGGATACATGTTCGATATTATAAATTTTGCACTTGGTCACCACGTTTTACACAACAGTATTCTTACTCTTATCAATTTGTACTAAAATTGAGATTAAGTTCAGACAACGTGCCCCCAAATACCGTATTTTTAATAGTATTAAATAGTATATGTCCTTTAATATAAGAATATGTACCCTTTATTTTTTGAAAAAAAAAATTTAGTCAAACATTTATACTATTAATATTTCAATATATATTTTTAATAAAAAAAATTATACCCTTATTAATTAAAGTGTATACCATTTAAAATAAAATGTTATATCCTTTATGCCACGTGCTCTTGGGGATCCAAGAGACCAATTCAATTCATTAAAGTATTTTTAGTAATTAATAAATTATACATTAAGTTAATGAATAAAAAATTTGAATTTAAAGTATAATATATATATAAATATATATATATATACTCCCTCCGTCTCCTTTCAGATGACACACTTTCCATTTTGGGCTGTCTCACAAAAATTTGGACATTCTAAAAAAAGCAAAAAGTAAAAAACAACTACCCTTCCCCATACACCTTATTTACAAAAAATCATCTCTACCCAACATACATTATCATTTATTTATTACAAAAAAATATTATTATATCCCTAAAAGTTATCACTTTCTTAATCTCCGTGCCGGAAAGGGGCGCAAAGTTTTTCGGGACGGAGGGAGTATATATTTATAGAGTATTATTTATTATCTTATTGATTAAAATAAAAATATTAAAAATAGTAGGGTTAATTGCGTTAAAATCCATGAATTTTCACCCATCGGGCAGCTAAAGCCTGACCGACCGCTGACGTGGTGTTGACCTTGCCACGTCAGTTTTTAGTTGATAGCACGAAAAATTTCAACCTTTACTTAAATTGCAATTTAATCCCAGCATTTAAAATTTTGACAAAAAAAATCATAAATTTTTATTTTTATTTTTAAATTGTACCATCTAATAAAAATTTATATTTTATGATATAAATAAATATATCTAATTGATAGCATAAATGCAATTCTACTTTTGTGCTGAGGCCTATCAATTAGGCCCAAAGCTACTAATCCATTAGTAATTTAGAAGAATAATACTAAATATTTAAATTTAAAAGTAATTTTTTAGATAAAGATTTTTAGATTCCTTGCATGTCAAGTCAAATAAAACCCTAAACATCTTACAGGCAATTGCATACATATTCATTAATAAATCACTTGTGAAATACTATAATAATTAGAATTAGAAATGGCCATGCTTCGGTTATCATCTTCAAAGCTTGGAAGAGGGATTCTCTCACATGCTTCTTCAGCTATGGCAATTAGGAGGGAGAATTCTCACTCTTTCTCTACTTATTCCTCTCCTGATTACAAGAAACAAATCGATCTCAAAGTCACCGAAATCCTGCAATCTGAAATCGCCAGGAAATCTAAATTCGACGCCTGGAAGCAATATGGAATCGCGCGCGACAGGGAATCTGATTTCCCCGCCGATAATATCCTCGAGTATCTGGTAAATCAATCTCTCTCTTCTTTCTCTCTCTTAAATATTATCCCATCGATTAACACCAATTAACAACAAATTTTTTTTTTAAAAATCCGTACATGCCCATAGTATCACGCAAATACCCTCTCCTTACCCTTTCCTTTCAAGGTGAGGGACATCACGATGAGCAGAGATTTCCACGGAGAGAGAATCAATCGTCGTCATCGTCATCGTCAGATGACGACAGAACACAGTTCGACAGCGACAGCTGCGACTGAGCGACTGCAGCGACTGCGACAGCAGCGACAGCGACAGCGACAGTGACGGCAGCAGCGACGGCAGCGACAGCGACAGTTATGGCAGCGACAGCGGCGGTGACCTCAACATGGAAATGAGCGTTACCAAAGAAAGTGGGAAATTGTTGAAAATAGGGATGACGGCGTCTCGTCAAGGAGAAATCACAATCGAAACAGTGTCATTTCAAGAGCCCGCTGAAGGACTCGCTGATGATGTTCCAATTTTGACCTTCGGCCCGTATCGCGTGTACGTTTATTTATTTATTTTGTAATTTAAAAATAATTATGTATAATTAATATATAATTATTAAATTAAATGATAATTGACTGATATAAATGCAGCATGGAATGAAGGAAGGAGTATGTTGCAGCAAGAGGGTTAAAGGATTTTGGAATCTCTTATAATTACAATTTGGATCTGGGATCCACATCAATTGATTATTTAACGTATGAGGAAGCCAAGGAAACTACAATGAAAGCTCTGGAGAAGCTAAGAAATTTTATTCGAGACTCTTGATCTAGATTCCAATGAATTAGAGTTTAATTAATTATTTAACTTCCTCTAAATTTTGAGTTTTTTTTGTCCACTAAGTATATTTGTATCCATTTTATCCCACGTAACTATTAGTTTCGTTTCAATTTTGCCAAATTTTCGCCGGAACCTTTTTTTGTCCGTGACCGTTCGAAATCCGGCGACCATACTGAGGTGTCAATCTAAATATGGGCCAATGATTATCCCACATTGCCAACTCAATGCTTATCTATTTTTTAAAACAATATATATTGTTAATTATCTGGAAATTGAAAGTAACATTAGAAAAATTAAAATAAAATAAAATACCTGTAAAAAACACAGTAGAGAGAGAAAGGGTTAGTTCGTGGGAAGAAGAAGGGGCAGCGAGCACAGATCATGAAGAGGAGAAGAAGGGGATGCCGATGAGGGCAGATCCTGTGGTCTCCCATCCCGGTTCCTGTGGTCTCCCATGTGACTCAGGAGGAGCCTCCGTTACCGGAATTTGAATTACATCTTCAACCTCGACGAAGATGAAGTGTTCGCCGACGATGAGGACCAGCGACAGTAAGAGAAGAACCTGAAGCTCTAGGGCGGCTCTGATCCCGACCACCTCTCTTTGTCCTCGTCGAAAGACACTGGGAAGCCGTCGATGAAGCGACCAATAAGAGAGAGACGATGGGTGGAGATGGTGGTTGGTGGCGACGGCGATGGCGGTTGTTGGTGACGGAGACGGCGGCGGTGGAGATGGTGGTTGGTGGCGACGGCGATGGCGGTTGGTGGTGACTGAGACGGCGGCGGTGGTCGATGGCGACGATGTTCGTATGGGATTCTTGAAGACGATGAATTAAATTTTCCTTTTCTTATTTATATTTTCTCTTTAAATTTCTTTTTAGATAAATTAATTTTCCTTTATAATGTTTTTTTGTTAATTTTTAATTTTCAATTAATGTAATTTTTTTTTGGGTGAAATATGATCCGACAAACATTTAATATATATATATAATTATATTATTTTTAAATTTAATTGATGACGTGACGATTTTATTGGTCCAATTTCGCCCAAATATCCAGGTCACCCTCCTCGCTGGTTTCCCCCAAATTCACGTGATCATTTTCTGGTGAAAATCAAGAGTTCTGGCGAAAATTGGGCAAAATTGAAACAAAACTAATAGTTATGGGATAAAATCAATACAAATATCTTTTTTAAGACAAAATCTAAAATTTTCAATGGTTACGAAAAAACTTTTAACTCCTAAAAATTAAATTGCTCTTGAAGAATCTTCATTTAGTTTCTATATATTCTAGTCAATAAATTAGGGAGGAAGCTTTCAGGATATATATTTGGAATCGGAGATGATGAATTTAAATTTTATTAATTGCTCAAATATATTTGGAGCTGAGTTTAGAACCTCTTTATCTCATTTTTTTTTTTTAAATTAAGAAAACAAAAAGCATAAATTTTTATTTATTAAATGTATATATTTATATTTGTATACATTAATGTATAAGTTTGGTATATGAGTATACGTACCCTAGTACTCATAAAAATTGCGCACTCATCAAACTTAATTTGCTAAGAAGAACTTCAAGAATCACAATAGCATTTCTTCACGAAGCACATAGCCATTTTAGAAGAGAGGAGAATTTGCCTTCGAGATTAGAAGTAATTTTAGAAGATGGGAGAATTTGCCTTCGAGATTAGAAGTGTATTTTGGAAAACTGGAGAATTTGCCTTTTCTAGAAGACGGAAGAATTTGTCATCAAGAAGAATTTGCAGTAGCATTTTAGAAGTAACTAAGTAGCATTTTGGAAGTAAAGTTAGGAAGTAGAAATTATAAGGACCCAAAATCTCCAAATCTTTACATATAAATAATAATATATGCACACAATTTGTAATAAATAAGAACCCAAAATCTCGCATATATATATATAAACACAATTGTGAGCATTGTTTTAGAAAACAATCAAAACATTCAATTTTCTTCATCTTATTAAAAATTTATGCCCTCAAGGAACAATTGGCTGAGCAATTATGAACCGCCCGAGTTAGGAGCAGTTAGAACGTCATTCTCCCAGAGGATCCTTAACACGTCATCTCACGCAAAAATCAAACTACACCTCACTTCTTTTATTTGGTCCTCATCCGTTTTATACTTTCTTTTTCTCTCCCTCTTTGTTATCTCCTTTATTCATATTCAACATACTATAACATTTGTGTCTAAATATGACTAAGAAATAAATGGTTTGAATTAATTGTTCCCACAATTTCTTAAAATAATGGGTTGAGCAACCTAAATATATTAGCATAGATTCCATAAATTTAGGAATTTTTTAAAATAATAGAGATAACTAACCATAAATATATTATAGTGTAGTATTAATAAAGGGTAAATATCAAAATTGGTCCTGTAAGTATGGACCGATGTCCGATTTTAGTTCTATTGGTCCAAATTTAGTTCTTTTTTGCTGAAAATTCATAAAAATTGCCGAAAAATTATGCGTGAGTTGCACGCGCTCAAAGTTGGTCCTATAAGTATGGACCGTTCCAACTTTAGTTCTTTTTTATTGCAATTTTAATAATTTTTTTTGTCCCTGGACAACCCTAGACATACCAACTTCCAACCTTTCTCCTCTTGACGCATCTAGAAATCCAAATCCTACTTTGTTGCTCATCATGACAGAAAACAATTGTTGGGGAATTTCATACATGTAGCGCCTCATTAAATACTTTCAACGGAATCTATCATCATGTAAAAAACAATTTAAAGTTTTTTTTGTCCCATAACTATTTAAAACTTTAGATTTTGTCCCAAAAAATATATTTGTATCGATTTTGTCCCATAACTATGATTTTTATTTCAATTTTGTCCAATTTTCACCAAAACCCTCAATTTTCGCCGGAAACCCCAAATTCATCCTTTCCGACGAAAATTGAGGGTTCCGGCAAAAATTGGATAAAATTGAAATAAAACTCATAATTATGGAACAAAATCGATACAAATATTTTTTTTGGGAAAAAATCTAAAGTTTTAAATACTTATGTGACAAAAAATCTTTAAACTCAATAAATAACCAAATACTATATAATAATCATAACTCAAATACTTACAAAATGAAACAACTGATTACTAATTCTTGCCTTTTGCATCCCAACTCAGTTTCTCCAAAATTTTCTCAGGTTATTTTTTCTTACGGGCATTTCTATATCACCTGTTTTCATGAGTAAAAAACATTGTAAATCAACTTAATTCGAAGCAGATTAGACTTTAAGATTATTGTATTATCATCATAAATAATGCAGAATTATTTTGCTCAATTACAAATTAAACATTTTGATCAATTTATCAACCACAATTAAATGAAATAAAATAATATGACATTGAGGTGTCAACATTGAGGTGCCCCTGATTGAAAGGTCAGGGGTTCAAGCCCCCCGGAGCGCAATGGTGGAACAATTAATATTGAGGGCTACAAGCGGCAGTGTGGGAGGCTGAAACTCAGTGGGAACCTGCGGCTCGGTGGGAACCTGCGGCTGAGCTTGGGGGAGGGTCAGCATGGAGCAATCACCAGCATGGAGCAATCACTTGGGGATCGACTCCTTGTGCGCAGTAGTTAAAGATATTAGGAACCTGTGATCCATTGTGTGGTTACCGCGATTTACTTGGAGGCAGTTCTGAGGGGCCGGGACTGTTTCCTCGAGGACTAGTCGGGCGTAAGCCCGGAACCTCGGTATCAAAAAAATAAAAAATAAAAAAAAAAAAAAAAAAAATAATATGACAGCTTAAATTTTGGGAGCACCAACCCTTAATTTCCGATGGAGCAAGTGGGAATGGGGATCTAGAAGCATTATCTGGCATTTGCCACCCACCGCCCAAATCCTAATCGTAAGAGTTTGCGTGTAATCAAATGACATCATCACTATCCTTTGATCTTCTCTTCGAACCCAAATTTTCAATTTGTGTTGATGGGAAATAAATTGTTTTGTGGGATGCAAAAGTGAGGTACTTGGTGTCAAGAATGAAGAGGAAAGGTCTCGAACAGAAGGTTGGAAAGTAATTGAGTTGAGATACTGCAGTGGTGTTGGGGGATGTAATGTACTAATAAGCTCAAGAGTCAAGAATTGGGGAGATGTATATTGTACTAATAAGCTCAAGAGTCAAGAATCCTGAATTTGAAGGGGTTACTAATTATTTACTATTTTTTTATCATAAATACATGTTTAATTAATAAAATTATAATAAAATAATTTAAATAATAATGTTAAGAATGGGAAAGAAAAAATAATGAGGGATAAATTGGGAAAAAAATTTCTCATTTCCTCCCCACTTTTAATTAAAATTAATAATAATTAATAATAATAATAATAATAATAATAATAATAATAATATATTATTAAGATTTATTCTATTAAAGAGTTCAACTAGGTGCATTTGTCACCAGTGCACCTAGTAATAACTGTTAGATCAAAAGTCAATCAAATGTCAATAACCACCTTAAATTTAAATAAAATAACCCTTAATTCAATGTTCCATATAAATTTACTTGCATCCAAACCTCTAATAATCCTTGGTTATATATGAACAAGATTACCAGGAATCTGCCTTAATTTAATCTTATTATTTACTATCCATAAAAGTAATCCATTTCCTAAACATCTAATTGAAATAAGTCCATTTTTGAAAACTAATTACTCCATTTAAATATTCTTTAGGTTTATTTATTGATTGTCAAGTCAAAAGAAAACCCTAAACCTCTTACGGCCATTGCAGACATGATACATTATATATCATATAATATAATTCATTTATAATGCACTTTGAAATATATAATTAGAATAATTGATAGAAACTCTAATTAGCCATGGCCATGCTTGTGTTATCATCTTCAAAGCTTGTTCGTCTCTCTGGAATTCTCACTCATACTTCAGCAATGGCAATCAGGGCAATTAGGAGAGAGAATTCTGTCTCTTTCTCTACTGATTCCTCTTCTGATTCCAAGAAGGAAATCGATCTCAAAGTCACCGGAATCCTGAAATCTGTAATTGCCAAGAAATCTGAATTAGACGCTTGGATGGAAGATCATATCGGCAGTAGATCTGATTTCACCGCCAGGAATATCCTGGCGTATCTGGTAAATCAATCTCTTATTTCTCTCTCTTTAACTCTTATCTCTTTGATTATAACACCAAATAACAAATAAAAAATCCATCCGTACAGGATCAGATCCCCAAAGTATCACGCGAATATCCTTTCAAGGTGAGGGAAATCACGATGAGCAGAGATTTCGATGGAGAGAGAATCGACGTCGTTGTATCATCGATGGAGAGAGTATCATCGTCGTCGTACCATATGGATGACGACAGAAAACAGTCCGACAGCGACGGCGATTTCGGCGGCTGCAGCAACGATGGCGACTACAGTGGTGGCGGCAGCGACGGCGATTACGGCGGTGGCAGCAGCGACGACAACTACGGCGTGGCAGCAGCGACTACGACTACGGCCGCAGTTGTTCCCTCAAAATGGAAATGACCGTTACCAAAGAAAATGGGAAATTGTTGAAAATAGGGATGACTGCTTTTAATGGAGAAATCGAAATCAAGACGGTGTCGTTTCAAGTGCCCTCCGAAGGACTCGGTGATGATCCATTTTTCACCTTCGGTCCGTATAACGTGTAAGTTATTTTTTTTTTTAAATTAAAAAATAAATATGTAAAATTAATATATAGTTATTAAATTAAATGATAATTAACAGAGATCGGTATGAAGAAATGCAGCATGGAATGAAGGACTATGTTGCAGCAAGAGGATTAAAGGATTTTGATTTCTTGTATGGTAACAATATTCACGAATCCACATTCTTGAATGATTTAGTGTATGAGGAAGCCAATAAACTACCAATGGAAGCTCTGGAGAAGCTAAGAGATTTTATTCAAGACTGATCTTGACTAAGATTAATCTAATGATTGAGTTTAATTAATTATATTATATAATTTCGTCAAAATTTTAATTGCTTTTTAAGAATCTTCATTTAGTTTCTATATGTTTTTTAGTCAATAAATTACAGAGGAAGCTTTCAGGATATATATTTGGAATTGGGGATGATGAATTTAAATTTTGTTAATTGCTTGAATATATTTGGTGTTGAGTTTAGAACCACTCTCAATTTTATTATTTGCAAATATTCTTAAATGGTTAAAAAAAATTCAATTTCATTCTACACTATCCATTGTATAAACAAGACCATTAAAAAAATAAAAATAAAAAATTGATATCCTATGCAAGCATACGTGTGTTAAATTTTATTCATGTAATGTGTTTTTTTATAAATATATAAATTTTTATATTCATTTTTTTAATGAAAAATTAGCTAACAAAGTATACAATTTTCATTTATTAATGTATAACTTTATTCATTAATTAATACTAGTACTAGTATACTCCCTTTGTCCCAGACTAAGAGGGTCGGAGACCTTATGCTTGTCTCCGGCCCTCATTAATTGGGACGGAGGGAGTATAAGTTTCGAATATAAGCACAAATAACTAATTACTCAAAAGATTTGCCCACTCATGAAAAGTAATTTGAATATATTTATGATAAAAGCTCATGCACCCTCGGGCCTCATGTAAATACAACATTTTTTCTCTCTATTTTATTTAAATCGGTCTCATGTGAACACAACATTTTCTCCCTCTATTCTATTTAAATCTATGTATTGTTAGGGAAATTCAAATCGCATAGGGACACGGAAATTGTAAAGGGGCTCTCCGTGACACAAAAATCTCACTCTACAGGGCAATCCATGACGGGTGCAATTATACCAATTCTGAGCATCAAATTCCATCAGATCCCCAAATTTTTAAGCGAATTCCCTTTCAAGGTGAGGGACATTACGATGAGCAGAGAATTCGACGGAGAGAGAATCGACGTCGTCGTATCGATGGATGACTACAGAAACCAATCCGACGGCGACGGCGGCGGTGGTTACCTCAACATGGAAATGACCGTTACCAAAGAAAATGGGAAATTGTTGAAAATAGGGATGACGGCTTTTCATGGAGATATCGAAATCAAGACGGTGTCGTTTCCAGAGGCCACAGAAGGACTCGGTGATGATCCAATTTTGACTTTCGGCTCGTATGACGTTTACGTTTTTTTTTTTTTTTTTTTGTAATTAAAAAATAATTATGTGTAATTAATATATAATTATTAAATTAAATGATAATTAACAGAGAAGAGGATGAAGAAATGCAGTATGGAATGAAGGATTATGTTGCAGCAAGAGGATTAAAGGATTTTAGATTCTTGTATGGTCACAATTTGGAGGAATCCACCTACTTGAAAGATAAAATGATGGACGAATCCTATAAACTACCGTTGGAAGCTCTGGAGAAGCTAAGAGATTTTATTGAAGACTGATCTTGATCAAGATTCTAATGAATGAGTTTAATTAATTATGTTGAGATTGCAGCAGCTATCTTGAATCTTCAAAGCTACTCAATCACACATGAAGATTACACTCAACACTCACAGGTTTGATTTGATTTCCAAGCACACTCACACACTCAATGAAAACAGTAAAAGAAAAGAAGAAGTGATGCACAAGAATTATAGTGGTTCGATCTTAAAGATCTACATCCACTGTAGGGAAAGAACAACTCTCTTATTGATGATGGTTACACTTTGATGAAGAACAGATCTAAGAGACTCGAATCTAGCTCTAAAATAAACTACAACTCTAACAGGAAGAAGATGAATGAAGCTCTGTATACTCTGAACTGCTATGAACGAATGTGTGATCTTATATGCATCTCCCCACCAATAACTGATTGTCATGTGCACCAATGGAATGATCACACCTCACGTGCTCAATAACTAAGCAGCTGAAGGTCACATGCTCACAACCAACCTCATGACAGCTCATAGCTAACAAACAAAACTGGTCCAACCTCCCATGTGACCACAAGGTGATGTGTTGACTTTGCAGCTGATCAAACTGACTCAATCTCACATGTATAACTCATGCACCACGTTCATTAAGTCCTCTTGACCCTTAGCTTCACACCAATACTTGTGTTCACAAAGATGGATCAGGATTTATACCTCTCCTTTCAACATTCTCCACCTTAAATCATGTATCCAACTTCAAGTAAGATTGTTGTCTCTCCCCCCTTTTTCTGCTCTTATTGAGCAGCACTCCATACTTCAATTCACATGCCAACTAAGCCTAAGCTTAGTTCAAATTTATAACTAGGCAAGGTCTTAGTTAAGCAATCAGCTGGATTGACAGAAGTGTCAATTTTACACACATTCACAGCTCCACTTTCAACAAGATCTCTTACAAAATACATCTTGACATCAATGTGTTTCGTTCTCTCATGATAACCTTGGTGTTTTGCTAAGTGAATGGCACTTTGGTTATCACAAAACACTTCCACAACTTCCTGACAGATCCCAAGTTCACTTAGCATACCAGTAATCCAAATGCCCTCCTTTATTGCTTCAGTCAATGTAATAAACTCTGCCTCAGTTGTGGACAAAGCTACAACAGGTTGGTGACTTGCTTTCCAGCTAATTGCAGTACCATAAAGTGTAAAGATGTAGCCTGTTAAGGATTTTCTGTATCTAAGTTTGCAGTAAAGTCTGCATCTGCAAAACCAGACAGCACATCACTTTCTAGCTTCCTTTTCTGAAATTTTAGACCCCTTTTTGTTGTACCTTTAACATACTTCATGGCAAGTATCCCAATGAGACCTTTCTGGACAGCCCATGAAACTGCTTAAAACACTTAAGGTATAGGCCATATCCGGCCTGTAATATACCATGCAGTACATTAAGCTTCCAACTGCACTAGCATAGGGTGTAGACTCCATTTCAGTAGCT
The DNA here is from genome assembly GCA_023678885.1 of Pogostemon cablin. Taxonomy (NCBI): domain Eukaryota; kingdom Viridiplantae; phylum Streptophyta; class Magnoliopsida; order Lamiales; family Lamiaceae; genus Pogostemon; species Pogostemon cablin. The sequence goes on from CM042975.1 coordinate 30,115,367, forward strand.
TCTAGAGTAGATTGAGGCCCCTGCTCCAAAGTAAGTTTGACCCTTGTTTAAAAGGTGTGGAAAGTGACTTGTACTCATCCATGTTGTATCTCCTAAGTACCTTCAACAGATATGATTCTTAATTAAGAAATAAAGTGCCACTGATCATATCTCTGTCAATGGCCATTCCAAGAATCATCTTGGCTTCTCCACCATCTTTCATGTCAAACTCTGCCTCCAACAAGTACTTCACCTTCTGTATACCTTCCATTGTATGGCTGGCCAACAACATATCATCTACATACAGCAAAAGATATGTATACAGTCCATCCTCCTCCATATAGTATACACAATTGTCATGAGAGCTTCTATGAAATCCACACTTCACTATAGATCAAACCTCAGATACTATTGTCTAGGGCTTTGTTTGAGTCCATAGAGTGACCTTTTAAGTAAACAGGCCTTAGAACTTGAGTTATGAGGCTCAATTCCTTCTGGTATAGCCATGTAGATTTGCTCTTCTAATTCTCCATGCAAGAATGCAGTTGTAACATCCATTTGATGCAGCTCCATATCCATTTGTGTAACTAATGAGAGAATTATTCTAATTGAGCAATGTTTGACTACAGGTGAGGAGATCTCATTGTAGCCAATTCCTTCCTTCTGAGAGAAGCCCTTTGCTACAAGCCTGGCCTTAAACCTCATTTTTCCTCCTTCAACTGTGGAAGGCTTCTTCCTGAAAATCCATTTGCAGCCTATTAACTTCTGTTTCCTTGGCTTTCAACAATGTCCCAAGTATGATTCCTATCCAAAGACTGAAGTTCTTCTTGTATAGCAACCATCCACTTATCACTTTCTGTACTAGATATAGCTTCTCTATAGTTTCTTGGTTCATAAGATTCAATATCAGATGCATTGTATAATGCATAAGATACTGAATCAGCATGAATATATCAAGCTGGTGGCACTATTTCCCTTCTCTGTTTGTCTCTAGCAAGGTGATATGTATTTTCTTCATTTTCTACACTAACTTCATCACATGTTGGTCTAATCTGCTCCACCTGAGACTCAACACCCAAATCAGACATGATTTTCTCAAATAATGGTATTCTTGTTTCATCAAAAGTGACATCCCTACTTATTAAAAACTTCTGATTTTCTGGACACCATAGTTTGTATCCCTTAACTCCAGGTGGATAGCCAACTAGGATGCAATTCAAAGCTCTTGGTTCTAGCTTTTCTTGCTTTAAGTGAGCATGTGCAAGGGATCCAATGACCTTCAAGTTACTGTAGTCAGCTGGTTTCCCTCTCCAGATCTCCTCTGGTGTTTTGAATTTAAGTGGTGTTGAAGGGCTCCTATTGATGAGATAAGCTGCAGTGACAACTAATTCACCCCAGAAGCTTTTGGGAAAACCACCACTACTGATCATACACCTTACCCATTCCAAGAGTGTCTGATTCATTCTTTCTGCTGTTCCATTTTGTTGTGGAGTTGATGGAATAGTCCTATGCCTTTTAATTCCTTTATCTCTGCAATATTTATTGAAATCTTCAGACAGATATTCCAAGCCATTGTCAGTTCTTAAGTATGTCAGTTTCTTCTCAGTTTGGTTTTCAACCTCAACTAACCACTCTTTGAACTTAGTGAAGGCTTCATCCTTAGATTTCAATATATAAATCCATGCCTTTCTTGAATAGTCATCTATGAAGGAGATGAAGTATTTTCCACCTCCTTTTGTGATGTTCTTGGCAGGTCCCCATAGGTCAGAGTGGACATAATCCAACACAGATAAGGAATTATGTTCTCCAGTGCCAAATTTCAACCTCTTTGCCTTTCCCATCAAATAATGCTCACACTGATTCAAGGTAATAGAAGTATGGCCACATAATAAGTTCTGTTTAGCTAACTCTTGCAGCCTCCTCTCACTTATATGAGCTAATCTTTCATGCCATAATTCAGAGGTATCAGTGTTGCTAGTGGTGCATGCTTGTGAAGTGTCAGTGTTTCCACTTAGAAAATATAGATCATGTCTTCTTATTCCCTTCAAGAATGCATCAGTTCCTTTTGTAACAGTGAGAATACCATCCTTTGACTGAAAACTATAGCCCTTGGAATCAAGATTACCAAGAGAGATTAAGTTTCTTCTAAGATCAGGAACATACCTCACATCAGTGAGCAGTTTGGTATCTCCATCAGACATTCTCAGTTTGACAGAGCCTACCCCTTTAATCTTACATGCATAATCATTTCCAAGAAGTATTGAACCTCCTTGTTGATGCTTAAAATCAATAAACCACTGCTTGTTGGGAGTCATATAGAAAGTACAACCTGAATCCATCACCCATTCAGTTATTACTCCAGTTGGTGTTACTGAGAGTACTTCAGGCAATTGTGCACCTTCATCTTGAGCATCTGTTGTCTGATTTACCTGATTCTTGTGACCAGTGTCCTTTCCATCATCAACTTCTTTCCCTTTGCTTGCTTTCCACTTGTAACAGTTTCTCCTAAGATGACCAGGTTGATCACAGTGATAGTACTTTCTTACTTTACCTTCTTTAACTTGTTCTGCCCCTTTCTTGTCCAGTTTATTTGCTTCATTATTCTTTTTTCTTGTTATTTTTCTTTGCTTGATTGTTCTTCTTGACAACCAGCCCTTCTCCATTTGAGCTTTGAACACCATTAGACATCAGTTGCAGCTCTCTTGACTTCAATGCAAGTAACACAGCATCAAACTTGATGGTGCTCAAATTTCTATATAACAGTGTATCCTTAAAACTTTGGAATGATCTTGGAAGTGTTGTCATTAACATAAGGACCTTTTCTTCTTCTGGTATTTTTGAATCAACACTTTCAAAATCATTCATTATCTTGATGAACTCATCAACTTGATTCAAAATATGCTTTTCATCAATCATTTTATATGCATTGAGTTTCTGCCTAATGTGAAGTCGATTTGCTAGAGTCTTAACCATAAACATATATTCTAGTCTTTCCCAAACTCCAATTGCAGTAGTCTCCCTAGCTACTTCCCTTAAAGCCTTATCCCCTAAACACAAGATAATAGTAGAGTGAGCTTTCCTGATTACCTCTTGTCAATCTGCCCCCTCACTTGCATTCCAGCTGCTTGTGGATCTCTGAGGATCTCAATCTTGGTAGGTAGTGGTGGCAATAATGCATCAATGAGTCCTTGCTGAGTCAAGATGGCCCTCATCTTCAATTTCCAGAGAGCAAAGTCTGTCTTCTCAGTAAGCTTTTCAATATCAAATCTGGCAGTGTTCATCTTCTTGGATTCAGCTTCTTGAATTCCCACAGACGGCGCCACTTGTTGAGATTGCAGCAGCTATCTTGAATCTTCAAAGCTACTCAATCACACATGAAGATTACACTCAACACTCACAGGTTTGATTTGATATCCAAGCACACTCACACACTCAATGAAAACAATAAAAGAAAAGAAGAAGTGATGCACAAGAATTATAGTGGTTCGATCTTAAAGATCTACATCCACTGTAGGGAAAGAACAACTCTCTTATTGATGATGGTTACACTTTGATGAAGAACAGATCTATAGAGACTCAAATCTAGCTCTAAAATAAACTACAACTCTAATAGGAAGAAGATGAATGAAGCTCTATATACTCTGAACTGCTATGAACGAATGTGTGATCTTATATGCATCTCCCCACTAATAACTGATAATGGAATGATCACACCTCATGTGCTCAATAACTAACCAGCTGAAGGTCACATGCTCACAACCAACCTCATGACAGCTCATAGCTAACAAACAAAACTGTTCCAACCTCCCATGTGACCACAAGGTGATGTGTTGACTTTGCAGCTGATCAAGCTGACTCAATCTCATGTGTATAACTCATGCACCACATTCATTAAGTCCTCTAGACCCTTAGCTTCACAGCAACACTTGTGTTCACAAAGATGGATCAGGATTTATACCTCTCCTTTCAACAAATTATTTAATTTCAAATTGCTTTTGAAGAATCCTAATTTTGTTTCTATATATTTTTTAGTCAATAAATTACAGTGGAAGCTTTCAGATATATATTTGGAATTGGAGATATGAATTTTAATTGCTCAAAAATATTTGGTGCTGAGTTTAGAACCTCTCTCAATTTTTATTATTTGCAGATATTCTTAAATGGTAAAAAAATTTCAATTTCATTATACACTCTCAATAGTATAAACAACACCATCAAAAGAAGCTAATTATACCGTGTATTGTACACCTACTTTATAAAACGTATACAATTATGAATAAAAATATATACAATTATGAACAAAAATGTATTTATACAATTTATTTTTTAGTTTTTTAATGAAAATTTGAGTTTAAAAAATTTACAACTATTAAAAAATATATATACACTATTGAATAAAAAGTTATACACATAGTTTTTTTAATAAAAAACTGTGTGTGAAAAAATTATACAATTATTAAAAAACATATATACAAACTAGAATAAATTATACCATTATTAAGAAACATGTATACAAAATAGAATAAAAAGTTATACACATATTACACCCAATGTCAACTCTTAAAAGAATAAAAATAAAAAATGGATATCCTATGCAAGCACGTGTTAAATTTTATTCAATAACTTATGTTGAATAAACTGTTTTGCTTGAGATATTCTATCATTCTAATTAGTGATTAAATCAATTTTCATGTTGTTTTTGTAGCTTTTAACTATCATGAATTGATATAGCTGTTTAGCAAGTATGAGATCTCACATCACATGTGTATGATCATAAGAAAGCTGAATGGTTGAGAACTTGAGATCCTCAAACTTATAGATCTAACCTGTGTGATCATGATAATCAGCTCAGAAGACGAATGATCGTACAAAAGAGTAGATTTTGTGGGGTTTCCTTTGATCTAAGTAATTTGTTTTTTTATAAAGAGCTGAGGCTCCTGTACCCTCGGGGACACCGTGCCCCTTTGAAATTTCCGTGCCCCGGGAAAGGTTGTATTCATATGGGGACACGGTGTGTCCCCGGGGGCGCAGGAACTTTTGTCTTTTATATATATATAACTTTTTTATATTCGAGTGAGGCTCTTGTGCCCCCGGGGACACACAGTGCACCTTTAGAATTTAGTATTTTGGATAAGGGTATATTATTTTGTTCTAAAAGGTATACACTTTTCATTAATATTTTTTATTTTTCTTTAGAAAATAAAAGGTACACATTATAAAGGGTATACAATTTAACACAAAATTTTAAAGGCGTCCGGGTACACACAAGTTTTTGCCTTTATATTCAGTTTAAATTGGTTAACATAGTATATAATTTTTAGGATAATTTTGAGATGCACGGGTGCACTTGTAGTGGGTAGATTTTTTTTTAAAAAAAATTAATTAATTATTTTATTTTTTTTAATGATGGTGATTATATTGCATATTAATTTAACGGTTAAAATTGTCCTGATGCACCTAATTGGGCCCTAATTTTTATTTATTAATGTTTATATAATTTTATTCATTAATTAATTAATTATGTGGTTCACATTCATTAATTAATTAATTATGTGGTTCGCCCACCCATACATCTCACACGTAGGTCCGACAGCGTGTGAAGAAGGTTAATCATGATAACTCAACTAACCACTTATTACTCATAAAATTGCCCACTCATGAAAATTAATTCGCTAAGAAGCACCTAAAATCTCCAACTCTTGGCATATATATATCCACACAATTGTACCCCAAATCATAGCATATAAACACAGAATTGTAATCCCGAATCTTTCCATATAAATACTCTCACAATTGTAATAAGGAAAAGATACCCAAAATCACCAAATCGGGATTAAAACCATTTAAATTTCATAACTTTTCAATCTATTTTAGTCTCAATAAAGATAAGTTTGTTAATTTAGTCCTCCGGTAAAGAAATAAGGTCAAACACGTTCTATTTTCGCTGAAAAATTCTATCATATTAAAACGGCCAGGTCACAACCGGAATTATCGATTTCCGGCCAAGATGATGATGTGACGCCTTGATGGTAGGTGAGTCAGCGGATAAAAACCATTTAGTCTCATAACTTTTCTTATGATCTATTTTAGTCTCAATAAAGATAAGTTTGTCAATTTATTCCCACCGGTAAAGAATTAGGGACAAACACGTCCTATTTTCGTCGAAAAATACTGACATCACCGAAAAATGACATGTGACAATCGAAATCACCAATTTTCGGCCGAGATGATGGCATGTCGCCCTGATGGCAGGTGAGTACTCAACAAATTAAATGCTAATTTAATACCAACAAGACATTTTTATTTTCTAAAATTTTAAATAATCAGAAAATAAAAATTAAATCAAAAAATTTATTAAAACCTGATTAATAAGAGTCATCAACATATTTATCTTCTTGCACGGAATCGCAACCAAGGCCCACATCACAAATACCAGAACTTTGCCGCCGACCATAATTTCACCACCGGCCATGACAACTACCTAAAATGCCCGTCGTTCCTAGCCTTGTCACTGGCAGCGCCGCGGCAGCCCAACGACCACGTCAGCTCCATTGATTTCCGGTGGGAGCTACTATTGCTATTCTCTTTATCATCGAACATCAATGAAATCAAGATTGTGATAAGAGCTTTTCGGGCCCACCGGACCTGGCCCTCGATAAGGGAATTCTGCTACAACGCCATCGTTGCGATCTCCGCTAGCTCCTACCAGTGGAGCATGAGCTCGACGTCGTGACTGGCGGCGCTGCTAATGTCGAGCGCCTTAACGACACAGTAAAGAAAATTGGTGATGAGGTGTCCAATGGCAACTTGGAGAACTCCGAGACGTCGCGGCCTGAAATGAGGATGGCCTTGAATTCGGCTACGCAGTAGAGGAAATTATTGAGAAGGTTGTGCAACTAGGAGAGAGAGATGAGGGGATGAGGTGGCGGCGGGACATAGGTATTTTGGGCAACAATGGGGATTCGGAAGCGAGGGCGGGGATGGTGGGGGAGTGGTGGAGGATAGGAGGTTGGAAAATCAGAGGGTGACATGATTCTGGAATAATTCGAGGTCTGAATCGTTATTGAGTCCGACTTGATTACGGCAGATGCTAATGAGGTTGAGGAAGCCTTGATTGTCGGTGGTGGTTGGCATATTGAGGTTGAATTAATCACTTGGTTTATTAATTAGGTTTTTTAGTTCTTTTTTTTTTAATTTTGTTTTCTAATTATTTAAAATTTTAGAAAATAAAAATGCCTTGTTGGCATTAAAATATTCCCTCCGTCCTGGGCAAAGGTCTCCATTTACTTTTTGAGTGTGAATTAAGGAGTATTATTATTTTATGTGTAGTTGTATTATAGTAGTGAGTGATGGACCATATATGAGACCCTTTTACTAAGAGGAAAATGAGGAGTTTTGAATAGGACGGCTAATATATTAAAAATGAGACTTTTCGGTGGGACGGAGTGAGTAACGTTTAATTTGTTAACTCACTTGTCATCAAAGTGCCACATCATCGTCCTGGCCAGAAATCAGCGATTTCGATGGTGTCAGCATTTCTTGGTGAAAATAGTGTGTGTTTGGCCCTTGTAGGACTAAATTGACAAACTTATCTTTATTGGGATTAAAATAGAGCATGAGAAAAGTTATGAGATTGAATAGGTTTTTATCCCTACAAACAATGCATGTGAATTTAGGGTAGGAATTGAGGTTGTAATCACTAGCTATTACATTTTTATGAAATATTACCACCTTATTTAAAAATAAATAAATAAAAATAAAATTATATTACTCTTTCCACAAAAGAAACATACCTTTAATATGAATACATAAACAACTCTTTAGTATTTAAAAATTTACTTTTTGAATAGTAATAATTTTTATACAAAGTGTAATAATTCAGGCCTTTAAAGAGTAATTTTTCATGTACTAAATAGTAATTAATAAATTAGAGTTGATAATAATTTGAAAAGTAATTTTTTAATTAATTTAGAAGAATAATAATTTATATATCTAAAGAGTATATTTTTTAGATAAAGATTTTTAAATATCTTGCTTGTCAAGTCAAATAAAAACCCTAGACATCTTACAGGCATTGCATACATATATAATTCATTAATAAATCACTTGTGAAATACTATAATAATTAGAATTAGAAATGGCCATGCTCGGTTATCATCTTCAAAGCTTGGAAGAGGGATTCTCTCACATACTTGTTCAGCTATGGCAATTAGGAGAGAGAATTCTCACTCTTTCTCTACTGATTCCTCTTCTGATTACAAGAAGCAAATCGATCTCAAAGTCACCGAAATCCTGCAATCTGAAATCGCGAGATCTGAAATCCCCAGGAAATCTTATTTCGCCGTAAGGAATATGCTGGAATATGTGGTAAATCAATCTCTCTCTTCTTTCTCTCTCTTAAATCTTATCTCATCGATTAAATTTGGAGGACTCAGACCATGACACTCTCACATGAGACTATTCCCACATGAGGGGGCCTCCTCAAGACTACTCTCACATGAGGGGCCCTCATCAATGAAGATCATGGGTTCATGTGAGAGTGTCATGGGTGACCACGGGTCACCCAAGAATTACTCTTAAACTTGATAACACCAATTAACAAGATAAAAAATCCGTACAGAAACAGATGCCCAAAGTATCAACCGAATTCCCTTTCGAGGTGAATCGCACGAGATATTTCGACTGAGAGAAAATCGACGTCGTCGCAACACAATACCACTACTTTTTACGCTCCACATGGAAATGACCGTTACCAAAAAAATGGAAATCGTCCGTTACCAAAAAAATTGGAAATCGTTGAAAATAGGGATGTCGGCTTCTGATGAAGGAAAAATCACAATCGAAACGGTGTCGTTTCAAGAGCCCGCTGAAGGACTCGGTGATGATGTTCCATTTTTGACCTTCGGCCCGTATTACGTGTACGTTTGTTTTTTTTTTTTAATTAAAAAATTATTGTGATTCTTCCCTGTGGTCTTGATCTTCAACAAGACACTTGATCACACACACAAACTTTATAGTTTATGTTCAATCGTGTGGTGAAAACTACATACTAATGAGTGATCAACATTAGCATGAGTATGTGTGTGTGTTTAAGGTTGAAGCTGATGATGATGCATAAGTGGAACAGCTGCACCAGCACCAGCAGATCAAGCAACACACAGACAAGCAGCAAGGCTACACCGGGTACACCAGTTGTGAGCGGGGTGACTTGTGGCCGTTGTACAGTTCGCATCCGAACGGTTTCTGGAAAGTTCCATACATGAATGGATAGCTGGCCATGCAGGGTGTATGTTGGAGTTGGTTATAACCGTCGAGATTCGTTTTAACCAAATGAGAATCCAGCTGGAAGTCGGTTACTCACACTGGTCCTGTAACTTTCTATGCATGCATGAAGTGTATATATTGCTGTAATTCGTGCATGTATGGAGTGTAACACATTTTGCTCTCTCAATCAATAAAAGGATCTCTCTCTCACAGTGGATGTAAGCTTGAGCAATCAAGCTGAACCACTATAAACGCATTCTTCTTCATACAACTACACATACACACACATACTTCCATTCTTTCTTGTTTTTAAATTCTTCTTCAATCTTTGTTAGTTGATTGTTAATTGTTAGAGGAGTGTGAAGATTGCTGATATAGATCATCATCTTCAACAAAGTGGCGCCGTCTGTGGGAATCTAAAAACACAGATCAGCAATCAAACAGAAGAAATCAAGAAGCAGTTGAAAGGAGGTTCACACCATGGTTGCAACCAAGTTTGATATTGAGAAATTCACAGAGAAATCTGACTTTGGATTATGGAAGATCAAGATGAAAGCTATTCTGGTACAACAAGGTTTGGCAGATGCTATTAAGGAGAAGCCTCCAATCACTGAAGCAACTGCACAATCATCCATTGAAGCCACTGCAGAAGCTGATACACAAGAAAGAGCATTAAGTGTCATTGTGTTGTGCCTTGGTGATAAGGCTCTGAGGGAGGTACAGAATGAGACTTCTGCAAGGGCAGTATGGAAGAAGCTTGAAGATCTATACATGGTAAAGTCACTTGCTAACCGTTTATATCTAAAGCAGAAGTTCTATTCATTTAAGATGGATGAAGATAGATCAGTTTTGGTGCAACTTGATGAATTTAATAAGATATTAGATGATTTAGAAAATGTTAATGTTACTATTGAAACAGAAGATAAGGCCTCAAAGTTGTTATCAGCTCTTCCAAAGTCATTTGAGAGCTTCAAGGATACACTCTTGTTTGGAAATAGAGAAACTATCAGTCTTGAGGAGGTTGAAATAGCTCTGAAGACAAAGGAGTTTCAGAAGGTTTCTGATGATCATGAAACATCAGGGGAGGGCTTCATGGTTAAAAGAAATGATCATGGCAAAAGGTACAACAAAAAGGGCAATTCTGATTCAAAGAAACAAGCAAACAGAAATGTTTATTCTGGATCTGGTAAGGAAGTTAGAAAGTGCTTTCACTGTCATGAGCCAGGCCACTATAAGAAGAACTGTTACAAGTTTAAGAATGAAAGGAAAAGGAAACAAGAAGCTGATAAAGATGGCCAACAAAGAGTGCAGGTAAATCAGGTAACAAATGATCAGAATCAGGTTGTTGCTTACCCTGAGGCATTGCTAGTTGGTTCATCAAGAAGATCCATGGATTGGATCTTAGATTCAGGATGTACATTTCACATGTCTCCTATGAAACATTGGTTCACTGATCTTAAGCTCCAGAATGATGGATCAGTGTTGTTAGGGAATGATCACACATGTAAAATCAGAGGCATTGGATCAATTATATTGAGGATGCATGATGGAACTGTCAGGACTTTGACAGGTGTGAGGTATGTTCCAGAACTCAAAAGAAACTTGATTTCATTAGAAATCTTAGATGCTTCAGACTATGAGTATAGATCAAAAGGAGGTATACTCATTGTAGAGAAAGGGGAATGTGAAGTGATGAGAGGAATCAGGAAGGATGGATTATACATTCTTGATGGCCATACAGTGACTGGACAAAACTATGTCACTACTGGAAATGATGAAATTCATATGTGGCATGGTAGATTGGCTCATATTAGTGAGAAAGGACTACAGGAACTAGCAAGACAGAGAGCCATTAACATCAGTTCAACAGACAAGCTAAATCAGTGTGAGGATTGCATCTTTGGGAAAGCTAAGAGACTTAAGTTTGGCATTGGTGAACATACAAGCAAATCCAGACTTGATTATGTCCATTCAGACCTATGGGGACCTGCAAGAACACTAACAAAAGGTGGAGGCAGGTATTTCATTTCATTTATTGATGATTATAGTAGAAAGATATGGATATATATACTGAAAACCAAAGATGCTGCTTTCATTACTTTCAAGAACTGGTTAACTGAGGTTGAGAATACTTGCTGTAGCAAAATTAAGATACTAAGAACTGATAATGGTCTTGAATATTGCTCTGATGAATTCAATAAGTTCTGTAAGGATAAGGGAATCATAAGGCATAAGACAGTACCAGGAACACTACAACAAAATGGTGTGGCAGAGAGATTAAATCAGACTTTACTTGAGAGAGTAAGGTGTATATTGAGTAGTTCTGGTCTTTCTAAAGATTTTTGGGGTGAGTTGGTTAGTACAGTAGCTTTTCTTATCAATAGGAGTCCATCAACACCTTTGAAATTTAAAATACCTCAAGAAGTATGGACTGGAAAAGTTGCTAACTATTCAAGACTAAAAGTAATTGGTTGTCTAGCTTATGCACACATCAAGCAAGATAAGTTAGCTCCAAGAGCTATCAGATGTGTCATGATTGGATATCCTAAAGGTGTTAAAGCTTACAGATTATGGTGCATTGAGAGTAAGAAGTTTATATTAAGCAGAGATGTTACATTTAATGAGGATATCATGCCACTGAAACCTCTAGTTCAAAATCAGAAGAATAAGGCTGAGCTTGAGGTGGAGTTTATGAACAAGTTTCAGGAGGATCAGTCAAGAACTGAGGAAGAATTAGTACAAGAAAGTACTGATTCACCAACAAAAGGTGATCAGATTACATCTGATACTGAGGAGCTACTTAATAGTTATCAGCTAGCTAGAGATAGGCATAGGAGGGTTATTAAAACTCCAGCAAGGTTTGCAGAAGCTGATATTGTATCCTTTGCACTGTATTCTGCAGAGGATATAGATTCATATGAACCTAGAAACTATCAGGAAGCAATGAATAGTAAGGATAATGCTAAGTGGAGTGCTGCTATGCAAGAAGAGTTGCTTTCATTAGAGAAGAATCAGACATGGAAAGTTGTTCAGAGACCAAAGCATCAGAAGTTAGTAAGTTACAAATGGATTTACAAGAAGAAGGTCTCACCAGAAAGAGCAGATGGAATCAGGTTCAAAGCAAGACTAGTTGCTAGAGGATTCTCTCAGAGAGAGGGTGTTGATTACACTGAGATTTTTTCACCAGTTATGAAACACTGTTCCATTAGGATTTTGCTGGCTTTAGTTGCTCAGTTTAATCTGGAATTGCATCAGATGGATGTGACTACAGCATTTCTTCATGGTAATTTGGAGGAGAAAATCTATATGACAGTTCCAGATGGAGTTTCAGTTGAATCACCAACCAGTAAGGCTTGTTTACTTTTAAAATCCCTTTATGGATTGAAACAAAGTCCAAGGAGATGGTATCTCAGATTTGATGAGTATATTATCAAGTGTGGTTTTGAGAGAAGCAAGTTTGACAGTTGTGTATACATTAAACAAGACAGTAAATGGTACATCTTCTTGTTATTGTATGTTGATGATATTTTAATTGCTTGCAAATCTATGGAAGGTATCACAGTGGTGAAGGAAATGTTAAAGTCAGAATTTGATATGAAAGATTTGGGTGAAGCTACTGTAATATTGGGCATGGAGATCAATAGAGATAGATCAGCAGGTTCTATAGTATTGCATCAGAGTTCTTATCTAGAAAAAGTGCTCAAGAGGTATAATATGGATCAAAGTAAAGCTGTTACTACACCTGTAAAACAAGGGGTGAGTCTGTCAGCTCAACAATCAGCTAGAACTAGTGAAGAAGTGTCAGAAATGGAAAAGGTTCCTTATGCTAATGCAGTTGGCAGTCTCATGTATGCCATGGTGTGTTGCAGACCAGACTTGGCTCATGCAATGGGTTTGGTGAGCAGATTCATGGGAAATCCAGGAAAAGATCATTGGGAGGCTGTGAAGTGGATTCAGAGATACATCAGAGGCAGCCTGACAACAGGTTTGTATTTCAATAAGTTTACTTCTAACATTGAGTTTCTTGCAGGTTATGTGGATGCTGATTATGCTGCTAACTTAGACACAAGGAAGTCATTGTCAGGCTATGTATTTTATTTGTTTGGCACAGCTGTCAGTTGGAGATCAACACATCAGTCAGTGGTAGCATTGTCTACAACTGAAGCTGAGTTTATTTCACTCACAGAGGCAGTTAAAGAAGGCTTGTGGTTACAAGGAATTTTGTCTGAGTTTGGAGTGATACAAGGATCAGTATTGTTGCATTGTGATAACTCTAGTGCTATACATCTGTCAAGACATCAGGGTTTTCATGAAAGAACAAAGCACATAGATGTAAGGATGTACTTTGTTAGAGACTTAGTTGAAGGAGGGAAAATTGTGGTTAAGAAGGTTGAAACAGCTAAGAATCCAGCTGATTTCCTCACTAAAGCATTGCCTAGTTCAAAATTTGAGCTATGCAAAAGTCTTATCAATGTATGCTGAACATATCAGTGGAGAGTTCAGCTGCTCTCTTGAAAAGCAGTGTGCAAGTTGGCTGTCTTGATAAAAACAGTGAAGTGAAGGAGTGGTTGAGTATTGGTTGAGTATGAAGTTTTAGGTGGAGAATTGTGGTGAAAACTACATACTAATGAGTGATCAACATTAGCATGAGTATGTGTGTGTGTTTAAGGTTGAAGCTGATGATGATGCATAAGTGGAATGGCTACACCAGCACCAGCAGATCAAGCAACACACAGACAAGCAGCAAGGCTACACCGGGTACACCAGTTGTGAGCGGGGTAACTTGTGGCCGTTGTACAGTTCGCATCCGAACGGTTTCTGGAAAGTTCCATACATGAATGGATAGCTGGCCATGCAGGGTGTATGTTGGAGTTGGTTATAACCGTCGAGATTCGTTTTAACCAACTGAGAATCCAGCTGGAAATCGGTTACTCACACTGGTCCTGTAACTTTTTATGCATGCATGAAGTGTATATATTGCTGTAATTCGTGCATGTATGGAGTGTAACACATTTTGCTCTCTCAATCAATAAAAGGATCTCTCTCTCACAGTGGATGTAAGCTTTAGCAATCAAGCTGAACCACTATAAACGCATTCTTCTTCATACAACTACACATACACACACATACTTCCATTCTTTCTTGTTTTTAAATTCTTCTTCAATCTTTGTTAGTTGATTGTTAATTGTTAGAGGAGTGTGAAGATTGCTGATATAGATCATCATCTTCAACAAATCGTTTTGAGAAATTGATCAACACACACACACAATGAAAAACTAGCTGGAAAACCCTAAAATCAAGAATGAATGCACAAGGGATTATAGTGGTTCGATCTTCATGATCTACGTCCACTTTGAGGGAAGATAACTCTCTTATTGATTGATGTAATACACGATGAATCACTGATTCTAATGCTACAGAATCAGTGCTACAAAAGCTGCTTAAAACCAGCTGCTAAGACTAGATGAAGAAGAAGAAAATGTAGGCTGATGAAGATGATCTGCAGGTGCAGTGTGTGAGCCTTTTATACTGATTCCTTCCCCACAACTACCTGTAATGAGCGCCAATAGTGATCAACAATGCACGTGCTTGGCTAACCAACTTGAGAGGACCACACGCTCATAACTAACCAAGTAATCACCTCAACATCCTAACAGCCTGATGCAACCTCCACATGTGATCACAAACTGATCCTTTGTCTTGTAGCTGATCTATTTGACTGATTATGAAGTGTATAACTCATGCAATACGTTCACTGAGTACTTTAGTCACTCAGCTTCACATCAACACTTCAAACATACATGATGGATCAGGATTTACACACCATTTCTTCAACAAAAATAATTATTAAAAATTAAATGATAATTAACAGACCACACGAGGATGAAGAAATGCAGTATGGAATGAAGGAGTATCTTGCAGCAAGAGGATTGACTGATGAATTATAAATTTCCGGTGGAAGATCTGGAGAAGCTAAGAGATTTTATTGGAGACTCTGATGAAGATTCTAATGAATCAAAGTGCAATTAATTATTTAATTTCGTCTAAAATTTTGATTGCTTTTGGAGAATCTTCATTTAGTTTCTATATATTTTACAGGATATATATTTGGAATTGGAGATAATGAATTTTAATTTTATTAATTGCTCAAAAATATTTAGAGCTGAGTTTAGGACCTCTCTCAATTTTTTATTATTTGAAAATATTCTTAAATAGTTTTAAAAAATAAAAATCAATTTCATACTATACTCTCGATGTAAGACCATTAAAAAAAATAAAATTGATACAGTAGCATTTTAGAAGACGGGAGAATTTGACTTCAATATTAGAAGTACTCATAAAATTTGCCCACTCATGAGCAAATTCAAGAATATTAGAAGTTATTTTAGAAGATGGAAGAATTGGCCTGATCAAGAAACACAAAAGTTTAGACCACATTTACTGCAGTAGGAAATAGAGGACCAAAATCTCCAAATATTTGCATATATACACACAATTGTAACCAAATCTTAGCATGCACATAAATAAGGACCCAAAATCTCCATATCATTGTGTGTATATATATATATATAATTTAATAAGACAAAAAGACAAAAAAATGATTTCTTAAATTACTTAATAAATTACGACATGACAATTTTGGATCTGATAATGGATTTTTTTATACAACGAGTGCACAATTGAGTAGAAACCAACTCATACACTTAATTTTAAAAAAAAATCATTTATACCTAACATACTTTATCATTTATTTATTAAAAAAATATCATTATACCCTTCTTTTGTGAGACAAAGAGTCTAATTTTATTAGAACGTACATCTATATATTTTATCATGTTAAAAGAAAATCATTGTAGAGTTAATCTTTTAAGTATAAATAACTAACATAAATAATAATTATTGTAACACTCTTTTTTAAGATAAATATATATGGGATGAGTTGTAATAACGTTGATTCTTTAAATAAGAAAAAAAAAACTAGAAAACTATATATGAGTATATAATAATATTTTTTAAAAACTAGAAAACTAGAAAATCATTGTAGAGTTAATCTTTTAAGTATAAATAAATAACTAACATAAATAATAATTATTGTAACACTCTTTTGTAAGATGGATGAGTTGTAATAACGTTGATTCTTTATATTTAAATAAATTATGTTTATTATTAGTTAAAATATATTTGTATAGTATATATGTACCGCCAATAAACATGGGATATATGCTTGATTTTTAACAATGTTTCATTTTAGCATCATGTTACATGAGAATTTAATTTTATAATTGTATATCTATTAATTATATTATTATTATATATTTATCCATACACAGGGAAAAAAAACTAGAAAAGTATATAATAATATTTTAAATCCCAACAGTAATTCATTAACTAAATGCATTTAATTAAGTAATGAAAATGGCAACAAATGATAAATAAAAATAGAAAAGCTGGAAATAGCAAATAAGTAATATACTAGTCTGTAACAAATCCCCTTAGCTTGTTTAGAGCTCGAAGTCGAAGTTTCCTTGAATTGTGGATCATGCACTCCTTCAAGAATGGGTAATAATCTTTCTTAATACCTCTTGCTTCTAGATACTTCCTCAAACCATCCTGCAAATGCATCATACCATCTTCCCTCATACCATCTCCCCTGGAAAACAAACACCAAACGAATAAAAACTAATATTTTGATAAAAAAAAACTAGTGTTTGAATTAAGCGGTGCCGTTGGGAGAAATTGAAGCATTAATTTGGAAGGAAGGATTAATTCTTCTAAAATAAAAAAAGAAAAGAACTTACACATCAATCTCGGCATCGCACTCATTTTCAAAGCAAACATTTTGGACAGTAATTTGTTGTTGATCAACAAATAAGAACAATCTCATTATGTTCCCATTTTCCTTCCGAACTGTCACACTCACACCAAGACTATCATCGTCTTTTTCGTCGTCCATGTGGTCGGGCATGTAGACGACGACGGTGATTTTCTCATCATAGAAATTTCTGGTCATGGTGATGTTCTTGCTGCAGTGATCCTCTCTCACCGTGAAAGGAAATTCCGGGAAATCACCTGGTACCTTTGGCATCTGCATATATATAGTATTATTTAATACTTAATCAGATCACTCTAACAAAAAAACGAGAAGTTAATGCTTACCGGAGTCTCGAGGATTTTCTTCCTGGCGTCCATTTCAGTATCCAAGATTTGGGGGAGTTCCAGATTGATTTGTTTCTCGGCACCATCAGAATGCATTTGTTTCTTGGCATCATCAGAAGAATCAGTGGAGAAAGAGTGAGAAGATGCAAAAGGGGCTACTTTCTCTCTCCTAATTGAAGTATGAGAGAGAATCCCAGGGAGGATTTGGATTCTTCCTTGACAAAGGAGCTTTGAAGATGATAATCTAAGCATGGCCATGCTAAGTGCTTTCTTTCTCTATTAATGAATTACTATGCTATATATTTATATGCAGGGCTTATGAGAGTTTTAGGGTTTAATTTAGTTGACTTGACAAGCAAGAAATCTAAAGAATTTCTTTAAATGGGGAGTAAGTGACTTGACGATCAAGAAATCTAAAAGAATTTCTTTAAATGGGAGTAAGTGACTTGACGATCAAGAAATCTAAAGAATTTCTTTAAATGGAAAGTTTCAAAAGATGGAATCTTTTTAAATGTTTCAGGATTCATGTACATATAACATGTGATTCATTCAATATATTCCACGTGAAATAGATTATATATGCAAAATAATTTAAATTTTAAAAATATCATTGGACAGTAATTACATTAAAATTTTACATAATTAAAATATCTTTCAAGTTTTTCTTATAATAATTATGGTTAAAAAATAATCATCATTCTAATAATTACACTAAAAAAATTATTTTTTTACCAACAGAATATTCCTTGATAAAAATCTTAATTCCATTGTTAAATTGGTTTAACAACGGATTAGCAACGGAATCCGTTGGTAATGTGACGGTCGGTAAATTTTTAGCTACGAAAAATCAAATCCATTATTAATTTATATAATGATTCCATTGGTAATTCTTTGGTAACGGATTGAATTCCGTTGCTAAAATAAATAAGAATAAAAGAACTTACACATAATACTTGGCAACGCATAGTGAAGTAGTAGTAGTATGCTCTTCAAGAAGGGAAACTCTATTCACTTAAATTTCTTCCTCACTAGGACTTATCTCCAATCTCAATTAATGTTTCCCCATTTTCTTTGTAAACTCTCACATCCACCTTAAAAGCTAGCTCCTCACCATCATCATCGCCACCATCATTATCGTCGTCCAACCCGCAGTTGTTGCCTACACCCTCATCAACATTGAAAGGGATTCTCTGGGAATCCTGGCATCTATATATATATATATGCAATCTCTACTCTTTAGTGATCAATAAAATGGATCAAGAGAGACGTTTAATTTGTGATGGAGAGCTTACTATTGAATCAAATTTTTGAGCCAAATCAAATTGCAACCCACGACAAAAATAGCAAAATAATAATTTGACACTTATAATTTCACGTTTATGCATGTGATCATATATACATATACTTATATTATTAATAATCATCAAAAAATAATAATAATAATAATAACAAGTTCCAAACGCAAAGGTAGGCAGTACGGATCCTAATTTTAGTGTAATAGTGCAATGTATTACATCGTTGGATGAATAGAATTGACATTTAAAAAAGTGAGAAATTATATCCCAAGTAAAAAACATAAATCTTAAGGGTAATAATTATTGTATTTCTTTCCCTTATTACGTTATGATATACTGTAAAAATTATACAAGAAAGTTATACAAAATATCAAGGTATGCGGAGGCTATTTTCCACGTCATTAGTGAAATTATAATAAACATGGTCGTTTTATTACAACTCAATGCCGAAAGAGGAATCAGAAGTACTAGAGAAAGAGGAAGAAACTGCCGATAGGGGTTCCTCTCTACTCGTTGAATCATGTGAGACAAATAGACTTGCAATCTTTGAACATGCAGAGCGAAGCATGGACATGGCTATTAGGGTTTCTCTCACTTAATAATTATAATTACTTGGCTAACTACTTTAATCAATGTACGTATTGGCTCTCTCTCTCTCTCTATATATATATATACATGCCTATGATATTTTTAGGGTTTTAATTTGTCTACATAATCAAGGAATTGAAAGTGGATAGATGGATATATCATGTTACATATCAATCTTTATTCTAATATTTCCTTTCGAATTATGGGATAATGGAATTATATGATAAAGTAAGATTCCACTGAATATATTATATACGAACAGTTAATTTAATATATAATGATTTTATATACTCCAAAATTCTTCTGTCAGATACATGTTGAAATGTACCTAGTAATTGTAACAATTACACCGTCTGTCCCGGAATTTTTTGCACACTTCCTTCCGGGACAGAGGGAGTACAATATAATTAATGAAGAATATACGAAAATTAATTAAAATTAATAATTAAGAGGAGATAATGATTATATCATGTCCATCCCAAGATTATTTAACATAAAACGATTAACCACTCCAAAAGGTTTTTTTTTAAGTTAATGTGTGCTTTGCATTAATATTGTATAATAAAAATTATTCTTCGGGTCGAACAAAAATCACACGAAAGATATGGGTCGATCATTAGGTTTAAAATGGTAACTTAGTGAATGAATTAATTGGTACAAATACAAATTCACAAGTAATTTTATTTTCTTGTTTCATCATTAGAAAACCTTTTTTGAAAACCATCATTAGAAAACTTGATGGGATCGTGGAGTGCCAACAAAAATGAAAAGACAATCTTCAATAATAAGGATTGAGATGTAAATATATTCCATCTTTATTTATTAGTGTAATATGTATTTTTCTTATAAATATATAACTTTTTTCACATTAGTATTTCATATATTAAAAATATTAATGGAAAATTTGCTAACAAAATATATAAGTTTTGTATATAAAATTAAATCATATAATCATAAATTGAAACATAAAACGCATTATAAAGCCAGAAAGCACTTAAGAGCGACGCTTAAATATTTTTCAAAACAAAAACGGAGAAATAATTAAATGAAATCCTATAAAATCATGAATTGACTCATAAGACGTTATAAAGCCACAAATAAGCTATGACAACTAAGTTTTTATCAAAACAACTATGGAAAGTGATTTGCAATTAATTATATGTAAGATATTTTCTGGAAGCAATTATATGATATATTATGATGAATATATATCCTTATCTTTAAAATACTTTGTGTTTATTTAGTCTTCAGAAACCTACTCATTAAAGAAAGAAAGAAAAAATTACTGGTTTAATTTAAGAGTACGATTTTGAACCATTGTTTTAAGGTAATTATTCTAACTCTTGAATATAAATTTAAAAATATTAAAAACAAAATGTAAAATTATAATTATATCTTAAATTCAGAGTTATTCATCTTATATATAAACCCCAAAATTACCTTAATTTAATTATATTTATCCATGTAAATCTGTACTACTATATATATAGATAGATAAATGTTCTTGTTTGAATAATTATTGTGATTATTTTTTAAATTTTGATTCTTAAACCATTCTATTTTAGCATTAATTTGAATATGAATTTGAATTTATCAATTAATAATCATATTAGAATCCTAACCAATTAATCAATCCCCAAATCACTGTCTGCAATTAAACCCCAAAATTATGCCTCCACATATAATGATTCATTACGTCATTATTAATTTTGAAGAACAATTTCAAATTTTGAATCACTATAAATAAACCATGCAAAGTCTTGAACAAGCGCAATTTGTTCCAAGGGAGGAAAATCTTATGGAATTTCAAAGCCTTATTGTGTTATGCTTCATCTTTTCTTTGTCAGCTACCACCATTCTTGCACTGCCGGAGCAGCAGAAATTGGACCGTATATCGGCACTTCCGGGGCAGCCGCCGGTGACATTCCAGCAATATTCCGGCTATGTCACCGTCGCCCGAAGACACGGGCGTGCCCTGTTTTACTGGCTAACAGAGGCCACTACTAATGCACACACAAAGCCTCTTGTTCTTTGGCTTAATGGAGGTCTGTTTTATATCATTATTATTTTACTTATTTTTTTTATTATAATAATTAATTAATTCCTTAAAGAATAACAAAATTTTGTCATGTTTTATTCACATGAAGAGTGTTTTTTCATGATGGTATTAAGAGGATTGTATTTCACTTTTAGAGGAAGTTATTTTTAATCTCATTATCAATTCATAATAATGATCATGAAATAATAAGTAAAATGTTACTCCATTTCTTTTAGTAGATGATCATATGCCATACCTATTTATGTACCATATTTGTGTTAAAATAGCAACTTATGCAACATGGATCATACTGCCAAATTTATTTAATTATGACTTATTGTATATTTATAAACTCAAAAATTTATAAATTGAATTCGCAGGACCTGGATGTTCATCAGTGGCATATGGAGCATCTGAGGAATTAGGGTCATTCAAGATCAACGAAACTGGTTCCTCACTCTATCTCAACGAATACTCGTGGAATAGAGGTACTAGAAAACGATCCATACGAAGCAAAACATAGTACATTCTTCATCCAGCATGATTTCTAGCACGTAGTTTTGAACCAACATTAAGCATTTACTACTAATTTAGAACAGTTCTAAAATGTAGAAGGATTAACTTAAAAGGACATACCTGCAATGATGATGAGCTTTCTATTCTTGCAGTGGCAAACATTCTGTTTCTTGAATCGCCTGCTGGTGTTGGTTTCTCGTACACAAACACGACTTCAGATCTCAAGAATTTTGGGGACAAGAAAACAGGTATTGTGTGAATATGTGAATCATCCATGTATTTCTCTAGTAAACATACAAAAATAATCAATATTGGTTTCAGCTCATGATGCTCTAGTTTTCATCCTAAGATGGATCAAAAGATTCCCACAATACAAAGACAGAGACTTCTACATTTCCGGAGAGAGTTACGCAGGTAAAGAGAGAAATCAACATACCTACTTAAGTAGTCTAGGATTTTCATACCATCTGTCTCAATTTATCTAACCACATCAGATATCCTGTCTCGACAGGCCACTACGTCCCCCAGTTGGCAAAGAAAATATATGATCATAACAAGAAGTCTCCGAAGCAGATCATCAATCTTAAAGGATTCATTGTAAGCTACTGTTTATAATGAGTTCAGGCTGAATTAACTTTAATGAATAATCCAAATTCGTATGCAGGTGGGAAATGCAGTCATAGACAACTATTATGACAGCATCGGGCAAGTGGAATATTGGTGGAGTCACTCTATGATTTCAGATCACACATATAAGCAAATAAAGGCATCATGCAATTTCGGATCAAAATCTTCTCCGAAATGTAATGCTGCTTTGAACTATGCCTTAGGAAATGAACTTGGTGAAATAGACCAGTATAGCATTTATACAGCCACATGCACAATTGAAGTATCAAAGAAAAAAACAAGGCATCTTCTAAGGTTTAAGAACGGCCTTATAGGCCCACGATTTTCTGGATACGACCCGTGTTCTGAGATCTATGCACTGACATACTACAACAGACCAGATGTACAGAAAGCCCTGCATGCAAATACCACGGGCATTTCATATGGGTGGGCAGCTTGCAGGTATTTTTCGAGCATTTCTAGTATATAAGGACAGGTTGAACAAGTAAAAATAGATCTACTCAAGTTAAAGGAGCTCTTGTAAAGAGAATTGTCACTGAACGATTGCCATTACCTATCTGTTGACAGTGATGAGCTTTTTTATAACTGGAAAGACTCGGCTGTTTCAATGCTCCCCACCTACAAAAAGCTTATTGCGGCGGGGCTTAGAATATGGGTGTTTAGGTACAACCATATACATGACATGTGAATAATTCAAGAATTTCATATTCGTATTAAGAATTGTTTTTTCCATAACTCGTGATTATAACAGTTTGTATCTAATGCAGTGGGGACACAGATTCTATTGTCCCAGTGACATCAACTAGGTTTTCCTTGAGCCATCTCAATCTAAAAATCAAAACTCCGTGGTATCCCTGGTATGCTGGTGGTCAGGTAACAATAATTCCAAAATTTCACAAGGAATTGAATGTTTGTTTACGATGAGAAATAAACATTATTTATGAGAAAAGTAAAATACTGACCTCATATAATTGCATTTGCAGGTTGGAGGATGGACAGAGGTCTATCATGGACTAACATTTGCAACAGTGAGAGGAGCTGGACACGAGGTTCCTTCGTTTCAGCCTAAGAGAGCTTTCGAACTTTTCCAGACATTCTTGTCAGGGAACGAATTACCAAGATCTTAACGGGATAGAGAAACAGGAAGTACCAAATCTGTGTAATTAAATTTTCTGAAGGAGATGGAATAATTGAATAATACAGTCCCTTGATTGCTGCCAAAGCTATTTTTATAATTCAATTACATCCTCATGTTATTATTCATTATAATGCTGAAGAAAATTTAAGTTAAATTAATGTACATACACTTTCTTCTTACTAGTAAACAAAACCGAATCTCTTTCAATCATTGCTTCAATAAAATGTCATTGATTGAGCCCATCACTCATGCCTGGAGGCATTCCTAAACTCTGAGCAAGATCACTCATTCTTTCCTTCATTGCCTGAAAGATCCAAATGAATTTAGTTTTAACACATGAAAATTGTGACAACGAAAAAATAAATAATTATATTGGCATGGCAAACACTCTTACAAGGACGCTCTTTTGATGTGCATCTTTGTACGCCTCATTGATCAAAAGTGATAGTTTCTGTTCATAGAAAAAAATAATATTAACCATTTTCTCAATATTTCAGAAGCAAATTCGACATTGTGGATTATACGGAAAGCTGAGTCTCAATAATTTTTATTTTTATTTTTTGTTACTGATATGATATTCAAGGCATCCATGCTTTATTTTGACATTACCCGAAATTAGAGAATATAAAAGTTAGTTTATATCCATTTATGCAATTGGAACTTGGAAGTGAAGAAATTATCAACAACCAGAGATTTGGGGACTACCTAACCAGGGTAATCCACAAACACACTGCATTTTGATATTAATTACTCAAGGTGCACCTCTCAAAGAGCATGAGAACACATGAGCTAAAGATTATGATAGATTATTAGATTATCTATATGACATAGTAGAATTTATATTGTTTCAAGCCCATATTTGAAGTCAATGGTATAGGAATGAATAAAGATGGAGCAGCAAAACAGCTGGTGAGTTATTATCATAATTACGTGAAGAAAACCACCTTGATTTTATTATGATAAAGATTAATCTGTTACAGTATACAGTAAAGATATATGTAACGTCACCAATATATGATAAAATACAGAATCGACAACCACCTTTGTAAATTCTTGGATAGTTAAAGAGATATAAATATGCAGTAAACTTCAGAATTTAGAATGTGATATGCAACTTGTGGCTATAAGAAGAACCATGAATGGTTAGCTTCACAGTTGTTTATGTGTCCAGATACTCACTTCAGGTCCTAACTCCATTGCAGCCTCAGTAATTTCAGTGCGTATAGGCTGTTGATTCCCTGATAGAGTGACCTGAAAAATTTACATGTCAAAGAAACACAATCCTATGTTTTTAAAGATATTTTAAAATTTTATATTCAATTTCACTGAAATTGCCACAATAAGGTTCAGGTGAAATGTATTACATCAATGAGGTAGAATTTTCAAAAGCAAAGGGATCTGCGTGTAACCCTGCTTCTCCACTAATAATTTTTAATTTTTTTTTATGTTTGAAGATGTTAGTTACTTTAACATCTAAACGAAATACTTTTATCTATTTTACAGGTTGAAGACAAAGAAATGATTTGATTTTATACTCACTTAAAGGCTTTCTTAAGGACATTAACAATGTTAACTCTCGTGTGCCCTTCATTTAATTAAATTGCTTATATGATTGAAGTATATGTCCTCCCAAAATGACACTAAATTGCAAAAACTGTTTGGTACCTTTATGAGCTCTCCTTCACAGTAACCATCAAACTCTGCCCTGTAAAAGTAAGCCATATAAGGAATGTGTAAGACGAGTGCGAGGTATTCAAAAGATAAATTGAATTATTGAAACATAGAAAAGGCTTTAGTCAACTGAAACTAACGCAGCTAGTTCTTTTTGCACTTTCACTGCCTCCACCTGGACAACCATCTGTGCCTTCTTTACTGTCTCGTATAAGTTCTGCATTCCTCCCAGAATTCCCGCCTAATCTTGAAAATTAACCAAACATCACGACAGTTCTCTATGGGAATTAGAAGTCCATCTTTTAGTGGAAAAAATTGCTTAAATTAACTGCATTGCAGCATGTTTACAAAAGCAATTAAGCATGATCTCAGCAGAAGGTTAAATATGCATTCCTGGTCCTGCTATGTAAACTATATTAAATAAGACAGGAGCTAGAACTCAACAGATAAGGTGGTTTCAGGCATACAGAAAAAATAATTAATTAATTAAACAAAAATCAGCTCAATAAACACAGAATATCTGTTACACCATGACACAGAAGAGCCCAAATGTTGAATCACAAGGAACATATTTGATATTTCATGATACAGGATGACAAAAACACTAAAACAGAGACTGACGTCAAATAGAATATATTAAAAGCATCCGCATAATGACTGCCACCATGGCAGCGAGAACACTTGCCTTGGAATTGTTGTTGCCATTTTCACCATCATCTTTCTTTCCACCAAATAAGCTGCAAATTTGAAGTGTACTCTGTCTTCCCATGAACTTCTGATATCTAGATTGAGAAGAGGTGCCTACTGGAGTAGTGATGGTGTTTAATCTATCTGAAGAAGAAAACATGAAAACATAAGCACTGGAAATGTTAATACAAGTAAGCTTAGAACCATAAAAACCTCAGTCCCAATGGTGTTCAAAGTACAAAAGCAATTTCCTATGGCGCCATTGCATATGTACGATGATGACTAAACGTGCTGAACTCATAAATCAAGAGGCTCAGCACAGAAAAATTAATGTGAAGGAATATGAGCTTAAAACATTTTTTACATCATCAGATATATCTTTTACATTCAAAAGCTAAGAATCTATCAAGCCAAAGACTAATTGAAGGAAAACTAATGTCTAAGGCAGATAATAAAGTTGTAAGTCACAAAAAAAAATTGTTGAAAGGTAGACGCTTGCATACGTTAAGTCAACAATATAACACGTGGAAGATAGGTTGGATGATCAACATATAGATCAAGGGTTATGATCGAGTGTTGTAAGAATGGGCTGCCAAGGTTAATGGGTTTAGATATTGAGGATAGCTTGCTATGCAAGTAAAGTATATATGATTTAAGATTATGCAAATCATATATAGTCCATATATATCATATTATCCATATATATCATATATTGGAGTGTATATATATGGGTTAAGTTTTAGTCATTCAGTATGGTTCATAGAATCATCCATACATCCCCAGATTAGGGTTTGTATGAGATCTAAGTCTGATCCATATAGCCCATAAGATTAGGGTTCATATGAGATCTAAGTTTCATGGTCGTTGTAATCTTCATCAATAAGATATTCTTCTCCCTTAAGAGTGGACGTAGGCGATTTGCCGAACCACTATAAACGTTTGTGTTCTTCGTTTTTCTTTTCTTTCTTTGATCGATTCATAACAAAAATTAAAAAAAAAAATTAAAGGATTACAATACAAATGAACCATCTAGTACAATGAGCTCATACCAAAAAACTGAACCACGTTCCAGGCCAAAAACTGCAATACCAACATTGAGATTTTTCAAGCAAAAAAAAAGACTGCTTGTCAAGCTGTATTTTGCACGCTCTTCATTCGAAAAACAGAACTGTCTGAAGCATGATCACCACCCATAAACAAGACCTATCAAATTCTTTACTGTTTTTAATTTACAACCTACACGAGTTGCCATATATTTGTCGGATGCGGATGCTATAGTAGGTAAGGAAAGTAATTTTGATTGCTAGGAATTTTAGCAGAGTAGCTAGAGTTCACTCATTTCTTTTACTTTAAGTTTTTCAAGAGTACAGACCTGATCACTATAGAGAGTGATCAATGGATGATTCTAGAGTAGAAGAATAGAAAGGATCATTCGAGAATAATTGTTAACTTGACACTTCCAAGACTTTTTACTCCATATTCCCAGCTTTGAATCCATTCTCCATGGTTTAGTCTTCCATTCATGCATCTTCTTGATAATTCTAGACTAACATTACTAACTAATGTTTTGAATGATATTTCCAATTCAAGAATGTTGTAATTTGTACGCAAACCAAAAGAACGGCTAAGTATAATCACATTTCTAGAATATGTGAAATTCCACCAACTCTCCAATAAGCATAAAGCATCAAAAGAAAAGGGGGGAACTGGGAATACAAACAATTAGCATCAATAAATCAACTGATTTACCAATTACTCTAACCATATATATAAAAAAAAAATAAAAAAAAAGGTAATGTTAAGATCATCAGAGGATAATCAACAGCACATGACAAGAATTCATAGAACCACTGATAAATACGAACCAAAAAAATAATAATAATAAATGCCTTAATTATTAGAAACAAATGCTTCTACTCATTTGCTTAAAATAACATCATACGAATAAAAAAGCAAGTTCACGGAGAAAGCGAAGAGATTACATGAAAAGACAGAAGTCGGCAAGGGTTTGGGAATTTGAGAGGTGAGGGCAGTGGTCGGCGCCATTTTCACACAGAAACACGCACTCAACGGTTACAGAGTGGGAAGGAGTGGATATAGTAGCTGAAGCTGAGGTAGTCAACTTGCAATTTGTTTAATAGTATTATAATAAATATTTTTTTCAGATTTAATTATTTTACTACTCCATTTTGTTTTATTTTTGGGACAACTGTAATATTAACTTGAATACTGTTTTTTCCAGGTTTCATTTTTATATTTTCAATCACTGATAATCACACTGTACAAAAACGAATTAAATATCATGACTTTATAGGTAAAATATAATTTATTTATTAAAGTAATGGGACACAGTCTACTCTTTTTGAGAGACAAGTATATGTGAGAATAGATGAGTTGCGAGGATCAATTCATTATTAGTTTATATAAGTAAAATATGTTAACTGAATCATACTATAATAAAAAAATTATAATTTTATTCTTTTCAACATTTTCTAAAAAAAATATATTTTAATTATTAATAAATAAATTTTACCTTACAATCGATCTCCCACAAAGACAATGTCACTTGAGACTTTCTCTACTAAAGGATGATACTTTAATTCATTAAAGTATAATTTTAATTTATTATATTTAAATAACCCTAAAATCATAATTAATGAACTGCACTTTATATTTTAGTGAATCAATTTATAATTATTTAAAAAATATATAATTTAATATACTCTTTTCACTTACGAATAAAGTATTCATATTGTCATTTTATTTATCAATTTTAAAAGGTATTAATTTTTTATTTTTAACAAAAGAATCTCATACATAATTCCACTCATTACTAATATAACTATGCATTTTATATAAAATGGAGTAATATTTATTTATTCACATGAAAAAACAAATGGATGTATTAGGAATTGAGGAAAGGGAGTGGAATACTATAATTTATTATACTTGAATATGGAGTATTTTACTTATCTAAAACCATATACTATAATTTATCATACTTGAATATGGAGTATTTTACTTATCTAAAACCATACTGGCATTCACGTCTCATTATCAATTTCAACTACACATTTCTCACAAGACAGTGCCACTTTAGTTATTGACATTATTATTGTTATTAATAAATAAAAATTTATCCAATTTATTAATAAAGTTTAATGATTTTCTTGTTAATATTTCAATGAATAACAGAATTTTAAAAATTAATACATTCATTAAAAACACAAATACATTACTTACTGAAAAAAACTTATATAAATGGAATATATAGAAATTAACTCTGTGCATCTAGTTAATGAGATATCATCTTTATTGTTATTGCCGAAACTGAACACTTTATATATTCAAAACATCTTTACTTTTAGTATTCCTTCCCAGCTATTTTAATTTTTCTTTTGTATATAAAAATTTAGAAATATAATGTTTTAATGTAAGATATGTTAAAGTATAATATTTTAATGTACAATTATATTAATAATTGTTTTGTGTGAATTTTATCTATTAAAAAAATAAATATTAATTATTTTGTGTAAATTTTATTTTTAAAAAGAAAAAAAAATTATAAGCATTGGAATGGTGGAAAATGTATATGACCAGCTCTTTTCTTTCAAGGTCATTCTATGGTCATAAATGGGCTTAGGGTGGGGATGGGGTCAAACCTATGTTCAACATTTGGGTTTTTGACAGCAAACTAGTACTATGGTGGAGATGGTGTACAAAATTCCAGAAAGTTAGGTGTAATTGTATACACAGATGGTGGATTCTCCAAAGAAAAAGCCATGTACTGTTTGATACACACACTCTATTCTGCATGTGAAATTACACTAACACCCCTCAACCACAGATGTCATGCCTGCAAGTAAAATAAAAGTTGGATCTACTACATGGTAATGTTTCCTGCGGATGTTGACTTTCAATTCAAATTCAGAAATTACCTTAAATTGAGGAAAGAATGATGTAGATCCCAGCGAGGGCATAAATGGAATTTCACCCCTGATGGGTCCAATGGGTCATTAAAATAGGGAGGGTATCACCATCAAAGCAGCCAGCAGAAGACCAGTGCCTAAAAACAAGGTACTACCAACAACTTCAAGAAACAGCTCTCTTGTTTCTCTCTCATCATACTTTCTCTCTCTTGATACTTTTTTCAGCACATTCCCATCATCAATCTTGTGCAATCAGTGGGAGGACTCTTGCCCTTCTCTCGATGTGTCCACGACTCCACGCATTCCCATCTTTTCTCTCTCTTAAAGACTCGATCTTTCTCTCTCCTCCACGCATCACTTACCTACGTCTTATTCGTATACTCAGCAGAAAGAAAGAAGGAAATGGGGGGAAGTATTCTAGAGAGAGAAAGGGGGGGGAGATAATCAATCTTCACGCACCGCACCAAAAAAGCAGATCTTCATGTGCCCGAAATACCCTTCTGCAACCCCCCACCCAAAAAAATCCCCCCATCTTCATCAACTTCACTGTCTCTCCAAACAACTATAATGTTTTTAATTAAGCCCGAATTATGTGGACTTTTTCGGGCTTTGCCTTGGTCAGTGTTTTTCCACAGAGAAAAACAGGAAAGCAAAGAAAGATCCTTCCCTCTTCCCCCCAACCCCACCTCACCCCCCCCCCCCTTCCCCCTTCCCCCCTCAATTTCTCTCTCTTTTTCCGCCCTCTCTACATCCCTATTATATCTTTTCTTTATCTTCATGTACAACACAGCCCCTTTCTTTATTGCCTGCCCATCTCTCTTCCGTGTTCGTATCTATCACCATATATTCATTCATTCATTCTCTTGTCCTCTTACCCTATCTCTTCACGCGTTCACACATCCGTAGATATTTTCTCGTCTTCTGCGAGATCTCTGCTTTTTGCGAGGAGGGTTTCTCTTGATTTGTGATCTGATGCCAAAGAAGAGTAAAACTGTGGGTTTGGAATCAACGCCTTCCTATGGGGTTGGTGGGTATGAGGATGCTAAGGCCAGGTTGAGGCACCAGTCTCTCATGCAAGATTTCCAAGAATTGCAGAAGGTATTTTCTTCTGCCTTAGGTTATTGATTTTTTTTTTTTTCAATTTTGTGATTTGGGGATCTGAGATTTTGTTTGATAATCGGTTTGTTGAATTGATTTTCAATTAATTTCTTTGATGGATTTGACTGTTTTGTATGGATTGATCTCTCGAGATCCTTCGTGGATTTGGAGAACTTTTTTTTTCTCCTATGTTTGATTGTATTGGTTTTTAGTGCTGTGTTTCCACAATGAATTGGGGAAAATTGACCTAAAAGTTTCAGTTTTCTGAAGCCTTTTTTTTTTTTTATGGTTTTGGAATTGCTTAGCTGGCTATTTGTTCCCTTCTCTGCTGTTATTTACCTCAGTAGTTTGAGTTCTATTCAAGAGTTGAAATCCAGCAATTTTTTCTTCCAATTTTAATTTGGAATCATGTTTAGGGTTTATTTTGTTAGATCTATTTGATTTGATTTTCTCTCGGAAGGTTTAGGTTTACTAAGGCTGTGTGATGTATGATTAGACTCTATCCTTAATTATGAGTATTTGTGAATATGATCCTTATTAAGTTATAACTAAACACAATTAAAAGATGTGCTAAAATTGCTATAAAATTATTGGAAACTTCAGATTTTACTGCCCTAATATTTAAGTTTGATAAAGGTATTTCTTGGTTTGTATTCATAGACTAATGTAAAACTATTCCATCTTGCAGGAAGTTGTTGGCATGAGAAGCAAGTTAGAGGCTGGAAAACAGAGGAAGCTGATGCTTGCTGCCGAAGCTCGGTATGCATTGAATTCTGATCTTAAATTTCTTAAAGAGTATGATGATTTCATGCTATAATCCATTGTTGCCTTTATTGTTATTAATTTATAAAATGTGGGGAAGTTGCTCTTATGTTTAGATGGTACCTTTGTTGCAAAGTATAACCATGTCAGCATATGGTCTTTGTCGGGGTATGGTAGTTCTCCTTGGTTTATTTATCATTAGCAATTTGGGTCAGTTGTATTATTATGATTCTTGATTAAGTCTGTATAATTTGTGGTTATATGCACTTGTATATTAATGATAGAGGTGATCACAAGATTATATGCAGTTGTATTATTATAACCAACTCTGTAAATATATTTGAATTCCGTAAATATAGTAAAAGGTTTCTACATGTAAATTCATTGATTTATAAAAGAAAATTCAAAGAGAGAGTGATGTCTTCTGTTCGCCCCGATTGATTCTTGTTTTCCTAATAATCTCATTGTTTTCCACAGGTTCTTGCGAAGAAGATATGAATATTTCATGAAAATGAAGTGTGTAGATTCTTCCCATAAAGAGAAATCAGTACTCAAGCAAGCTAAGAACATGAAGGAATTGGGTAGAAAAGATGTCACCACTCAGCATGCGTTACCCCCTATCACCGGAGCTAAAACGAAGAAGAAGAAACAGTACATCAACAAAGAAGTTGCACCAAATGGTGCATCTCCAATCAATCAGCAACATAGGAAACTCTTACATGGTGGGAAAGAAGCTATGCAAGAAAGCTTGACTCTGATTTCTGATTTAAATCACAAATGTAGAATAGATATGCGGAGAAAAACTTTAGTACGTAACACAGCTCCACTTCTCGACTTGAACCAAAAGGAAAGACTTCATACGAAGGAAGCAGCTTTGAGGAATACGTTCTTTGCTTTTGATTTGAACCAGGATAATAGCTCTAGTGTGAAAGAAGCATCTTTGCCCACTCGGCCTCCTATTTTTGACTTGAATGAAGTCTCGGTAAGTTTTAATTTCTTACTTAGATTGGACTTCAAATTTTCATTTTTTCTTTTCTATCTAAATTCCAATCATTTTTTTGCATTCAACAGACAGGAGATGAGGATTTTCATAGCAACGGTGAAGCAGTTAATTATGAGGAAGCCAAGAGAAGTCTAATGAGACATCCAAACGAAGAGATGCAGAACGATCTAATGCTTTCCGTATGTAGAAATGCTGGTGAAGGTCCGTCTCGTGTGGGGAAGAGAAAAATTTCGTGGCTTGACCCCGTTGCTTTGAGGGTTTGAAGCATGTTAATCTTTAGTCAAGCTCTCCGGCAACAACTCTCCCTTGCCTTTATAGATGTCTAGTTTTGTGCATTTCTTCATAATAGTGGTATCTAGTTTTTAATTATCTATTAGCATTTCCCTAAAGTTTGTTTCAATTTGCTCGTTTTGGTGTATAGACGAAGATGAATTGATTTAGTAAACGTGCTATTCTTTATACAGAGCTATAGTTTTTGTCTCTAATTCATTCACCCTTCTCTCAAAAGCATGTATATCTGTATGGTTTATCTTGAGCACACACTCTGTTATATGACAAACGAGTTTCAACCTCTTGGGATGATTGGTATGGCTCCGGTGAAGGCTTCGGAGATCGGGCTGGTTTATAGGGTTTTGATGGGCGTTTTGGTTTTCGTTTTTTACAGGCAATATATAGTTTGATGTTCTCTTTTCGTCGTTTTCCCATCGTTTCTGTGGTGGGGGGATTCTAAAAGGATGATTTTCTTGATTTCTTCTAGTTCAACAATAGCAAATTGTTATAGTGGTTTTTCAATATCACATCGTTTTTCACACATTAATATGTTATAAGTGAGCTGCTCTTTGTATGAATAACTATTAATTTCTTTAATAAAAAAAATACTAATAATTTGTTATAGGGTGTAATATTTCCTCCATTTTCTTTGGTGTTGATTAATATAGTATTTCAAGTTATGATTGAATCTACACTTTTGTTTTGTGTGGTACTCTATTTGTATCTTCAGAGTATATTTGAATCTTGAGAAAAGTTGAGTTGTGTGTATTTCTTTTCGTAAAAAATGTGAAGATACTTTTAAGAGACAAAAGACAAAAATCATCTTTATTTAAATAATTAAGTCAAAATATTTTAATTATTAACAATATTTAAAAATAATACTCCCCCCGTTTGTACGGGCACGCAGATTAAGACGTTTTATTTTTTTAATATATAATGTAAGAAAAAGTAGAGATAAATTAGTAATTTAAAAAGAAAAAGTGAATAAAGTTGTTGGGAATGATGAATAAAGTGTAAAAAAGTAGTTAAAGTTGTTGGAATTGTAAAAAGTAGGTAATAAAATATTATGTATTTTTGTCAAAAATGGAATGGGTAAAAATACGTGGGACACCCCAAAATGGAAAGTGGGTAAAAATACGTGGGACGGAGGGAGTATTACTAATATTAATAATACTACAATATTAAATTGCAAATAAATGTTAAATCATGGTTGCGACAGCTGTGGATGTGATCAATCAAACCGCTTTGAAGTCAATCTCCCCCCCCCCCCCCCCCCCCTTTCTCTCTCTCTCTCTCTCTCTCTCGCGAAGAGAAGCAGAAAATCAGGGGATCGATATCGAGAACAGTTGAAGATGGCAACGAGATGCGAAATCCTCTGTCAAATCATTCTCGCCGTCCTCCTCCCTCCCCTCGGTGTTTGCCTCCACAGTGGCTGCTGCTCCGTAAGCTCCGATTCCGATCTAATCTGTAACTAATTTGCGCGAATTGTCTTCGTAATTCCGTTGATTTGTTATGTGACAGGTGGAGTTCTTCATCTGCTTGCTTTTGACTATTCTGGGTTACGTTCCTGGCATTATTTACGCTCTATACACCATCGTTTTCGTAAATCGCGATAGGATCCGTGAAGACTACTACCAGGTCGCCTAGTACTGCTTCCATCCTGTTGTTTGATTTTTCTCAAGTTTTTTTTCCTTTTTTTCTTATTATGATGCATTTCGACTGTTGTGCACTGATGTTTGATCGAATCAATTGATTTGATCTTGAATTATTGGGGGTTGTTTGAATGACTTGGAACTTCGTTGTGTAATGCTTTCTGGATTTGAAATTGGGTTGATTGATTAGTTAAGGGTTTACTTTCTGTGTGGTTG
Source organism: Pogostemon cablin (assembly GCA_023678885.1). Taxonomy (NCBI): domain Eukaryota; kingdom Viridiplantae; phylum Streptophyta; class Magnoliopsida; order Lamiales; family Lamiaceae; genus Pogostemon; species Pogostemon cablin. Next base: position 30,150,257 of record CM042975.1, read on the forward strand.
ATGCAGTTGATCTGATCTTGTTCATGTTCATGTAATTTTTTCCGATTTAGGTTATTTGATCATGATCTTTACTGGCATTTGGTTATTTTGAATCATTGTCGTTAGGGGTGTCAACGGGCCGGGACTGGGCCGGGTAGTTAACTACCCGGACCCGGCCCGTTTCTGGAGGACCTGCCCCGACCCGTACGGGTCCTATATAATAGGATCTGTGCCCAAACTCATACGGGGCGGGTCCGCCCTGCCAGTTTTTTTTTTTTAAATAATTAATTCTAAAAAAATTTAAATCATACAATTTTTTTTCATATATTTAAATAAATAATCATAAGAATATTAAATATAATTATAATTTAAAAATTATATATATATATCATATAGTTATAAATAATTTTTATGTATAAAATATAAAATAATTGTATAATATATATATATATATAAATTAATTTTTAATATATTATATACGGGTCGGGCGGGGCGGGTCTAAGTTAATACCCGGACCCTCCCCGTATATGTACGGGCCTGGGCCGGCCCAAAACGCGCGGGCGGACCGGGTACCCGCGGGCCGGGGGCCGTTGACATCCCTAATTGTCGTCTTGAATTCATTCAAGTTTAAATGATTCAACCTCAATGTGCGGAGTTATTATTTTACGGTTTATTTTTTATCATTAGGGTTTATTACATTTTTTCCTTAAGTTTTCATCGTTAATTCGTTCAAGATTAAATAAAAATAGGTCCATGCACAGGATATCAACTCAAATACGGATATGCAAAATACGAATCCAGAAAAGTTGGTATAATAGAGTTTGGAATCATGTTTTATCCAACATCATTATCACAAGTAGTACCTACAAATGCACTTTAGCATTTTCAACTCATTGCAACAACTATTTGCCTAATTGTCATTAACATTAATACAATGCAACCTGAAGTACACCCTATCCAGCCCGAAGATCCAGTTTTTTATTACCATATCCTGAATTTATGCTGTGTTTTTTATTATCAAGTAGAGGGGAAAGGGTTGGCTTCTTGTAATTGAAATAGTGCTGGTGAATGTTGGATTGTGAGATTCTGTTTTCTGAGCTCATGAGAAGTCATAAATATTCAATTTGTATGGATGGGATTAGAGCTGCTATTCGAGCGCACGAGTAGTTATCGAGCCGAGCTTGAGCTCGGATCGTTAAGGGAACGAGCTCGCTCGAGTAGTTTTTGAGCCGAGTCGAGCTCGATTAGGCTGGTTAAGTAAATCGAGTCGAGTTTATCAAGCCTAATCGAGCTGTTTTTTAATGAATATATCTTATATTTATTATTTAATTTAATATTAATTATATTATTAAATAAAATTATAATTAAATAATATTTATTAATATTATTATTATGAATTATAATCATTATTAAAATAATCAAGCCTTATTGTGTCGAACTGAGCTCGGCTCGTTAAGGAAACTAGTATAAGGCGAGCTCGAACTCGAGTTCAAGTAATCACGAGTCGAGTCGAGCTGAACTCTCGACCAGCTCGTTTATTGGTTATTTGTAGGGTGTATTTTTATGTTATGGAATATTAATAAAATATAGAAATGGAGAGTAGAATAGGGATTTCGATCCTCAATTTTTGATAGGAATGATCAATCTAATGTGACAACTTATCTTTGTATTCCATTAGTTCTGCTAAAATAAAATCAATTTATTTTCACACCTATTAAGAAGACATATTTAATGCCATTAGAATTTTGATCTTTGTTAGCAGTCATTCTACTTAAATCATTGCTATTTAATGCTATTGTTAAACCATAAATTTTAAATAAGGTCATTTTAGTCTATTTGCAACGGATTTCTATTGGATTGCTCCATTTAATTGGAATGGTTAAACAATAAAATCCCAAACCCCCATCAATGAACTTTAAAGACAAAGATTAAGCATTAGAGGTAAAAGAGTAATATCACTACTGGATGTGCACAATATTTAGGCTTAAAAGAAAATACTCTATATTTTAAGTTTTTTAAGTTTGGGATAAATTACAATGTACCTTAAAAAGTTTAAAGAAATTCTTTTGTATCCCAATTTTAAGCAAAAATCTTTAAATGCCTAAAATTATGCAAAAAACCTAATTGACTCGGTAAGCCACTCGATTATATATTCATAAATCGACCCAATTAGAAAAAGTTTGTGTATAAAGGTGACTCTATTTTTGACTTAATGACTTGATTATAAATGTTAGTGACTCAATTGTGTACAAACAAATATATGACTCAATTATACAGTCATATATTTCTATTTAACTGAGTCGTAATTGAACGTAAAGATATGATTCAATGCGAGATAAATTTATGACTCAATTGAATTGTTAGTGGGTCGGTTGGGATGCGACTCAGCTGTAAATTGTATTTGCGGGTGTGACTAGATTTTGGTTAAACGAACCCTTCGTCCCACACTAAGGGTAGTTTTTACTTTTGGCACGTGGATTAAGGAGTATTATTATTGGTAAAAGCTCATGGGCCTCCGGGGACACGGAGGGATACTCTGTGTCCCCATGTGAACACAACCCTCCCCCTCTATATTCTATTTAAATCTATGTATTGCTAAGGGTTTAAATTGTAAAGGGACGCAGAAATTGTAAAGGCGCACGGAATATGCTCCGTGCGCCCGGGTGCACAGGAGTCTCACTCATTATTATTTAATGTGTAGTGGATAGTTGTATTAGTGGGAGTGTGAGTCTCATATTTTAATTGTATTAGTGGGTGTGTATGAGTCTCATGTGTGTAAAAAAGGAAAGTGAATTATTTGGATGGGACATCCAAAATAGAAAAAAAAAACTCTTTGAGTGGGACGGAGGGAGTATGTGTGCATCGGTTGAATATTTAAATCGAATCAATAATCGAGTCAAGCACCTTTTGGTCATCTCCGCATTAAAAAATATTACCTCCAAAGTTGGGACATAAAAGAATTTTACAGAACATCTTATTGAATTTCTCTTTTAAAATTTTGCTAATATTGGTGACTTGTGGGATCTTTCCAACTCTACGTGACAGTGGATCACCAGAAATTGATTTAGCAATAAAAGATTATTTTGCTTGAAATGGATGAACATGTTACTGATTTTGAGAAGGTCGTTTAACAAACGGTATAAAATCGATACAATTCCATTGTTACATGATGGCATGACAGATTACATACTTTGACAACATGTTTGGTTACACATGCAAGATTCATTCATCAATTTATTTATTTATTTAAATAATTTAAAATTTTTAATTTAATTTAATTTAGGCAAATAAGTAGGTGTAAATGAGTCGAGTCGAGTCGAGCCGAGCCGAACAAAGAGTTATTAAGTTTGTTTGAAATATTATCGAGCTTCAAAATATATATTTTAGCTTATCTTATAAGCAATTGAGCCGAGCCTAAATAAGCTTTTATCGAGCTAAACATGAGCCGAGCTCGAATAGTGTGATATTTTTACACTTACATTACCTATTTTTATTAATTTAGCTCAAGTCGAGCTTTTAATTTCATCGAACATGAAAGTTTGTTAAAATTGTTTGATATCTTTATCAATCGAGCTCAAATAAGTTTTTTTCGAACAATTTCAAGTTGAATACCGAATAGGTTGGTTTGATTTTCAACCTACAAACAAGCACCTAAATTTTTTATGATGCTCAAATTTGAGCCAAAATGGTTTCCAAAACGAATGTCATTATATGGGCTGATCTAAGCTCCTTAATTGTAATTATATGGGCTAATCTATCTTCTGAGCTCCTTAATAAAAAAAAGAAAAAAAAGGAGTTTGATGAAATTAAATCTTCAGGGAATCAGGTGGGTTATCGCGTTACCATACTCCTTAAAACAAATAAAAAAATTAGAGGAAATTTTAATGCTCACTCCTTGTTAGTCACATGCTCAAACTTTATTAGCAGTAAATATTAATTCAATATTAGTTAACATGATATATTAATACCGGCTATGCACCCATTATTAGGTAATATGATACTCTCTCCGTCCGCTCTAAAGAAATGGTCTTTTACTTTTGTTCACGTTGATTAAGGAGTATTATTATTTAATGTATAGTAGAGGAGTATTATTATTTAATGTATAGTAGATAGTTGTATTAGTGGGAGTGTGGACCCCATATTTTAGTTGTATTAGTGGGTGGGTGTGTGTGGTCTCATGTGTGTAAAAAAAAGAAATGACCCTCTTTAGAGCGGACGACCAAAATAAAAAAAAATCCTCTTTTAAGCGGACGGAGGGAGTATATTAATACATGCACATGGATACACCCCAAGATATGGTGCACTCATTTTAAAAAACGAATACAATTATGAACAAAAATATACTAATTATGAACAAAAAAATGTATACACTTTGTTAGTGAATTTTTTTGTTAGTTTTTTTAATGAAACATTGAGTGTATACAATTATTAAAAAATATGTATACACTATTGAAATAAAAAGTATACATATATGAATGTTAGTTTTTTTAATAAAAAATTAAATGTGAAAAAAGTATATAATTATTAAAAAAATATGTATATAAAATAAAATAAAAGGTTATACACGTATGAATGCACCGGATATCAACTCATTAATACTCTCTCCGTTCCAAAGATATTGACACACTTTCCTTTTTGGGTTGTCCTACAGAAATTGACATTGACAGTGTTTCATTTTTAAGAATATGAGACCCACACAAAAATTATTTATTTATTTACATGAACCCACACAAATATCACACTCACCACTAATACAACTACCCACTAAATATTAAATATTATTTTTCTCACTTCACTTTACATTAAATTATTATACTTCTTAATTTTCGTGCCCAAAAAAATATGTCAATTTCTCCGAGATAAAGGAAGTACCATAGAAACAAGGAATCTGAATCATCTCCCATAATATAAGTTAATTTCCTCTCATATAAACAGTTAAATCACTGTTCATGTGAGAGAAAATTCCCTCGAATACGGGAGAGGATCCTCCCCCTAGAAACAAGATAAGTGCAACTGTGAAGTGTTATCAAGGAAGGACCACCCTGAGTGTGACTGGTCAACTAATAAGATTACTCTACGGGATATTCCAAAGAAGAAATGCACGAAAGTACCCGCAGTACTTAGATATATTCTTTATTGCCCAAAAAATAAAATTAACTCTTTTAATATTCGAAATAACAGATTTAATCTTTACTCAAAAATAATTCGTGTAAAATAATGTATTCGTATAAACATTCGTGTCAAATAATGAGATTGAGTTTTTTTTTAAATTTATTTAACACGAATTGCGTTAAATGTACACGAATTGGACACGAATTTGTACACGAATGTAATTGAGTTTTTTTTTTAAATTGGCACACGATTATTTTTATTTTTTATATGATGGGTGTAAGTTGTACACGAAACGTAAAGAATGTGATTGACTTTTTTTTTGTTTCTTTAAAGTGGAACACGATTTTTTTGTTTTTGTACACGAAAACTTGTGAATTGTATACAAACATGTGCACGGATGTGATTGGTTTTTTTTTTTATCGGTACACGAATTTTTTTGTAATTGGTACACGAAATATCGACTTTTTACACGAAATGCAACACGAATTGATTTTTTTATTTTTTTATTTTCTACACGAAAATAATATAATCGTGTAATAAATTCGTGTCAAATTAACGCATTCGTGTAAAAAATTCGAGTAATGTTTTTTAATGATTTTTCAAGAAAAAATGTTTTGCTCGATCACTTTGCTCGAATATATTACTCGAATATTTGTGTAAAGAGTATTTTGATCAATTTGGGTATAAAAAGATATAGTGTTAAAGTTAGGATAAGAAAGAAAATGTGTAAAACAAATAGGATATAGTAAAATTTTTCCTATTCCAAAAGTTAATAAATTATTCTTTCACAAGTGTTTAAATTTTATGTAACAGATTCTTAACTATGCATTGTTCACTCCCCATCTCAAGAAAGAATCTGCCACTGTAAAAATTACCAAAAAAAATACATCTGAACAAAAATAAAATTAAATAAAACTGGTGTGTACTTAATTCTTCAAAAGATTTTTTTGAAATAAATAAATAAATATTATGTCTATATCTATAACTATCATGAGGTCCAACTATTACTAATTTAGAATGATTTAATTTTGGGTTAACCCCTGCCCCCAACCACCTATCACTTAATAAAATCATTGAGTGACTCAAAGAAATTTGTCAACAACCGTTCCATGAGAGTTTGAGAAATAAAGTTCCATTAATTTTTTTAAAAATAAATATATATATGCATACGCTCTTTGTATATTTTGAAAATTTTAATTTATTTATAAAATGGATGGAGTATAATGCAATTTAAAGAACCAATCAAAAAATGCGACACCACAAGAAAAGTGATCTATAATGACTGAGATCTTGTCATTAATATTTTTGTCATATTATTATTGTTTCTCTAGTTAATGACAATAAAGTAATCTATAATAATAGGATCTGTCATTATAAATCACTTTCTTATCATTAAAGACATTTAACTAGAGAAGCAATAATAACGGGATCTCTATCATTAAAGGTCATTTTTCTTGTAATACGATGTTTGTTTTTTTTATTTTGAAAATTTTAATATGCTTGAGATTTAATTTTATTTCATATTAATAGGCGATACAATTAATACGTTTTATAGAATAGATATATAATTTGGATGAACTTAAAAATTTTTGAAATTTGGATTTTAATTTTTTTTTAATTAATGTGGGCTTTTGGATATTTTATGAGAAGCTTGCAAATAATTCAATTATTTTTCGAACATAGTATATTTTACACAAACTTTTTATTTTTCTCATATTTATTATAAATACATCATTTTTCATAATATAATATTCACAATATCATCTATTTTTCAAAATCTCACACTATCATAAATCTATAAATCATAAAACATACTTTAAAAATCAAATCACATTTGTATTATTCGTATATTACAATGATAACAATCAAACCAAATATTAAAAATCCTTTTATTCTTTATGCCTTAAGCAAAACCAAATGTTATGAGCCAACCCTATTTTAGGAAACTCAAATGGATGCAATCAATTGATGATCAAACACCAACAAATCTTTAACCCTAGAGCACCAAGAAACCAAAGAAGATGAACAAACTAAGTAGAGGTGCTCGTAACCCGACGGCCGATGATGCCGGACGAGTCGTGTTTCCCGGTCTTGGTCGAATTCTTTTCTTGATCAGGGCCATGAAGCAGCATGGCTGCCTCATGTCCCAGGTCTTATTTCCGAGCTGCGACGACGAGCCATGCAACGTGGCTTCAAGAGCCGAGGTTGTAAGAGAAATCAGAGGCAGTAAGAAGAGTGTTGCAAGAAAAGTGACTTTAGACAACACTTCATGATGAAGTTTCTCTTGTGAAAGGGAGAGAATTGAGGGGTTGAAGATATAGCAAGAGATATAAGCAGAGTTTGGACGGTGTTAATGGATGTCAATTTATAGTTATTAATTTAGTGGGATATGCCACACTGGAAAGAAAATGATGTTATATATGTGAATTAGTGGACTTCATGAGTATTTTAATTTAGCAATCTATAATTTAAGACAAAGTATCACACAAAGTATCTTGTGATGCGAACTCTATATGAGACGAATGTTGAGAATTGTTAAAGTACGAAGGTTACTTGTTAAAATATACTCCCTCCGTTCCAACTTCAACTTCACACTTTCCGTTTCGGTCCGTCCCAAATTCAACTTCACACTTTCATAAAATGAAAAAGCAACAAACTAATATCCTTCTAACATACTTTAATTTCAAATTTGTCATCACCTTTTTAACACACATAACATACATTATCATTTATTTATTACCCAAAAATACTATACTACCCTCAAAAGTAAATCAAAAAGTGATTTTTCTTAAACTTCGTATCTACAGTAAACGTGAACTTGAATCTGGGATGGAGGGAGTAATTGTTATATAGGTATAATTTATTTATGGGTAGTTAAAGTATATTTTAAATACTCCTTTCGTTCGCTATTAATGTATTCATTTATTTTTTACACATGAATTAAGGAGTATTATTATTTTATATAAAGTGAATAGTTGTATGAATGGTGAGTGATTGCTAGATGTGAGGTCCTTTATTAAAAAGGAAAAATGTATAATTTAGAGTGGAGGATCAGGAGTGAGAATTTTTCTAAAATATGATATATGATAAATTAAAGGTATAATTTATACTCCCTCCGGCCGCTCGAAAGAGGGCCTTTTACTTTTGTGCACGTTGATTAAGGAGTATTGTTATTTAATGTGTAATGGGTAGTTGTATTAGTGGGAGTGTGGGTCCCATATTTTAATTGTATTAGTGGGTGTGTGAGGGTCCCATGTGTGTAAAAAAGGAAATGACTTTCTTTGGGGCGAGACCAAAATGGAAAAAAAAAACCCTCTTTCGAGCGGACGGAAGAAGTATATGATATGATACACTACAAATATATTTTAACTATCAATAAATATATTTTACCATATACTTTAGGGAAAATAGATTTTTTCGTCCGCTAACTTTCATTCATTTTGAAATTAGTCCATTAATTTTTTTAATTTTGAAATTAGTCCGTTAATTTTATAATAATTTTGAAATTAGTCCATTAACTTCATAAAATTCAATATTTTGGTCCTTTGACCTGCTATGGTAGGTCATTTGAATATTTTCACCCCAATTAATCTATATCATATTTTTATTTAACCAATTTTATCTCACTTTTCATTTTTCACTTCCGTATACCAAACAAACAATATTAATCTCATTATAAAGTGGAGCAAATTTGACTAAATATTGATACTTCCTCCGTCCGCTCGAAAGAGGGTCTTTTTTCCATTTTTGGTCGTCCGTTCCAAAGAGGGTCACTTCCTTTTTTACACACATTAGATCCACACACACCCACTAATACAATTAAAATATGGGATCCACACTCCCACTAATACAACTATCCACTACACATTAAATAGCAATACTTCTTAATCAACGTGCACAAAAGCAAAATGCCCTCTTTCGGGCGGACGGAGAGAGTATAATATAAATTTTTAGTGGAGGCTATTTTTTTAAAATAGTATATATATATATATATATATATATATATATATATATATATTACATATATTTTTTTTTAGAATAACATGCTAATGACCTGTTGAAACGGAAGATTTTGTTGAACTTGGTAAACATGATGGACGATTTTCAAAATTTTCAAATATAATGGACGATTTTCAAAATTTTGCAAATATAATGGATAATTTTCAAAAAGTAAAAAACTTATGGACTAAATTCAAAATTGGGCAAAATTAACGGACAAAAAAATCTATTTTCCCTATACTTTAATTATAGTTCGACTTGTTGTGTGTATGAATATTATCATTTTTAATCTTTATTTGTTTCAATATATATTGCCCGTATAAGTTGACTAAATTCGTGTCCAGTTATATGGAGAAAAAAAAAACACTTCACATTAATTAACAAGAAATCATCTAAGGGAGAAAAACAAACAAATCGTTTTCACTTTATAAAACAAGAAATCATCTGCAATTTAATAACGCACAAATATATAATATGAATTAAACGAGACACTCTCTTGTAAGACGGGTTTTTTAGATGGGTGTAAAACGGGTCAACTCATTACTAAAATATGTTTATTGTAGAAATAAAGTACTCCCTCCGTCCCCCAACAAGGAGTGCATTTTACCATTTTCGTCCGTCCCAACACAAGAGGTGCATTTCCCTTTTTAGTAAAAGGTACCCACACAAATTAACTTTTTTTCTCTCCATAACCCCACACTTCACACTAATACACCTACTTAAAATATTATTTCTCTCACCTCAACTACCCCCAACTACCCATTAAATATTATATCCCTACATTTCACACTAATACACCTACTTAAAATATTATTTCTCTCACCTCAACTACCCCCAACTACCCATTAAATAACTTCACACTAATACACCTACTTAAAATATTATTTCTCTCACCTCAACTACCCCCAACTACCCATTAAATAACTTCACACTAATACACCTACTTAAAATATTATTTCTCTCACCTCAACTACCCCCAACTACCCATTAAATATTATATCCCTTCCGCCACATTAAATATTATATCCCTTCCGCCACTCTTGTTGTAGGACGGAAGGAGTATGTTCATTTGTAATTAAAGTATGTTAATAATAAATCATATTATAACACGCTTAAATTATACTTTAACACATAATTCAACATACTTTAGAAAACATACTTTAACAATCATTAAATATGCTTTATCTACATAATAGACATGATTTATTTAAATAATAGACATACTTTAACACGTCTCACAAACCGTCTCATATAAATAGCGTCTCACAATAAACTTTGTCGAATTGAATATAATAATTAATGAAGTAAGAAGAATGACAAGCACCATATCATTGAGCAAAAATTAAATAAAATATACGAGGCGCATCGTCTATGAAAAATGATCACAAACTTAAGCAAAACTTAATTTAAGTCAATAAGCAAAATTTAATTTATGTCAACAAAAATAAACAAAAAATAATTTAATAAAATACAAAACAACAGGTGACGGATCTCCATCAATGGCCTCTGATTAGCCACACTGCAGAACCAAAATCTTGTTTATATTCTTCTAACTTTCTCTCTCTAATCAATACAACTAGTATTACCTCTGGAAAAATAGACATCCATCATCCATCTCTAGAACAGGCTCTCAATGGCTGCCACATCAGACGCCTGTGCATCCAACAGCGCCTTGCCACCTGGACCGGAGCTGACGACCTTCATCGTCGAGTCGAACACTGCCTTCTGGAAGTAGTCGTCCCCCACTTTCACCACAATCTCCCTCACGACCTTCATGTCCAACGCTTGCCCCAACACGAGCTTCCCGATGATCTCACCGAAGTTGGCAGGCGCTTTGGGTAAGTCGATAGCTAGGTCTTCGAGTAGTGCTGCGTAGCCAAGAGATCCGGTTGCTATGTTGTCCGCGGTTATAACCTTTTTGGTGAACAAATACTCGAGGAGTTTTGCTACTGGTTCAACACATGGGGGGCTTTTCTCCAATCCGAGTGAGATCGCCTCCTTGACGAACTCTGAGTGATAAGCAGGGGCTTTCAATTCTTCAACACATTGCAATGCCTCATCAAGAAGTCGGACGCTGAAATATTCGTCCAACAGAGATATTGTCTTCCTCTTGAGCTCGTTTTGGTTCAATGCCACTGCTGGGGTTGATGGCTTCTCCGCAGTTGGAGGCTGTTTAAACGGAACAGGTGCTTGAGATGCGGGATCCATCGCGTATCCTCCATAGCTTGTCGGGCGAGTAGCAGCGTCAGAACCCTGCAAGAGGGCACTAATTTTGCCACCCATGAAACCACTGGGACCTTGAGGTAGATATCGCTGATTCAGTGATGGGGACTTCCCTATCAGTGGCTGCTGAACGCGAGCAGAAGTTTGGGAAGTCGTGTTCGAACCATCACCTCTTGGCATAGATCGAGATCTAGCAACTTCCCAATTATCATTATCGATTCCAGGCATACCAGGCATCTTTCTTGTTCCTGGCATTCCGGGCATCATACCACCCAAACCAGCACGAGTCATCGGGATGCCAGTAGGACTAATATTTCCTTGACCCCCAGATGAAATACCTCGATTATTTCTAGTGAAACCTGGACGTAACCCCAGATTCTTCTCAGCTTCCGAGTGAATCTCAGTGATGGTTTTGGCTTTGACCTGGTAAAAATCAGAATAGAAACAACATAAGATGTTAGAAATCGTGATAATAATTTTCTTTTAAAAAGAAGAAATATATCATTAAGAGAGTATGAGCATAAGGTAAAGAAGGCACCTCTTCCCGCCTAGGGACCCAATTGTTGGTGCGCAAATCTAGAACATCCCGCACCATAAACCTGAGCCGGACAGCCAACTGAGGGTTGGTTGACAAATCCTTCAAGCGATTGAAATACGTATCATTAAATCGCTTGGATTTTTGGTTCTCGTCAAGCTGTTTCCCAATTGTGTTGAAGAACTTGCAAATAGCCTCGACATTCTCCTCTTCCGGACAACTCGTAGAGTCCTGTCCCAAGAGTTCCTGCTCAAAAGGAAATGGGAATCAAGACATGTTACATATAGTTGAGAAAAAGAGCTCCTACAAACAGCATAAAGAAAAGGGAAGAGATGTGCATAGAATGAAATAGGAGCAAACCTGAACAATGTGATGAACAATCTTCTCAGGGACCATTCTCTGCTTCAAAAGTTCTCCAATTAAGCGAATGTTGCCAAGTGTTCGGAGTTTGACTAATTTCTCTTTATCCCTTCTGTCCGATTCTTGCTCAGGAGCAGTCATCTGCCTGACCTCTTCCCTCAACTGATCAGCACCTTCAAATGCCTCTTGGCAGTTATTTAAGAGAACTCTCTTAAATGTAATTTCTTTACCACCAGGTTCATCTGAAGGGAATGGAGGGAGCTTTTCATTCAGATCAGAACAGAGCTGCGCATACATTTGGCAAAATGTTGGCTCCAATACAGCCTTGTCAAATATCAAAGAGATGACTCCCTGTTTTCAAAAGATAATGTAGAGATATTAGAAGGGAAACAAAGTTTGATCTTTTATGCAGTAAGACCAACAAAACAAAGTAGATTCAAGGGACTCGAGTATGGTGTTCATTTTTTAACATTTAATACCTCCAAAATATCAGCAGTGGTTATACCAGAGTCAATCAATTGACCCTTCAAAATATCAAATTTCTCAGGAGTCAATTTGTTGAGTATGCTGCAAGAAACCCAAAGTGATAAGCACCAAATTCTAACATAAAAATACGGGCTATAACATTTGAAGAAGTGCATGAACCATAGAGCGCAAGGACAGGAAATCCTAACCATCATTACAAGAAAAAAATAAAAAATAAAAAGGAAGGAAAGCTTATAATAAACTGTGGAAGGCTACTAAATATAAGACACAAAGGTTACCCCTTCACTGTTTTTAAAACGCGTTCCTTCTCAGACAGAGTTCCCCTTCGAGCAGACCACGGTGCATCAGCCTTGATAAGAGTTGATGCAACCTGTTTAATAGGCATACAAAAATGTTTAATAGAGCACACCACAGATTAACAGCTATCTGAGTCACTAAGCCTTTTAAATAACTTTTCATAAGGTAATAAAATCATCAACCATAGATCAAATTGATCAGCGCAAATTGAAACTCTGAATATGGATAGATGATAAACTACCCTTGTTAGCCAACGGAAGAACTTTTAAATTTGTTTCGAGACTGAACCCAAGGCGTGATTTTCACACCATAGTAGCATAGCATACAGTGCAGCAGGGCAGGGTCAATGATAACATTCACAAGCAATAAAATAGTTTAGTTCACATTAGTATTTTACCCCTTGGTTTGAAGAAATTTGTGCGCTGGAAAACTGTGAGTTCTGGTCTTGCTTATTGTATTGGCTTCCATCTTGTTGCCTGGGATCAAAGCGGCCACCAATGTCTCTGTCTTTTAGTGACTCCCAAGACCTCTCATCTCCAGGGGTTGGCAGTTGTGGGGAGCGATTACGCCAGTCACGGTTGTCCAACTCAGGATAACGACTCTGAGCCGGTGGTGCCTAAAAAGAACATCATCATCAAGGAAAACATTAACATAACACATAATAACGAACTGAATCTGTGATTATGAACAGGCACATGTAAATTAACATGTATACCCAATTGAAGAAGAATATCAAATCAAAAGAAGTAAAATGTAGTTGTAGGTCACATTGGTAAATATGAGTAAGCTGATTACAAATGCCAATATGCAATAATGAATCTTACGTTGCTTTCTCCGCGACCCCAACTTGGATCTACACCAAAAAACTCAGCTTCAATTTCTTGTTTAACTTTTAAAATATCCTCTGGGATGCTTAACACCTACCGAGAGAACCAAGAAAGGAATTAAAAGCAGCACTATAATCAGCACTGGGAATCAAGAACAGTATAGAGGTAAAAAGAGTATTGATCATTTACAAATGAGATGAACATTAAACTTGGGTCGGTGTGTTTAAGGAAAGTGGAAGCGCAAGCAGAAAACAACTGGAATATTAACAGTTCGCAACAACATACATTACAGGTGTATATCAATGACAGTTATGGATAAGACAATTATGCAGGTAAAACAAGGTTACCTAGGAACGAGACTGCAGCATGTACCATTATTTTGCTTATAACTTAAGGATGTGAAATACCATAATTAACGTTCAAACAACACATACAGAAGCGAAGTATACCCCTAGCAAAAATATCATATAAGGACAATAATTCAATATATTTAATAAGAACATAATGACGCATTACCTCCCTTAGCTGAAGCAGCAGGTCCCTAGTATAACGGATTCGCTCACGGCCCTCGAATCGAGAATCACCGATCTGTATAAATTACAAAAGGGAATGAATGTTTGTTTTGAGTTTATTAAACAAGAGCATATCCTCCAACCATAAAATTTCTTTTTCTCACAAGGAAATCACTGAAGTCACAACCATCAAAGGAGATATAAATCCAATTATCACATGATTGCAAATAATAATTCATTGGGCTTCTCAAAATACAGGTATGATTAACTTGCAAGCACAAACTATTAGAGATTAAACCATAATTATAGATGAAAATTTGCAAAGCTTTTTCCTTTTTTTTTTTGCAGGTTCTTTATGGACATACTGATACTCCTTGCATGCCCACCTAAAGCCTGCATTTTTTTTCCGTCCATATTTACGGCAACTACACACCTCATGTGCAACGCTAAGAATTAGGACGTTAAATCTGTTAAGTAGGATTCCACAACATATGACTAGATCATGAAAAAAATTAGTACGGTTCTTGAGAAACTCAAATGATTGCAATTTTTTCTAAGAAAAAGATAAACTTTCATCTGTGTTAAAAACTTTTTTTTAAAAAAGTCACTAAATTTGTCCTAAACAAGTGGCAGAGAGATGTATTGAATAACAATTCTAGACATAAACATACATACATACATACATACAACAATCAGTGCTCCAATTACCTGAATTAAACACATTCTTGGACAAAAAAAATATAGCAATTTCAATTTGGGATCAAGTACATCAAATCCCAAGTACCATCCTAACCGTACCATAACAGGAAAAATCAAGAGAATATTGAGCACTGTTTGACTGAGTATAATATCGGGGAACCAAAAATTGATAGATTCGGATTCAACAACACTAATAGACAGTCATTCATTTATAAACAAAACCACACCAAGAACGCAGCTCATAAATACCCGGACACGATGCACTCTCACATCAGAAAAAACCACCAAAAAAAAGAAGAAAAAAAACTTTCCACCCTCAAATGAATTCAGGATCATCAAGAAAACCTAGATCTGACATAGAATTGCAGAAAAGGGCAGACCTTGAAGGAGGAGATTGATGGAGCAGAAACACCGCCATGGGGACGCAGCAGAGGGAGATCGGAATTCGCCGCCGACGATAAATCGAAGCGTGGGCCGAATACTCTGTTTCCGCCGCGATTGCCACCACCTGGTCTCAAGCTCAACACCGTCTGATCAGCCTGCATAACTCGCAAATCGAAATCCTATAAAGTCCAATTCAACACGAACTTCCACACAGAAACTCGGAATTTTATTCTCACGTATATATAGATGTATATACGTAGATACACAGGATTGAAAAATGAGGAGAGAGAGAGAGTTCTGGTTTTTCCTCTCTCTACAGGGAGAAGGAGAGGAGGTGAAGGATGAGGGAGGGCGTATTTATACGTCTTGAGAGGCTATGCAGAGCGTAAAACCCTTATTTTGGATTGGATTTGGAAAGGGTATTTTCGGGAATATGAAATTATTGAGCTTAACATTGACGCCCTTTAATTTGAGATACGGCCAAATTTGCTCCTGAGTGGCCATTTATACCCTTCGATTATCTTATTAATAGAAGATTAGCAATTGAAAAAGATTTGAACTCTAATTATTACTTGCTCATTGAAAACGATTTGAACTCTTTTTTTTTTTTTTTTTATTCCTCCATGGCTATATCAACTTTAATGGAAGAAATTATTTATATGTTGCACTATATGTTATTAATGGGATCGGATTATTTGTCATTTGGTACATTGTCAAACTGTTAGATAGATGACACATAAAAGAAAGAAAATATACCCTAAAGCTTAAACCCTATGGGCGATGATTGAGTTTATTTCCCCCTGCGACGTGTCAATCATTTAACATGTAGAACAGAAGATGATGCACGAAAATAGCTACCCTAAACCTTAAACCCTAGGGCAATGATTGAGTTTATTTTCACCTCCTATGTGTCAATCACTTAACATGTGGAACAGAAGATAATGCACGAAAATGACGCAAAAGATCCCGTGTGGTTTTTATCATCTTAAATTTTACACTTTCCGATTTTATTATTTTATAAATTTTATCACAAAAGAAAAATCACATCAATTCTCAATTTTAAAAGAACATCTAAATTAAAATTTTATCACTTTCACACAAAGACATAACATACCTTATATGTAATTTATTTATAATCTAAAAAGCATATACTCCATTACTCCCTCCAACAATCAACAAAATTAACCGAACAATATTTTTTTTCAAACTCTATATTTAGAGTAATTGTGCAAACAAATATAAAAATGAGGGACTATAATTAACCGAACAATATTTTTTTTCAAACTCTATATTTAGAGTAATTGTGCAAACAAATATAAAAATGAGGGACTATAAAAGTGTTTTATAACATGTATAATGATATAAATACATTGTTCAGAGACTTTGTGATGGAATATATTACTACATGTTTTGTTTATGTTGGTCTTATTTCTCATAGTATAACACTCTATTTTATTAGTGTTTTTCTAATTTTGGTCTTATTTCTCATAGTATAAGTATAACACTCTATTTTATTATTAGTATTTTTCTAATTTTCATATCAATGTACAAGTTGTTGTTGTTGTCTCTAATTTATCTAAGACAAATTTATATTCAAAGTTAGAAAAGTAAATTAACTACTAATTTTGGATTACAACACTTTTTTATTCTCTATTAATAAAGATCTAAAAAAAATATTATAAATTTTTATTCGTATTATGAAATTTATTTAGTTAGATGATATCACACAAATAAATACTCCTTAATAGTTAATGCTAGTAATTTAAGTAAATCTAATTATTTTTTAATTAGTTTAAGTAAAAAGGAAGAGGGAAAACGTGAATATTTTCAATTTTGGCAAATAGCACAAAATATCTTAATTAAATTCAATTTTTGCCATGTAACTAAGCAAAATTTCGATTTTTGCGTTAAAAAAGATAAGTTGTTCAATTTTGCCCTATAACTAACGAATCATTTTAATTTTTGCCTAATTTCCGCCGAAAAATGCAAATTTCGCTGGAATCCGCCATGACATGCTTCAATTTGGGGGTTTCCGCCTGGTCAATCCGACGTGGCAATTTTAATTTTTTTTAGCCTAGAGTTGAATCATTTTTTGCCCTGTAACTAAGCAAAACTTCGATTTTTGCCATAAAAAATATAAGTGATTCAATTTTGCCTTATAACTAATGAATCATTTTAATTTTTGCCCAATTTTCGCCGAAAAACACAAATTTCGCCGGAATCCACCACGTCATACTTCAATTTGGGGGTTTCCAAGTTGGTCAATCCAAAAATACACATTAATTTAATATATTTTTATTTAAAATAAATTCAACATATTATTTATTTATTATAATAATAAAAATCACATGCGTCTAGTTCGAACCTAATTTCAACTTTATAAATTACAAACTCTCTCATCTAATTTATTCCATCTAAATATTATATCCAGCTTCAGTTTATTAATTAATACATTAAAATGGCTTCTTTGAAAAAACATATTTTTTCTTTTGTGTTTATTTGTCTTCCTCATCTCCTCTCACAATGCAGCTTCACAAGATCATACAAGTAAGCCAAATATATAGACTATACATTTAGTAAAACAGTACGTATTTATTTTATTAATGTATATAAGTTGTTATAATTGACAGATGGAATTAAACCTTGATTATCATTTCGTTTATATGGGTGGTGTTGGAAAACTCACGTTCAATAACGTACTAACCCTATTCATGCATAGGGAGAAAACTTACCTTTCTCCGTAGGGTTAAGTTGCAGCGGAAGAAAGAACGTATGAACCCGGTTGGTACTCACATTGATACGCTGTGATCTCTGGATCAATCGTTCAACACAGGGTTGAAAGATATGTTTTCACGAATGTGTATTAATCTGCAGTATATGATGACTGGATTTTCGATGTGATTTCGGGAGAGAAAATTAGAGAGCAACTGCACTCTCGCGTTCTGTCGCACGCATGAACGTTTTAGCGTTCTGCGTTCTGTAACGCAGTGTTCTGTGACGCGTGTCTACCTGAGACAACTGCATGGCGCAGTGTATTAAATCCAAGGAGACAGGAGTTAGTCACGGAATGATAACTCCCTCTCTCTCTTATCCACTTCCTATGTGGAAATAAATAATAATAAATAATTATTATTTACATCTCCCACTCACATATGAAGTCCAAAAGTCGCCTGACTCATATTCTTCATGAATCATATTCTCGCACAGATTAATACATCGTGTGACCCACGAGATATGAGTTTTAATCGCCATACACTTGTTAGAGATATATAGCAACTCAACCAGTTTATCAATGAAACTCAACAAGCTCGCTATACCCCAGAACTCTTGAACATTTAACATATGTTGACATATCTCTTTTCAATCCCTGAATTTGTCAGAGCATATTCAACCTTTTTGCAAATTACTATGTATTCATAATCAAGACCCTGCTTGATTGACTAGTCAATGAATCACAATAGTATATGTTAAATTAAGACGATCTTCCCATCTCGCTAAATATCTACAGTCTCCCACTATAGCTGCTTTCCTAGACATGTACCGCATCGCCGTTATTAACCATAGCTCTTTTGGTAGCATGCTAAAGTAGCAACACCAAAGTGAAGACTTAGAATATAGTAGAAAGTCATAAGGGTAACCAATAGATAAGGACTCATACTTTTGAGAAAATAGGGATTATTTTCTCAATCCTGTTGGGGTCAACTTGGCACATGTCGTTTTCCTAAAACACATGTCACAATGTCTTTTAACTTCCTTCCAAGAAAGCGTATGTCGTATTTCATTTAATTTAGACATCGTGTAAATCAAAGTTTAAGTGTGTTCCATACACTTAACCCAGATATCCTCCCTCCAACGTATAGGATCTCCGTCGATTTAGCTTTATAACAAGTTGGATTAGATTCGTGGCGAAATCTATCCCGATTACATTAACTATCGTAATCTCATCTCTGCGCTCCCACTGAGCCAGAGGCGATTGCTCGTATGAGAGAGACAATCATAACTTGCCGACATACTATTATATGTGAACCATCACATATAATTTATAAAACATATATGTATAGTTAAGCCATTAACTATTTCATTAACATACATTAACATATTCAATATATCGTTTTAAATCCTTCGCAAACTCAAATGAGTAGAAATGTTACTAAGAATCACTTTCTTCTTGTCTACAATATCTCTAACAAAGTTGAACTTCATGTCAATGTGTTTGGTCTTTCCATGATATTTGGCATGCTAGATTAAGTCATGTTGAGCAAGATGGATGATAGACTTGTGAAAGGATTGTTGAATATTTCTTCTAAGGTCGAATTATCCAAATGCGAACATTATCTTGCTGGCAAAATGACTAGAAAATCTTTTGGTAAAGCCATTGTGTCTTAATCTCCATTAGTAGTAATCCATTCTGATATATGTGGTTCTATAAATGTGAGAGCACGACATGGAGCTCACTATTTCATTACGTTCATTGATGATTATTCAGTCTATACGATATCTCACGTGTCTGAAGCATTGGATTGTTTTAGACGATACTTGAGTGAAGTAGAAGACATGAATATCTATCTGAACAATTCAAGGAATTTTGTAATGAAAGGATATAATCCGACAATCAACTTTTCCTTATACACCTCAACAAAATGGTGTTGCTAGAAAAGGAATAGGACTTTGTTGGAGATGGTAAGATCCATGATGGCACAAGCTATTATAACGAGATGCGTTATTTACGGGAGCTTATGTGCTTATCGCGTGCCTTCTAAGTCAGTTGCTTCGACTCCATATGAACTTTGGACGGGTAGAAAACCTGACTTGAGTAACCTTAGAGCTTGGGGATCAGCAGCTTTGTACATGATTCATCGAGTCAGTATGAAAAGTTGGGTCCTAAAGGCAAACATTCTAAGGGTTACGTGTTCATAGGAGATGAAAATGAGAGCTTAACTGAGACAGAATCGCGTAATGCTTATTTTCTGGAAACTGAATTTCCTAGTAGAAAGGGCATCAGGGATGCCGGACCTGTTTTCGAGATGGTAGGAAATCAATACCTACAAGATCCAAGTGGGAGTAATAAGCTGATGATGTGGATCTTGATAGTTGATGGTGTCTTGATAGATATTTGCCGATTGAGAATCAGGTGATTCTCAATGAGGGCATTTTGACTACAGAAGACCATCATAAGTTATCTCATCTCGAAAAGTTCTAGGAAACATGTGCACAAAAGGCATTATGACATCGAAGGACAAACCTTCTTAGTTTCACCAGAAAATGGAGATGATTCTCCTGTTGACGAGGAAGAGCCTATGAACGTTACAGAAGCTCTAACTTGTCCGGCAAAGGAGAAATGGATGAAAGAGGAGATGAAGTCTATGAAGTCAAATCAAGTCTGGGGACTTGTAGATCTTTCAAAGGGACGAAAGAAAATTGAGAATAAATGGATTTTCAAAATCTAAAGAAATGCTGATGACTCAATAGAGAGGTAGAAAGTTCGCTTGGTGATAAAAGGTTATACACTACAAGGGTATAGACTACGTAGAAACCACTTTCACCTGTAGTGAATTTGGCCTTGATTTGTCTACTGTTGGCTATAGTGGCTAGTATGGATTTAGAATTACAGCAAATGGATGTTAAGACCGTATTTCTCAGTAGAGAATTAGAAGAAGTAATCTACATGCAACAGCCTGTAGGATTTATTCTTCAAGGTCAAGAGGATAAAGTTTTTAAATAGAAGAAGTTGTTCTATAGACTCAAACTATCCTTTAGACAGTGGTATTTGAGATTTCACACAATGATCATCTCATATAACTTTGTTATGATAAATGAAGACCACTGTGTTTACTTTAAACGGTTCAATAATTGTTTTGTGATTCTATCCTTGTATGTAGATGACATACTTCTAGCTGGAAATAGCAAAAAGAGTATCTTGAAACCATAAAAGGATGGTTGTCTTCAAATTTTGAAATGAAAGATATGGGTGAAGTAGAGTACATACTTTGGTGTGTGGATCCATAAGGATTGTTCAAAGAAATTATTGGGTTTGTCTCAAGAGACTTACATTAAGAAATTTTTAGAACGGTTCAAGATGGACACCTGCAAACCTATAGATACTCCCATTGCGGAAGGTGAATCATTGAGTCAACAAATGTGTCCCAAGACTCAAGATGAAAAGAATAAAATGGCCAGAGTACCATATGCCAATGTGATTGACTGCAGATTATTCTTTCTGTTATCACTGAATGGGTATACAGATGTTGACTGGAGTGGTGATTTAGATAAACGTAAATCAACTCTCGGTTATGTCTTCTTGCTCTATGATGGAGCAATCTCATGGTGTAACAAGAAACAGACTTCATCTGCAGTTCAAGAGACTATTTGGTTGAGAAGATTCATGAAATATTTGGAGGTCTCAAACACTCCAGTGGGAGCTGTTTTAATTAATTGTAATAATCAGGTGGTTATTGCTTACACAAAAGATCCCAAATATCATGAAGAGACCAAACACATTGACATGAAGTTCAATTTTGTTAGAGATATTGTAGATAAGAAGAAAAGTGATTCTTAATTACATTTCTACTCGTTTGAGTCTATGAAGGATTTAAAACGATGTATTGAATATGTACATGTATGTTAATGGAATAGTTAATGGCTTAACTATACATATATGTTTTATAAATTATATGTGATGGTTCACATATAATAGTATGTCGGCAAGTAATGATTGGCTCTCTCATACGAGCAATCGCCTCTGGCTCAGTGGGAGCGCAGAGATGAGATTACGATAATTAATGTAATCGGGATAGATTTCGCCACGAATCTAATCCAACTTGTTGTAAAGCTAAATCGATGGAAATCCTATACCTTGGAGGGAGGATATCCGAGTTAAAGTGTATGGGACACACTTGAACTCTGATTTACACGATGTCTAAATTAGATGAAATAAGACATACGCTTTCTTGGAAGGAAGTTAAAGACATTGTGACATGTGTTTTAGGAAAACGACATGTGCTAAGTTGACCCTAACAGGATTGAGAAAATTATCTCTATTTTCTCAAAAGTATGAGTCCTTATCTATTGGTTACCCTTATGACTTTCTACTATGTTCTAAGTCTTCACTTTGGTGTTGCTACTTTAGCATGCTACCAAAAGAGCTATGGTTAATAACGGCGATGCGGTACATGTCTAGGAAAGCAGCTATAGTGGGAGACTGTAGATACTTAGTGAGATGGGAAGAACGTCTTAATTTAACATATACTATTGTGATTCATTGACTAGTCAATCAAGCAGTGTCTTGATTATGAATACATAGTAATTTTGCAAAAGGGTTGAATATGCTCTGACAAATTCAGGGATTGAAAAGAGATATGTCAATTTATGTTAAATGTTCAAGAGTTCTGGGGTATAGCGAGCTTGTTGAGTTTCATTGATAAACTGGTTGAGTTGCTATATATCTCTAACAAGTGTATAGCGATTAAAACTCATATCTCGTGGGTCACACGATGTATTAATCTGTACGAGAATATGATTTATGAAGAAATTGGGTCAGGCGACTTTTGACTTCATATGTGAGTGGGAGATGTAAATAATATATATTATTATTTATTAAATTCCACATAAGAAGTGGATAAGGGAGACAGAAGGAGTTATGAAACCGTTACTCAACTCCTGTCTCCTTGGGATTTAATATACTGCGCGTCATGCAGTTGATGAAGGAGTGAGATACGCATTGCAGAGTGCAGAGGCTAAAACGTTTGTGTTCACGCTGAAGCGCATATACGTTTGCGTTACAGAACGCAGAACACAAGGCAGAAGCAGAACGCGTACAGAACGCGCAAGCATTTCTCTCTCTCGTATTCTCTCCCGAAATCACACACAAAATATCCAGTCATCATATTCCACAGTTAAAACACATTCGTGGAAATATATTCTCTCAACCCCGTGTTGGAGGATTGATCCAGAGATCACGGTTTAACAACGTGAGTATCAACCGGGTTCTTAAGATTCTTCCGCTGCAACATACACGGTGAGAGGTAAGTGAGATTACTCTCTTTGTATGTTTATTCGTTTATTGAACGTAAACCGTGATCTCTGGATCAATCCTCCAACACGGGGTTGAGAGAATATATTTCCACGAATGTGTTTTAACTGTGGAATATGATGACTGGATATTTTGTGTGTGATTTCGGGAGAGAATACGAGAGAGAGAAATGCTTGCGCGTTCTGTACGCGTTCTGCTTCTGCCTTGTGTTCTGCGTTCTGTAACGCAAACGTATATGCGCTTCAGCGTGAACACAAACGTTTTAGCCTCTGCACTCTGCAATGCGTATCTCACTCCTTCATCAACTGCATGACGCGCAGTATATTAAATCCCAAGGAGACAGGAGTTGAGTAACGGTTTCATAACTCCTTCTGTCTCCCTTATCCACTTCTTATGTGGAATTTAATAAATAATAATATATATTATTTACATCTCCCACTCACATATGAAGTCAAAAGTCGCCTGACCCAATTTCTTCATAAATCATATTCTCGTACAGATTAATACATCGTGTGACCCACGAGATATGAGTTTTAATCGCTATACACTTGTTAGAGATATATAGCAACTCAACCAGTTTATCAATGAAACTCAACAAGCTCGCTATACCCCAGAACTCTTGAACATTTAACATAAATTGACATATCTCTTTTCAATCCCTGAATTTGTCAGAGCATATTCAACCCTTTTGCAAAATTACTATGTATTCATAATCAAGACACTGCTTGATTGACTAGTCAATGAATCACAATAGTATATGTTAAATTAAGACGTTCTTCCCATCTCACTAAGTATCTACAGTCTCCCACTATAGCTGCTTTCCTAGACATGTACCGCATCGCCGTTATTAACCATAGCTCTTTTGGTAGCATGCTAAAGTAGCAACACCAAAGTGAAGACTTAGAACATAGTAGAAAGTCATAAGGGTAACCAATAGATAAGGACTCATACTTTTGAGAAAATAGAGATAATTTTCTCAATCCTGTTAGGGTCAACTTAGCACATGTCGTTTTCCTAAAACACATGTCACAATGTCTTTAACTTCCTTCCAAGAAAGCGTATGTCTTATTTCATCTAATTTAGACATCGTGTAAATCAGAGTTCAAGTGTGTCCCATACACTTTAACTCGGATATCCTCCCTCCAAGGTATAGGATTTCCATCGATTTAGCTTTACAACAAGTTGGATTAGATTCGTGGCGAAATCTATCCCGATTACATTAATTATCGTAATCTCATCTCTGCGCTCCCACTGAGCCAGAGGCGATTGCTCGTATGAGAGAGCCAATCATTACTTGCCGACATACTATTATATGTGAACCATCACATATAATTTATAAAACATATATGTATAGTTAAGCCATTAACTATTCCATTAACATACATGTACATATTCAATACATCGTTTTAAATCCTTCATAGACTCAAACGAGTAGAAATGTAATTAAGAATCACTTTTCTTCTTATCTACAATATCTCTAACAAAATTGAACTTCATGTCAATGTGTTTGGTCTCTTCATGATATTTGGGATCTTTTGTGTAAGCAATAACCACCTGATTATTACAATTAATTAAAACAGCTCCCACTGGAGTGTTTGAGACCTCCAAATATTTCATGAATCTTCTCAACCAAATAGTCTCTTGAACTGCAGATGAAGTCTGTTTCTTGTTACACCATGAGATTGCTCCATCATAGAGCAAGAAGACATAACCGAGAGTTGATTTACGTTTATCTAAATCACCACTCCAGTCAACATCTGTATACCCATTCAGTGATAACAGAAAGAATAATCTGCAGTCAATCACATTGGCATATGGTACTCTGGCCATTTTATTCTTTTCATCTTGAGTCTTGGGACACATTTGTTGACTCAATGATTCACCTTCCGCAATGGGAGTATCTATAGGTTTGCAGGTGTCCATCTTGAACCGTTCTAAAAATTTCTTAATGTAAGTCTCTTGAGACAAACCCAATAATTTCTTTGAACAATCCTTATGGATCCACACACCAAAGTATGTACTCTACTTCACCCATATCTTTCATTTCAAAATTTGAAGACAACCATCCTTTTATGGTTTCAAGATACTCTTTTTGCTATTTCCAGCTAGAAGTATGTCATCTACATACAAGGATAGAATCACAAAACAATTATTGAACCGTTTAAAGTAAACACAGTGGTCTTCATTTATCATAACAAAGTTATATGAGATGATCATTGTGTGAAATCTCAAATACCACTGTCTAAAGGATAGTTTGAGTCTATAGAACAACTTCTTCTATTTAAAAACTTTATCCTCTTGACCTTGAAGAATAAATCCTACAGGCTGTTGCATGTAGATTACTTCTTCTAATTCTCTACTGAGAAATACGGTCTTAACATCCATTTGCTGTAATTCTAAATCCATACTAGCCACTATAGCCAACAGTAGACAAATCAAGGCCAAATTCACTACAGGTGAAAGTGGTTTCTACGTAGTCTATACCCTTGTAGTGTATAACCTTTTATCACCAAGCGAACTTTCTACCTCTCTATTGAGTCATCAGCATTTCTTTAGATTTTGAAAATCCATTTATTCTCAATTTTCTTTCGTCCCTTTGAAAGATCTACAAGTCCCCAGACTTGATTTGACTTCATAGACTTCATCTCCTCTTTCATCCATTTCTCCTTTGCCGGACAAGTTAGAGCTTCTGTAACGTTCATAGGCTCTTCCTCGTCAACAGGAGAATCATCTCCATTTTCTGGTGAAACTAAGAAGGTTTGTCCTTCGATGTCATAATGCCTTTTGTGCACATGTTTCCTAGAACTTTTCGAGATGAGATAACTTATGATGGTCTTCTGTAGTCAAAATGCCCTCATTGAGAATCACCTGATTCTCAATCGGCAAATATCTATCAAGACACCATCAACTATCAAGATCCACATCATCAGCTTATTACTCCCACTTGGATCTTGTAGGTATTGATTTCCTACCATCTCGAAAACAGGTCCGGCATCCCTGATGCCCTTTCTACTAGGAAATTCAGTTTCCAGAAAATAAGCATTACGCGATTCTGTCTCAGTTAAGCTCTCATTTTCATCTCCTATGAACACGTAACCCTTAGAATGTTTGCCTTTAGGACCCAACTTTTCATACTGACTCGATGAATCATGTACAAAGCTGCTGATCCCCAAGCTCTAAGGTTACTCAAGTCAGGTTTTCTACCCGTCCAAAGTTCATATGGAGTCGAAGCAACTGACTTAGAAGGCACGCGATAAGCACATAAGCTCCCGTAAATAACGCATCTCGTTATAATAGCTTGTGCCATCATGGATCTTACCATCTCCAACAAAGTCCTATTCCTTTTCTAGCAACACCATTTTGTTGAGGTGTATAAGGAAAAGTTGATTGTCGGATTATATCCTTTCATTACAAAATTCCTTGAATTGTTCAGATAGATATTCATGTCTTCTACTTCACTCAAGTATCGTCTAAAACAATCCAATGCTTCAGACACGTGAGATATCGTATAGACTGAATAATCATCAATGAACGTAATGAAATAGTGAGCTCCATGTCGTGCTCTCACATTTATAGAACCACATATATCAGAATGGATTACTACTAATGGAGATTAAGACACAATGGCTTTACCAAAAGATTTTCTAGTCATTTTGCCAGCAAGATAATGTTCGCATTTGGATAATTCGACCTTAGAAGAAATATTCAACAATCCTTTCACAAGTCTATCATCCATCTTGCTCAACATGACTTAATCTAGCATGCCAAACATCATTCACATTTGCATTGCTAGAAGAACAAGTGTTTAGCGAATATGAATGATCATCATAACTACTAAACATCATTCTTTACAATATAAAAAACTTTAAAGCCATCAGTTATATGTCCAGATGCACGACAAGTATCATTAATGCTAATTACCACAGTTTTAGTGAACAGTACATCATAACCCAATTACGTATAACTGAAACAGAAATCAAATTTTGCGTGATCTCCGGAGCATATAGAACATCATGTAGGATAAAGTTCAGACCATCGTTAAGGACCAATTTGCAAGTCCAAAGTCCTTTGACTTCGACTCATGCATTGTTTCCTACATATTTCTACCTAGTCCCCTTCGGAACATGGCGAAAATCTACAAAAGCTCCTCTGTCTCTCGTCACATGGTCCGTTGCTCCCGAGTCTATAATCCTCAAAGGATAAGAATCAGACAGAAAGACAGTACTTGAGACATTAATTTCACACAAAATAGAATAAGATGAATCCACCTTTTCCCTCCCGGGATCAGGGCATTCACGAGCATAATGACCAAACTTACTTTAATTGTAAAATGGCATCATGCTTTTATCTTTCTTATTCTTTTTATCACACTTGTTTTCCTTTTTCTGTTCATCAATTTTGTAGTTGGATTATCGTCAGGCTTACCACCATCACCATCAGATCGTCTGTCCTTCTTTCTCTTCTTCCAATTCCTTTTCCTTTTGAAGCATGAAGCTCCTTTAGAAGTAGAACTGGCATAGAAGGCCCCAGAATAAGGCTTTGAGGCTCAGAGCTTCTCATCTTCCAGCTCAACATGACTAGTAACATCATTGAAAGTTTTAATACTTTCATTATGTGTCAAGTTGACTTTAAGATGTTCCTTATGATCAGGTAAAGAGCGTATTAAGGCTTGGACTTACTGATCCTTAGAGAGCATATGACCGGTAGTCTTAAGTTCGATTATCATATTAGACATCTCCCTGAGATGTTGTCTAATGTTATGATCAGGTTTCCTTTTATAAGTGTCGAACTTAATAGTCAACTGCATAAGCCTTGTAATCGATGTACCTCCATACTTCTCACGTAGATACAACCAGATATCATGTGTAGTTGGATTCATGAATCATCGCATCGATTACTGAGCTTACAAGAATACCTCGTGAAAATGGAATTTTCCCTTTCCATGCCTGGTATGCTCCTTGGTCACACTTCCTTTGGTTTCCAATACCCACGCCTGGATAAGCCATCACTTGGTTTATAGCATCCAATGCATCTTGTTCATACAGTATGTACCAAATTTTATGACGTCTGTGTCATAATTGTCACTATTGAGTTTCTCACCTTTGTGCAACTCAATGACAATAGATTTCGATGTTCATTTCTTTGTTAGAGATTATAGTGGTTCAGTATGTTATTTATGTTTTATTAAGTTTTACGTTAAGCCAAACACAGACATCTCAATAAATAACACAAGACTTGATCTCGAAAAATAGCTCGGAGACTACTAATCATCAATCTCATCAAGTGTCACAATACTAGATTCTTGCTTCAAAACATAAAACACATTGTTCAAGTAATTAACAATAACATTGAACAGCCACTCATAAATTTAACTTTAAACAACCATCCACAATAGCGAAAACACCAAGTCTGACAAGTCATGAACATAAAAATTCTAATGAACTCCCTGAGTTTCCAATTAGAAATACAATGGAAATAAATTAAGGAAATCTACGGATTAATCTCCCTAATTTATCATTACTAGATTTCCATCGATGCTCATAATCAAATTTCTTAGTCCCCACACTATAGATAGCTTGCCCCAAAGGATCTATATGAGGATTCTTTATCCGACGCTTCTCTCGACCACTTAGTCTTAAAGAATCAGAACGTCGAATCCTTCCCATCCTTAAGCAGGCCGATCTTAGTGCCTGTGTCCTATCTCTTGCTACAGAAACATCAACCAAATCTTCCATAATTTGTCGACCATTAGGCTTCACTTCATAAGTCTCCCACTGAGCCCAAAAATCCTTTTGTAGGTAATGAGGCAAAGTGTTCGCCCAGGTCTCAGGACAGGAAACTTCGAAATACTTATCACGTGGAATTGCATTGCTATAAATCAAAGGCAATAATCGGTTGTAGAGTTCAATCAAATCAATTGCGTGGTCCCTTATGTTGTGTGTAGGCTTCATTTTATAATTCAAGAATTCATGGAGGATTTCATTTTTAGTGCTAATGTCTTCCTCTGAAATTGTTCCCGGTCCTGACATGCCTCTGAGAAAACGAGCAACCAAAAACAAACATACCAGTGTTAGTCAAACTATATCACATGAATTTCCTCTCCATTTAATGCATATGGAAACAACTTTCCAAGATGCAATAGGTATATTCACAAGTGAATCAGTCCAACTTGGCTCCCACTTTCATAGGCTACAGGAGTTTGAACAATTCAAACATCACCAAAACACCATGAATATAGTATTAAATGACATATAAAGGTGCATATTCTTCAAAAATTGCAACCAAATAGCCACCCCGTAGGTTCGTATTCAATAAATATGTCATTAAATGAAGCAAAAACACACATACACACTAAAGACGACGTCAAACATTCTCGAAAACATCACCATCGGACTCAACGCATCGAAAACACGTCGGAAACATCAAACAGTGGCTGGAAAAAGATTGCACGCGCCCGCACGCGCCCCAACGCGCCGACAGAACACATCCACGCGCCAGCACGCGCTCCCACGCGCCGGTAGCCGCCGTCACTGGATGCCACGCGCCCGCACGCGCCACCACGCGCGGCTGTGCGCAGTCTGAGTTCTGGCGCGTGAAACACACGCGCTGCCGGCGCGTGCAACACACGCACCTCGCCGGAAACGGCACGTGGGTGTCACGCGCCTCCGCTTGCGGCCGTGTTCTCCGGTGATTCCGGCTACGGGTTGACCCACTGGACCGACCCGGTTCTGCTGGGTCTGACCCGGATCCGTCTGATTGACCCGGTCCGGCTTCAGGTTTTTCGAAATTACGATCAAGTCCCTGAACTTTATCGAATTTTCAAAAATCAACCCCTGAAGTTTCTGAACTTTTGCAGTTTAGCCCCAATTTCGAAAAAAACTTCAAAAAATCATATCTTGAGTTTTAGAAGGCCAAAAATTGCACAAAAAATACTGACGGACTCCTCTCGACGAGCCCTATCCAGTGGTATAATCAAAACATGCTTTTGCTTGTACAGAAAAATGACGAAAATTCACATCTTAAAGCATTCATGGTGAATTACACATCATACATTCATATATCCACTGGAAACAAGGCAGTCTGCCTTAAGAACATATTTATGACACAATCAATGTCACATAATACATTTATCATATGACACCAAATACCAAATCATGTCATGTAATAGTATTGAAACTTAAGGCAGAAAAACTTAAAACATTCCAGAGAGAAAACATAAACACGGAGTACCAACCATTGGCTCTGATACCAATGTTGGAAATCTTACGTTCAATAAACGAATAAACATACAAAGAGAGTAATCTCACTTACCTCTCACCGTGTATGTTGCAGCGGAAGAATCTTAAGAACCCGGTTGATACTCACGTTGTTAAACCGTGATCTCTGGATCAATCCTCCAACACGGGGTTGAGAGAATATATTTCCACGAATGTGTTTTAACTGTGGAATATGATGACTGGATATTTTGTGTGTGATTTCGGGAGAGAATACGAGAGAGAGAAATGCTTGCGCGTTCTGTACGCGTTCTGCTTCTGCCTTGTGTTCTGCGTTCTGTAACGCAAACGTATATGCGCTTCAGCGTGAACACAAACGTTTTAGCCTCTGCACTCTGCAATGCGTATCTCACTCCTTCATCAACTGCATGACGCGCAGTATATTAAATCCCAAGGAGACAGGAGTTGAGTAACGGTTTCATAACTCCTTCTGTCTCCCTTATCCACTTCTTATGTGGAATTTAATAAATAATAATATATATTATTTACATCTCCCACTCACATATGAAGTCAAAAGTCGCCTGACCCAATTTCTTCATAAATCATATTCTCGTACAGATTAATACATCGTGTGACCCACGAGATATGAGTTTTAATCGCTATACACTTGTTAGAGATATATAGCAACTCAACCAGTTTATCAATGAAACTCAACAAGCTCGCTATACCCCAGAACTCTTGAACATTTAACATAAATTGACATATCTCTTTTCAATCCCTGAATTTGTCAGAGCATATTCAACCCTTTTGCAAAATTACTATGTATTCATAATCAAGACACTGCTTGATTGACTAGTCAATGAATCACAATAGTATATGTTAAATTAAGACGTTCTTCCCATCTCACTAAGTATCTACAGTCTCCCACTATAGCTGCTTTCCTAGACATGTACCGCATCGCCGTTATTAACCATAGCTCTTTTGGTAGCATGCTAAAGTAGCAACACCAAAGTGAAGACTTAGAACATAGTAGAAAGTCATAAGGGTAACCAATAGATAAGGACTCATACTTTTGAGAAAATAGAGATAATTTTCTCAATCCTGTTAGGGTCAACTTAGCACATGTCGTTTTCCTAAAACACATGTCACAATGTCTTTAACTTCCTTCCAAGAAAGCGTATGTCTTATTTCATCTAATTTAGACATCGTGTAAATCAGAGTTCAAGTGTGTCCCATACACTTTAACTCGGATATCCTCCCTCCAAGGTATAGGATTTCCATCGATTTAGCTTTACAACAAGTTGGATTAGATTCGTGGCGAAATCTATCCCGATTACATTAATTATCGTAATCTCATCTCTGCGCTCCCACTGAGCCAGAGGCGATTGCTCGTATGAGAGAGCCAATCATTACTTGCCGACATACTATTATATGTGAACCATCACATATAATTTATAAAACATATATGTATAGTTAAGCCATTAACTATTCCATTAACATACATGTACATATTCAATACATCGTTTTAAATCCTTCATAGACTCAAACGAGTAGAAATGTAATTAAGAATCACTTTTCTTCTTATCTACAATATCTCTAACAAAATTGAACTTCATGTCAATGTGTTTGGTCTCTTCATGATATTTGGGATCTTTTGTGTAAGCAATAACCACCTGATTATTACAATTAATTAAAACAGCTCCCACTGGAGTGTTTGAGACCTCCAAATATTTCATGAATCTTCTCAACCAAATAGTCTCTTGAACTGCAGATGAAGTCTGTTTCTTGTTACACCATGAGATTGCTCCATCATAGAGCAAGAAGACATAACCGAGAGTTGATTTACGTTTATCTAAATCACCACTCCAGTCAACATCTGTATACCCATTCAGTGATAACAGAAAGAATAATCTGCAGTCAATCACATTGGCATATGGTACTCTGGCCATTTTATTCTTTTCATCTTGAGTCTTGGGACACATTTGTTGACTCAATGATTCACCTTCCGCAATGGGAGTATCTATAGGTTTGCAGGTGTCCATCTTGAACCGTTCTAAAAATTTCTTAATGTAAGTCTCTTGAGACAAACCCAATAATTTCTTTGAACAATCCTTATGGATCCACACACCAAAGTATGTACTCTACTTCACCCATATCTTTCATTTCAAAATTTGAAGACAACCATCCTTTTATGGTTTCAAGATACTCTTTTTGCTATTTCCAGCTAGAAGTATGTCATCTACATACAAGGATAGAATCACAAAACAATTATTGAACCGTTTAAAGTAAACACAGTGGTCTTCATTTATCATAACAAAGTTATATGAGATGATCATTGTGTGAAATCTCAAATACCACTGTCTAAAGGATAGTTTGAGTCTATAGAACAACTTCTTCTATTTAAAAACTTTATCCTCTTGACCTTGAAGAATAAATCCTACAGGCTGTTGCATGTAGATTACTTCTTCTAATTCTCTACTGAGAAATACGGTCTTAACATCCATTTGCTGTAATTCTAAATCCATACTAGCCACTATAGCCAACAGTAGACAAATCAAGGCCAAATTCACTACAGGTGAAAGTGGTTTCTACGTAGTCTATACCCTTGTAGTGTATAACCTTTTATCACCAAGCGAACTTTCTACCTCTCTATTGAGTCATCAGCATTTCTTTAGATTTTGAAAATCCATTTATTCTCAATTTTCTTTCGTCCCTTTGAAAGATCTACAAGTCCCCAGACTTGATTTGACTTCATAGACTTCATCTCCTCTTTCATCCATTTCTCCTTTGCCGGACAAGTTAGAGCTTCTGTAACGTTCATAGGCTCTTCCTCGTCAACAGGAGAATCATCTCCATTTTCTGGTGAAACTAAGAAGGTTTGTCCTTCGATGTCATAATGCCTTTTGTGCACATGTTTCCTAGAACTTTTCGAGATGAGATAACTTATGATGGTCTTCTGTAGTCAAAATGCCCTCATTGAGAATCACCTGATTCTCAATCGGCAAATATCTATCAAGACACCATCAACTATCAAGATCCACATCATCAGCTTATTACTCCCACTTGGATCTTGTAGGTATTGATTTCCTACCATCTCGAAAACAGGTCCGGCATCCCTGATGCCCTTTCTACTAGGAAATTCAGTTTCCAGAAAATAAGCATTACGCGATTCTGTCTCAGTTAAGCTCTCATTTTCATCTCCTATGAACACGTAACCCTTAGAATGTTTGCCTTTAGGACCCAACTTTTCATACTGACTCGATGAATCATGTACAAAGCTGCTGATCCCCAAGCTCTAAGGTTACTCAAGTCAGGTTTTCTACCCGTCCAAAGTTCATATGGAGTCGAAGCAACTGACTTAGAAGGCACGCGATAAGCACATAAGCTCCCGTAAATAACGCATCTCGTTATAATAGCTTGTGCCATCATGGATCTTACCATCTCCAACAAAGTCCTATTCCTTTTCTAGCAACACCATTTTGTTGAGGTGTATAAGGAAAAGTTGATTGTCGGATTATATCCTTTCATTACAAAATTCCTTGAATTGTTCAGATAGATATTCATGTCTTCTACTTCACTCAAGTATCGTCTAAAACAATCCAATGCTTCAGACACGTGAGATATCGTATAGACTGAATAATCATCAATGAACGTAATGAAATAGTGAGCTCCATGTCGTGCTCTCACATTTATAGAACCACATATATCATAATGGATTACTACTAATGGAGATTAAGACACAATGGCTTTACCAAAAGATTTTCTAGTCATTTTGCCAGCAAGATAATGTTCGCATTTGGATAATTCGACCTTAGAAGAAATATTCAACAATCCTTTCACAAGTCTATCATCCATCTTGCTCAACATGACTTAATCTAGCATGCCAAACATCATTCACATTTGCATTGCTAGAAGAACAAGTGTTTAGCGAATATGAATGATCATCATAACTACTAAACATCATTCTTTACAATATAAAAAACTTTAAAGCCATCAGTTATATGTCCAGATGCACGACAAGTATCATTAATGCTAATTACCACAGTTTTAGTGAACAGTACATCATAACCCAATTACGTATAACTGAAACAGAAATCAAATTTTGCGTGATCTCCGGAGCATATAGAACATCATGTAGGATAAAGTTCAGACCATCGTTAAGGACCAATTTGCAAGTCCAAAGTCCTTTGACTTCGACTCATGCATTGTTTCCTACATATTTCTACCTAGTCCCCTTCGGAACATGGCGAAAATCTACAAAAGCTCCTCTGTCTCTCGTCACATGGTCCGTTGCTCCCGAGTCTATAATCCTCAAAGGATAAGAATCAGACAGAAAGACAGTACTTGAGACATTAATTTCACACAAAATAGAATAAGATGAATCCACCTTTTCCCTCCCGGGATCAGGGCATTCACGAGCATAATGACCAAACTTACTTTAATTGTAAAATGGCATCATGCTTTTATCTTTCTTATTCTTTTTATCACACTTGTTTTCCTTTTTCTGTTCATCAATTTTGTAGTTGGATTATCGTCAGGCTTACCACCATCACCATCAGATCGTCTGTCCTTCTTTCTCTTCTTCCAATTCCTTTTCCTTTTGAAGCATGAAGCTCCTTTAGAAGTAGAACTGGCATAGAAGGCCCCAGAATAAGGCTTTGAGGCTCAGAGCTTCTCATCTTCCAGCTCAACATGACTAGTAACATCATTGAAAGTTTTAATACTTTCATTATGTGTCAAGTTGACTTTAAGATGTTCCTTATGATCAGGTAAAGAGCGTATTAAGGCTTGGACTTACTGATCCTTAGAGAGCATATGACCGGTAGTCTTAAGTTCGATTATCATATTAGACATCTCCCTGAGATGTTGTCTAATGTTATGATCAGGTTTCCTTTTATAAGTGTCGAACTTAATAGTCAACTGCATAAGCCTTGTAATCGATGTACCTCCATACTTCTCACGTAGATACAACCAGATATCATGTGTAGTTGGATTCATGAATCATCGCATCGATTACTGAGCTTACAAGAATACCTCGTGAAAATGGAATTTTCCCTTTCCATGCCTGGTATGCTCCTTGGTCACACTTCCTTTGGTTTCCAATACCCACGCCTGGATAAGCCATCACTTGGTTTATAGCATCCAATGCATCTTGTTCATACAGTATGTACCAAATTTTATGACGTCTGTGTCATAATTGTCACTATTGAGTTTCTCACCTTTGTGCAACTCAATGACAATAGATTTCGATGTTCATTTCTTTGTTAGAGATTATAGTGATTCAGTATGTTATTTATGTTTTATTAAGTTTTACGTTAAGCCAAACACAGACATCTCAATAAATAACACAAGACTTGATCTCGAAAAATAGCTCGGAGACTACTAATCATCAATCTCATCAAGTGTCACAATACTAGATTCTTGCTTCAAAACATAAAACACATTGTTCAAGTAATTAACAATAACATTGAACAGCCACTCATAAATTTAACTTTAAACAACCATCCACAATAGCGAAAACACCAAGTCTGACAAGTCATGAACATAAAAATTCTAATGAACTCCCTGAGTTTCCAATTAGAAATACAATGGAAATAAATTAAGGAAATCTACGGATTAATCTCCCTAATTTATCATTACTAGATTTCCATCGATGCTCATAATCAAATTTCTTAGTCCCCACACTATAGATAGCTTGCCCCAAAGGATCTATATGAGGATTCTTTATCCGACGCTTCTCTCGACCACTTAGTCTTAAAGAATCAGAACGTCGAATCCTTCCCATCCTTAAGCAGGCCGATCTTAGTGCCTGTGTCCTATCTCTTGCTACAGAAACATCAACCAAATCTTCCATAATTTGTCGACCATTAGGCTTCACTTCATAAGTCTCCCACTGAGCCCAAAAATCCTTTTGTAGGTAATGAGGCAAAGTGTTCGCCCAGGTCTCAGGACAGGAAACTTCGAAATACTTATCACGTGGAATTGCATTGCTATAAATCAAAGGCAATAATCGGTTGTAGAGTTCAATCAAATCAATTGCGTGGTCCCTTATGTTGTGTGTAGGCTTCATTTTATAATTCAAGAATTCATGGAGGATTTCATTTTTAGTGCTAATGTCTTCCTCTGAAATTGTTCCCGGTCCTGACATGCCTCTGAGAAAACGAGCAACCAAAAACAAACATACCAGTGTTAGTCAAACTATATCACATGAATTTCCTCTCCATTTAATGCATATGGAAACAACTTTCCAAGATGCAATAGGTATATTCACAAGTGAATCAGTCCAACTTGGCTCCCACTTTCATAGGCTACAGGAGTTTGAACAATTCAAACATCACCAAAACACCATGAATATAGTATTAAATGACATATAAAGGTGCATATTCTTCAAAAATTGCAACCAAATAGCCACCCCGTAGGTTCGTATTCAATAAATATGTCATTAAATGAAGCAAAAACACACATACACACTAAAGACGACGTCAAACATTCTCGAAAACATCACCATCGGACTCAACGCATCGAAAACACGTCGGAAACATCAAACAGTGGCTGGAAAAAGATTGCACGCGCCCGCACGCGCCCCAACGCGCCGACAGAACACATCCACGCGCCAGCACGCGCTCCCACGCGCCGGTAGCCGCCGTCACTGGATGCCACGCGCCCGCACGCGCCACCACGCGCGGCTGTGCGCAGTCTGAGTTCTGGCGCGTGAAACACACGCGCTGCCGGCGCGTGCAACACACGCACCTCGCCGGAAACGGCACGTGGGTGTCACGCGCCTCCGCTTGCGGCCGTGTTCTCCGGTGATTCCGGCTACGGGTTACCCACTGGACCGACCCGGTTCTGCTGGGTCTGACCCGGATCCGTCTGATTGACCCGGTCCGGCTTCAGGTTTTTCAAAATTACGATCAAGTCCCTGAACTTTATCGAATTTTCAAAAATCAACCCCTGAAGTTTCTGAACTTTTCTTCATAAATCATAATCTCTAACAAAGAAATGAACATCGAAATCTATTGTCATTGAGTTGCACAAAGGTGAGAAACTCAATAGTGACAATTATGACACAGACGTCATAAAATTTGGTACATACTGTATGAACAAGATGCATTGGATGCTATAAACCAAGTGATGGCTTATCCAGGCGTGGGTATTGGAAACCAAAGGAAGTGTGACCAAGGAGCATACCAGGCATGGAAAGGGAAAATTCCATTTTCACGAGGTATTCTTGTAAGCTCAGTAATCGATGCGATGATTCATGAATCCAACTACACATGATATCTGGTTGTATCTACGTGAGAAGTATGGAGGTACATCGATTACAAGGCTTATGCAGTTGACTATTAAGTTCGACACTTATAAAAGGAAACCTGATCATAACATTAGACAACATCTCAGGGAGATGTCTAATATGATAATCGAACTTAAGACTACCGGTCATATGCTCTCTAAGGATCAGTAAGTCCAAGCCTTAATACGCTCTTTACCTGATCATAAGGAACATCTTAAAGTCAACTTGACACATAATGAAAGTATTAAAACTTTCAATGATGTTACTAGTCATGTTGAGCTGGAAGATGAGAAGCTCTGAGCCTCAAAGCCTTATTCTGGGGCCTTCTATGCCAGTTCTACTTCTAAAGGAGCTTCATGCTTCAAAAGGAAAAGGAATTGGAAGAAGAGAAAGAAGGACAGACGATCTGATGGTGATGGTGGTAAGCCTGACGATAATCCAACTACAAAATTGATGAACAGAAAAAGGAAAACAAGTGTGATAAAAAGAATAAGAAAGATAAAAGCATGATGCCATTTTACAATTAAAGTAAGTTTGGTCATTATGCTCGTGAATGCCCTGATCCCGGGAGGGAAAAGGTGGATTCATCTTATTCTATTTTGTGTGAAATTAATGTCTCAAGTACTGTCTTTCTGTCTGATTCTTATCCTTTGAGGATTATAGACTCGGGAGCAACGGAACATGTGACGAGAGACAGAGGAGCTTTTGTAGATTTTCGCCATGTTCCGAAGGGGACTAGGTAGAAATATGTAGGAAACAATGCATGAGTCGAAGTCAAAGGACTTTGGACTTGCAAATTGGTCCTTAACGATGGTCTGAACTTTATCCTACATGATGTTCTATATGCTCCGGAGATCACGCAAAATTTGATTTCTGTTTCAGTTATACGTAATTGGGTTATGATGTACTGTTCACTAAAACTGTGGTAATTAGCATTAATGATACTTGTCGTGCATCTGGACATATAACTGATGGCTTTAAAGTTTTTTATATTGTAAAGAATGATGTTTAGTAGTTATGATGATCATTCATATTCGCTAAACACTTGTTCTTCTAGCAATGCAAATGTGAATGATGTTTGGCATGCTAGATTAAGTCATGTTGAGCAAGATGGATGATAGACTTGTGAAAGGATTGTTGAATATTTCTTCTAAGGTCGAATTATCCAAATGCGAACATTATCTTG
The DNA here is from genome assembly GCA_023678885.1 of Pogostemon cablin. Lineage (NCBI taxonomy): Eukaryota > Viridiplantae > Streptophyta > Magnoliopsida > Lamiales > Lamiaceae > Pogostemon > Pogostemon cablin. The sequence continues at coordinate 30,189,390 of CM042975.1, forward strand.
CTGGCAAAATGACTAGAAAATCTTTTGGTAAAGCCATTGTGTCTTAATCTCCATTAGTAGTAATCCATTCTGATATATGTGGTTCTATAAATGTGAGAGCACGACATGGAGCTCACTATTTCATTACGTTCATTGATGATTATTCAGTCTATACGATATCTCACGTGTCTGAAGCATTGGATTGTTTTAGACGATACTTGAGTGAAGTAGAAGACATGAATATCTATCTGAACAATTCAAGGAATTTTGTAATGAAAGGATATAATCCGACAATCAACTTTTCCTTATACACCTCAACAAAATGGTGTTGCTAGAAAAGGAATAGGACTTTGTTGGAGATGGTAAGATCCATGATGGCACAAGCTATTATAACGAGATGCGTTATTTACGGGAGCTTATGTGCTTATCGCGTGCCTTCTAAGTCAGTTGCTTCGACTCCATATGAACTTTGGACGGGTAGAAAACCTGACTTGAGTAACCTTAGAGCTTGGGGATCAGCAGCTTTGTACATGATTCATCGAGTCAGTATGAAAAGTTGGGTCCTAAAGGCAAACATTCTAAGGGTTACGTGTTCATAGGAGATGAAAATGAGAGCTTAACTGAGACAGAATCGCGTAATGCTTATTTTCTGGAAACTGAATTTCCTAGTAGAAAGGGCATCAGGGATGCCGGACCTATTTTCGAGATGGTAGGAAATCAATACCTACAAGATCCAAGTGGGAGTAATAAGCTGATGATGTGGATCTTGATAGTTGATGGTGTCTTGATAGATATTTGCCGATTGAGAATCAGGTGATTCTCAATGAGGGCATTTTGACTACAGAAGACCATCATAAGTTATCTCATCTCGAAAAGTTCTAGGAAACATGTGCACAAAAGGCATTATGACATCGAAGGACAAACCTTCTTAGTTTCACCAGAAAATGGAGATGATTCTCCTGTTGACGAGGAAGAGCCTATGAACGTTACAGAAGCTCTAACTTGTCCGGCAAAGGAGAAATGGATGAAAGAGGAGATGAAGTCTATGAAGTCAAATCAAGTCTGGGGACTTGTAGATCTTTCAAAGGGACGAAAGAAAATTGAGAATAAATGGATTTTCAAAATCTAAAGAAATGCTGATGACTCAATAGAGAGGTAGAAAGTTCGCTTGGTGATAAAAGGTTATACACTACAAGGGTATAGACTACGTAGAAACCACTTTCACCTGTAGTGAATTTGGCCTTGATTTGTCTACTGTTGGCTATAGTGGCTAGTATAGATTTAGAATTACAGCAAATGGATGTTAAGACCGTATTTCTCAGTAGAGAATTAGAAGAAGTAATCTACATGCAACAGCCTGTAGGATTTATTCTTCAAGGTCAAGAGGATAAAGTTTTTAAATAGAAGAAGTTGTTCTATAGACTCAAACTATCCTTTAGACAGTGGTATTTGAGATTTCACACAATGATCATCTCATATAACTTTGTTATGATAAATGAAGACCACTGTGTTTACTTTAAACGGTTCAATAATTGTTTTGTGATTCTATCCTTGTATGTAGATGACATACTTCTAGCTGGAAATAGCAAAAAGAGTATCTTGAAACCATAAAAGGATGGTTGTCTTCAAATTTTGAAATGAAAGATATGGGTGAAGTAGAGTACATACTTTGGTGTGTGGATCCATAAGGATTGTTCAAAGAAATTATTGGGTTTGTCTCAAGAGACTTACATTAAGAAATTTTTAGAACGGTTCAAGATGGACACCTGCAAACCTATAGATACTCCCATTGCGGAAGGTGAATCATTGAGTCAACAAATGTGTCCCAAGACTCAAGATGAAAAGAATAAAATGGCCAGAGTACCATATGCCAATGTGATTGACTGCAGATTATTCTTTCTGTTATCACTGAATGGGTATACAGATGTTGACTGGAGTGGTGATTTAGATAAACGTAAATCAACTCTCGGTTATGTCTTCTTGCTCTATGATGGAGCAATCTCATGGTGTAACAAGAAACAGACTTCATCTGCAGTTCAAGAGACTATTTGGTTGAGAAGATTCATGAAATATTTGGAGGTCTCAAACACTCCAGTGGGAGCTGTTTTAATTAATTGTAATAATCAGGTGGTTATTGCTTACACAAAAGATCCCAAATATCATGAAGAGACCAAACACATTGACATGAAGTTCAATTTTGTTAGAGATATTGTAGATAAGAAGAAAAGTGATTCTTAATTACATTTCTACTCGTTTGAGTCTATGAAGGATTTAAAACGATGTATTGAATATGTACATGTATGTTAATGGAATAGTTAATGGCTTAACTATACATATATGTTTTATAAATTATATGTGATGGTTCACATATAATAGTATGTCGGCAAGTAATGATTGGCTCTCTCATACGAGCAATCGCCTCTGGCTCAGTGGGAGCGCAGAGATGAGATTACGATAATTAATGTAATCGGGATAGATTTCGCCACGAATCTAATCCAACTTGTTGTAAAGCTAAATCGATGGAAATCCTATACCTTGGAGGGAGGATATCCGAGTTAAAGTGTATGGGACACACTTGAACTCTGATTTACACGATGTCTAAATTAGATGAAATAAGACATACGCTTTCTTGGAAGGAAGTTAAAGACATTGTGACATGTGTTTTAGGAAAACGACATGTGCTAAGTTGACCCTAACAGGATTGAGAAAATTATCTCTATTTTCTCAAAAGTATGAGTCCTTATCTATTGGTTACCCTTATGACTTTCTACTATGTTCTAAGTCTTCACTTTGGTGTTGCTACTTTAGCATGCTACCAAAAGAGCTATGGTTAATAACGGCGATGCGGTACATGTCTAGGAAAGCAGCTATAGTGGGAGACTGTAGATACTTAGTGAGATGGGAAGAACGTCTTAATTTAACATATACTATTGTGATTCATTGACTAGTCAATCAAGCAGTGTCTTGATTATGAATACATAGTAATTTTGCAAAAGGGTTGAATATGCTCTGACAAATTCAGGGATTGAAAAGAGATATGTCAATTTATGTTAAATGTTCAAGAGTTCTGGGGTATAGCGAGCTTGTTGAGTTTCATTGATAAACTGGTTGAGTTGCTATATATCTCTAACAAGTGTATAGCGATTAAAACTCATATCTCGTGGGTCACACGATGTATTAATCTGTACGAGAATATGATTTATGAAGAAATTGGGTCAGGCGACTTTTGACTTCATATGTGAGTGGGAGATGTAAATAATATATATTATTATTTATTAAATTCCACATAAGAAGTGGATAAGGGAGACGGAAGGAGTTATGAAACCGTTACTCAACTCCTGTCTCCTTGGGATTTAATATACTGCGCGTCATGCAGTTGATGAAGGAGTGAGATACGCATTGCAGAGTGCAGAGGCTAAAACGTTTGTGTTCACGCTGAAGCGCATATACGTTTGCGTTACAGAACGCAGAACACAAGGCAGAAGCAGAACGCGTACAGAACGCGCAAGCATTTCTCTCTCTCGTATTCTCTCCCGAAATCACACACAAAATATCCAGTCATCATATTCCACAGTTAAAACACATTCGTGGAAATATATTCTCTCAACCCCGTGTTGGAGGATTGATCCAGAGATCACGGTTTAACAACGTGAGTATCAACCGGGTTCTTAAGATTCTTCCGCTGCAACATACACGGTGAGAGGTAAGTGAGATTACTCTCTTTGTATGTTTATTATTTATTAAATTCCACATAAGAAGTGGATAAGGGAGACAGAAGGAGTTATGAAACCGTTACTCAACTCCTGTCTCCTTGGGATTTAATATACTGCGCGTCATGCAGTTGATGAAGGAGTGAGATACGCATTGCAGAGTGCAGAGGCTAAAACGTTTGTGTTCACGCTGAAGCGCATATACGTTTGCGTTACAGAACGCAGAACACAAGGCAGAAGCAGAACGCGTACAGAACGCGCAAGCATTTCTCTCTCTCGTATTCTCTCCCGAAATCACACACAAAATATCCAGTCATCATATTCCACAGTTAAAACACATTCGTGGAAATATATTCTCTCAACCCCGTGTTGGAGGATTGATCCAGAGATCACGGTTTAACAACGTGAGTATCAACCGGGTTCTTAAGATTCTTCCGCTGCAACATACACGGTGAGAGGTAAGTGAGATTACTCTCTTTGTATGTTTATTCGTTTATTGAACGTAAGATTTCCAACATTGGTATCAAAGCCAATGGTTGGTACTCCGTGTTTATGTTTTCTCTCTGGAATGTTTTAAGTTTTTCTGCCTTAAGTTTCAATACTATTACATGACATGATTTGGTATTTGGTGTCATATGATAAATGTATTATGTGACATTGATTGTGTCATAAATATGTTCTTAAGGCAGACTGCCTTGTTTCCAGTGGATATATGAATGTATGATGTGTAATTCACCATGAATGCTTTAAGATGTGAATTTTCGTCATTTTTCTGTACAAGCAAAAGCATGTTTTGATTATACCACTGGATAGGGCTCGTCGAGAGGAGTCCGTCAGTATTTTTTGTGCAATTTTTGGCCTTCTAAAACTCAAGATATGATTTTTTGAAGTTTTTTTCGAAATTGGGGCTAAACTGCAAAAGTTCAGAAACTTCAGGGGTTGATTTTTGAAAATTCGATAAAGTTCAGGGACTTGATCGTAATTTCGAAAAACCTGAAGCCGGACCGGGTCAATCAGACGGATCCGGGTCAGACCCAGCAGAACCGGGTCGGTCCAGTGGGTCAACCCGTAGCCGGAATCACCGGAGAACACGGCCGCAAGCGGAGGCGCGTGACACCCACGTGCCGTTTCCGGCGAGGTGCGTGTGTTGCACGCGCCGGCAGCGCGTGTGTTTCACGCGCCAGAACTCAGACTGCGCACAGCCGCGCGTGGTGGCGCGTGCGGGCGCGTGGCATCCAGTGACGGCGGCTACCGGCGCGTGGGAGCGCGTGCTGGCGCGTGGATGTGTTCTGTCGGCGCGTTGGGGCGCGTGCGGGCGCGTGCAATCTTTTTCCAGCCACTGTTTGATGTTTCCGACGTGTTTTCGATGCGTTGAGTCCGATGGTGATGTTTTCGAGAATGTTTGACGTCGTCTTTAGTGTGTATGTGTGTTTTTGCTTCATTTAATGACATATTTATTGAATACGAACCTACGGGGTGGCTATTTGGTTGCAATTTTTGAAGAATATGCACCTTTATATGTCATTTAATACTATATTCATGGTGTTTTGGTGATGTTTGAATTGTTCAAACTCCTGTAGCCTATGAAAGTGGGAGCCAAGTTGGACTGATTCACTTGTGAATATACCTATTGCATCTTGGAAAGTTGTTTCCATATGCATTAAATGGAGAGGAAATTCATGTGATATAGTTTGACTAACACTGGTATGTTTGTTTTTGGTTGCTCGTTTTCTCAGAGGCATGTCAGGACCGGGAACAATTTCAGAGGAAGACATTAGCACTAAAAATGAAATCCTCCATGAATTCTTGAATTATAAAATGAAGCCTACACACAACATAAGGGACCACGCAATTGATTTGATTGAACTCTACAACCGATTATTGCCTTTGATTTATAGCAATGCAATTCCACGTGATAAGTATTTCGAAGTTTCCTGTCCTGAGACCTGGGCGAACACTTTGCCTCATTACCTACAAAAGGATTTTTGGGCTCAGTGGGAGACTTATGAAGTGAAGCCTAATGGTCGACAAATTATGGAAGATTTGGTTGATGTTTCTGTAGCAAGAGATAGGACACATGCACTAAGATCGGCCTGCTTAAGGATGGGAAGGATTCGACGTTCTGATTCTTTAAGACTAAGTGGTCGAGAGAAGCGTCGGATAAAGAATCCTCATATAGATCCTTTGGGGCAAGCTATCTATAGTGTGGGGACTAAGAAATTTGATTATGAGCATCGATGGAAATCTAGTAATGATAAATTAGGGAGATTAATCCGTAGATTTCCTTAATTTATTTCCATTGTATTTCTAATTGGAAACTCAGGGAGTTCATTAGAATTTTTATGTTCATGACTTGTCAGACTTGGTGTTTTCGCTATTGTGGATGGTTGTTTAAAGTTAAATTTATGAGTGGCTGTTCAATGTTATTGTTAATTACTTGAACAATGTGTTTTATGTTTTGAAGCAAGAATCTAGTATTGTGACACTTGATGAGATTGATGATTAGTAGTCTCCGAGCTATTTTTCGAGATCAAGTCTTGTGTTATTTATTGAGATGTCTGTGTTTGGCTTAACGTAAAACTTAATAAAACATAAATAACATACTGAATCACTATAATCTCTAACAAAGAAATGAACATCGAAATCTATTGTCATTGAGTTGCACAAAGGTGAGAAACTCAATAGTGACAATTATGACACAGACGTCATAAAATTTGGTACATACTGTATGAACAAGATGCATTGGATGCTATAAACCAAGTGATGGCTTATCCAGGCGTGGGTATTGGAAACCAAAGGAAGTGTGACCAAGGAGCATACCAGGCATGGAAAGGGAAAATTCCATTTTCACGAGGTATTCTTGTAAGCTCAGTAATCGATGCGATGATTCATGAATCCAACTACACATGATATCTGGTTGTATCTACGTGAGAAGTATGGAGGTACATCGATTACAAGGCTTATGCAGTTGACTATTAAGTTCGACACTTATAAAAGGAAACCTGATCATAACATTAGACAACATCTCAGGGAGATGTCTAATATGATAATCGAACTTAAGACTACCGGTCATATGCTCTCTAAGGATCAGTAAGTCCAAGCCTTAATACGCTCTTTACCTGATCATAAGGAACATCTTAAAGTCAACTTGACACATAATGAAAGTATTAAAACTTTCAATGATGTTACTAGTCATGTTGAGCTGGAAGATGAGAAGCTCTGAGCCTCAAAGCCTTATTCTGGGGCCTTCTATGCCAGTTCTACTTCTAAAGGAGCTTCATGCTTCAAAAGGAAAAGGAATTGGAAGAAGAGAAAGAAGGACAGACGATCTGATGGTGATGGTGGTAAGCCTGACGATAATCCAACTACAAAATTGATGAACAGAAAAAGGAAAACAAGTGTGATAAAAAGAATAAGAAAGATAAAAGCATGATGCCATTTTACAATTAAAGTAAGTTTGGTCATTATGCTCGTGAATGCCCTGATCCCGGGAGGGAAAAGGTGGATTCATCTTATTCTATTTTGTGTGAAATTAATGTCTCAAGTACTGTCTTTCTGTCTGATTCTTATCCTTTGAGGATTATAGACTCGGGAGCAACGGACCATGTGACGAGAGACAGAGGAGCTTTTGTAGATTTTCGCCATGTTCCGAAGGGGACTAGGTAGAAATATGTAGGAAACAATGCATGAGTCGAAGTCAAAGGACTTTGGACTTGCAAATTGGTCCTTAACGATGGTCTGAACTTTATCCTACATGATGTTCTATATGCTCCGGAGATCACGCAAAATTTGATTTCTGTTTCAGTTATACGTAATTGGGTTATGATGTACTGTTCACTAAAACTGTGGTAATTAGCATTAATGATACTTGTCGTGCATCTGGACATATAACTGATGGCTTTAAAGTTTTTTATATTGTAAAGAATGATGTTTAGTAGTTATGATGATCATTCATATTCGCTAAACACTTGTTCTTCTAGCAATGCAAATGTGAATGATGTTTGGCATGCTAGATTAAGTCATGTTGAGCAAGATGGATGATAGACTTGTGAAAGGATTGTTGAATATTTCTTCTAAGGTCGAATTATCCAAATGCGAACATTATCTTGCTGGCAAAATGACTAGAAAATCTTTTGGTAAAGCCATTGTGTCTTAATCTCCATTAGTAGTAATCCATTCTGATATATGTGGTTCTATAAATGTGAGAGCACGACATGGAGCTCACTATTTCATTACGTTCATTGATGATTATTCAGTCTATACGATATCTCACGTGTCTGAAGCATTGGATTGTTTTAGACGATACTTGAGTGAAGTAGAAGACATGAATATCTATCTGAACAATTCAAGGAATTTTGTAATGAAAGGATATAATCCGACAATCAACTTTTCCTTATACACCTCAACAAAATGGTGTTGCTAGAAAAGGAATAGGACTTTGTTGGAGATGGTAAGATCCATGATGGCACAAGCTATTATAACGAGATGCGTTATTTACGGGAGCTTATGTGCTTATCGCGTGCCTTCTAAGTCAGTTGCTTCGACTCCATATGAACTTTGGACGGGTAGAAAACCTGACTTGAGTAACCTTAGAGCTTGGGGATCAGCAGCTTTGTACATGATTCATCGAGTCAGTATGAAAAGTTGGGTCCTAAAGGCAAACATTCTAAGGGTTACGTGTTCATAGGAGATGAAAATGAGAGCTTAACTGAGACAGAATCGCGTAATGCTTATTTTCTGGAAACTGAATTTCCTAGTAGAAAGGGCATCAGGGATGCCGGACCTGTTTTCGAGATGGTAGGAAATCAATACCTACAAGATCCAAGTGGGAGTAATAAGCTGATGATGTGGATCTTGATAGTTGATGGTGTCTTGATAGATATTTGCCGATTGAGAATCAGGTGATTCTCAATGAGGGCATTTTGACTACAGAAGACCATCATAAGTTATCTCATCTCGAAAAGTTCTAGGAAACATGTGCACAAAAGGCATTATGACATCGAAGGACAAACCTTCTTAGTTTCACCAGAAAATGGAGATGATTCTCCTGTTGACGAGGAAGAGCCTATGAACGTTACAGAAGCTCTAACTTGTCCGGCAAAGGAGAAATGGATGAAAGAGGAGATGAAGTCTATGAAGTCAAATCAAGTCTGGGGACTTGTAGATCTTTCAAAGGGACGAAAGAAAATTGAGAATAAATGGATTTTCAAAATCTAAAGAAATGCTGATGACTCAATAGAGAGGTAGAAAGTTCGCTTGGTGATAAAAGGTTATACACTACAAGGGTATAGACTACGTAGAAACCACTTTCACCTGTAGTGAATTTGGCCTTGATTTGTCTACTGTTGGCTATAGTGGCTAGTATGGATTTAGAATTACAGCAAATGGATGTTAAGACCGTATTTCTCAGTAGAGAATTAGAAGAAGTAATCTACATGCAACAGCCTGTAGGATTTATTCTTCAAGGTCAAGAGGATAAAGTTTTTAAATAGAAGAAGTTGTTCTATAGACTCAAACTATCCTTTAGACAGTGGTATTTGAGATTTCACACAATGATCATCTCATATAACTTTGTTATGATAAATGAAGACCACTGTGTTTACTTTAAACGGTTCAATAATTGTTTTGTGATTCTATCCTTGTATGTAGATGACATACTTCTAGCTGGAAATAGCAAAAAGAGTATCTTGAAACCATAAAAGGATGGTTGTCTTCAAATTTTGAAATGAAAGATATGGGTGAAGTAGAGTACATACTTTGGTGTGTGGATCCATAAGGATTGTTCAAAGAAATTATTGGGTTTGTCTCAAGAGACTTACATTAAGAAATTTTTAGAACGGTTCAAGATGGACACCTGCAAACCTATAGATACTCCCATTGCGGAAGGTGAATCATTGAGTCAACAAATGTGTCCCAAGACTCAAGATGAAAAGAATAAAATGGCCAGAGTACCATATGCCAATGTGATTGACTGCAGATTATTCTTTCTGTTATCACTGAATGGGTATACAGATGTTGACTGGAGTGGTGATTTAGATAAACGTAAATCAACTCTCGGTTATGTCTTCTTGCTCTATGATGGAGCAATCTCATGGTGTAACAAGAAACAGACTTCATCTGCAGTTCAAGAGACTATTTGGTTGAGAAGATTCATGAAATATTTGGAGGTCTCAAACACTCCAGTGGGAGCTGTTTTAATTAATTGTAATAATCAGGTGGTTATTGCTTACACAAAAGATCCCAAATATCATGAAGAGACCAAACACATTGACATGAAGTTCAATTTTGTTAGAGATATTGTAGATAAGAAGAAAAGTGATTCTTAATTACATTTCTACTCGTTTGAGTCTATGAAGGATTTAAAACGATGTATTGAATATGTACATGTATGTTAATGGAATAGTTAATGGCTTAACTATACATATATGTTTTATAAATTATATGTGATGGTTCACATATAATAGTATGTCGGCAAGTAATGATTGGCTCTCTCATACGAGCAATCGCCTCTGGCTCAGTGGGAGCGCAGAGATGAGATTACGATAATTAATGTAATCGGGATAGATTTCGCCACGAATCTAATCCAACTTGTTGTAAAGCTAAATCGATGGAAATCCTATACCTTGGAGGGAGGATATCCGAGTTAAAGTGTATGGGACACACTTGAACTCTGATTTACACGATGTCTAAATTAGATGAAATAAGACATACGCTTTCTTGGAAGGAAGTTAAAGACATTGTGACATGTGTTTTAGGAAAACGACATGTGCTAAGTTGACCCTAACAGGATTGAGAAAATTATCTCTATTTTCTCAAAAGTATGAGTCCTTATCTATTGGTTACCCTTATGACTTTCTACTATGTTCTAAGTCTTCACTTTGGTGTTGCTACTTTAGCATGCTACCAAAAGAGCTATGGTTAATAACGGCGATGCGGTACATGTCTAGGAAAGCAGCTATAGTGGGAGACTGTAGATACTTAGTGAGATGGGAAGAACGTCTTAATTTAACATATACTATTGTGATTCATTGACTAGTCAATCAAGCAGTGTCTTGATTATGAATACATAGTAATTTTGCAAAAGGGTTGAATATGCTCTGACAAATTCAGGGATTGAAAAGAGATATGTCAATTTATGTTAAATGTTCAAGAGTTCTGGGGTATAGCGAGCTTGTTGAGTTTCATTGATAAACTGGTTGAGTTGCTATATATCTCTAACAAGTGTATAGCGATTAAAACTCATATCTCGTGGGTCACACGATGTATTAATCTGTACGAGAATATGATTTATGAAGAAATTGGGTCAGGCGACTTTTGACTTCATATGTGAGTGGGAGATGTAAATAATATATATTATTATTTATTAAATTCCACATAAGAAGTGGATAAGGGAGACAGAAGGAGTTATGAAACCGTTACTCAACTCCTGTCTCCTTGGGATTTAATATACTGCGCGTCATGCAGTTGATGAAGGAGTGAGATACGCATTGCAGAGTGCAGAGGCTAAAACGTTTGTGTTCACGCTGAAGCGCATATACGTTTGCGTTACAGAACGCAGAACACAAGGCAGAAGCAGAACGCGTACAGAACGCGCAAGCATTTCTCTCTCTCGTATTCTCTCCCGAAATCACACACAAAATATCCAGTCATCATATTCCACAGTTAAAACACATTCGTGGAAATATATTCTCTCAACCCCGTGTTGGAGGATTGATCCAGAGATCACGGTTTAACAACGTGAGTATCAACCGGGTTCTTAAGATTCTTCCGCTGCAACATACACGGTGAGAGGTAAGTGAGATTACTCTCTTTGTATGTTTATTCGTTTATTGAACGTAAGATTTCCAACATTGGTATCAGAGCCAATGGTTGGTACTCCGTGTTTATGTTTTCTCTCTGGAATGTTTTAAGTTTTTCTGCCTTAAGTTTCAATACTATTACATGACATGATTTGGTATTTGGTGTCATATGATAAATGTATTATGTGACATTGATTGTGTCATAAATATGTTCTTAAGGCAGACTGCCTTGTTTCCAGTGGATATATGAATGTATGATGTGTAATTCACCATGAATGCTTTAAGATGTGAATTTTCGTCATTTTTCTGTACAAGCAAAAGCATGTTTTGATTATACCACTGGATAGGGCTCGTCGAGTGGAGTCCGTCAGTATTTTTTGTGCAATTTTTGGCCTTCTAAAACTCAAGATATGATTTTTTGAAGTTTTTTTTCGAAATTGGGGCTAAACTGCAAAAGTTCAGAAACTTCAGGGGTTGATTTTTGAAAATTCGATAAAGTTCAGGGACTTGATCGTAATTTCGAAAAACCTGAAGCCGGACCGGGTCAATCAGACGGATCCGGGTCAGACCCAGCAGAACCGGGTCGGTCCAGTGGGTCAACCCGTAGCCGGAATCACCGGAGAACACGGCCGCAAGCGGAGGCGCGTGACACCCACGTGCCGTTTCCGGCGAGGTGCGTGTGTTGCACGCGCCGGCAGCGCGTGTGTTTCACGCGCCAGAACTCAGACTGCGCACAGCCGCGCGTGGTGGCGCGTGCGGGCGCGTGGCATCCAGTGACGGCGGCTACCGGCGCGTGGGAGCGCGTGCTGGCGCGTGGATGTGTTCTGTCGGCGCGTTGGGGCGCGTGCGGGCGCGTGCAATCTTTTTTCCAGCCACTGTTTGATGTTTCCGACGTGTTTTCGATGCGTTGAGTCCGATGGTGATGTTTTCGAGAATGTTTGACGTCGTCTTTAGTGTGTATGTGTGTTTTTGCTTCATTTAATGACATATTTATTGAATACGAACCTACGGGGTGGCTATTTGGTTGCAATTTTTGAAGAATATGCACCTTTATATGTCATTTAATACTATATTCATGGTGTTTTGGTGATGTTTGAATTGTTCAAACTCCTGTAGCCTATGAAAGTGGGAGCCAAGTTGGACTGATTCACTTGTGAATATACCTATTGCATCTTGGAAAGTTGTTTCCATATGCATTAAATGGAGAGGAAATTCATGTGATATAGTTTGACTAACACTGGTATGTTTGTTTTTGGTTGCTCGTTTTCTCAGAGGCATGTCAGGACCGGGAACAATTTCAGAGGAAGACATTAGCACTAAAAATGAAATCCTCCATGAATTCTTGAATTATAAAATGAAGCCTACACACAACATAAGGGACCACGCAATTGATTTGATTGAACTCTACAACCGATTATTGCCTTTGATTTATAGCAATGCAATTCCACGTGATAAGTATTTCGAAGTTTCCTGTCCTGAGACCTGGGCGAACACTTTGCCTCATTACCTACAAAAGGATTTTTGGGCTCAGTGGGAGACTTATGAAGTGAAGCCTAATGGTCGACAAATTATGGAAGATTTGGTTGATGTTTCTGTAGCAAGAGATAGGACACAGGCACTAAGATCGGCCTGCTTAAGGATGGGAAGGATTCGACGTTCTGATTCTTTAAGACTAAGTGGTCGAGAGAAGCGTCGGATAAAGAATCCTCATATAGATCCTTTGGGGCAAGCTATCTATAGTGTGGGGACTAAGAAATTTGATTATGAGCATCGATGGAAATCTAGTAATGATAAATTAGGGAGATTAATCCGTAGATTTCCTTAATTTATTTCCATTGTATTTCTAATTGGAAACTCAGGGAGTTCATTAGAATTTTTATGTTCATGACTTGTCAGACTTGGTGTTTTCGCTATTGTGGATGATTGTTTAAAGTTAAATTTATGAGTGGCTGTTCAATGTTATTGTTAATTACTTGAACAATGTGTTTTATGTTTTGAAGCAAGAATCTAGTATTGTGACACTTGATGAGATTGATGATTAGTAGTCTCCGAGCTATTTTTCGAGATCAAGTCTTGTGTTATTTATTGAGATGTCTGTGTTTGGCTTAACGTAAAACTTAATAAAACATAAATAACATACTGAATCACTATAATCTCTAACAAAGAAATGAACATCGAAATCTATTGTCATTGAGTTGCACAAAGGTGAGAAACTCAATAGTGACAATTATGACACAGACGTCATAAAATTTGGTACATACTGTATGAACAAGATGCATTGGATGCTATAAACCAAGTGATGGCTTATCCAGGCGTGGGTATTGGAAACCAAAGGAAGTGTGACCAAGGAGCATACCAGGCATGGAAAGGGAAAATTCCATTTTCACGAGGTATTCTTGTAAGCTCAGTAATCGATGCGATGATTCATGAATCCAACTACACATGATATCTGGTTGTATCTACGTGAGAAGTATGGAGGTACATCGATTACAAGGCTTATGCAGTTGACTATTAAGTTCGACACTTATAAAAGGAAACCTGATCATAACATTAGACAACATCTCAGGGAGATGTCTAATATGATAATCGAACTTAAGACTACCGGTCATATGCTCTCTAAGGATCAGTAAGTCCAAGCCTTAATACGCTCTTTACCTGATCATAAGGAACATCTTAAAGTCAACTTGACACATAATGAAAGTATTAAAACTTTCAATGATGTTACTAGTCATGTTGAGCTGGAAGATGAGAAGCTCTGAGCCTCAAAGCCTTATTCTGGGGCCTTCTATGCCAGTTCTACTTCTAAAGGAGCTTCATGCTTCAAAAGGAAAAGGAATTGGAAGAAGAGAAAGAAGGACAGACGATCTGATGGTGATGGTGGTAAGCCTGACGATAATCCAACTACAAAATTGATGAACAGAAAAAGGAAAACAAGTGTGATAAAAAGAATAAGAAAGATAAAAGCATGATGCCATTTTACAATTAAAGTAAGTTTGGTCATTATGCTCGTGAATGCCCTGATCCCGGGAGGGAAAAGGTGGATTCATCTTATTCTATTTTGTGTGAAATTAATGTCTCAAGTACTGTCTTTCTGTCTGATTCTTATCCTTTGAGGATTATAGACTCGGGAGCAACGGACCATGTGACGAGAGACAGAGGAGCTTTTGTAGATTTTCGCCATGTTCCGAAGGGGACTAGGTAGAAATATGTAGGAAACAATGCATGAGTCGAAGTCAAAGGACTTTGGACTTGCAAATTGGTCCTTAACGATGGTCTGAACTTTATCCTACATGATGTTCTATATGCTCCGGAGATCACGCAAAATTTGATTTCTGTTTCAGTTATACGTAATTGGGTTATGATGTACTGTTCACTAAAACTGTGGTAATTAGCATTAATGATACTTGTCGTGCATCTGGACATATAACTGATGGCTTTAAAGTTTTTTATATTGTAAAGAATGATGTTTAGTAGTTATGATGATCATTCATATTCGCTAAACACTTGTTCTTCTAGCAATGCAAATGTGAATGATGTTTGGCATGCTAGATTAAGTCATGTTGAGCAAGATGGATGATAGACTTGTGAAAGGATTGTTGAATATTTCTTCTAAGGTCGAATTATCCAAATGCGAACATTATCTTGCTGGCAAAATGACTAGAAAATCTTTTGGTAAAGCCATTGTGTCTTAATCTCCATTAGTAGTAATCCATTCTGATATATGTGGTTCTATAAATGTGAGAGCACGACATGGAGCTCACTATTTCATTACGTTCATTGATGATTATTCAGTCTATACGATATCTCACGTGTCTGAAGCATTGGATTGTTTTAGACGATACTTGAGTGAAGTAGAAGACATGAATATCTATCTGAACAATTCAAGGAATTTTGTAATGAAAGGATATAATCCGACAATCAACTTTTCCTTATACACCTCAACAAAATGGTGTTGCTAGAAAAGGAATAGGACTTTGTTGGAGATGGTAAGATCCATGATGGCACAAGCTATTATAACGAGATGCGTTATTTACGGGAGCTTATGTGCTTATCGCGTGCCTTCTAAGTCAGTTGCTTCGACTCCATATGAACTTTGGACGGGTAGAAAACCTGACTTGAGTAACCTTAGAGCTTGGGGATCAGCAGCTTTGTACATGATTCATCGAGTCAGTATGAAAAGTTGGGTCCTAAAGGCAAACATTCTAAGGGTTACGTGTTCATAGGAGATGAAAATGAGAGCTTAACTGAGACAGAATCGCGTAATGCTTATTTTCTGGAAACTGAATTTCCTAGTAGAAAGGGCATCAGGGATGCCGGACCTGTTTTCGAGATGGTAGGAAATCAATACCTACAAGATCCAAGTGGGAGTAATAAGCTGATGATGTGGATCTTGATAGTTGATGGTGTCTTGATAGATATTTGCCGATTGAGAATCAGGTGATTCTCAATGAGGGCATTTTGACTACAGAAGACCATCATAAGTTATCTCATCTCGAAAAGTTCTAGGAAACATGTGCACAAAAGGCATTATGACATCGAAGGACAAACCTTCTTAGTTTCACCAGAAAATGGAGATGATTCTCCTGTTGACGAGGAAGAGCCTATGAACGTTACAGAAGCTCTAACTTGTCCGGCAAAGGAGAAATGGATGAAAGAGGAGATGAAGTCTATGAAGTCAAATCAAGTCTGGGGACTTGTAGATCTTTCAAAGGGACGAAAGAAAATTGAGAATAAATGGATTTTCAAAATCTAAAGAAATGCTGATGACTCAATAGAGAGGTAGAAAGTTCGCTTGGTGATAAAAGGTTATACACTACAAGGGTATAGACTACGTAGAAACCACTTTCACCTGTAGTGAATTTGGCCTTGATTTGTCTACTGTTGGCTATAGTGGCTAGTATGGATTTAGAATTACAGCAAATGGATGTTAAGACCGTATTTCTCAGTAGAGAATTAGAAGAAGTAATCTACATGCAACAGCCTGTAGGATTTATTCTTCAAGGTCAAGAGGATAAAGTTTTTAAATAGAAGAAGTTGTTCTATAGACTCAAACTATCCTTTAGACAGTGGTATTTGAGATTTCACACAATGATCATCTCATATAACTTTGTTATGATAAATGAAGACCACTGTGTTTACTTTAAACGGTTCAATAATTGTTTTGTGATTCTATCCTTGTATGTAGATGACATACTTCTAGCTGGAAATAGCAAAAAGAGTATCTTGAAACCATAAAAGGATGGTTGTCTTCAAATTTTGAAATGAAAGATATGGGTGAAGTAGAGTACATACTTTGGTGTGTGGATCCATAAGGATTGTTCAAAGAAATTATTGGGTTTGTCTCAAGAGACTTACATTAAGAAATTTTTAGAACGGTTCAAGATGGACACCTGCAAACCTATAGATACTCCCATTGCGGAAGGTGAATCATTGAGTCAACAAATGTGTCCCAAGACTCAAGATGAAAAGAATAAAATGGCCAGAGTACCATATGCCAATGTGATTGACTGCAGATTATTCTTTCTGTTATCACTGAATGGGTATACAGATGTTGACTGGAGTGGTGATTTAGATAAACGTAAATCAACTCTCGGTTATGTCTTCTTGCTCTATGATGGAGCAATCTCATGGTGTAACAAGAAACAGACTTCATCTGCAGTTCAAGAGACTATTTGGTTGAGAAGATTCATGAAATATTTGGAGGTCTCAAACACTCCAGTGGGAGCTGTTTTAATTAATTGTAATAATCAGGTGGTTATTGCTTACACAAAAGATCCCAAATATCATGAAGAGACCAAACACATTGACATGAAGTTCAATTTTGTTAGAGATATTGTAGATAAGAAGAAAAGTGATTCTTAATTACATTTCTACTCGTTTGAGTCTATGAAGGATTTAAAACGATGTATTGAATATGTACATGTATGTTAATGGAATAGTTAATGGCTTAACTATACATATATGTTTTATAAATTATATGTGATGGTTCACATATAATAGTATGTCGGCAAGTAATGATTGGCTCTCTCATACGAGCAATCGCCTCTGGCTCAGTGGGAGCGCAGAGATGAGATTACGATAATTAATGTAATCGGGATAGATTTCGCCACGAATCTAATCCAACTTGTTGTAAAGCTAAATCGATGGAAATCCTATACCTTGGAGGGAGGATATCCGAGTTAAAGTGTATGGGACACACTTGAACTCTGATTTACACGATGTCTAAATTAGATGAAATAAGACATACGCTTTCTTGGAAGGAAGTTAAAGACATTGTGACATGTGTTTTAGGAAAACGACATGTGCTAAGTTGACCCTAACAGGATTGAGAAAATTATCTCTATTTTCTCAAAAGTATGAGTCCTTATCTATTGGTTACCCTTATGACTTTCTACTATGTTCTAAGTCTTCACTTTGGTGTTGCTACTTTAGCATGCTACCAAAAGAGCTATGGTTAATAACGGCGATGCGGTACATGTCTAGGAAAGCAGCTATAGTGGGAGACTGTAGATACTTAGTGAGATGGGAAGAACGTCTTAATTTAACATATACTATTGTGATTCATTGACTAGTCAATCAAGCAGTGTCTTGATTATGAATACATAGTAATTTTGCAAAAGGGTTGAATATGCTCTGACAAATTCAGGGATTGAAAAGAGATATGTCAATTTATGTTAAATGTTCAAGAGTTCTGGGGTATAGCGAGCTTGTTGAGTTTCATTGATAAACTGGTTGAGTTGCTATATATCTCTAACAAGTGTATAGCGATTAAAACTCATATCTCGTGGGTCACACGATGTATTAATCTGTACGAGAATATGATTTATGAAGAAATTGGGTCAGGCGACTTTTGACTTCATATGTGAGTGGGAGATGTAAATAATATATATTATTATTTATTAAATTCCACATAAGAAGTGGATAAGGGAGACAGAAGGAGTTATGAAACCGTTACTCAACTCCTGTCTCCTTGGGATTTAATATACTGCGCGTCATGCAGTTGATGAAGGAGTGAGATACGCATTGCAGAGTGCAGAGGCTAAAACGTTTGTGTTCACGCTGAAGCGCATATACGTTTGCGTTACAGAACGCAGAACACAAGGCAGAAGCAGAACGCGTACAGAACGCGCAAGCATTTCTCTCTCTCGTATTCTCTCCCGAAATCACACACAAAATATCCAGTCATCATATTCCACAGTTAAAACACATTCGTGGAAATATATTCTCTCAACCCCGTGTTGGAGGATTGATCCAGAGATCACGGTTTAACAACGTGAGTATCAACCGGGTTCTTAAGATTCTTCCGCTGCAACATACACGGTGAGAGGTAAGTGAGATTACTCTCTTTGTATGTTTATTCGTTTATTGAACGAATGTTGGAAAACTCACGTTCAATAACGTACTAACCCTATTCATGCATAGGGAGAAAACTTACCTTTCTCCGTAGGGTTAAGTTGCAGCGGAAGAAAGAACGTATGAACCCGGTTGGTACTCACATTGATACGCTGTGATCTCTGGATCAATCGTTCAACACAGGGTTGAAAGATATGTTTTCACGAATGTGTATTAATCTGCAGTATATGATGACTGGATTTTCGATGTGATTTCGGGAGAGAAAATTAGAGAGCAACTGCACTCTCGCGTTCTGTCGCACGCATGAACGTTTTAGCGTTCTGCGTTCTGTAACGCAGTGTTCTGTGACGCGTGTCTACCTGAGACAACTGCATGGCGCAGTGTATTAAATCCAAGGAGACAGGAGTTGGTCACGGAATGATAACTCCCTCTCTCTCTTATCCACTTCCTATGTGGAAATAAATAATAATAAATAATTATTATTTACATCTCCCACTCACATATGAAGTCCAAAAGTCGCCTGACTCATATTCTTCATGAATCATATTCTCGCACAGATTAATACATCGTGTGACCCACGAGATATGAGTTTTAATCGCCATACACTTGTTAGAGATATATAGCAACTCAACCAGTTTATCAATGAAACTCAACAAGCTCGCTATACCCCAGAACTCTTGAACATTTAACATATGTTGACATATCTCTTTTCAATCCCTGAATTTGTCAGAGCATATTCAACCTTTTTGCAAATTACTATGTATTCATAATCAAGACCCTGCTTGATTGACTAGTCAATGAATCACAATAGTATATGTTAAATTAAGACGATCTTCCCATCTCGCTAAATATCTACAGTCTCCCACTATAGCTGCTTTCCTAGACATGTACCGCATCGCCGTTATTAACCATAGCTCTTTTGGTAGCATGCTAAAGTAGCAACACCAAAGTGAAGACTTAGAATATAGTAGAAAGTCATAAGGGTAACCAATAGATAAGGACTCATACTTTTGAGAAAATAGGGATTATTTTCTCAATCCTGTTGGGGTCAACTTGGCACATGTCGTTTTCCTAAAACACATGTCACAATGTCTTTTAACTTCCTTCCAAGAAAGCGTATGTCGTATTTCATTTAATTTAGACATCGTGTAAATCAAAGTTTAAGTGTGTTCCATACACTTAACCCAGATATCCTCCCTCCAACGTATAGGATCTCCGTCGATTTAGCTTTATAACAAGTTGGATTAGATTCGTGGCGAAATCTATCCCGATTACATTAACTATCGTAATCTCATCTCTGCGCTCCCACTGAGCCAGAGGCGATTGCTCGTATGAGAGAGACAATCATAACTTGCCGACATACTATTATATGTGAACCATCACATATAATTTATAAAACATATATGTATAGTTAAGCCATTAACTATTTCATTAACATACATTAACATATTCAATATATCGTTTTAAATCCTTCGCAAACTCAAATGAGTAGAAATGTTACTAAGAATCACTTTCTTCTTGTCTACAATATCTCTAACAAAGTTGAACTTCATGTCAATGTGTTTGGTCTTTCCATGATATTTGGGTCTTTTGTGTAAGCAATAACCATCTGATTATCACAATTAATTGAAACAGCTCCCACTGGAATGTTTGAGAACTCCAAATGTTTCATGAATCTTCTCAACCAAATAGTCTCTTGAACTGCAGATGAAGTCTGTTTCTTGTTACACCATGAGATTGCTCCATCATTGAGCAAGAAACATAACCGAGAGTTGATTTACGTTTATCTAAATCACCACTCCAGTCAACGTCTGTATACCCATTCAGTGATAACAGAAAAAATAATCTGCAGTCAATCACAATGGCATATGGTACTCTGGTCATTTTATTCTTCTCATCTAGAGCCTTGGGACACATTTGCTGACTCAATGATTCGTCTTTCACAATAGGAGTATCTATAGGTTTGCAGGTGTCCATCTTGAATCGTTCTAAAAGATTCTTGATGTAAGTCTCTTGAGACAAACCCAATAACTTCTTTGAACGATCCCTATGGATCTTCACATCAAGTATGTACTCTGCATTACCCATATCTTTCATTTCGAAATTCGAAGGCAACCATCCTTTAATGGTTTCAAGATACTCTTTGCTATTTCAAGCTAGAAATATGTCATCCACATACAAGGATAGAATCACAAAATAACTATTGGATCGTTTAATGTAAACACAGTAGTCTTATGAGATGACCGTAGTTTGAAATCTCAAATACCACTGTCTGGAGGATTGTTTGAGTCTATAGAACGACTTTTATAATCTACAAATTTTATCCTCTCGACCTCAAAGAATAAATCCTACAGGCTGTTGCATGTAGATCTCTTCTTCTAATTCTCCATTGAGAAATGCGGTCTTAACATCCATTTGTTGTAATTCTAAATCCATACTAGCCACTATAGCCAACAGTAGACAAATCAAGGCAATCCTCACTATAAGTGAAAAGGTTTCTACGTACTCTATACCCTTGTTGAGTATAACCTTTTGCCACCAAGCGAGCTTTCTACCTCTCTATTGAGCCATCAACAGTTCTTTTGTTTTTGAGAATCCATTTATTCCCAATTTCCTTTTGTCCCTCTGGAAGATCTACAAGTCCCCAGACTTGATTTCACTTCATAGACTCCATCTCCCCTTGCATCAATTTCTTCTTTTTCAGACAAGTTAAAGCTTCTTTAACGTTTCTGGGCTCTTCCTCATCAGCAGGAAAAATATCTCAACTTTCTGGTGAAACCAAGAAGGCATGTCCTTCAATGTCATAATGCCTTTGGTGCATATATTTCCTAGAACTTTTCAAGATGAGATAACTTATGATGGTCTTCTGTAGACTAAATGCTCTCATTGAGAATCACCTGATTCTCAATCGGCAAATATCTATCAAGATCCACACCATCAATGATCAAGATCCACATCCTAGAACTTTTCGAGATGAGATAACTTATGATGGTCTTCTGTAGACAAAATGCTCTCATTGAGAATCACCTGATTCTCAATCGGCAAATATCTATCAAGATCCACACCATCAACTATCAAGATCCACATATCCACATCATCAGCTTATTACTCCCACTTGGATCTTGTAGGTATTGATTTTCTACCATCTCGAAAACAGGTCCGGCATCCCTGATGCCCTTTCTACTAGGAAATTCAGTTTCCAGAAAATGAGCATTACGCGATTCTGTCTCAGTTAAGCTCTCATCCTCACTTTCTATGAACACGTAACCCTTAGAATGTTTGCCTCTAGGACCCAACTTTTCATACTGACTCGATGAATCATGTACAAAGCTGCTGATCCCCAAGCTCTAAGGTTACTCAAGTCAGGTTTTCTACCCGTCTAAAGTTCATATGGAGTCGAAGCAACTGACTTAGAAGGCACGTGATAAGCACATAAGCTCCCGTAAATAACGCATCTCGTTATAATAGCTTGTGCCATCATGGATCTTACCATCTCCAACAAAGTCCTATTCCTTTTCTAGCAACACCATTTTGTTGAGGTGTATAAGGAAAAATTGATTGTCGGATTATATCCTTTTCATTACAAAATTCCTTGAATTGTTCTGATAGATATTCATGTCTTCTACTTCACTCAAGTATCGTCTAAAACAATCCAATGCTTCAGACACGTGAGATATCGTATAGACTGAATAATCATCAATGAACGTAATGAAATAGTGAGCTCCATGTCGTGCTCTCACATTTATAGAACCACATATATCAGAATGAATTACTACTAATGGAGATTAAGACACAATGGCTTTACCAAAAGATTTTCTAGTCATTTTGCCAGCAAGATAATGTTCGCATTTGGATAATTCGACCTTAGAAGAAATATTCAACAATCCTTCCACAAGTCTATCATCCATCTTGCTCAACATGACTTAATCTAGCATGCCAAACATCATTCACATTTGCATTGCTAGAAGAACAAGTGTTTAGCGAATATGAATGATCATCATAACTACTAAACATCATTCTTTACAATATAAAAAACCTTAAAGCCATCAGTTATATGTCCAGATGCACGACAAGTATCATTAACGCTAATTACCACAGTTTTTAGTGAACAGTACATCATAACCCAAATTACGTATAACTGAAACAGAAATCAAATTTCGCGTGATCTCCGGAGCATATAGAACATCATGTAGGATAAAGTTCGGACCATCGTTAAGGACCAATTTGCAAGTCCAAAGTCCTTTGACTTCGACTCATGCATTGTTTCCTACATATTTCTACCTAGTCCCCTTCGGAACATGGCGAAAATCTACAAAAGCTCCTCTGTCTCTCGTCACATGGTCCGTTGCTCCCGAGTCTATAATCCTCAAAGGATAAGAATCAGACAGAAAGACAGTACTCGAGACATTAATTTCACACAAAATAGAATAAGATGAATCCACCTTTTCCCTCCCGGGATTAGGGCATTCACGAGCATAATGACCAAACTTACTTTAATTGTAAAATGGCATCATGCTTTTATCTTTCTTATTCTTTTTATCACGCTTCTTTTCCTTTTTCTGTTCATCAATTTTGTAGTTGGATTATCGTCAGGCTTACCACTATCACCATCAGATCGTCTTTCCTTCTTTTTCTTCTTCCAATTCCTTTTTCTTTGAAGCATGAAGCTCCTTTAGAAGTAGAACTGGCATAGAAGGTCCCAGAAGAAGGCTTTGAGGCTCCCAGCCTTCATCTTCTAACTCAACATGACAAGAAGCATCATTGAAGGTTAATGCGTCAAGTTGACTTTGAGACGTTTCCAACGATCAGGTAAAGAGCGGAACAGGGCTTAGATTTACTGATCATCAGAAAGTATATGACCGGCGGTTTTAAGTTTGATTATCATATTAGACATCTCCCTGAGATTTTGTCTAATGTAATGACCAGGTTTCCTTTTTAAGGTGTCAAACTTAATAGTCTACTGCCTAAGCCTTGTAACCGATGTACCACCATATCTCACGCAGATACACCCAGATATCATGTGTGGTGGGTTGTTGCTCACATTCATGGATCACTGCATCGATTACTGAGCTTACAAGAATACCTAGTGCAATGGAATTTTGCTTTTCCATGCCTGGTACGCTTCTTGGTTACACCTACCTTGATTTCCAATTCCCTCGTCTGGTTCAGCCATTACTTGGTTTATAGCATCTAATACATCTTGTTCATATAGTACGTACCAAATGTTATGACGCCTTGTGTCATAGTTGTCACCATTGAGTTTCTCACTTTTGTTCAACTCAGCGACAATAGATTTCGAAGCTCATTTATTTGATAGAGATTAAAGTGATTCGGTATGTTAATAATGTTTTATTAAGTTTTACGTTAAGCCAAACACAGACATCTCAATAAATAACACAAGACTTGATCTCGAAAAATAGCTCGGAGACTACTAATCATCAATCTCATCAAGTGTCACAATACTAGATTCTTGCTTCAAAACATAAAACACATTGTTCAAGTAATCAACAATAACATTGAACAGCCACTTATAAACAGAACTTAAACAACCATTCACTATAGCAAAATGTCCAAGTCTGACAAGTCATGGACATTAAAATTCTAATGAACTTCTTGAGTTTCCAATTAGAAATACAATTGAAATAAACTAGCGATAAATATCAATTGTATCTCTTAATTTATCACTAGATTCAAAATAACGTTCCCAATCAAAATCTTTAGTCCCCACATTAAAGACAGCTCGACCTAGAGGATCTATATGAGGATTCTTTATCTGACGTTTATCTCGACCACTAAGTCTCAAAAAATCAGAACGTCGAACCCTTCCCATCCTCAAGCAGGCTGATCTCAGTGCCTGTGTCCTATCTTCTGCCTTAGAAGCATCGACCATATCAAGCATAATGAAATAACCATTAGGCTTCACTTGGTAAGTCTCCCACTGAGCCCAAAAATCCTTTTGTAGATGGGGAGGCAAAGTGTTCGCCCAGGTCTGAGGACTAGTAATTTGAAAATACTCATCACTTGGAATCGTTTTGCTATAAATTAAGCGCATCATCTGGTTGTAGAGTTCAAACAAAACAATTGCGTGGTCCCTTATGTTGTGTGTAGGCTTCATTTTATAATTCAAGAATTCATGGAGGACTTCATCTTTAGTCCTAATGTCTTCCTCTGAAATTGTTCCCCGTCCTGACATACCTTTGAGAAAACGAGCAACCAAAAATAAACATATCAGTGTTAGTCAAACTATATCACATGAATTTCCTCTCCATTTAATGCATATGGAAACAACTTTCCAAGATGCAATAGGTATATTCACAAGTGAATCAGTCCAACTCACTTTGGCTCCCACTTTCATAGGTTACAGGAGTTTTGAACAATCTAACAACACTTAACACCATGAATTTAGAATTAAATGACATATTAAGGTGCTTTATTACCAAAAATTGCAAGCGAAATAGCTACCCCGTGGGTTCGTATTCAACAAATATGTCACAAAATGAAGTAAAACCACACATACACACTTAAGATGACGTCAAACACCCTCGGAAACGTCACCATTGGACTCAAAACGCTGGAAACACGTCGGAAACCACCGGACAGGCGCCGGAAAACGCTTGCACGCGCCTCCACGCGCCGCCACGGACAGACTGGACGCTTCACGCGCCACCCACGCGCCTTCCACGCGCCACCACGCGCGGCTGGGAGTAGTCTGAGTCAGGCGCGTGCAACTCACGCGCCACTGCCGACTCCGGCAACTGACGGCGCGTGCATCACACGCGCCTCTATCGACTACCGGCGCGTGTATTTCACGCGCACCGCCGGTGTTCCCTTGCCGGTGCGTGTCCGCCACGCGCCTCCGCATACCGCTACCCTCCGGTGGGTCCGGTCGGGGGCTGACCCAATGGTCCTACCCGGTTTCCTGATCCGACCCGGTTCAGACTGGACCGACCCGGTCCGACCCATAAACAACAACATTATTTATTATTACAGAAAGGTCCCTGAACTTTCTCAAATTTTCAAAAAACGACCCCTGAAGTTTCTGAAACTTTGCAATTTAGCCCCAAGTTCGAAAACAACTTCAAAAATTCATATCTTGAGTTTTGGAAGGCCAAAAAATGCACAAAAAATACTGACGGACTCCTCTCGACGAGGGCTTTCCAGTGGTATAAATAAAACATGCTTTTGCTTTCATAAAAAATGACGAAAAATTCAACCCATGGTGCATTAACGGTGAATAACAACGTCAAATTACACATACTCACTGGAAACAACGTAATCTGCCTTAAACTCACATAAATAACCCATCAAAGTCACACAATACACCAATCATATAACTTTAAACAAAATCATGTGAGAACGTTTAACACGCAGAAGCAGAAAATTTTAAAAACATGAAATGTTTTAAATCCAGAAAATCAAACGGAGTACCAACCATTAGCTCTGATACCAATGTTGGAAAACTCACGTTCAATAACGTACTAACCCTATTCATGCATAGGGAGAAAACTTACCTTTCTCCGTAGGGTTAAGTTGCAGCGGAAGAAAGAACGTATGAACCCGGTTGGTACTCACATTGATACGCTGTGATCTCTGGATCAATCGTTCAACACAGGGTTGAAAGATATGTTTTCACGAATGTGTATTAATCTGCAGTATATGATGACTGGATTTTCGATGTGATTTCGGGAGAGAAAATTAGAGAGCAACTGCACTCTCGCGTTCTGTCGCACGCATGAACGTTTTAGCGTTCTGCGTTCTGTAACGCAGTGTTCTGTGACGCGTGTCTACCTGAGACAACTGCATGGCGCAGTGTATTAAATCCAAGGAGACAGGAGTTAGTCACGGAATGATAACTCCCTCTCTCTCTTATCCACTTCCTATGTGGAAATAAATAATAATAAATAATTATTATTTACATCTCCCACTCACATATGAAGTCCAAAAGTCGCCTGACTCATATTCTTCATGAATCATATTCTCGCACAGATTAATACATCGTGTGACCCACGAGATATGAGTTTTAATCGCCATACACTTGTTAGAGATATATAGCAACTCAACCAGTTTATCAATGAAACTCAACAAGCTCGCTATACCCCAGAACTCTTGAACATTTAACATATGTTGACATATCTCTTTTCAATCCCTGAATTTGTCAGAGCATATTCAACCTTTTTGCAAATTACTATGTATTCATAATCAAGACCCTGCTTGATTGACTAGTCAATGAATCACAATAGTATATGTTAAATTAAGACGATCTTCCCATCTCGCTAAATATCTACAGTCTCCCACTATAGCTGCTTTCCTAGACATGTACCGCATCGCCGTTATTAACCATAGCTCTTTTGGTAGCATGCTAAAGTAGCAACACCAAAGTGAAGACTTAGAATATAGTAGAAAGTCATAAGGGTAACCAATAGATAAGGACTCATACTTTTGAGAAAATAGGGATTATTTTCTCAATCCTGTTGGGGTCAACTTGGCACATGTCGTTTTCCTAAAACACATGTCACAATGTCTTTTAACTTCCTTCCAAGAAAGCGTATGTCGTATTTCATTTAATTTAGACATCGTGTAAATCAAAGTTTAAGTGTGTTCCATACACTTAACCCAGATATCCTCCCTCCAACGTATAGGATCTCCGTCGATTTAGCTTTATAACAAGTTGGATTAGATTCGTGGCGAAATCTATCCCGATTACATTAACTATCGTAATCTCATCTCTGCGCTCCCACTGAGCCAGAGGCGATTGCTCGTATGAGAGAGACAATCATAACTTGCCGACATACTATTATATGTGAACCATCACATATAATTTATAAAACATATATGTATAGTTAAGCCATTAACTATTTCATTAACATACATTAACATATTCAATATATCGTTTTAAATCCTTCGCAAACTCAAATGAGTAGAAATGTTACTAAGAATCACTTTCTTCTTGTCTACAATATCTCTAACAAAGTTGAACTTCATGTCAATGTGTTTGGTCTTTCCATGATATTTGGGTCTTTTGTGTAAGCAATAACCATCTGATTATCACAATTAATTGAAACAGCTCCCACTGGAATGTTTGAGAACTCCAAATGTTTCATGAATCTTCTCAACCAAATAGTCTCTTGAACTGCAGATGAAGTCTGTTTCTTGTTACACCATGAGATTGCTCCATCATTGAGCAAGAAACATAACCGAGAGTTGATTTACGTTTATCTAAATCACCACTCCAGTCAACGTCTGTATACCCATTCAGTGATAACAGAAAAAATAATCTGCAGTCAATCACAATGGCATATGGTACTCTGGTCATTTTATTCTTCTCATCTAGAGCCTTGGGACACATTTGCTGACTCAATGATTCGTCTTTCACAATAGGAGTATCTATAGGTTTGCAGGTGTCCATCTTGAATCGTTCTAAAAGATTCTTGATGTAAGTCTCTTGAGACAAACCCAATAACTTCTTTGAACGATCCCTATGGATCTTCACATCAAGTATGTACTCTGCATTACCCATATCTTTCATTTCGAAATTCGAAGGCAACCATCCTTTAATGGTTTCAAGATACTCTTTGCTATTTCAAGCTAGAAATATGTCATCCACATACAAGGATAGAATCACAAAATAACTATTGGATCGTTTAATGTAAACACAGTAGTCTTATGAGATGACCGTAGTTTGAAATCTCAAATACCACTGTCTGGAGGATTGTTTGAGTCTATAGAACGACTTTTATAATCTACAAATTTTATCCTCTCGACCTCAAAGAATAAATCCTACAGGCTGTTGCATGTAGATCTCTTCTTCTAATTCTCCATTGAGAAATGCGGTCTTAACATCCATTTGTTGTAATTCTAAATCCATACTAGCCACTATAGCCAACAGTAGACAAATCAAGGCAATCCTCACTATAAGTGAAAAGGTTTCTACGTACTCTATACCCTTGTTGAGTATAACCTTTTGCCACCAAGCGAGCTTTCTACCTCTCTATTGAGCCATCAACAGTTCTTTTGTTTTTGAGAATCCATTTATTCCCAATTTCCTTTTGTCCCTCTGGAAGATCTACAAGTCCCCAGACTTGATTTCACTTCATAGACTCCATCTCCCCTTGCATCAATTTCTTCTTTTTCAGACAAGTTAAAGCTTCTTTAACGTTTCTGGGCTCTTCCTCATCAGCAGGAAAAATATCTCAACTTTCTGGTGAAACCAAGAAGGCATGTCCTTCAATGTCATAATGCCTTTGGTGCATATATTTCCTAGAACTTTTCAAGATGAGATAACTTATGATGGTCTTCTGTAGACTAAATGCTCTCATTGAGAATCACCTGATTCTCAATCGGCAAATATCTATCAAGATCCACACCATCAATGATCAAGATCCACATCCTAGAACTTTTCGAGATGAGATAACTTATGATGGTCTTCTGTAGACAAAATGCTCTCATTGAGAATCACCTGATTCTCAATCGGCAAATATCTATCAAGATCCACACCATCAACTATCAAGATCCACATATCCACATCATCAGCTTATTACTCCCACTTGGATCTTGTAGGTATTGATTTTCTACCATCTCGAAAACAGGTCCGGCATCCCTGATGCCCTTTCTACTAGGAAATTCAGTTTCCAGAAAATGAGCATTACGCGATTCTGTCTCAGTTAAGCTCTCATCCTCACTTTCTATGAACACGTAACCCTTAGAATGTTTGCCTCTAGGACCCAACTTTTCATACTGACTCGATGAATCATGTACAAAGCTGCTGATCCCCAAGCTCTAAGGTTACTCAAGTCAGGTTTTCTACCCGTCTAAAGTTCATATGGAGTCGAAGCAACTGACTTAGAAGGCACGTGATAAGCACATAAGCTCCCGTAAATAACGCATCTCGTTATAATAGCTTGTGCCATCATGGATCTTACCATCTCCAACAAAGTCCTATTCCTTTTCTAGCAACACCATTTTGTTGAGGTGTATAAGGAAAAATTGATTGTCGGATTATATCCTTTTCATTACAAAATTCCTTGAATTGTTCTGATAGATATTCATGTCTTCTACTTCACTCAAGTATCGTCTAAAACAATCCAATGCTTCAGACACGTGAGATATCGTATAGACTGAATAATCATCAATGAACGTAATGAAATAGTGAGCTCCATGTCGTGCTCTCACATTTATAGAACCACATATATCAGAATGAATTACTACTAATGGAGATTAAGACACAATGGCTTTACCAAAAGATTTTCTAGTCATTTTGCCAGCAAGATAATGTTCGCATTTGGATAATTCGACCTTAGAAGAAATATTCAACAATCCTTCCACAAGTCTATCATCCATCTTGCTCAACATGACTTAA
Source organism: Pogostemon cablin (assembly GCA_023678885.1). Classification (NCBI taxonomy): domain Eukaryota; kingdom Viridiplantae; phylum Streptophyta; class Magnoliopsida; order Lamiales; family Lamiaceae; genus Pogostemon; species Pogostemon cablin. The sequence continues at coordinate 30,219,587 of CM042975.1, forward strand.
TCTAGCATGCCAAACATCATTCACATTTGCATTGCTAGAAGAACAAGTGTTTAGCGAATATGAATGATCATCATAACTACTAAACATCATTCTTTACAATATAAAAAACCTTAAAGCCATCAGTTATATGTCCAGATGCACGACAAGTATCATTAACGCTAATTACCACAGTTTTTAGTGAACAGTACATCATAACCCAAATTACGTATAACTGAAACAGAAATCAAATTTCGCGTGATCTCCGGAGCATATAGAACATCATGTAGGATAAAGTTCGGACCATCGTTAAGGACCAATTTGCAAGTCCAAAGTCCTTTGACTTCGACTCATGCATTGTTTCCTACATATTTCTACCTAGTCCCCTTCGGAACATGGCGAAAATCTACAAAAGCTCCTCTGTCTCTCGTCACATGGTCCGTTGCTCCCGAGTCTATAATCCTCAAAGGATAAGAATCAGACAGAAAGACAGTACTCGAGACATTAATTTCACACAAAATAGAATAAGATGAATCCACCTTTTCCCTCCCGGGATTAGGGCATTCACGAGCATAATGACCAAACTTACTTTAATTGTAAAATGGCATCATGCTTTTATCTTTCTTATTCTTTTTATCACGCTTCTTTTCCTTTTTCTGTTCATCAATTTTGTAGTTGGATTATCGTCAGGCTTACCACTATCACCATCAGATCGTCTTTCCTTCTTTTTCTTCTTCCAATTCCTTTTTCTTTGAAGCATGAAGCTCCTTTAGAAGTAGAACTGGCATAGAAGGTCCCAGAAGAAGGCTTTGAGGCTCCCAGCCTTCATCTTCTAACTCAACATGACAAGAAGCATCATTGAAGGTTAATGCGTCAAGTTGACTTTGAGACGTTTCCAACGATCAGGTAAAGAGCGGAACAGGGCTTAGATTTACTGATCATCAGAAAGTATATGACCGGCGGTTTTAAGTTTGATTATCATATTAGACATCTCCCTGAGATTTTGTCTAATGTAATGACCAGGTTTCCTTTTTAAGGTGTCAAACTTAATAGTCTACTGCCTAAGCCTTGTAACCGATGTACCACCATATCTCACGCAGATACACCCAGATATCATGTGTGGTGGGTTGTTGCTCACATTCATGGATCACTGCATCGATTACTGAGCTTACAAGAATACCTCGTGCAATGGAATTTTGCTTTTCCATGCCTGGTACGCTTCTTGGTTACACCTACCTTGATTTCCAATTCCCTCGTCTGGTTCAGCCATTACTTGGTTTATAGCATCTAATACATCTTGTTCATATAGTACGTACCAAATGTTATGACGCCTTGTGTCATAGTTGTCACCATTGAGTTTCTCACTTTTGTTCAACTCAGCGACAATAGATTTCGAAGCTCATTTATTTGATAGAGATTAAAGTGATTCGGTATGTTAATAATGTTTTATTAAGTTTTACGTTAAGCCAAACACAGACATCTCAATAAATAACACAAGACTTGATCTCGAAAAATAGCTCGGAGACTACTAATCATCAATCTCATCAAGTGTCACAATACTAGATTCTTGCTTCAAAACATAAAACACATTGTTCAAGTAATCAACAATAACATTGAACAGCCACTTATAAACAGAACTTAAACAACCATTCACTATAGCAAAATGTCCAAGTCTGACAAGTCATGGACATTAAAATTCTAATGAACTTCTTGAGTTTCCAATTAGAAATACAATTGAAATAAACTAGCGATAAATATCAATTGTATCTCTTAATTTATCACTAGATTCAAAATAACGTTCCCAATCAAAATCTTTAGTCCCCACATTAAAGACAGCTCGACCTAGAGGATCTATATGAGGATTCTTTATCTGACGTTTATCTCGACCACTAAGTCTCAAAAAATCAGAACGTCGAACCCTTCCCATCCTCAAGCAGGCTGATCTCAGTGCCTGTGTCCTATCTTCTGCCTTAGAAGCATCGACCATATCAAGCATAATGAAATAACCATTAGGCTTCACTTGGTAAGTCTCCCACTGAGCCCAAAAATCCTTTTGTAGATGGGGAGGCAAAGTGTTCGCCCAGGTCTGAGGACTAGTAATTTGAAAATACTCATCACTTGGAATCGTTTTGCTATAAATTAAGCGCATCATCTGGTTGTAGAGTTCAAACAAAACAATTGCGTGGTCCCTTATGTTGTGTGTAGGCTTCATTTTATAATTCAAGAATTCATGGAGGACTTCATCTTTAGTCCTAATGTCTTCCTCTGAAATTGTTCCCCGTCCTGACATACCTTTGAGAAAACGAGCAACCAAAAATAAACATATCAGTGTTAGTCAAACTATATCACATGAATTTCCTCTCCATTTAATGCATATGGAAACAACTTTCCAAGATGCAATAGGTATATTCACAAGTGAATCAGTCCAACTCACTTTGGCTCCCACTTTCATAGGTTACAGGAGTTTTGAACAATCTAACAACACTTAACACCATGAATTTAGAATTAAATGACATATTAAGGTGCTTTATTACCAAAAATTGCAAGCGAAATAGCTACCCCGTGGGTTCGTATTCAACAAATATGTCACAAAATGAAGTAAAACCACACATACACACTTAAGATGACGTCAAACACCCTCGGAAACGTCACCATTGGACTCAAAACGCTGGAAACACGTCGGAAACCACCGGACAGGCGCCGGAAAACGCTTGCACGCGCCTCCACGCGCCGCCACGGACAGACTGGACGCTTCACGCGCCACCACGCGCGGCTGGGAGTAGTCTGAGTCAGGCGCGTGCAACTCACGCGCCACTGCCGACTCCGGCAACTGACGGCGCGTGCATCACACGCGCCTCTATCGACTACCGGCGCGTGTATTTCACGCGCACCGCCGGTGTTCCCTTGCCGGTGCGTGTCCGCCACGCGCCTCCGCATACCGCTACCCTCCGGTGGGTCCGGTCGGGGGCTGACCCAATGGTCCTACCCGGTTTCCTGATCCGACCCGGTCCGACCCGGTCCGACCCATAAACAACAGCATTATTTATTATTACAGAAAGGTCCCTGAACTTTCTCAAATTTTCAAAAAACGACCCCTGAAGTTTCTGAAACTTTGCAATTTAGCCCCAAGTTCGAAAACAACTTCAAAAATTCATATCTTGAGTTTTGGAAGGCCAAAAAATGCACAAAAAATACTGACGGACTCCTCTCGACGAGGGCTTTCCAGTGGTATAAATAAAACATGCTTTTGCTTTCATAAAAAATGACGAAAAATTCAACCCATGGTGCATTAACGGTGAATAACAACGTCAAATTACACATACTCACTGGAAACAACGTAATCTGCCTTAAACTCACATAAATAACCCATCAAAGTCACACAATACACCAATCATATAACTTTAAACAAAATCATGTGAGAACGTTTAACACGCAGAAGCAGAAAATTTTAAAAACATGAAATGTTTTAAATCCAGAAAATCAAACGGAGTACCAACCATTAGCTCTGATACCAATGTTGGAAAACTCACGTTCAATAACGTACTAACCCTATTCATGCATAGGGAGAAAACTTACCTTTCTCCGTAGGGTTAAGTTGCAGCGGAAGAAAGAACGTATGAACCCGGTTGGTACTCACATTGATACGCTGTGATCTCTGGATCAATCGTTCAACACAGGGTTGAAAGATATGTTTTCACGAATGTGTATTAATCTGCAGTATATGATGACTGGATTTTCGATGTGATTTCGGGAGAGAAAATTAGAGAGCAACTGCACTCTCGCGTTCTGTCGCACGCATGAACGTTTTAGCGTTCTGCGTTCTGTAACGCAGTGTTCTGTGACGCGTGTCTACCTGAGACAACTGCATGGCGCAGTGTATTAAATCCAAGGAGACAGGAGTTAGTCACGGAATGATAACTCCCTCTCTCTCTTATCCACTTCCTATGTGGAAATAAATAATAATAAATAATTATTATTTACATCTCCCACTCACATATGAAGTCCAAAAGTCGCCTGACTCATATTCTTCATGAATCATATTCTCGCACAGATTAATACATCGTGTGACCCACGAGATATGAGTTTTAATCGCCATACACTTGTTAGAGATATATAGCAACTCAACCAGTTTATCAATGAAACTCAACAAGCTCGCTATACCCCAGAACTCTTGAACATTTAACATATGTTGACATATCTCTTTTCAATCCCTGAATTTGTCAGAGCATATTCAACCTTTTTGCAAATTACTATGTATTCATAATCAAGACCCTGCTTGATTGACTAGTCAATGAATCACAATAGTATATGTTAAATTAAGACGATCTTCCCATCTCGCTAAATATCTACAGTCTCCCACTATAGCTGCTTTCCTAGACATGTACCGCATCGCCGTTATTAACCATAGCTCTTTTGGTAGCATGCTAAAGTAGCAACACCAAAGTGAAGACTTAGAATATAGTAGAAAGTCATAAGGGTAACCAATAGATAAGGACTCATACTTTTGAGAAAATAGGGATTATTTTCTCAATCCTGTTGGGGTCAACTTGGCACATGTCGTTTTCCTAAAACACATGTCACAATGTCTTTTAACTTCCTTCCAAGAAAGCGTATGTCGTATTTCATTTAATTTAGACATCGTGTAAATCAAAGTTTAAGTGTGTTCCATACACTTAACCCAGATATCCTCCCTCCAACGTATAGGATCTCCGTCGATTTAGCTTTATAACAAGTTGGATTAGATTCGTGGCGAAATCTATCCCGATTACATTAACTATCGTAATCTCATCTCTGCGCTCCCACTGAGCCAGAGGCGATTGCTCGTATGAGAGAGACAATCATAACTTGCCGACATACTATTATATGTGAACCATCACATATAATTTATAAAACATATATGTATAGTTAAGCCATTAACTATTTCATTAACATACATTAACATATTCAATATATCGTTTTAAATCCTTCGCAAACTCAAATGAGTAGAAATGTTACTAAGAATCACTTTCTTCTTGTCTACAATATCTCTAACAAAGTTGAACTTCATGTCAATGTGTTTGGTCTTTCCATGATATTTGGGTCTTTTGTGTAAGCAATAACCATCTGATTATCACAATTAATTGAAACAGCTCCCACTGGAATGTTTGAGAACTCCAAATGTTTCATGAATCTTCTCAACCAAATAGTCTCTTGAACTGCAGATGAAGTCTGTTTCTTGTTACACCATGAGATTGCTCCATCATTGAGCAAGAAACATAACCGAGAGTTGATTTACGTTTATCTAAATCACCACTCCAGTCAACGTCTGTATACCCATTCAGTGATAACAGAAAAAATAATCTGCAGTCAATCACAATGGCATATGGTACTCTGGTCATTTTATTCTTCTCATCTAGAGCCTTGGGACACATTTGCTGACTCAATGATTCGTCTTTCACAATAGGAGTATCTATAGGTTTGCAGGTGTCCATCTTGAATCGTTCTAAAAGATTCTTGATGTAAGTCTCTTGAGACAAACCCAATAACTTCTTTGAACGATCCCTATGGATCTTCACATCAAGTATGTACTCTGCATTACCCATATCTTTCATTTCGAAATTCGAAGGCAACCATCCTTTAATGGTTTCAAGATACTCTTTGCTATTTCAAGCTAGAAATATGTCATCCACATACAAGGATAGAATCACAAAATAACTATTGGATCGTTTAATGTAAACACAGTAGTCTTATGAGATGACCGTAGTTTGAAATCTCAAATACCACTGTCTGGAGGATTGTTTGAGTCTATAGAACGACTTTTATAATCTACAAATTTTATCCTCTCGACCTCAAAGAATAAATCCTACAGGCTGTTGCATGTAGATCTCTTCTTCTAATTCTCCATTGAGAAATGCGGTCTTAACATCCATTTGTTGTAATTCTAAATCCATACTAGCCACTATAGCCAACAGTAGACAAATCAAGGCAATCCTCACTATAAGTGAAAAGGTTTCTACGTACTCTATACCCTTGTTGAGTATAACCTTTTGCCACCAAGCGAGCTTTCTACCTCTCTATTGAGCCATCAACAGTTCTTTTGTTTTTGAGAATCCATTTATTCCCAATTTCCTTTTGTCCCTCTGGAAGATCTACAAGTCCCCAGACTTGATTTCACTTCATAGACTCCATCTCCCCTTGCATCAATTTCTTCTTTTTCAGACAAGTTAAAGCTTCTTTAACGTTTCTGGGCTCTTCCTCATCAGCAGGAAAAATATCTCAACTTTCTGGTGAAACCAAGAAGGCATGTCCTTCAATGTCATAATGCCTTTGGTGCATATATTTCCTAGAACTTTTCAAGATGAGATAACTTATGATGGTCTTCTGTAGACTAAATGCTCTCATTGAGAATCACCTGATTCTCAATCGGCAAATATCTATCAAGATCCACACCATCAATGATCAAGATCCACATCCTAGAACTTTTCGAGATGAGATAACTTATGATGGTCTTCTGTAGACAAAATGCTCTCATTGAGAATCACCTGATTCTCAATCGGCAAATATCTATCAAGATCCACACCATCAACTATCAAGATCCACATATCCACATCATCAGCTTATTACTCCCACTTGGATCTTGTAGGTATTGATTTTCTACCATCTCGAAAACAGGTCCGGCATCCCTGATGCCCTTTCTACTAGGAAATTCAGTTTCCAGAAAATGAGCATTACGCGATTCTGTCTCAGTTAAGCTCTCATCCTCACTTTCTATGAACACGTAACCCTTAGAATGTTTGCCTCTAGGACCCAACTTTTCATACTGACTCGATGAATCATGTACAAAGCTGCTGATCCCCAAGCTCTAAGGTTACTCAAGTCAGGTTTTCTACCCGTCTAAAGTTCATATGGAGTCGAAGCAACTGACTTAGAAGGCACGTGATAAGCACATAAGCTCCCGTAAATAACGCATCTCGTTATAATAGCTTGTGCCATCATGGATCTTACCATCTCCAACAAAGTCCTATTCCTTTTCTAGCAACACCATTTTGTTGAGGTGTATAAGGAAAAATTGATTGTCGGATTATATCCTTTTCATTACAAAATTCCTTGAATTGTTCTGATAGATATTCATGTCTTCTACTTCACTCAAGTATCGTCTAAAACAATCCAATGCTTCAGACACGTGAGATATCGTATAGACTGAATAATCATCAATGAACGTAATGAAATAGTGAGCTCCATGTCGTGCTCTCACATTTATAGAACCACATATATCAGAATGAATTACTACTAATGGAGATTAAGACACAATGGCTTTACCAAAAGATTTTCTAGTCATTTTGCCAGCAAGATAATGTTCGCATTTGGATAATTCGACCTTAGAAGAAATATTCAACAATCCTTCCACAAGTCTATCATCCATCTTGCTCAACATGACTTAATCTAGCATGCCAAACATCATTCACATTTGCATTGCTAGAAGAACAAGTGTTTAGCGAATATGAATGATCATCATAACTACTAAACATCATTCTTTACAATATAAAAAACCTTAAAGCCATCAGTTATATGTCCAGATGCACGACAAGTATCATTAACGCTAATTACCACAGTTTTTAGTGAACAGTACATCATAACCCAAATTACGTATAACTGAAACAGAAATCAAATTTCGCGTGATCTCCGGAGCATATAGAACATCATGTAGGATAAAGTTCGGACCATCGTTAAGGACCAATTTGCAAGTCCAAAGTCCTTTGACTTCGACTCATGCATTGTTTCCTACATATTTCTACCTAGTCCCCTTCGGAACATGGCGAAAATCTACAAAAGCTCCTCTGTCTCTCGTCACATGGTCCGTTGCTCCCGAGTCTATAATCCTCAAAGGATAAGAATCAGACAGAAAGACAGTACTCGAGACATTAATTTCACACAAAATAGAATAAGATGAATCCACCTTTTCCCTCCCGGGATTAGGGCATTCACGAGCATAATGACCAAACTTACTTTAATTGTAAAATGGCATCATGCTTTTATCTTTCTTATTCTTTTTATCACGCTTCTTTTCCTTTTTCTGTTCATCAATTTTGTAGTTGGATTATCGTCAGGCTTACCACTATCACCATCAGATCGTCTTTCCTTCTTTTTCTTCTTCCAATTCCTTTTTCTTTGAAGCATGAAGCTCCTTTAGAAGTAGAACTGGCATAGAAGGTCCCAGAAGAAGGCTTTGAGGCTCCCAGCCTTCATCTTCTAACTCAACATGACAAGAAGCATCATTGAAGGTTAATGCGTCAAGTTGACTTTGAGACGTTTCCAACGATCAGGTAAAGAGCGGAACAGGGCTTAGATTTACTGATCATCAGAAAGTATATGACCGGCGGTTTTAAGTTTGATTATCATATTAGACATCTCCCTGAGATTTTGTCTAATGTAATGACCAGGTTTCCTTTTTAAGGTGTCAAACTTAATAGTCTACTGCCTAAGCCTTGTAACCGATGTACCACCATATCTCACGCAGATACACCCAGATATCATGTGTGGTGGGTTGTTGCTCACATTCATGGATCACTGCATCGATTACTGAGCTTACAAGAATACCTCGTGCAATGGAATTTTGCTTTTCCATGCCTGGTACGCTTCTTGGTTACACCTACCTTGATTTCCAATTCCCTCGTCTGGTTCAGCCATTACTTGGTTTATAGCATCTAATACATCTTGTTCATATAGTACGTACCAAATGTTATGACGCCTTGTGTCATAGTTGTCACCATTGAGTTTCTCACTTTTGTTCAACTCAGCGACAATAGATTTCGAAGCTCATTTATTTGATAGAGATTAAAGTGATTCGGTATGTTAATAATGTTTTATTAAGTTTTACGTTAAGCCAAACACAGACATCTCAATAAATAACACAAGACTTGATCTCGAAAAATAGCTCGGAGACTACTAATCATCAATCTCATCAAGTGTCACAATACTAGATTCTTGCTTCAAAACATAAAACACATTGTTCAAGTAATCAACAATAACATTGAACAGCCACTTATAAACAGAACTTAAACAACCATTCACTATAGCAAAATGTCCAAGTCTGACAAGTCATGGACATTAAAATTCTAATGAACTTCTTGAGTTTCCAATTAGAAATACAATTGAAATAAACTAGCGATAAATATCAATTGTATCTCTTAATTTATCACTAGATTCAAAATAACGTTCCCAATCAAAATCTTTAGTCCCCACATTAAAGACAGCTCGACCTAGAGGATCTATATGAGGATTCTTTATCTGACGTTTATCTCGACCACTAAGTCTCAAAAAATCAGAACGTCGAACCCTTCCCATCCTCAAGCAGGCTGATCTCAGTGCCTGTGTCCTATCTTCTGCCTTAGAAGCATCGACCATATCAAGCATAATGAAATAACCATTAGGCTTCACTTGGTAAGTCTCCCACTGAGCCCAAAAATCCTTTTGTAGATGGGGAGGCAAAGTGTTCGCCCAGGTCTGAGGACTAGTAATTTGAAAATACTCATCACTTGGAATCGTTTTGCTATAAATTAAGCGCATCATCTGGTTGTAGAGTTCAAACAAAACAATTGCGTGGTCCCTTATGTTGTGTGTAGGCTTCATTTTATAATTCAAGAATTCATGGAGGACTTCATCTTTAGTCCTAATGTCTTCCTCTGAAATTGTTCCCCGTTCTGACATACCTTTGAGAAAACGAGCAACCAAAAATAAACATATCAGTGTTAGTCAAACTATATCACATGAATTTCCTCTCCATTTAATGCATATGGAAACAACTTTCCAAGATGCAATAGGTATATTCACAAGTGAATCAGTCCAACTCACTTTGGCTCCCACTTTCATAGGTTACAGGAGTTTTGAACAATCTAACAACACTTAACACCATGAATTTAGAATTAAATGACATATTAAGGTGCTTTATTACCAAAAATTGCAAGCGAAATAGCTACCCCGTGGGTTCGTATTCAACAAATATGTCACAAAATGAAGTAAAACCACACATACACACTTAAGATGACGTCAAACACCCTCGGAAACGTCACCATTGGACTCAAAACGCTGGAAACACGTCGGAAACCACCGGACAGGCGCCGGAAAACGCTTGCACGCGCCTCCACGCGCCGCCACGGACAGACTGGACGCTTCACGCGCCACCCACGCGCCTTCCACGCGCCACCACGCGCGGCTGGGAGTAGTCTGAGTCAGGCGCGTGCAACTCACGCGCCACTGCCGACTCCGGCAACTGACGGCGCGTGCATCACACGCGCCTCTATCGACTACCGACGCGTGTATTTCACGCGCACCGCCGGTGTTCCCTTGCCGGTGCGTGTCCGCCACGCACCTCCGCATACCGCTACCCTCCGGTGGGTCCGGTCGGGGGCTGACCCAATGGTCCTACCCGGTTTCCTGATCCGACCCGGTTCAGACTGGACCGACCCGGTCCGACCCATAAACAACAGCATTATTTATTATTACAGAAAGGTCCCTGAACTTTCTCAAATTTTCAAAAAACGACCCCTGAAGTTTCTGAAACTTTGCAATTTAGCCCCAAGTTCGAAAACAACTTCAAAAATTCATATCTTGAGTTTTGGAAGGCCAAAAAATGCACAAAAAATACTGACGGACTCCTCTCGACGAGGGATTTCCAGTGGTATAAATAAAACATGCTTTTGCTTTCATAAAAAATGACGAAAAATTCAACCCATGGTGCATTAACGGTGAATAACAACGTCAAATTACACATACTCACTGGAAACAACGTAATCTGCCTTAAACTCACATAAATAACCCATCAAAGTCACACAATACACCAATCATATAACTTTAAACAAAATCACTAACCCTATTCATGCATAGGGAGAAAACTTACCTTTCTCCGTAGGGTTAAGTTGCAGCGGAAGAAAGAACGTACGACGAACCGATTGGTACTCACATGGTAAACTGTGATCTCTGGATCAATTCTTCAACACTGGGTTGAGAGAATGTATTTTCCACGAATGTGTATTAATATGGACGATGAATAATGAAGAAGAAAACAAAGAGAGAGCGTTTCCTCAGAACTGTTCTTCGTTTCACACACACTGAGACTCTCCTACCAGTTTCCTTTTATCCAAAACAATAAGAAGGAAACGGAGTGGAAACCGCAGGAGTTACGAGACTCCAACTCCCTTCATGCATGCAGAGTGCCACATATTTTCATATGTGGATAATAATATAAATAAATAATATTTAATTATTATTTACATCTCCCACTCACATATGAAACCAAAATTCTCCTGATTCATTTTCTTCATGAATCATATTCTTGTCCAGATTAATACATCGTGTGACCCACGAGATATGAGTTTTAATCGCTATACACTTGTTAGAGATATATAGCAACTCAACCAGTTTATCAATGAAACTCAACAATCTCGCTATACCCCAGAACTCTTGAACATTTAACATAAGTTGACATATCTCTTTTTCAATCCCTGAATTTGTCAGAGCATATTCAACCCTTTTGCAAAAATAACTATGTATTCATAATCAAGACCCTGCTTGATTGACTAGTCAATGAATCACAATAGTATATGCTAAATTAAGACGTTCTTCCCATCTCACTAAGTATCTACAGTCTCCCACTATAGCTGCTTTCCTAGACATGTACCGCATCGCCGTTATTAACCATAGCTCTTTTGGTAGCATGCTAAAGTAGCAACACCAAAGTGAAGACTTAGAATATAGTAGAAAGTCATAAGGGTAACCAATAGATAAGGACTCATACTTTTGAGAAAATAGGGATAATTTTCTCAATCCTGTTGGGGTCAACTTAGCACATGTCGTTTTCCTAAAACACATGTCACAATGTCTTTAACTTCCTTCCAAGAAAGCGTATGTCGTATTTCATTTAATTTAGACATCGTGTAAATCAGAGTTCAAGTGTGTCCCATACACTTAACTCGGATATCCTCCCTCCAAGGTGTAGGATCTCCATCAATTTAGCTTTACAACAAGTTGGATTAGATTCGTGGCGAAATCTATTCCGATTACATTAATCATAGTAATCTCATCTCTGTGCTCCCACTAAGCCAGAGGTGATTGCTCGTATGAGAGAGCCAATCATAACTTGCCGACATACTATTATATATGAACCATCATATATAATTAATAAAGCATATATGTATAGTTAAGCCATTAACTATTATATTAACATACACAAACATATTCAATACGTCGTTTTCAAATCCTTCGCAGACTCAAACGAGTAGAAATGTAACTAAGAATCACTTTCTTCTTATCTACAATATCTCTAACAAAATTAAACTTAATGTCAATGTGTTTGGTCTTTCCATGATATTTGGGATCTTTTAAGTAAGTAATAACCGCATGATTATCACAATTAAAACAGCTCCCACTGGAGTGTTTGAGACCTCCAAATGTTTCATGAATCTTCTCAACCAGATAGCCTCTTGAACTGCAAATGCACATGTCACAAACTCGGCTTCCACTAGTGGACAGTGCTATTCAAGTCTGTTTCTTGCTACACCATGAGATTGCTCCATTGTTGAGCAAGAAGACATAACCGGGAGTTGATTTACGTTTATCTAAATCACCACTCCAGTCAGTGTCTATATACTCATTCAGTGTACTGTTATTCCCTTGATAACAGATAAAATAGTCTGCAGTTAATCACATTGCCATATGGTACTCTGGCCATTTCATTCTTTTCATCTTGAGTCTTGGGACACATTTGTTGACTCAATGATTCGTCTTTCACAATAGGAGTATCATTAGGTTTGCAGGTGTCCATCTTGAATCGTTATAAAAGTTTCTTGATGTAAGTCTCTTAAGACAAACTCAATAACTTCTTTGAACGATCCCTATGGATCTTCACACCAAGTATGTACTCTGCTTCACCCATATCTTTCATTTCGAATTTTGAAGATAACCACCTTTTAATGGTTTCAAGATACTCTTTTCTATTTCAAGCTAGAAATATGTCATCCACATACAAGGATAGAATCACAAAACAATTATTGGACCGTTTAAAGTAAACACAGTGGTCTTCGTTTATCATAACAAAGTTATATGAGATGATTATTGTGTGAAATCTCAAATACCACTGTCTAAAGGATAGTTTGAGTCTATAGAACAACTTCTTCTATTTACAAACTTTATCCTCTTGACCTTGAAGAATAAATCCTACAGGCTGTTGCATGTAGATTACTTCTTCTAATTCTCCACTGAGAAATGCGGTCTTAACATCCATTTGCTGTAATTCTAAATCCATACTAGCCACTATAGCCAACAGTAGACAAATCAAGGCAAACCTCACTATGGGTGAAAGTGGTTTCTATGTAGTCTATACCCTTGTAGAGTATAACCTTTTATCACCAAGCAAACTTTCTACCTCTCTATTGAGTCATCAACATTTCTTTAGATTTTGAAAATCCATTTATTCTCAATTTCCTTTCGTCCCTTTGAAAGATCTACAAGTCCCCAGACTTGATTTGACTTCATAGACTCCATCTCCTCTTTCATCCATTTCTCCTTTGCCGGACAAGTTAGAGCTTCTTTAATGTTTCTGGGCTCTTCCTCATCAGCAGGAAAAACATCTCAACTTTCTGGTGAAACCAAGAAGGCATATCCTTCAATGTCATAATGCCTTTTGTGCACATGTTTCCTAGAACTTTTCGAGATGAGATAACTTATGATGGTCTTCTATAGACAAAATGTTCTCATTGAGAATCACCTGATTCTCAATCGGCAAATATCTATCAAGATCCACACCATATGATGGTCTTCTATCTTCTGTAGACAAAATGCTCTCATTGAGAATCACCTGATTCTCAATCGGCAAATATCTATCAAGATCCACACCATCAACTATCAAGATCAACACCATCACCACATCTGATTCTCAATCGGCAAATATCTATCAAGATCCACACCATTAACTATCAAGATCTACACCATCACCATCAGCTTATTACTTCCACTTGGATCTTGTAGATATTGGTTTTCTACCATCTCGAAAATAGGTCCGGCATCCCTGATGCCCTTTTCTACTAGGAAATTCAGTTTCCAAAAAATGAGCATTACGCGATTCTGTCTCAGTTAAGCTCTCATCCTCATCTCCTATGAACACGTAACCCTTAGAATGTTTGCCTTTAGGACCCAACTTTTCATACTGACTTGATGAATCATGTACTAAGCTGCTGATCCCCAAGCTCTAAGATTACTCAAGTCAGGTTTCTACCCGTCCAAAATTCATATAGAGTCGAAGCAACTGACTTTGAAGGCATGCGATTAAGCACATAAGCTGCCGTAAGCAACGCATCTCGTTAGATTAGCTTGTGCCATCATGGATCTAACCATCTCCAACAAAATCCTATTCCTTCTTCCAGTGACACCATTTTGTTGAGGTGTATAAGGAACAGTTGATTGTCGGATTATACCCTTTTCATTACAAAATTCCTTGAATTGTTCTGATAGATATTCATGTCTTCTACTTCACTCAAGTATCGTCTAAAACAATCCAATGCTTCAGACATGTGAGATATCGTATAGACTGAATAATCATCAATGAACGTAATGAAATAGTGAGCTCCATGTCGTGCTCTCACATTTACAGAACCACATATATCAGAATGGATTACTACTAATAGAGATTAAGGCACAATGGCTTTACCAAAAGTTTTTCTAGTCATTTTGCCAGCAAGATAATGTTCGCATTTGGATAATTCGACCTTAAAATAAAGATTCAACAATCCTTCCACAAGTCTATCATCCATCTTGCTCAACATGACTTAATCTAGCATGCCAAACATCATTCACATTTGCATTGCTAGAAGAACAAGTGTTTAGCGAATATGATTGATCATCATAACTACTAAACATCATTCTTTACAATTTAAAACCATAAAGCCATCCGTTATATATCCAGATGCATAACAAATATCATTGATGCTCATTACCATAGTGTCTTTAGAGAAATATAACCCAAATTAAGTATAACTGAAACAGAAATTAAATTTCGCGTGATTCTCTGGAGTTATAGAACATCATGTAGGATAAAGTCCGGACCATCGTCAAGATCCAATATGCAAGTCCCAAGTCCTTTTGACTTCAACTCGTGCATTGTTTCCTACATATATCCACCTAGTCCCCATCGGAACACGACGGAAATGTACAAAAGCTCCCACTGTCCCTTGTCACATGGTCTGTTGCTCTTGAGTCTATAATCCACAAAGGATAAGAATCAGGAAGCAAGATAGTACTCGAGACATTAATTTCACACAAAACAAAATAAGATCAATACACCTTGTCCCTCCTGGGCTCAGGGCATTCATGAGCATAATAACCAAGCTTACTATTATTGTAACATGGCATCTTGCTTTTATCTCTCTTATTCTTTTTGTCACGCTTCTTTTCTTTTTTCCGTTCATCAGTTTTAGTTGTTGGATTATCCCCAGGCTTACCACCATTACCGTTAGATCGTCTTTTCTTCTTTCCCTTCTTCCAATTCCTTTTCCTTTTGAAGCCTGAAGCTCCTTTAGAAGTAGAACTGACATAAAAGTCCCAGAAGAAAGCTTTGAGGCTCCGAGCCTCTCATCTTCTAACTCAACATGACAAGAAGCATCATTGAAAGTTCAATTCTTTTTATAATGCATCAAGTTGACTTTGAGACGTTTCCAACGATCAGGTAAAGAGCGGAACAGGGCTTAGATTTACTGTTCATCAGAGAGTATATAACCGGCAGTCTTAAGTTCGATTATCATATTAGACATCTCCCTGAGAATTTGTCTAATGTTATGATCAGGTTTCCTTTTGAAGGTGTCAAACTTAATAGTCTACTGCCTAAGCCTTATAACCGATGTACCACCATATCTCACGCAGATACACCCAGATATCATGTGCGGTGGGATGTTGCTCACATTCATGGATCATTGCATCGATTACTGAGCTTACAAGAATACCTCGTGCAATGGAATTTTCCTTTTCCATGCCTAGTACGCTTCTTAGTCACGCCTCTCTTGATTTCCAATACCCTCGCCTGGATCAGCCATCACTTGATTATATCATCCAATGTATCTTGTTCATACAATACGTACCAAAATTTATGACGCCTTGTGTCATAATTGTCACCAATGAGTTTCTCATCTTTGTTCAACTCAGCGACAATAGATTTTGAAGCTCATTTCTTTGATAGAGATTAAAGTGATTCAGTATGTTAATAATGTTTTTATCAAGTTTCACGTTAAGCCAAATAGAGACACCTCAATAAATAACACAAGATTTTATCTCGAAAAATAGCTCGGAGACTACTAATCATCAATCTCATCAAGTGTCATAATACTAGATTCTTATTTCAAAACGTAAAACACATTGTTCAAATAATTAATCAAATAACATTGAACATCCACTCATAAATTGAACTTTAAACAACCATCCACAATAGCAAAAACACCAAGTCTGACAAGTCATGAACATAAAATTCTAATGAACTCCCTGAGTTTCCAATTAGAAATACAATGGAAATGAATTAAGGAAATCTATGGATTAATCTCCCTAATTTATCATTACTAGATTTCCATCGATGCTCACAATCAAATTTCTTAGTCCCCACACTATAGATAGCTTGCCCCAAAGGATCTATATGAGGATTCTTTATCCGACGCTTCTCTCGACCACTTAGTCTTAAAGAATCAGAACGTCGAATCCTTCCCATCCTTAAGCTGGCCGATCTTAGTGCCTGTGTCCTATCTCTTGCTACAGAAACATCAACCAAATCTTCTCTAATTTGTCGACCATTAGGCTTCACTTCATAAGTCTCCCACTGAACCCAAAAATCCTTTTGTAGGTAAGGAGGCAAAGTGTTCGTCCAGGTCTCAGGACTGGAAACTTCAAAATACTTATCACGTGGAATCGTATTGCTATAAATTA
The DNA here is from genome assembly GCA_023678885.1 of Pogostemon cablin. NCBI lineage: Eukaryota > Viridiplantae > Streptophyta > Magnoliopsida > Lamiales > Lamiaceae > Pogostemon > Pogostemon cablin. The sequence continues at coordinate 30,236,498 of CM042975.1, forward strand.
AAGGCAACAATCGGTTGTATAGTTCAATCAAATCAATTGCGTGGTCCCTTATGTTGTGTGTAGGCTTCATTTTATAATTCAAGAATTCATGGAGGATTTCATTTTTAGTACTAATGTCTTTCTCTGAAATTGTTCCCGATCCTGACATGGCTCTGAGAAAATGAGCAACCAAAAACAAACATACCAGTGTTAGTCAAACTATATCACATGAATTTCCTCTTCATTTAATGCATATGGAAACAACTTTCCAAAATACAATAGGTATATTCACAAGTGAATCAGTCCAACTCACTTTGGCTCCCACTTTCATAGGCTACATGAGTTTTCCAACATTGGTATCAGAGCCAATGGTTGGTACTCCTTTTTTTTATTCTCTGGAATTTCATGGTTTAGTATTCTGCTTTTATAATTTAAACATTCTCACATGAATTTTGTTTGATGTTATATGATTGGTGAATTGTGTGACATTGATGAGTTATTTATGTGAGTATGAGGCAGATTATGTTTTATCCAGTGGCTATGAGTATATGACGTTGTTATTCACCATGTATGCTTGAGGTGTTAATTTTCGTCAAATTTTTCGTGCAACGAAAGCATGTTTTGGTTATACCACTGGATAGATCTCGTCGAGAGGAGTCCGTCAGTATTTTTTGTGGATTTTTTGGCCTTCTAAAACTCAAGTTATGAATTTTTGAAGTAATTTTCGTAATTGGGGCTAAACTGCAAAAGTTCAGAAAGTTTGGGGGTCTGTTCTTGAGAATTCGATAAAGGTCAGGGACCATTTAGCAATTACAAAAATTAATGGGTTGACCGGGTCAGACCAGCCCAAACCGGACTGAACCGACGAGAACCAGACCGGACCGGAGACGCACCGAATCGGGTCAGAGACAGCAGGGGAACGCCTGAAGGCGGTGGCGCGTGAGATCCACGCGCCGGTAACCGACCAATCCATCGGTGGCGCGTGAGTTTCATGCGCCGGTGACCGATAAATTGTCGGTGGCGCGTGTGAAACACGCGCGGCCATCCAATTTCTTATCCTGTTCGATAACAAATTCGAGCTCTGATATATATCGGCCATGGCAGTAGCCTACCCACACATCCTGGTCTCTGAAACTACGGTTGAGTCACCATTAATGGCGGCCTCACTCGCCATTCTCACTCAAGACGATTTGAAGAAAATCGCCGCCTATAAAGCGGTGGAGCACGTCAAATCCGGCATGGTCATCGGACTCACCGAATCGCAGAGCTTTTACGGCAGGGGAAACTCAAAGACATCACCGGCATAGCCACGTCCGTTATAACTCACCAGCAAGCCGTTTCGTTGGGCATTCCTCTATCGGATCTCGATTCGCACCCGGTTGTAGATTTAGCCATTGACGGGGCGGATGAGGTCGACCCGAATTTGAATCTGGTAAAAGGGCGAGGGGGCTCATTGTTGAGGGAGAAAATGGTGGAATCCGTGAGCACGAAATTCATCGTTGTAAATTATAATTAATATTAATTAATTATTTTCCACATAAGAAGTGTGGATAAGAGAGAAAGAGAAGGAGTTAATAATACCGTTAATTAACTCCTGTCTCATTGGATATTTAATACTGCGTTAAGCAGTTGTCGTGCATGGGTTACAGAATACGGACAAGCGTATTCACAAAAGAAAACACACGCTGAAACGCGTTGCAGAACGTAGAGTACTGAAACGTTCATGCGCGCAGAACGCAAGAGTGCGTTTCCTCTTTCGGTGTTTCTCTCCTGAATCACAACACAAATTCCAGTTCATCATATTCCACAGTTAATACAACATCAGTTAATACAACATCGTGGAAATTAATTCACAATCCCGTGTTGTGAGATTTGATCAATGAGATCACAGTGTATCAACGTGAGTACCAACCGGGTTCGTACGTGTTTCTTCCGCTGCAACGAGAACTCCAAGGAGAAAGGTATGATTTCTCCCTGTGTATGAACGTGAGTTTTCCAACATTGGTATCAGAGCCAATGGTTGGTACTCCTTTTTTTTATTCTCTGGAATTTCATGGTTTAGTATTCTGCTTTTATAATTTAAACATTCTCACATGAATTTTGTTTGATGTTATATGATTGGTGAATTGTGTGACATTGATGAGTTATTTATGTGAGTATGAGGCAGATTATGTTTTATCCAGTGGCTATGAGTATATGACGTTGTTATTCACCATGTATGCTTGAGGTGTTAATTTTCGTCAAATTTTTCGTGCAACGAAAGCATGTTTTGGTTATACCACTGGATAGATCTCGTCGAGAGGAGTCCGTCAGTATTTTTTGTGGATTTTTTGGCCTTCTAAAACTCAAGTTATGAATTTTTGAAGTAATTTTCGTAATTGGGGCTAAACTGCAAAAGTTCAGAAAGTTTGGGGGTCTGTTCTTGAGAATTCGATAAAGGTCAGGGACCATTTAGCAATTACAAAAATTAATGGGTTGACCGGGTCAGACCAGCCCAAACCGGACTGAACCGACGAGAACCAGACCGGACCGGAGACGCACCGAATCGGGTCAGAGACAGCAGGGGAACGCCTGAAGGCGGTGGCGCGTGAGATCCACGCGCCGGTAACCGACCAATCCATCGGTGGCGCGTGAGTTTCACGCACCGGTGACCGATAAATTGTCGGTGGCGCGTGTGAAACACGCGCCGGTACAACCAGCCGGCAATCGGCGCGTGGTGGTGCGTGAGGGCGCGTCCGGGCGCGTGGCCGCGCGTGGTGGCGCGTGGAGTCTCTGGGCGGCGCGTGTCAGCGCGTGGCGGGCTTTCCGGCTACTGTCCGATGTTTCTCTGACGTGTTTCGATGCTTGGAGTGCAATGGTGATGTTTTCGAGAGCGTTTGAGATCATCTTTAAGTGTGTATGTGTGATTTACTTCATTTTATGACATGTTTGTTGAATACGAACCCATGGGGTGGCTATTCGGTTGCAATTTTGGTAATAATGCACCTTAATATGTCATTTAATTCTAAATTCATGGTGTTAAGTGTTGTTATAATTGTTCAAAACTCCTGTAGCCTATGAAAGTGGGAGCCAAAGTGAGTTGGACTGATTCACTTGTGAATATACCTATTGTATTTTGGAAAGTTGTTTCCATATGCATTAAATGAAGAGGAAATTCATGTGATATAGTTTGACTAACACTGGTATGTTTGTTTTTGGTTGCTCATTTTCTCAGAGCCATGTCAGGATCGGGAACAATTTCAGAGAAAGACATTAGTACTAAAAATGAAATCCTCCATGAATTCTTGAATTATAAAATGAAGCCTACACACAACATAAGGGACCACGCAATTGATTTGATTGAACTATACAACCGATTGTTGCCTTTAATTTATAGCAATACGATTCCACGTGATAAGTATTTTGAAGTTTCCAGTCCTGAGACCTGGACGAACACTTTGCCTCCTTACCTACAAAAGGATTTTTGGGTTCAGTGGGAGACTTATGAAGTGAAGCCTAATGGTCGACAAATTAGAGAAGATTTGGTTGATGTTTCTGTAGCAAGAGATAGGACACAGGCACTAAGATCGGCCAGCTTAAGGATGGGAAGGATTCGACGTTCTGATTCTTTAAGACTAAGTGGTCGAGAGAAGCGTCGGATAAAGAATCCTCATATAGATCCTTTGGGGCAAGCTATCTATAGTGTGGGGACTAAGAAATTTGATTGTGAGCATCGATGGAAATCTAGTAATGATAAATTAGGGAGATTAATCCATAGATTTCCTTAATTCATTTCCATTGTATTTCTAATTGGAAACTCAGGGAGTTCATTAGAATTTTATGTTCATGACTTGTCAGACTTGGTGTTTTTGCTATTGTGGATGGTTGTTTAAAGTTCAATTTATGAGTGGATGTTCAATGTTATTTGATTAATTATTTGAACAATGTGTTTTACGTTTTGAAATAAGAATCTAGTATTATGACACTTGATGAGATTGATGATTAGTAGTCTCCGAGCTATTTTTCGAGATAAAATCTTGTGTTATTTATTGAGGTGTCTCTATTTGGCTTAACGTGAAACTTGATAAAAACATTATTAACATACTGAATCACTTTAATCTCTATCAAAGAAATGAGCTTCAAAATCTATTGTCGCTGAGTTGAACAAAGATGAGAAACTCATTGGTGACAATTATGACACAAGGCGTCATAAATTTTGGTACGTATTGTATGAACAAGATACATTGGATGATATAATCAAGTGATGGCTGATCCAGGCGAGGGTATTGGAAATCAAGAGAGGCGTGACTAAGAAGCGTACTAGGCATGGAAAAGGAAAATTCCATTGCACGAGGTATTCTTGTAAGCTCAGTAATCGATGCAATGATCCATGAATGTGAGCAACATCCCACCGCACATGATATCTGGGTGTATCTGCGTGAGATATGGTGGTACATCGGTTATAAGGCTTAGGCAATAGACTATTAAGTTTGACACCTTCAAAAGGAAACCTGATCATAACATTAGACAAATTCTCAGGGAGATGTCTAATATGATAATCGAACTTAAGACTGCCGGTTATATACTCTCTGATGAACAGTAAATCTAAGCCCTGTTCCGCTCTTTACCTGATCGTTGGAAACGTCTCAAAGTCAACTTGATGCATTATAAAAAGAATTGAACTTTCAATGATGCTTCTTGTCATGTTGAGTTAGAAGATGAGAGGCTCGGAGCCTCAAAGCTTTCTTCTGGGACTTTTATGTCAGTTCTACTTCTAAAGGAGCTTCAGGCTTCAAAAGGAAAAGGAATTGGAAGAAGGGAAAGAAGAAAAGACGATCTAACGGTAATGGTGGTAAGCCTGGGGATAATCCAACAACTAAAACTGATGAACGGAAAAAAGAAAAGAAGCGTGACAAAAAGAATAAGAGAGATAAAAGCAAGATGCCATGTTACAATAATAGTAAGCTTGGTTATTATGCTCATGAATGCCCTGAGCCCAGGAGGGACAAGGTGTATTGATCTTATTTTGTTTTGTGTGAAATTAATGTCTCGAGTACTATCTTGCTTCCTGATTCTTATCCTTTGTGGATTATAGACTCAAGAGCAACAGACCATGTGACAAGGGACAGTGGGAGCTTTTGTACATTTCCGTCGTGTTCCGATGGGGACTAGGTGGATATATGTAGGAAACAATGCACGAGTTGAAGTCAAAAGGACTTGGGACTTGCATATTGGATCTTGACGATGGTCCGGACTTTATCCTACATGATGTTCTATAACTCCAGAGAATCACGCGAAATTTAATTTCTGTTTCAGTTATACTTAATTTGGGTTATATTTCTCTAAAGACACTATGGTAATGAGCATCAATGATATTTGTTATGCATCTGGATATATAACGGATGGCTTTATGGTTTTAAATTGTAAAGAATGATGTTTAGTAGTTATGATGATCAATCATATTCGCTAAACACTTGTTCTTCTAGCAATGCAAATGTGAATGATGTTTGGCATGCTAGATTAAGTCATGTTGAGCAAGATGGATGATAGACTTGTGGAAGGATTGTTGAATCTTTATTTTAAGGTCGAATTATCCAAATGCGAACATTATCTTGCTGGCAAAATGACTAGAAAAACTTTTGGTAAAGCCATTGTGCCTTAATCTCTATTAGTAGTAATCCATTCTGATATATGTGGTTCTGTAAATGTGAGAGCACGACATGGAGCTCACTATTTCATTACGTTCATTGATGATTATTCAGTCTATACGATATCTCACATGTCTGAAGCATTGGATTGTTTTAGACGATACTTGAGTGAAGTAGAAGACATGAATATCTATCAGAACAATTCAAGGAATTTTGTAATGAAAAGGGTATAATCCGACAATCAACTGTTCCTTATACACCTCAACAAAATGGTGTCACTGGAAGAAGGAATAGGATTTTGTTGGAGATGGTTAGATCCATGATGGCACAAGCTAATCTAACGAGATGCGTTGCTTACGGCAGCTTATGTGCTTAATCGCATGCCTTCAAAGTCAGTTGCTTCGACTCTATATGAATTTTGGACGGGTAGAAACCTGACTTGAGTAATCTTAGAGCTTGGGGATCAGCAGCTTAGTACATGATTCATCAAGTCAGTATGAAAAGTTGGGTCCTAAAGGCAAACATTCTAAGGGTTACGTGTTCATAGGAGATGAGGATGAGAGCTTAACTGAGACAGAATCGCGTAATGCTCATTTTTTGGAAACTGAATTTCCTAGTAGAAAAGGGCATCAGGGATGCCGGACCTGTTTTCGAGATGGTAGAAAACCAATATCTACAAGATCCAAGTGGGAGTAATAAGCTGATGGTGATGGTGTAGATCTTGATAGTTAATGGTGTGGATCTTGATAGATATTTGCAGATTGAGAATCAGATGTGGTGATGGTGTTGATCTTGATAGTTGATGGTGTGGATCTTGATAGATATTTGCCGATTGAGAATCAGGTGATTCTCAATGAGAGCATTTTGTCTACAGAAGATAGAAGACCATCATATGGTGTGGATCTTGATAGATATTTGCCGATTGAGAATCAGGTGATTCTCAATGAGAACATTTTGTCTATAGAAGACCATCATAAGTTATCTCATCTCGAAAAGTTCTAGGAAACATGTGCACAAAAGGCATTATGACATTGAAGGATATGCCTTCTTGGTTTCACCAGAAAGTTGAGATGTTTTTCCTGCTGATGAGGAAGAGCCCAGAAACATTAAAGAAGCTCTAACTTGTCCGGCAAAGGAGAAATGGATGAAAGAGGAGATGGAGTCTATGAAGTCAAATCAAGTCTGGGGACTTGTAGATCTTTCAAAGGGACGAAAGGAAATTGAGAATAAATGGATTTTCAAAATCTAAAGAAATGTTGATGACTCAATAGAGAGGTAGAAAGTTTGCTTGGTGATAAAAGGTTATACTCTACAAGGGTATAGACTACATAGAAACCACTTTCACCTGTAGTGAGGTTTGCCTTGATTTGTCTACTTTGGCTATAGTGGCTAGTATGGATTTAGAATTACAGCAAATGGATGTTAAGACCGCATTTCTCAGTGGAGAATTAGAAGAAGTAATCTACATGCAACAGCCTGTAGGATTTATTCTTCAAGGTCAAGAGGATAAAGTTTGTAAATAGAAGAAGTTGTTCTATAGACTCAAACTATCCTTTAGACAGTGGTATTTGAGATTTCACACAATAATCATCTCATATAACTTTGTTATGATAAACGAAGACCACTGTGTTTACTTTAAACGGTCCAATAATTGTTTTGTGATTCTATCCTTGTATGTGGATGACATATTTCTAGCTTGAAATAGAAAAGAGTATCTTGAAACCATTAAAAGGTGGTTATCTTCAAAATTCGAAATGAAAGATATGGGTGAAGCAGAGTACATACTTGGTGTGAAGATCCATAGGGATCGTTCAAAGAAGTTATTGAGTTTGTCTTAAGAGACTTACATCAAGAAACTTTTATAACGATTCAAGATGGACACCTGCAAACCTAATGATACTCCTATTGTGAAAGACGAATCATTGAGTCAACAAATGTGTCCCAAGACTCAAGATGAAAAGAATGAAATGGCCAGAGTACCATATGGCAATGTGATTAACTGCAGACTATTTTATCTGTTATCAAGGGAATAACAGTACACTGAATGAGTATATAGACACTGACTGGAGTGGTGATTTAGATAAACGTAAATCAACTCCCGGTTATGTCTTCTTGCTCAACAATGGAGCAATCTCATGGTGTAGCAAGAAACAGACTTGAATAGCACTGTCCACTAGTGGAAGCCGAGTTTGTGACATGTGCATTTGCAGTTCAAGAGGCTATCTGGTTGAGAAGATTCATGAAACATTTGGAGGTCTCAAACACTCCAGTGGGAGCTGTTTTAATTGTGATAATCATGCGGTTATTACTTACTTAAAAGATCCCAAATATCATGGAAAGACCAAACACATTGACATTAAGTTTAATTTTGTTAGAGATATTGTAGATAAGAAGAAAGTGATTCTTAGTTACATTTCTACTCGTTTGAGTCTGCGAAGGATTTGAAAACGACGTATTGAATATGTTTGTGTATGTTAATATAATAGTTAATGGCTTAACTATACATATATGCTTTATTAATTATATATGATGGTTCATATATAATAGTATGTCGGCAAGTTATGATTGGCTCTCTCATACGAGCAATCACCTCTGGCTTAGTGGGAGCACAGAGATGAGATTACTATGATTAATGTAATCGGAATAGATTTCGCCACGAATCTAATCCAACTTGTTGTAAAGCTAAATTGATGGAGATCCTACACCTTGGAGGGAGGATATCCGAGTTAAGTGTATGGGACACACTTGAACTCTGATTTACACGATGTCTAAATTAAATGAAATACGACATACGCTTTCTTGGAAGGAAGTTAAAGACATTGTGACATGTGTTTTAGGAAAACGACATGTGCTAAGTTGACCCCAACAGGATTGAGAAAATTATCCCTATTTTCTCAAAAGTATGAGTCCTTATCTATTGGTTACCCTTATGACTTTCTACTATATTCTAAGTCTTCACTTTGGTGTTGCTACTTTAGCATGCTACCAAAAGAGCTATGGTTAATAACGGCGATGCGGTACATGTCTAGGAAAGCAGCTATAGTGGGAGACTGTAGATACTTAGTGAGATGGGAAGAACGTCTTAATTTAGCATATACTATTGTGATTCATTGACTAGTCAATCAAGCAGGGTCTTGATTATGAATACATAGTTATTTTTGCAAAAGGGTTGAATATGCTCTGACAAATTCAGGGATTGAAAAAGAGATATGTCAACTTATGTTAAATGTTCAAGAGTTCTGGGGTATAGCGAGATTGTTGAGTTTCATTGATAAACTGGTTGAGTTGCTATATATCTCTAACAAGTGTATAGCGATTAAAACTCATATCTCGTGGGTCACACGATGTATTAATCTGGACAAGAATATGATTCATGAAGAAAATGAATCAGGAGAATTTTGGTTTCATATGTGAGTGGGAGATGTAAATAATAATTAAATATTATTTATTTATATTATTATCCACATATGAAAATATGTGGCACTCTGCATGCATGAAGGGAGTTGGAGTCTCGTAACTCCTGCGGTTTCCACTCCGTTTCCTTCTTATTGTTTTGGATAAAAGGAAACTGGTAGGAGAGTCTCAGAGTGTGTGAAACGAAGAACAGTTCTGAGGAAACGCTCTCTCTTTGTTTTCTTCTTCATTATTCATCGTCCATATTAATACACATTCGTGGAAAATACATTCTCTCAACCCAGTGTTGAAGAATTGATCCAGAGATCACAGTTTACCATGTGAGTACCAATCGGTTCGTCGTACGTTCTTTCTTCCGCTGCAACTTAACCCTACGGAGAAAGGTAAGTTTTCTCCCTATGCATGAATAGGGTTAGTGTTTAATGAACATGAGTTTTCCAACGTTCAATAACGTACTAACCCTATTCATGCATAGGGAGAAAACTTACCTTTCTCCGTAGGGTTAAGTTGCAGCGGAAGAAAGAACGTATGAACCCGGTTGGTACTCACATTGATACGCTGTGATCTCTGGATCAATCGTTCAACACAGGGTTGAAAGATATGTTTTCACGAATGTGTATTAATCTGCAGTATATGATGACTGGATTTTCGATGTGATTTCGGGAGAGAAAATTAGAGAGCAACTGCACTCTCGCGTTCTGTCGCACGCATGAACGTTTTAGCGTTCTGCGTTCTGTAACGCAGTGTTCTGTGACGCGTGTCTACCTGAGACAACTGCATGGCGCAGTGTATTAAATCCAAGGAGACAGGAGTTAGTCACGGAATGATAACTCCCTCTCTCTCTTATCCACTTCCTATGTGGAAATAAATAATAATTGGAAAACTCACGTTCAATAACGTACTAACCCTATTCATGCATAGGGAGAAAACTTACCTTTCTCCGTAGGGTTAAGTTGCAGCGGAAGAAAGAACGTATGAACCCGGTTGGTACTCACATTCATACGCTGTGATCTCTGGATCAATCGTTCAACACAGGGTTGAAAGATATGTTTTCACGAATGTGTATTAATCTGCAGTATATGATGACTGGATTTTCGATGTGATTTCGGGAGAGAAAATTAGAGAGCAACTGCACTCTCGCGTTCTGTCGCACGCATGAACGTTTTAGCGTTCTGCGTTCTGTAACGCAGTGTTCTGTGACGCGTGTCTACCTGAGACAACTGCATGGCGCAGTGTATTAAATCCAAGGAGACAGGAGTTAGTCACGGAATGATAACTCCCTCTCTCTCTTATCCACTTCCTATGTGGAAATAAATAATAATAAATAATTATTATTTACATCTCCCACTCACATATGAAGTCCAAAAGTCGCCTGACTCATATTCTTCATGAATCATATTCTCGCACAGATTAATACATCGTGTGACCCACGAGATATGAGTTTTAATCGCCATACACTTGTTAGAGATATATAGCAACTCAACCAGTTTATCAATGAAACTCAACAAGCTCGCTATACCCCAGAACTCTTGAACATTTAACATATGTTGACATATCTCTTTTCAATCCCTGAATTTGTCAGAGCATATTCAACCTTTTTGCAAATTACTATGTATTCATAATCAAGACCCTGCTTGATTGACTAGTCAATGAATCACAATAGTATATGTTAAATTAAGACGATCTTCCCATCTCGCTAAATATCTACAGTCTCCCACTATAGCTGCTTTCCTAGACATGTACCGCATCGCCGTTATTAACCATAGCTCTTTTGGTAGCATGCTAAAGTAGCAACACCAAAGTGAAGACTTAGAATATAGTAGAAAGTCATAAGGGTAACCAATAGATAAGGACTCATACTTTTGAGAAAATAGGGATTATTTTCTCAATCCTGTTGGGGTCAACTTGGCACATGTCGTTTTCCTAAAACACATGTCACAATGTCTTTTAACTTCCTTCCAAGAAAGCGTATGTCGTATTTCATTTAATTTAGACATCGTGTAAATCAAAGTTTAAGTGTGTTCCATACACTTAACCCAGATATCCTCCCTCCAACGTATAGGATCTCCGTCGATTTAGCTTTATAACAAGTTGGATTAGATTCGTGGCGAAATCTATCCCGATTACATTAACTATCGTAATCTCATCTCTGCGCTCCCACTGAGCCAGAGGCGATTGCTCGTATGAGAGAGACAATCATAACTTGCCGACATACTATTATATGTGAACCATCACATATAATTTATAAAACATATATGTATAGTTAAGCCATTAACTATTTCATTAACATACATTAACATATTCAATATATCGTTTTAAATCCTTCGCAAACTCAAATGAGTAGAAATGTTACTAAGAATCACTTTCTTCTTGTCTACAATATCTCTAACAAAGTTGAACTTCATGTCAATGTGTTTGGTCTTTCCATGATATTTGGGTCTTTTGTGTAAGCAATAACCATCTGATTATCACAATTAATTGAAACAGCTCCCACTGGAATGTTTGAGAACTCCAAATGTTTCATGAATCTTCTCAACCAAATAGTCTCTTGAACTGCAGATGAAGTCTGTTTCTTGTTACACCATGAGATTGCTCCATCATTGAGCAAGAAACATAACCGAGAGTTGATTTACGTTTATCTAAATCACCACTCCAGTCAACGTCTGTATACCCATTCAGTGATAACAGAAAAAATAATCTGCAGTCAATCACAATGGCATATGGTACTCTGGTCATTTTATTCTTCTCATCTAGAGCCTTGGGACACATTTGCTGACTCAATGATTCGTCTTTCACAATAGGAGTATCTATAGGTTTGCAGGTGTCCATCTTGAATCGTTCTAAAAGATTCTTGATGTAAGTCTCTTGAGACAAACCCAATAACTTCTTTGAACGATCCCTATGGATCTTCACATCAAGTATGTACTCTGCATTACCCATATCTTTCATTTCGAAATTCGAAGGCAACCATCCTTTAATGGTTTCAAGATACTCTTTGCTATTTCAAGCTAGAAATATGTCATCCACATACAAGGATAGAATCACAAAATAACTATTGGATCGTTTAATGTAAACACAGTAGTCTTATGAGATGACCGTAGTTTGAAATCTCAAATACCACTGTCTGGAGGATTGTTTGAGTCTATAGAACGACTTTTATAATCTACAAATTTTATCCTCTCGACCTCAAAGAATAAATCCTACAGGCTGTTGCATGTAGATCTCTTCTTCTAATTCTCCATTGAGAAATGCGGTCTTAACATCCATTTGTTGTAATTCTAAATCCATACTAGCCACTATAGCCAACAGTAGACAAATCAAGGCAATCCTCACTATAAGTGAAAAGGTTTCTACGTACTCTATACCCTTGTTGAGTATAACCTTTTGCCACCAAGCGAGCTTTCTACCTCTCTATTGAGCCATCAACAGTTCTTTTGTTTTTGAGAATCCATTTATTCCCAATTTCCTTTTGTCCCTCTGGAAGATCTACAAGTCCCCAGACTTGATTTCACTTCATAGACTCCATCTCCCCTTGCATCAATTTCTTCTTTTTCAGACAAGTTAAAGCTTCTTTAACGTTTCTGGGCTCTTCCTCATCAGCAGGAAAAATATCTCAACTTTCTGGTGAAACCAAGAAGGCATGTCCTTCAATGTCATAATGCCTTTGGTGCATATATTTCCTAGAACTTTTCAAGATGAGATAACTTATGATGGTCTTCTGTAGACTAAATGCTCTCATTGAGAATCACCTGATTCTCAATCGGCAAATATCTATCAAGATCCACACCATCAATGATCAAGATCCACATCCTAGAACTTTTCGAGATGAGATAACTTATGATGGTCTTCTGTAGACAAAATGCTCTCATTGAGAATCACCTGATTCTCAATCGGCAAATATCTATCAAGATCCACACCATCAACTATCAAGATCCACATATCCACATCATCAGCTTATTACTCCCACTTGGATCTTGTAGGTATTGATTTTCTACCATCTCGAAAACAGGTCCGGCATCCCTGATGCCCTTTCTACTAGGAAATTCAGTTTCCAGAAAATGAGCATTACGCGATTCTGTCTCAGTTAAGCTCTCATCCTCACTTTCTATGAACACGTAACCCTTAGAATGTTTGCCTCTAGGACCCAACTTTTCATACTGACTCGATGAATCATGTACAAAGCTGCTGATCCCCAAGCTCTAAGGTTACTCAAGTCAGGTTTTCTACCCGTCTAAAGTTCATATGGAGTCGAAGCAACTGACTTAGAAGGCACGTGATAAGCACATAAGCTCCCGTAAATAACGCATCTCGTTATAATAGCTTGTGCCATCATGGATCTTACCATCTCCAACAAAGTCCTATTCCTTTTCTAGCAACACCATTTTGTTGAGGTGTATAAGGAAAAATTGATTGTCGGATTATATCCTTTTCATTACAAAATTCCTTGAATTGTTCTGATAGATATTCATGTCTTCTACTTCACTCAAGTATCGTCTAAAACAATCCAATGCTTCAGACACGTGAGATATCGTATAGACTGAATAATCATCAATGAACGTAATGAAATAGTGAGCTCCATGTCGTGCTCTCACATTTATAGAACCACATATATCAGAATGAATTACTACTAATGGAGATTAAGACACAATGGCTTTACCAAAAGATTTTCTAGTCATTTTGCCAGCAAGATAATGTTCGCATTTGGATAATTCGACCTTAGAAGAAATATTCAACAATCCTTCCACAAGTCTATCATCCATCTTGCTCAACATGACTTAATCTAGCATGCCAAACATCATTCACATTTGCATTGCTAGAAGAACAAGTGTTTAGCGAATATGAATGGTCATCATAACTACTAAACATCATTCTTTACAATATAAAAAACCTTAAAGCCATCAGTTATATGTCCAGATGCACGACAAGTATCATTAACGCTAATTACCACAGTTTTTAGTGAACAGTACATCATAACCCAAATTACGTATAACTGAAACAGAAATCAAATTTCGCGTGATCTCCGGAGCATATAGAACATCATGTAGGATAAAGTTCGGACCATCGTTAAGGACTAATTTGCAAGTCCAAAGTCCTTTGACTTCGACTCATGCATTGTTTCCTACATATTTCTACCTAGTCCCCTTCGGAACATGGCGAAAATCTACAAAAGCTCCTCTGTCTCTCGTCACATGGTCCGTTGCTCCCGAGTCTATAATCCTCAAAGGATAAGAATCAGACAGAAAGACAGTACTCGAGACATTAATTTCACACAAAATAGAATAAGATGAATCCACCTTTTCCCTCCCGGGATTAGGGCATTCACGAGCATAATGACCAAACTTACTTTAATTGTAAAATGGCATCATGCTTTTATCTTTCTTATTCTTTTTATCACGCTTCTTTTCCTTTTTCTGTTCATCAATTTTGTAGTTGGATTATCGTCAGGCTTACCACTATCACCATCAGATCGTCTTTCCTTCTTTTTCTTCTTCCAATTCCTTTTTCTTTGAAGCATGAAGCTCCTTTAGAAGTAGAACTGGCATAGAAGGTCCCAGAAGAAGGCTTTGAGGCTCCCAGCCTTCATCTTCTAACTCAACATGACAAGAAGCATCATTGAAGGTTAATGCGTCAAGTTGACTTTGAGACGTTTCCAACGATCAGGTAAAGAGCGGAACAGGGCTTAGATTTACTGATCATCAGAAAGTATATGACCGGCGGTTTTAAGTTTGATTATCATATTAGACATCTCCCTGAGATTTTGTCTAATGTAATGACCAGGTTTCCTTTTTAAGGTGTCAAACTTAATAGTCTACTGCCTAAACCTTGTAACCGATGTACCACCATATCTCACGCAGATACACCCAGATATCATGTGTGGTGGGTTGTTGCTCACATTCATGGATCACTGCATCGATTACTGAGCTTACAAGAATACCTCGTGCAATGGAATTTTGCTTTTCCATGCCTGGTACGCTTCTTGGTTACACCTACCTTGATTTCCAATTCCCTCGTCTGGTTCAGCCATTACTTGGTTTATAGCATCTAATACATCTTGTTCATATAGTACGTACCAAATGTTATGACGCCTTGTGTCATAGTTGTCACCATTGAGTTTCTCACTTTTGTTCAACTCAGCGACAATAGATTTCGAAGCTCATTTATTTGATAGAGATTAAAGTGATTCGGTATGTTAATAATGTTTTATTAAGTTTTACGTTAAGCCAAACACAGACATCTCAATAAATAACACAAGACTTGATCTCGAAAAATAGCTCGGAGACTACTAATCATCAATCTCATCAAGTGTCACAATACTAGATTCTTGCTTCAAAACATAAAACACATTGTTCAAGTAATCAACAATAACATTGAACAGCCACTTATAAACAGAACTTAAACAACCATTCACTATAGCAAAATGTCCAAGTCTGACAAGTCATGGACATTAAAATTCTAATGAACTTCTTGAGTTTCCAATTAGAAATACAATTGAAATAAACTAGCGATAAATATCAATTGTATCTCTTAATTTATCACTAGATTCAAAATAACGTTCCCAATCAAAATCTTTAGTCCCCACATTAAAGACAGCTCGACCTAGAGGATCTATATGAGGATTCTTTATCTGACGTTTATCTCGACCACTAAGTCTCAAAAAATCAGAACGTCGAACCCTTCCCATCCTCAAGCAGGCTGATCTCAGTGCCTGTGTCCTATCTTCTGCCTTAGAAGCATCGACCATATCAAGCATAATGAAATAACCATTAGGCTTCACTTGGTAAGTCTCCCACTGAGCCCAAAAATCCTTTTGTAGATGGGGAGGCAAAGTGTTCGCCCAGGTCTGAGGACTAGTAATTTGAAAATACTCATCACTTGGAATCGTTTTGCTATAAATTAAGCGCATCATCTGGTTGTAGAGTTCAAACAAAACAATTGCGTGGTCCCTTATGTTGTGTGTAGGCTTCATTTTATAATTCAAGAATTCATGGAGGACTTCATCTTTAGTCCTAATGTCTTCCTCTGAAATTGTTCCCCGTCCTGACATACCTTTGAGAAAACGAGCAACCAAAAATAAACATATCAGTGTTAGTCAAACTATATCACATGAATTTCCTCTCCATTTAATGCATATGGAAACAACTTTCCAAGATGCAATAGGTATATTCACAAGTGAATCAGTCCAACTCACTTTGGCTCCCACTTTCATAGGTTACAGGAGTTTTGAACAATCTAACAACACTTAACACCATGAATTTAGAATTAAATGACATATTAAGGTGCTTTATTACCAAAAATTGCAAGCGAAATAGCTACCCCGTGGGTTCGTATTCAACAAATATGTCACAAAATGAAGTAAAACCACACATACACACTTAAGATGACGTCAAACACCCTCGGAAATGTCACCATTGGACTCAAAACGCTGGAAACACGTCGGAAACCACCGGACAGGCGCCGGAAAACGCTTGCACGCGCCTCCACGTGCCGCCACGGACAGACTGGACGCTTCACGCGCCACCCACGCGCCTTCCACGCGCCACCACGCGCGGCTGGGAGTAGTCTGAGTCAGGCGCGTGCAACTCACGCGCCACTGCCGACTCCGGCAACTGACGGCGCGTGCATCACACGCGCCTCTATCGACTACCGGCGCGTGTATTTCACGCGCACCGCCGGTGTTCCCTTGCCGGTGCGTGTCCGCCACGCGCCTCCGCATACCGCTACCCTCCGGTGGGTCCGGTCGGGGGCTGACCCAATGGTCCTACCCGGTTTCCTGATCCGACCCGGTTCAGACTGGACCGACCCGGTCCGACCCATAAACAACAGCATTATTTATTATTACAGAAAGGTCCCTGAACTTTCTCAAATTTTCAAAAAACGACCCCTGAAGTTTCTGAAACTTTGCAATTTAGCCCCAAGTTCGAAAACAACTTCAAAAATTCATATCTTGAGTTTTGGAAGGCCAAAAAATGCACAAAAAATACTGACGGACTCCTCTCGACGAGGGCTTTCCAGTGGTATAAATAAAACATGCTTTTGCTTTCATAAAAAATGACGAAAAATTCAACCCATGGTGCATTAACGGTGAATAACAACGTCAAATTACACATACTCACTGGAAACAACGTAATCTGCCTTAAACTCACATAAATAACCCATCAAAGTCACACAATACACCAATCATATAACTTTAAACAAAATCATGTGAGAACGTTTAACACGCAGAAGCAGAAAATTTTAAAAACATGAAATGTTTTAAATCCAGAAAATCAAACGGAGTACCAACCATTAGCTCTGATACCAATGTTGGAAAACTCACGTTCAATAACGTACTAACCCTATTCATGCATAGGGAGAAAACTTACCTTTCTCCGTAGGGTTAAGTTGCAGCGGAAGAAAGAACGTATGAACCCGGTTGGTACTCACATTGATACGCTGTGATCTCTGGATCAATCGTTCAACACAGGGTTGAAAGATATGTTTTCACGAATGTGTATTAATCTGCAGTATATGATGACTGGATTTTCGATGTGATTTCGGGAGAGAAAATTAGAGAGCAATTGCACTCTCGCGTTCTGTCGCACGCATGAACGTTTTAGCGTTCTGCGTTCTGTAACGCAGTGTTCTGTGACGCGTGTCTACCTGAGACAACTGCATGGCGCAGTGTATTAAATCCAAGGAGACAGGAGTTAGTCACGGAATGATAACTCCCTCTCTCTCTTATCCACTTCCTATGTGGAAATAAATAATAATAAATAATTATTATTTACATATGTAAATAATATATATTATTATTTATTAAATTCCACATAAGAAGTGGATAAGGGAGACAGAAGGAGTTATGAAACCGTTACTCAACTCCTGTCTCCTTGGGATTTAATATACTGCGCGTCATGCAGTTGATGAAGGAGTGAGATACGCATTGCAGAGTGCAGAGGCTAAAACGTTTGTGTTCACGCTGAAGCGCATATACGTTTGCGTTACAGAACGCAGAACACAAGGCAGAAGCAGAACGCGTACAGAACGCGCAAGCATTTCTCTCTCTCGTATTCTCTCCCGAAATCACACACAAAATATCCAGTCATCATATTCCACAGTTAAAACACATTCGTGGAAATATATTCTCTCAACCCCGTGTTGGAGGATTGATCCAGAGATCACGGTTTAACAACGTGAGTATCAACCGGGTTCTTAAGATTCTTCCGCTGCAACATACACGGTGAGAGGTAAGTGAGATTACTCTCTTTGTATGTTTATTCGTTTATTGAACGTGAGTTTTCCAACATTGGTATCAGAGCTAATGGTTGGTACTCCGTTTGATTTTCTGGATTTAAAACATTTCATGTTTTTAAAATTTTCTGCTTCTGCGTGTTAAACGTTCTCACATGATTTTGTTTAAAGTTATATGATTGGTGTATTGTGTGACTTTGATGGGTTATTTATGTGAGTTTAAGGCAGATTACGTTGTTTCCAGTGAGTATGTGTAATTTGACGTTGTTATTCACCGTTAATGCACCATGGGTTGAATTTTTCGTCATTTTTTATGAAAGCAAAAGCATGTTTTATTTATACCACTGGAAAGCCCTCGTCGAGAGGAGTCCGTCAGTATTTTTTGTGCATTTTTTGGCCTTCCAAAACTCAAGATATGAATTTTTGAAGTTGTTTTCGAACTTGGGGCTAAATTGCAAAGTTTCAGAAACTTCAGGGGTCGTTTTTTGAAAATTTGAGAAAGTTCAGGGACCTTTCTGTAATAATAAATAATGCTGTTGTTTATGGGTCGGACCGGGTCGGTCCAGTCTGAACCGGGTCGGATCAGGAAACCGGGTAGGACCATTGGGTCAGCCCCCGACCGGACCCACCGGAGGGTAGCGGTATGCGGAGGCGCGTGGCGGACACGCACCGGCAAGGGAACACCGGCGGTGCGCGTGAAATACACGCGCCGGTAGTCGATGAGGCGCGTGTGATGCACGCGCCGTCAGTTGCCGGAGTCGGCAGTGGCGCGTGAGTTGCACGCGTCTGACTCAGACTACTCCCAGCCGCGCGTGGTGGCGCGTGGAAGGCGCGTGGGTGGCGCGTGAAGCGTCCAGTCTGTCCGTGGCGGCGCGTGGAGGCGCGTGCAAGCGTTTTCCGGCGCCTGTCCGGTGGTTTCCGACGTGTTTCCAGCGTTTTGAGTCCAATGGTGACGTTTCCGAGGGTGTTTGACGTCATCTTAAGTGTGTATGTGTGGTTTTACTTCATTTTGTGACATATTTGTTGAATACGAACCCACGGGGTAGCTATTTCGCTTGCAATTTTTGGTAATAAAGCACCTTAATATGTCATTTAATTCTAAATTCATGGTGTTAAGTGTTGTTAGATTGTTCAAAACTCCTGTAACCTATGAAAGTGGGAGCCAAAGTGAGTTGGACTGATTCACTTGTGAATATACCTATTGCATCTTGGAAAGTTGTTTCCATATGCATTAAATGGAGAGGAAATTCATGTGATATAGTTTGACTAACACTGATATGTTTATTTTTGGTTGCTCGTTTTCTCAAAGGTATGTCAGGACGGGGAACAATTTCAGAGGAAGACATTAGGACTAAAGATGAAGTCCTCCATGAATTCTTGAATTATAAAATGAAGCCTACACACAACATAAGGGACCACGCAATTGTTTTGTTTGAACTCTACAACCAGATGATGCGCTTAATTTATAGCAAAACGATTCCAAGTGATGAGTATTTTCAAATTACTAGTCCTCAGACCTGGGCGAACACTTTGCCTCCCCATCTACAAAAGGATTTTTGGGCTCAGTGGGAGACTTACCAAGTGAAGCCTAATGGTTATTTCATTATGCTTGATATGGTCGATGCTTCTAAGGCAGAAGATAGGACACAGGCACTGAGATCAGCCTGCTTGAGGATGGGAAGGGTTCGACGTTCTGATTTTTTGAGACTTAGTGGTCGAGATAAACGTCAGATAAAGAATTCTCATATAGATCCTCTAGGTCGAGCTGTCTTTAATGTGGGGACTAAAGATTTTGATTGGGAACGTTATTTTGAATCTAGTGATAAATTAAGAGATACAATTGATATTTATCGCTAGTTTATTTCAATTGTATTTCTAATTGGAAACTCAAGAAGTTCATTAGAATTTTAATGTCCATGACTTGTCAGACTTGGACATTTTGCTATAGTGAATGGTTGTTTAAGTTCTGTTTATAAGTGGCTGTTCAATGTTATTGTTGATTACTTGAACAATGTGTTTTATGTTTTGAAGCAAGAATCTAGTATTGTGACACTTGATGAGATTGATGATTAGTAGTCTCCGAGCTATTTTTCGAGATCAAGTCTTGTGTTATTTATTGAGATGTCTGTGTTTGGCTTAACGTAAAACTTAATAAAACATTATTAACATACCGAATCACTTTAATCTCTATCAAATAAATGAGCTTCGAAATCTATTGTCGCTGAGTTGAACAAAAGTGAGAAACTCAATGGTGACAACTATGACACAAGGCGTCATAACATTTGGTACGTACTATATGAACAAGATGTATTAGATGCTATAAACCAAGTAATGGCTGAACCAGACGAGGGAATTGGAAATCAAGGTAGGTGTAACCAAGAAGCGTACCAGGCATGGAAAAGCAAAATTCCATTGCACGAGGTATTCTTGTAAGCTCAGTAATCGATGCAGTGATCCATGAATGTGAGCAACAACCCACCACACATGATATCTGGGTGTATCTGCGTGAGATATGGTGGTACATCGGTTACAAGGCTTAGGCAGTAGACTATTAAGTTTGACACCTTAAAAAGGAAACCTGGTCATTACATTAGACAAAATCTCAGGGAGATGTCTAATATGATAATCAAACTTAAAACCGCCGGTCATATACTTTCTGATGATCAGTAAATCTAAGCCCTGTTCCGCTCTTTACCTGATCGTTGGAAACGTCTCAAAGTCAACTTGACGCATTAACCTTCAATGATGCTTCTTGTCATGTTGAGTTAGAAGATGAAGGCTGGGAGCCTCAAAGCCTTCTTCTGGGACCTTCTATGCCAGTTCTACTTCTAAAGGAGCTTCATGCTTCAAAGAAAAAGGAATTGGAAGAAGAAAAAGAAGGAAAGACGATCTGATGGTGATAGTGGTAAGCCTGACGATAATCCAACTACAAAATTGATGAACAGAAAAAGGAAAAGAAGCGTGATAAAAAGAATAAGAAAGATAAAAGCATGATGCCATTTTACAATTAAAGTAAGTTTGGTCATTATGCTCGTGAATGCCCTAATCCCGGGAGGGAAAAGGTGGATTCATCTTATTCTATTTTGTGTGAAATTAATGTCTCGAGTACTGTCTTTCTGTCTGATTCTTATCCTTTGAGGATTATAGACTCGGGAGCAACGGACCATGTGACGAGAGACAGAGGAGCTTTTGTAGATTTTCGCCATGTTCCGAAGGGGACTAGGTAGAAATATGTAGGAAACAATGCATGAGTCGAAGTCAAAGGACTTTGGACTTGCAAATTGGTCCTTAACGATGGTCCGAACTTTATCCTACATGATGTTCTATATGCTCCGGAGATCACGCGAAATTTGATTTCTGTTTCAGTTATACGTAATTGGGTTATGATGTACTGTTCACTAAAACTGTGGTAATTAGCATTAATGATACTTGTCGTGCATCTGGACATATAACTGATGGCTTTAAAGTTTTTTATATTGTAAAGAATGATGTTTAGTAGTTATGATGATCATTCATATTCGCTAAACACTTGTTCTTCTAGCAATGCAAATGTGAATGATGTTTGGCATGCTAGATTAAGTCATGTTGAGCAAGATGGATGATAGACTTGTGAAAGGATTGTTGAATATTTCTTCTAAGGTCGAATTATCCAAATGCGAACATTATCTTGCTGGCAAAATGACTAGAAAATCTTTTGGTAAAGCCATTGTGTCTTAATCTCCATTAGTAGTAATCCATTCTGATATATGTGGTTCTATAAATGTGAGAGCACGACATGGAGCTCACTATTTCATTACGTTCATTGATGATTATTCAGTCTATACGATATCTCACGTGTCTGAAGCATTGGATTGTTTTAGACGATACTTGAGTGAAGTAGAAGACATGAATATCTATCTGAACAATTCAAGGAATTTTGTAATGAAAGGATATAATCCGACAATCAACTTTTCCTTATACACCTCAACAAAATGGTGTTGCTAGAAAAGGAATAGGACTTTGTTGGAGATGGTAAGATCCATGATGGCACAAGCTATTATAACGAGATGCGTTATTTACGGGAGCTTATGTGCTTATCGCGTGCCTTCTAAGTCAGTTGCTTCGACTCCATATGAACTTTGGACGGGTAGAAAACCTGACTTGAGTAACCTTAGAGCTTGGGGATCAGCAGCTTTGTACATGATTCATCGAGTCAGTATGAAAAGTTGGGTCCTAAAGGCAAACATTCTAAGGGTTACGTGTTCATAGGAGATGAAAATGAGAGCTTAACTGAGACAGAATCGCGTAATGCTTATTTTCTGGAAACTGAATTTCCTAGTAGAAAGGGCATCAGGGATGCCGGACCTGTTTTCGAGATGGTAGGAAATCAATACCTACAAGATCCAAGTGGGAGTAATAAGCTGATGATGTGGATCTTGATAGTTGATGGTGTCTTGATAGATATTTGCCGATTGAGAATCAGGTGATTCTCAATGAGGGCATTTTGACTACAGAAGACCATCATAAGTTATCTCATCTCGAAAAGTTCTAGGAAACATGTGCACAAAAGGCATTATGACATCGAAGGACAAACCTTCTTAGTTTCACCAGAAAATGGAGATGATTCTCCTGTTGACGAGGAAGAGCCTATGAACGTTACAGAAGCTCTAACTTGTCCGGCAAAGGAGAAATGGATGAAAGAGGAGATGAAGTCTATGAAGTCAAATCAAGTCTGGGGACTTGTAGATCTTTCAAAGGGACGAAAGAAAATTGAGAATAAATGGATTTTCAAAATCTAAAGAAATTCTGATGACTCAATAGAGAGGTAGAAAGTTCGCTTGGTGATAAAAGGTTATACACTACAAGGGTATAGACTACGTAGAAACCACTTTCACCTGTAGTGAATTTGGCCTTGATTTGTCTACTGTTGGCTATAGTGGCTAGTATGGATTTAGAATTACAGCAAATGGATGTTAAGACCGTATTTCTCAGTAGAGAATTAGAAGAAGTAATCTACATGCAACAGCCTGTAGGATTTATTCTTCAAGGTCAAGAGGATAAAGTTTTTAAATAGAAGAAGTTGTTCTATAGACTCAAACTATCCTTTAGACAGTGGTATTTGAGATTTCACACAATGATCATCTCATATAACTTTGTTATGATAAATGAAGACCACTGTGTTTACTTTAAACGGTTCAATAATTGTTTTGTGATTCTATCCTTGTATGTAGATGACATACTTCTAGCTGGAAATAGCAAAAAGAGTATCTTGAAACCATAAAAGGATGGTTGTCTTCAAATTTTGAAATGAAAGATATGGGTGAAGTAGAGTACATACTTTGGTGTGTGGATCCATAAGGATTGTTCAAAGAAATTATTGGGTTTGTCTCAAGAGACTTACATTAAGAAATTTTTAGAACGGTTCAAGATGGACACCTGCAAACCTATAGATACTCCCATTGCGGAAGGTGAATCATTGAGTCAACAAATGTGTCCCAAGACTCAAGATGAAAAGAATAAAATGGCCAGAGTACCATATGCCAATGTGATTGACTGCAGATTATTCTTTCTGTTATCACTGAATGGGTATACAGATGTTGACTGGAGTGGTGATTTAGATAAACGTAAATCAACTCTCGGTTATGTCTTCTTGCTCTATGATGGAGCAATCTCATGGTGTAACAAGAAACAGACTTCATCTGCAGTTCAAGAGACTATTTGGTTGAGAAGATTCATGAAATATTTGGAGGTCTCAAACACTCCAGTGGGAGCTGTTTTAATTAATTGTAATAATCAGGTGGTTATTGCTTACACAAAAGATCCCAAATATCATGAAGAGACCAAACACATTGACATGAAGTTCAATTTTGTTAGAGATATTGTAGATAAGAAGAAAAGTGATTCTTAATTACATTTCTACTCGTTTGAGTCTATGAAGGATTTAAAACGATGTATTGAATATGTACATGTATGTTAATGGAATAGTTAATGGCTTAACTATACATATATGTTTTATAAATTATATGTGATGGTTCACATATAATAGTATGTCGGCAAGTAATGATTGGCTCTCTCATACGAGCAATCGCCTCTGGCTCAGTGGGAGCGCAGAGATGAGATTACGATAATTAATGTAATCGGGATAGATTTCGCCACGAATCTAATCCAACTTGTTGTAAAGCTAAATCGATGGAAATCCTATACCTTGGAGGGAGGATATCCGAGTTAAAGTGTATGGGACACACTTGAACTCTGATTTACACGATGTCTAAATTAGATGAAATAAGACATACGCTTTCTTGGAAGGAAGTTAAAGACATTGTGACATGTGTTTTAGGAAAACGACATGTGCTAAGTTGACCCTAACAGGATTGAGAAAATTATCTCTATTTTCTCAAAAGTATGAGTCCTTATCTATTGGTTACCCTTATGACTTTCTACTATGTTCTAAGTTTTCACTTTGGTGTTGCTACTTTAGCATGCTACCAAAAGAGCTATGGTTAATAACGGCGATGCGGTACATGTCTAGGAAAGCAGCTATAGTGGGAGACTGTAGATACTTAGTGAGATGGGAAGAACGTCTTAATTTAACATATACTATTGTGATTCATTGACTAGTCAATCAAGCAGTGTCTTGATTATGAATACATAGTAATTTTGCAAAAGGGTTGAATATGCTCTGACAAATTCAGGGATTGAAAAGAGATATGTCAATTTATGTTAAATGTTCAAGAGTTCTGGGGTATAGCGAGCTTGTTGAGTTTCATTGATAAACTGGTTGAGTTGCTATATATCTCTAACAAGTGTATAGCGATTAAAACTCATATCTC
This sequence comes from Pogostemon cablin, assembly GCA_023678885.1. NCBI lineage: Eukaryota > Viridiplantae > Streptophyta > Magnoliopsida > Lamiales > Lamiaceae > Pogostemon > Pogostemon cablin. Next base: position 30,261,555 of record CM042975.1, read on the forward strand.
GTGGGTCACACGATGTATTAATCTGTACGAGAATATGATTTATGAAGAAATTGGGTCAGGCGACTTTTGACTTCATATGTGAGTGGGAGATGTAAATAATATATATTATTATTTATTAAATTCCACATAAGAAGTGGATAAGGGAGACAGAAGGAGTTATGAAACCGTTACTCAACTCCTGTCTCCTTGGGATTTAATATACTGCGCGTCATGCAGTTGATGAAGGAGTGAGATACGCATTGCAGAGTGCAGAGGCTAAAACGTTTGTGTTCACGCTGAAGCGCATATACGTTTGCGTTACAGAACGCAGAACACAAGGCAGAAGCAGAACGCGTACAGAACGCGCAAGCATTTCTCTCTCTCGTATTCTCTCCCGAAATCACACACAAAATATCCAGTCATCATATTCCACAGTTAAAACACATTCGTGGAAATATATTCTCTCAACCCCGTGTTGGAGGATTGATCCAGAGATCACGGTTTAACAACGTGAGTATCAACCGGGTTCTTAAGATTCTTCCGCTGCAACATACACGGTGAGAGGTAAGTGAGATTACTCTCTTTGTATGTTTATTCGTTTATTGAACGTAAGATTTCCAACATTGGTATCAGAGCCAATGGTTGGTACTCCGTGTTTATGTTTTCTCTCTGGAATGTTTTAAGTTTTTCTGCCTTAAGTTTCAATACTATTACATGACATGATTTGGTATTTGGTGTCATATGATAAATGTATTATGTGACATTGATTGTGTCATAAATATGTTCTTAAGGCAGACTGCCTTGTTTCCAGTGGATATATGAATGTATGATGTGTAATTCACCATGAATGCTTTAAGATGTGAATTTTCGTCATTTTTCTGTACAAGCAAAAGCATGTTTTGATTATACCACTGGATAGGGCTCGTCGAGTGGAGTCCGTCAGTATTTTTTGTGCAATTTTTGGCCTTCTAAAACTCAAGATATGATTTTTTGAAGTTTTTTTTCGAAATTGGGGCTAAACTGCAAAAGTTCAGAAACTTCAGGGGTTGATTTTTGAAAATTCGATAAAGTTCAGGGACTTGATCGTAATTTCGAAAAACCTGAAGCCGGACCGGGTCAATCAGACGGATCCGGGTCAGACCCAGCAGAACCGGGTCGGTCCAGTGGGTCAACCCGTAGCCGGAATCACCGGAGAACACGGCCGCAAGCGGAGGCGCGTGACACCCACGTGCCGTTTCCGGCGAGGTGCGTGTGTTGCACGCGCCGGCAGCGCGTGTGTTTCACGCGCCAGAACTCAGACTGCGCACAGCCGCGCGTGGTGGCGCGTGCGGGCGCGTGGCATCCAGTGACGGCGGCTACCGGCGCGTGGGAGCGCGTGCTGGCGCGTGGATGTGTTCTGTCGGCGCGTTGGGGCGCGTGCGGGCGCGTGCAATCTTTTTTCCAGCCACTGTTTGATGTTTCCGACGTGTTTTCGATGCGTTGAGTCCGATGGTGATGTTTTCGAGAATGTTTGACGTCGTCTTTAGTGTGTATGTGTGTTTTTGCTTCATTTAATGACATATTTATTGAATACGAACCTACGGGGTGGCTATTTGGTTGCAATTTTTGAAGAATATGCACCTTTATATGTCATTTAATACTATATTCATGGTGTTTTGGTGATGTTTGAATTGTTCAAACTCCTGTAGCCTATGAAAGTGGGAGCCAAGTTGGACTGATTCACTTGTGAATATACCTATTGCATCTTGGAAAGTTGTTTCCATATGCATTAAATGGAGAGGAAATTCATGTGATATAGTTTGACTAACACTGGTATGTTTGTTTTTGGTTGCTCGTTTTCTCAGAGGCATGTCAGGACCGGGAACAATTTCAGAGGAAGACATTAGCACTAAAAATGAAATCCTCCATGAATTCTTGAATTATAAAATGAAGCCTACACACAACATAAGGGACCACGCAATTGATTTGATTGAACTCTACAACCGATTATTGCCTTTGATTTATAGCAATGCAATTCCACGTGATAAGTATTTCGAAGTTTCCTGTCCTGAGACCTGGGCGAACACTTTGCCAGAACGCTAAAACGTTCATGCGTGCGACAGAACGCGAGAGTGCAGTTGCTCTCTAATTTTCTCTCCCGAAATCACATCGAAAATCCAGTCATCATATACTGCAGATTAATACACATTCGTGAAAACATATCTTTCAACCCTGTGTTGAACGATTGATCCAGAGATCACAGCGTATCAATGTGAGTACCAACCGGGTTCATACGTTCTTTCTTCCGCTGCAACTTAACCCTACGGAGAAAGGTAAGTTTTCTCCCTATGCATGAATAGGGTTAGTACGTTATTGAACGTGAGTTTTCCAACATTGGTATCAGAGCTAATGGTTGGTACTCCGTTTGATTTTCTGGATTTAAAACATTTCATGTTTTTAAAATTTTCTGCTTCTGCGTGTTAAACGTTCTCACATGATTTTGTTTAAAGTTATATGATTGGTGTATTGTGTGACTTTGATGGGTTATTTATGTGAGTTTAAGGCAGATTACGTTGTTTCCAGTGAGTATGTGTAATTTGACGTTGTTATTCACCGTTAATGCACCATGGGTTGAATTTTTCGTCATTTTTTATGAAAGCAAAAGCATGTTTTATTTATACCACTGGAAAGCCCTCGTCGAGAGGAGTCCGTCAGTATTTTTTGTGCATTTTTTGGCCTTCCAAAACTCAAGATATGAATTTTTGAAGTTGTTTTCGAACTTGGGGCTAAATTGCAAAGTTTCAGAAACTTCAGGGGTCGTTTTTTGAAAATTTGAGAAAGTTCAGGGACCTTTCTGTAATAATAAATAATGCTGTTGTTTATGGGTCGGACCGGGTCGGTCCAGTCTGAACCGGGTCGGATCAGGAAACCGGGTAGGACCATTGGGTCAGCCCCCGACCGGACCCACCGGAGGGTAGCGGTATGCGGAGGCGCGTGGCGGACACGCACCGGCAAGGGAACACCGGCGGTACGCGTGAAATACACGCGCCGGTAGTCGATAGAGGCGCGTGTGATGCACGCGCCGTCAGTTGCCGGAGTCGGCAGTGGCGCGTGAGTTGCACGCGCCTGACTCAGACTACTCCCAGCCGCGCGTGGTGGCGCGTGGAAGGCGCGTGGGTGGCGCGTGAAGCGTCCAGTCTGTCCGTGGCGGCGCGTGGAGGCGCGTGCAAGCGTTTTCCGGCGCCTGTCCGGTGGTTTCCGACGTGTTTCCAGCGTTTTGAGTCCAATGGTGACGTTTCCGAGGGTGTTTGACGTCATCTTAAGTGTGTATGTGTGGTTTTACTTCATTTTGTGACATATTTGTTGAATACGAACCCACGGGGTAGCTATTTCGCTTGCAATTTTTGGTAATAAAGCACCTTAATATGTCATTTAATTCTAAATTCATGGTGTTAAGTGTTGTTAGATTGTTCAAAACTCCTGTAACCTATGAAAGTGGGAGCCAAAGTGAGTTGGACTGATTCACTTGTGAATATACCTATTGCATCTTGGAAAGTTGTTTCCATATGCATTAAATGGAGAGGAAATTCATGTGATATAGTTTGACTAACACTGATATGTTTATTTTTGGTTGCTCGTTTTCTCAAAGGTATGTCAGGACGGGGAACAATTTCAGAGGAAGACATTAGGACTAAAGATGAAGTCCTCCATGAATTCTTGAATTATAAAATGAAGCCTACACACAACATAAGGGACCACGCAATTGTTTTGTTTGAACTCTACAACCAGATGATGCGCTTAATTTATAGCAAAACGATTCCAAGTGATGAGTATTTTCAAATTACTAGTCCTCAGACCTGGGCGAACACTTTGCCTCCCCATCTACAAAAGGATTTTTGGGCTCAGTGGGAGACTTACCAAGTGAAGCCTAATGGTTATTTCATTATGCTTGATATGGTCGATGCTTCTAAGGCAGAAGATAGGACACAGGCACTGAGATCAGCCTGCTTGAGGATGGGAAGGGTTCGACGTTCTGATTTTTTGAGACTTAGTGGTCGAGATAAACGTCAGATAAAGAATCCTCATATAGATCCTCTAGGTCGAGCTGTCTTTAATGTGGGGACTAAAGATTTTGATTGGGAACGTTATTTTGAATCTAGTGATAAATTAAGAGATACAATTGATATTTATCGCTAGTTTATTTCAATTGTATTTCTAATTGGAAACTCAAGAAGTTCATTAGAATTTTAATGTCCATGACTTGTCAGACTTGGACATTTTGCTATAGTGAATGGTTGTTTAAGTTCTGTTTATAAGTGGCTGTTCAATGTTATTGTTGATTACTTGAACAATGTGTTTTATGTTTTGAAGCAAGAATCTAGTATTGTGACACTTGATGAGATTGATGATTAGTAGTCTCCGAGCTATTTTTCGAGATCAAGTCTTGTGTTATTTATTGAGATGTATGTGTTTGGCTTAACGTAAAACTTAATAAAACATTATTAACATACCGAATCACTTTAATCTCTATCAAATAAATGAGCTTCGAAATCTATTGTCGCTGAGTTGAACAAAAGTGAGAAACTCAATGGTGACAACTATGACACAAGGCGTCATAACATTTGGTACGTACTATATGAACAAGATGTATTAGATGCTATAAACCAAGTAATGGCTGAACCAGACGAGGGAATTGGAAATCAAGGTAGGTGTAACCAAGAAGCGTACCAGGCATGGAAAAGCAAAATTCCATTGCACGAGGTATTCTTGTAAGCTCAGTAATCGATGCAGTGATCCATGAATGTGAGCAACAACCCACCACACATGATATCTGGGTGTATCTGCGTGAGATATGGTGGTACATCGGTTACAAGGCTTAGGCAGTAGACTATTAAGTTTGACACCTTAAAAAGGAAACCTGGTCATTACATTAGACAAAATCTCAGGGAGATGTCTAATATGATAATCAAACTTAAAACCGCCGGTCATATACTTTCTGATGATCAGTAAATCTAAGCCCTGTTCCGCTCTTTACCTGATCGTTGGAAACGTCTCAAAGTCAACTTGACGCATTAACCTTCAATGATGCTTCTTGTCATGTTGAGTTAGAAGATGAAGGCTGGGAGCCTCAAAGCCTTCTTCTGGGACCTTCTATGCCAGTTCTACTTCTAAAGGAGCTTCATGCTTCAAAGAAAAAGGAATTGGAAGAAGAAAAAGAAGGAAAGACGATCTGATGGTGATAGTGGTAAGCCTGACGATAATCCAACTACAAAATTGATGAACAGAAAAAGGAAAAGAAGCGTGATAAAAAGAATAAGAAAGATAAAAGCATGATGCCATTTTACAATTAAAGTAAGTTTGGTCATTATGCTCGTGAATGCCCTAATCCCGGGAGGGAAAAGGTGGATTCATCTTATTCTATTTTGTGTGAAATTAATGTCTCGAGTACTGTCTTTCTGTCTGATTCTTATCCTTTGAGGATTATAGACTCGGGAGCAACGGACCATGTGACGAGAGACAGAGGAGCTTTTGTAGATTTTCGCCATGTTCCGAAGGGGACTAGGTAGAAATATGTAGGAAACAATGCATGAGTCGAAGTCAAAGGACTTTGGACTTGCAAATTGGTCCTTAACGATGGTCCGAACTTTATCCTACATGATGTTCTATATGCTCCGGAGATCACGCGAAATTTGATTTCTGTTTCAGTTATACGTAATTTGGGTTATGATGTACTGTTCACTAAAAACTGTGGTAATTAGCGTTAATGATACTTGTCGTGCATCTGGACATATAACTGATGGCTTTAAGGTTTTTTATATTGTAAAGAATGATGTTTAGTAGTTATGATGATCATTCATATTCGCTAAACACTTGTTCTTCTAGCAATGCAAATGTGAATGATGTTTGGCATGCTAGATTAAGTCATGTTGAGCAGGATGGATGATAGACTTGTGGAAGGATTGTTGAATATTTCTTCTAAGGTCGAATTATCCAAATGCGAACATTATCTTGCTGGCAAAATGACTAGAAAATCTTTTGGTAAAGCCATTGTGTCTTAATCTCCATTAGTAGTAATTCATTCTGATATATGTGGTTCTATAAATGTGAGAGCACGACATGGAGCTCACTATTTCATTACGTTCATTGATGATTATTCAGTCTATACGATATCTCACGTGTCTGAAGCATTGGATTGTTTTAGACGATACTTGAGTGAAGTAGAAGACATGAATATCTATCAGAACAATTCAAGGAATTTTGTAATGAAAAGGATATAATCCGACAATCAATTTTTCCTTATACACCTCAACAAAATGGTGTTGCTAGAAAAGGAATAGGACTTTGTTGGAGATGGTAAGATCCATGATGGCACAAGCTATTATAACGAGATGCGTTATTTACGGGAGCTTATGTGCTTATCACGTGCCTTCTAAGTCAGTTGCTTCGACTCCATATGAACTTTAGACGGGTAGAAAACCTGACTTGAGTAACCTTAGAGCTTGGGGATCAGCAGCTTTGTACATGATTCATCGAGTCAGTATGAAAAGTTGGGTCCTAGAGGCAAACATTCTAAGGGTTACGTGTTCATAGAAAGTGAGGATGAGAGCTTAACTGAGACAGAATCGCGTAATGCTCATTTTCTGGAAACTGAATTTCCTAGTAGAAAGGGCATCAGGGATGCCGGACCTGTTTTCGAGATGGTAGAAAATCAATACCTACAAGATCCAAGTGGGAGTAATAAGCTGATGATGTGGATATGTGGATCTTGATAGTTGATGGTGTGGATCTTGATAGATATTTGCCGATTGAGAATCAGGTGATTCTCAATGAGAGCATTTTGTCTACAGAAGACCATCATAAGTTATCTCATCTCGAAAAGTTCTAGGATGTGGATCTTGATCATTGATGGTGTGGATCTTGATAGATATTTGCCGATTGAGAATCAGGTGATTCTCAATGAGAGCATTTAGTCTACAGAAGACCATCATAAGTTATCTCATCTTGAAAAGTTCTAGGAAATATATGCACCAAAGGCATTATGACATTGAAGGACATGCCTTCTTGGTTTCACCAGAAAGTTGAGATATTTTTCCTGCTGATGAGGAAGAGCCCAGAAACGTTAAAGAAGCTTTAACTTGTCTGAAAAAGAAGAAATTGATGCAAGGGGAGATGGAGTCTATGAAGTGAAATCAAGTCTGGGGACTTGTAGATCTTCCAGAGGGACAAAAGGAAATTGGGAATAAATGGATTCTCAAAAAACAAAAGAACTGTTGATGGCCCAATAGAGAGGTAGAAAGCTCGCTTGGTGGCAAAAGGTTATACTCAACAAGGGTATAGAGTACGTAGAAACCTTTTCACTTATAGTGAGGATTGCCTTGATTTGTCTACTGTTGGCTATAGTGGCTAGTATGGATTTAGAATTACAACAAATGGATGTTAAGACCGCATTTCTCAATGGAGAATTAGAAGAAGAGATCTACATGCAACAGCCTGTAGGATTTATTCTTTGAGGTCGAGAGGATAAAATTTGTAGATTATAAAAGTCGTTCTATAGACTCAAACAATCCTCCAGACAGTGGTATTTGAGATTTCAAACTACGGTCATCTCATAAGACTACTGTGTTTACATTAAACGATCCAATAGTTATTTTGTGATTCTATCCTTGTATGTGGATGACATATTTCTAGCTTGAAATAGCAAAGAGTATCTTGAAACCATTAAAGGATGGTTGCCTTCGAATTTCGAAATGAAAGATATGGGTAATGCAGAGTACATACTTGATGTGAAGATCCATAGGGATCGTTCAAAGAAGTTATTGGGTTTGTCTCAAGAGACTTACATCAAGAATCTTTTAGAACGATTCAAGATGGACACCTGCAAACCTATAGATACTCCTATTGTGAAAGACGAATCATTGAGTCAGCAAATGTGTCCCAAGGCTCTAGATGAGAAGAATAAAATGACCAGAGTACCATATGCCATTGTGATTGACTGCAGATTATTTTTTCTGTTATCACTGAATGGGTATACAGACGTTGACTGGAGTGGTGATTTAGATAAACGTAAATCAACTCTCGGTTATGTTTCTTGCTCAATGATGGAGCAATCTCATGGTGTAACAAGAAACAGACTTCATCTGCAGTTCAAGAGACTATTTGGTTGAGAAGATTCATGAAACATTTGGAGTTCTCAAACATTCCAGTGGGAGCTGTTTCAATTAATTGTGATAATCAGATGGTTATTGCTTACACAAAAGACCCAAATATCATGGAAAGACCAAACACATTGACATGAAGTTCAACTTTGTTAGAGATATTGTAGACAAGAAGAAAGTGATTCTTAGTAACATTTCTACTCATTTGAGTTTGCGAAGGATTTAAAACGATATATTGAATATGTTAATGTATGTTAATGAAATAGTTAATGGCTTAACTATACATATATGTTTTATAAATTATATGTGATGGTTCACATATAATAGTATGTCGGCAAGTTATGATTGTCTCTCTCATACGAGCAATCGCCTCTGGCTCAGTGGGAGCGCAGAGATGAGATTACGATAGTTAATGTAATCGGGATAGATTTCGCCACGAATCTAATCCAACTTGTTATAAAGCTAAATCGACGGAGATCCTATACGTTGGAGGGAGGATATCTGGGTTAAGTGTATGGAACACACTTAAACTTTGATTTACACGATGTCTAAATTAAATGAAATACGACATACGCTTTCTTGGAAGGAAGTTAAAAGACATTGTGACATGTGTTTTAGGAAAACGACATGTGCCAAGTTGACCCCAACAGGATTGAGAAAATAATCCCTATTTTCTCAAAAGTATGAGTCCTTATCTATTGGTTACCCTTATGACTTTCTACTATATTCTAAGTCTTCACTTTGGTGTTGCTACTTTAGCATGCTACCAAAAGAGCTATGGTTAATAACGGCGATGCGGTACATGTCTAGGAAAGCAGCTATAGTGGGAGACTGTAGATATTTAGCGAGATGGGAAGATCGTCTTAATTTAACATATACTATTGTGATTCATTGACTAGTCAATCAAGCAGGGTCTTGATTATGAATACATAGTAATTTGCAAAAAGGTTGAATATGCTCTGACAAATTCAGGGATTGAAAAGAGATATGTCAACATATGTTAAATGTTCAAGAGTTCTGGGGTATAGCGAGCTTGTTGAGTTTCATTGATAAACTGGTTGAGTTGCTATATATCTCTAACAAGTGTATGGCGATTAAAACTCATATCTCGTGGGTCACACGATGTATTAATCTGTGCGAGAATATGATTCATGAAGAATATGAGTCAGGCGACTTTTGGACTTCATATGTGAGTGGGAGATGTAAATAATAATTATTTATTATTATTTATTTCCACATAGGAAGTGGATAAGAGAGAGAGGGAGTTATCATTCCGTGACTAACTCCTGTCTCCTTGGATTTAATACACTGCGCCATGCAGTTGTCTCAGGTAGACACGCGTCACAGAACACTGCGTTACAGAACGCAGAACGCTAAAACGTTCATGCGTGCGACAGAACGCGAGAGTGCAGTTGCTCTCTAATTTTCTCTCCCGAAATCACATCGAAAATCCAGTCATCATATACTGCAGATTAATACACATTCGTGAAAACATATCTTTCAACCCTGTGTTGAACGATGTTGGAAAACTCACGTTCAATAACGTACTAACCCTATTCATGCATAGGGAGAAAACTTACCTTTCTCCGTAGGGTTAAGTTGCAGCGGAAGAAAGAACGTATGAACCCGGTTGGTACTCACATTGATACGCTGTGATCTCTGGATCAATCGTTCAACACAGGGTTGAAAGATATGTTTTCACGAATGTGTATTAATCTGCAGTATATGATGACTGGATTTTCGATGTGATTTCGGGAGAGAAAATTAGAGAGCAACTGCACTCTCGCGTTCTGTCGCACGCATGAACGTTTTAGCGTTCTGCGTTCTGTAACGCAGTGTTCTGTGACGCGTGTCTACCTGAGACAACTGCATGGCGCAGTGTATTAAATCCAAGGAGACAGGAGTTAGTCACGGAATGATAACTCCCTCTCTCTCTTATCCACTTCCTATGTGGAAATAAATAATAATAAATAATTATTATTTACATCTCCCACTCACATATGAAGTCCAAAAGTCGCCTGACTCATATTCTTCATGAATCATATTCTCGCACAGATTAATACATCGTGTGACCCACGAGATATGAGTTTTAATCGCCATACACTTGTTAGAGATATATAGCAACTCAACCAGTTTATCAATGAAACTCAACAAGCTCGCTATACCCCAGAACTCTTGAACATTTAACATATGTTGACATATCTCTTTTCAATCCCTGAATTTGTCAGAGCATATTCAACCTTTTTGCAAATTACTATGTATTCATAATCAAGACCCTGCTTGATTGACTAGTCAATGAATCACAATAGTATATGTTAAATTAAGACGATCTTCCCATCTCGCTAAATATCTACAGTCTCCCACTATAGCTGCTTTCCTAGACATGTACCGCATCGCCGTTATTAACCATAGCTCTTTTGGTAGCATGCTAAAGTAGCAACACCAAAGTGAAGACTTAGAATATAGTAGAAAGTCATAAGGGTAACCAATAGATAAGGACTCATACTTTTGAGAAAATAGGGATTATTTTCTCAATCCTGTTGGGGTCAACTTGACACATGTCGTTTTCCTAAAACACATGTCACAATGTCTTTTAACTTCCTTCCAAGAAAGCGTATGTCGTATTTCATTTAATTTAGACATCGTGTAAATCAAAGTTTAAGTGTGTTCCATACACTTAACCCAGATATCCTCCCTCCAACGTATAGGATCTCCGTCGATTTAGCTTTATAACAAGTTGGATTAGATTCATGGCGAAATCTATCCCGATTACATTAACTATCGTAATCTCATCTCTGCGCTCCCACTGAGCCAGAGGCGATTGCTCGTATGAGAGAGACAATCATAACTTGCCGACATACTATTATATGTGAACCATCACATATAATTTATAAAACATATATGTATAGTTAAGCCATTAACTATTTCATTAACATACATTAACATATTCAATATATCGTTTTAAATCCTTCGCAAACTCAAATGAGTAGAAATGTTACTAAGAATCACTTTCTTCTTGTCTACAATATCTCTAACAAAGTTGAACTTCATGTCAATGTGTTTGGTCTTTCCATGATATTTGGGTCTTTTGTGTAAGCAATAACCATCTGATTATCACAATTAATTGAAACAGCTCCCACTGGAATGTTTGAGAACTCCAAATGTTTCATGAATCTTCTCAACCAAATAGTCTCTTGAACTGCAGATGAAGTCTGTTTCTTGTTACACCATGAGATTGCTCCATCATTGAGCAAGAAACATAACCGAGAGTTGATTTACGTTTATCTAAATCACCACTCCAGTCAACGTCTGTATACCCATTCAGTGATAACAGAAAAAATAATCTGCAGTCAATCACAATGGCATATGGTACTCTGGTCATTTTATTCTTCTCATCTAGAGCCTTGGGACACATTTGCTGACTCAATGATTCGTCTTTCACAATAGGAGTATCTATAGGTTTGCAGGTGTCCATCTTGAATCGTTCTAAAAGATTCTTGATGTAAGTCTCTTGAGACAAACCCAATAACTTCTTTGAACGATCCCTATGGATCTTCACATCAAGTATGTACTCTGCATTACCCATATCTTTCATTTCGAAATTCGAAGGCAACCATCCTTTAATGGTTTCAAGATACTCTTTGCTATTTCAAGCTAGAAATATGTCATCCACATACAAGGATAGAATCACAAAATAACTATTGGATCGTTTAATGTAAACACAGTAGTCTTATGAGATGACCGTAGTTTGAAATCTCAAATACCACTGTCTGGAGGATTGTTTGAGTCTATAGAACGACTTTTATAATCTACAAATTTTATCCTCTCGACCTCAAAGAATAAATCCTACAGGCTGTTGCATGTAGATCTCTTCTTCTAATTCTCCATTGAGAAATGCGGTCTTAACATCCATTTGTTGTAATTCTAAATCCATACTAGCCACTATAGCCAACAGTAGACAAATCAAGGCAATCCTCACTATAAGTGAAAAGGTTTCTACGTACTCTATACCCTTGTTGAGTATAACCTTTTGCCACCAAGCGAGCTTTCTACCTCTCTATTGGGCCATCAACAGTTCTTTTGTTTTTTGAGAATCCATTTATTCCCAATTTCCTTTTGTCCCTCTGGAAGATCTACAAGTCCCCAGACTTGATTTCACTTCATAGACTCCATCTCCCCTTGCATCAATTTCTTCTTTTTCAGACAAGTTAAAGCTTCTTTAACGTTTCTGGGCTCTTCCTCATCAGCAGGAAAAATATCTCAACTTTCTGGTGAAACCAAGAAGGCATGTCCTTCAATGTCATAATGCCTTTGGTGCATATATTTCCTAGAACTTTTCAAGATGAGATAACTTATGATGGTCTTCTGTAGACTAAATGCTCTCATTGAGAATCACCTGATTCTCAATCGGCAAATATCTATCAAGATCCACACCATCAATGATCAAGATCCACATCCTAGAACTTTTCGAGATGAGATAACTTATGATGGTCTTCTGTAGACAAAATGCTCTCATTGAGAATCACCTGATTCTCAATCGGCAAATATCTATCAAGATCCACACCATCAACTATCAAGATCCACATATCCACATCATCAGCTTATTACTCCCACTTGGATCTTGTAGGTATTGATTTTCTACCATCTCGAAAACAGGTCCGGCATCCCTGATGCCCTTTCTACTAGGAAATTCAGTTTCCAGAAAATGAGCATTACGCGATTCTGTCTCAGTTAAGCTCTCATCCTCACTTTCTATGAACACGTAACCCTTAGAATGTTTGCCTCTAGGACCCAACTTTTCATACTGACTCGATGAATCATGTACAAAGCTGCTGATCCCCAAGCTCTAAGGTTACTCAAGTCAGGTTTTCTACCCGTCTAAAGTTCATATGGAGTCGAAGCAACTGACTTAGAAGGCACGTGATAAGCACATAAGCTCCCGTAAATAACGCATCTCGTTATAATAGCTTGTGCCATCATGGATCTTACCATCTCCAACAAAGTCCTATTCCTTTTCTAGCAACACCATTTTGTTGAGGTGTATAAGGAAAAATTGATTGTCGGATTATATCCTTTTCATTACAAAATTCCTTGAATTGTTCTGATAGATATTCATGTCTTCTACTTCACTCAAGTATCGTCTAAAACAATCCAATGCTTCAGACACGTGAGATATCGTATAGACTGAATAATCATCAATGAACGTAATGAAATAGTGAGCTCCATGTCGTGCTCTCACATTTATAGAACCACATATATCAGAATGAATTACTACTAATGGAGATTAAGACACAATGGCTTTACCAAAAGATTTTCTAGTCATTTTGCCAGCAAGATAATGTTCGCATTTGGATAATTCGACCTTAGAAGAAATATTCAACAATCCTTCCACAAGTCTATCATCCATCTTGCTCAACATGACTTAATCTAGCATGCCAAACATCATTCACATTTGCATTGCTAGAAGAACAAGTGTTTAGCGAATATGAATGATCATCATAACTACTAAACATCATTCTTTACAATATAAAAACCTTAAAGCCATCAGTTATATGTCCAGATGCACGACAAGTATCATTAACGCTAATTACCACAGTTTTTAGTGAACAGTACATCATAACCCAAATTACGTATAACTGAAACAGAAATCAAATTTCGCGTGATCTCCGGAGCATATAGAACATCATGTAGGATAAAGTTCGGACCATCGTTAAGGACCAATTTGCAAGTCCAAAGTCCTTTGACTTCGACTCATGCATTGTTTCCTACATATTTCTACCTAGTCCCCTTCGGAACATGGCGAAAATCTACAAAAGCTCCTCTGTCTCTCGTCACATGGTCCGTTGCTCCCGAGTCTATAATCCTCAAAGGATAAGAATCAGACAGAAAGACAGTACTCGAGACATTAATTTCACACAAAATAGAATAAGATGAATCCACCTTTTCCCTCCCGGGATTAGGGCATTCACGATCATAATGACCAAACTTACTTTAATTGTAAAATGGCATCATGCTTTTATCTTTCTTATTCTTTTTATCACGCTTCTTTTCCTTTTTCTGTTCATCAATTTTGTAGTTGGATTATCGTCAGGCTTACCACTATCACCATCAGATCGTCTTTCCTTCTTTTTCTTCTTCCAATTCCTTTTTCTTTGAAGCATGAAGCTCCTTTAGAAGTAGAACTGGCATAGAAGGTCCCAGAAGAAGGCTTTGAGGCTCCCAGCCTTCATCTTCTAACTCAACATGACAAGAAGCATCATTGAAGGTTAATGCGTCAAGTTGACTTTGAGACGTTTCCAACGATCAGGTAAAGAGCGGAACAGGGCTTAGATTTACTGATCATCAGAAAGTATATGACCGGCGGTTTTAAGTTTGATTATCATATTAGACATCTCCCTGAGATTTTGTCTAATGTAATGACCAGGTTTCCTTTTTAAGGTGTCAAACTTAATAGTCTACTGCCTAAGCCTTGTAACCGATGTACCACCATATCTCACGCAGATACACCCAGATATCATGTGTGGTGGGTTGTTGCTCACATTCATGGATCACTGCATCGATTACTGAGCTTACAAGAATACCTCGTGCAATGGAATTTTGCTTTTCCATGCCTGGTACGCTTCTTGGTTACACCTACCTTGATTTCCAATTCCCTCGTCTGGTTCAGCCATTACTTGGTTTATAGCATCTAATACATCTTGTTCATATAGTACGTACCAAATGTTATGACGCCTTGTGTCATAGTTGTCACCATTGAGTTTCTCACTTTTGTTCAACTCAGCGACAATAGATTTCGAAGCTCATTTATTTGATAGAGATTAAAGTGATTCGGTATGTTAATAATGTTTTATTAAGTTTTACGTTAAGCCAAACACAGACATCTCAATAAATAACACAAGACTTGATCTCGAAAAATAGCTCGGAGACTACTAATCATCAATCTCATCAAGTGTCACAATACTAGATTCTTGCTTCAAAACATAAAACACATTGTTCAAGTAATCAACAATAACATTGAACAGCCACTTATAAACAGAACTTAAACAACCATTCACTATAGCAAAATGTCCAAGTCTGACAAGTCATGGACATTAAAATTCTAATGAACTTCTTGAGTTTCCAATTAGAAATACAATTGAAATAAACTAGCGATAAATATCAATTGTATCTCTTAATTTATCACTAGATTCAAAATAACGTTCCCAATCAAAATCTTTAGTCCCCACATTAAAGACAGCTCGACCTAGAGGATCTATATGAGGATTCTTTATCTGACGTTTATCTCGACCACTAAGTCTCAAAAAATCAGAACGTCGAACCCTTCCCATCCTCAAGCAGGCTGATCTCAGTGCCTGTGTCCTATCTTCTGCCTTAGAAGCATCGACCATATCAAGCATAATGAAATAACCATTAGGCTTCACTTGGTAAGTCTCCCACTGAGCCCAAAAATCCTTTTGTAGATGGGGAGGCAAAGTGTTCGCCCAGGTCTGAGGACTAGTAATTTGAAAATACTCATCACTTGGAATCGTTTTGCTATAAATTAAGCGCATCATCTGGTTGTAGAGTTCAAACAAAACAATTGCGTGGTCCCTTATGTTGTGTGTAGGCTTCATTTTATAATTCAAGAATTCATGGAGGACTTCATCTTTAGTCCTAATGTCTTCCTCTGAAATTGTTCCCCGTCCTGACATACCTTTGAGAAAACGAGCAACCAAAAATAAACATATCAGTGTTAGTCAAACTATATCACATGAATTTCCTCTCCATTTAATGCATATGGAAACAACTTTCCAAGATGCAATAGGTATATTCACAAGTGAATCAGTCCAACTCACTTTGGCTCCCACTTTCATAGGTTACAGGAGTTTTGAACAATCTAACAACACTTAACACCATGAATTTAGAATTAAATGACATATTAAGGTGCTTTATTACCAAAAATTGCAAGCGAAATAGCTACCCCGTGGGTTCGTATTCAACAAATATGTCACAAAATGAAGTAAAACCACACATACACACTTAAGATGACGTCAAACACCCTCGGAAACGTCACCATTGGACTCAAAACGCTGGAAACACGTCGGAAACCATCGGACAGGCGCCGGAAAACGCTTGCACGCGCCTCCACGCGCCGCCACGGACAGACTGGACGCTTCACGCGCCACCCACGCGCCTTCCACGCGCCACCACGCGCGGCTGGGAGTAGTCTGAGTCAGGCGCGTGCAACTCACGCGCCACTGCCGACTCCGGCAACTGACGGCGCGTGCATCACACGCGCCTCTATCGACTACCGGCGCGTGTATTTCACGCGCACCGCCGGTGTTCCCTTGCCGGTGCGTGTCCGCCACGCGCCTCCGCATACCGCTACCCTCCGGTGGGTCCGGTCGGGGGCTGACCCAATGGTCCTACCCGGTTTCCTGATCCGACCCGGTTCAGACTGGACCGACCCGGTCCGACCCATAAACAACAGCATTATTTATTATTACAGAAAGGTCCCTGAACTTTCTCAAATTTTCAAAAAACGACCCCTGAAGTTTCTGAAACTTTGCAATTTAGCCCCAAGTTCGAAAACAACTTCAAAAATTCATATCTTGAGTTTTGGAAGGCCAAAAAATGCACAAAAAATACTGACGGACTCCTCTCGACGAGGGCTTTCCAGTGGTATAAATAAAACATGCTTTTGCTTTCATAAAAAATGACGAAAAATTCAACCCATGGTGCATTAACGGTGAATAACAACGTCAAATTACACATACTCACTGGAAACAACGTAATCTGCCTTAAACTCACATAAATAACCCATCAAAGTCACACAATACACCAATCATATAACTTTAAACAAAATCATGTGAGAACGTTTAACACGCAGAAGCAGAAAATTTTAAAAACATGAAATGTTTTAAATCCAGAAAATCAAACGGAGTACCAACCATTAGCTCTGATACCAATGTTGGAAAACTCACGTTCAATAACGTACTAACCCTATTCATGCATAGGGAGAAAACTTACCTTTCTCCGTAGGGTTAAGTTGCAGCGGAAGAAAGAACGTATGAACCCGGTTGGTACTCACATTGATACGCTGTGATCTCTGGATCAATCGTTCAACACAGGGTTGAAAGATATGTTTTCACGAATGTGTATTAATCTGCAGTATATGATGACTGGATTTTCGATGTGATTTCGGGAGAGAAAATTAGAGAGCAACTGCACTCTCGCGTTCTGTCGCACGCATGAACGTTTTAGCGTTCTGCGTTCTGTAACGCAGTGTTCTGTGACGCGTGTCTACCTGAGACAACTGCATGGCGCAGTGTATTAAATCCAAGGAGACAGGAGTTAGTCACGGAATGATAATATATATTATTATTTATTAAATTCCACATAAGAAGTGGATAAGGGAGACAGAAGGAGTTATGAAACCGTTACTCAACTCCTGTCTCCTTGGGATTTAATATACTGCGCGTCATGCAGTTGATGAAGGAGTGAGATACGCATTGCAGAGTGCAGAGGCTAAAACGTTTGTGTTCACGCTGAAGCGCATATACGTTTGCGTTACAGAACGCAGAACACAAGGCAGAAGCAGAACGCGTACAGAACGCGCAAGCATTTCTCTCTCTCGTATTCTCTCCCGAAATCACACACAAAATATCCAGTCATCATATTCCACAGTTAAAACACATTCGTGGAAATATATTCTCTCAACCCCGTGTTGGAGGATTGATCCAGAGATCACGGTTTAACAACGTGAGTATCAACCGGGTTCTTAAGATTCTTCCGCTGCAACATACACGGTGAGAGGTAAGTGAGATTACTCTCTTTGTATGTTTATTCGTTTATTGAACGTAAGATTTCCAACATTGGTATCAGAGCCAATGGTTGGTACTCCGTGTTTATGTTTTCTCTCTGGAATGTTTTAAGTTTTTCTGCCTTAAGTTTCAATACTATTACATGACATGATTTGGTATTTGGTGTCATATGATAAATGTATTATGTGACATTGATTGTGTCATAAATATGTTCTTAAGGCAGACTGCCTTGTTTCCAGTGGATATATGAATGTATGATGTGTAATTCACCATGAATGCTTTAAGATGTGAATTTTCGTCATTTTTCTGTACAAGCAAAAGCATGTTTTGATTATACCACTGGATAGGGCTCGTCGAGAGGAGTCCGTCAGTATTTTTTGTGCAATTTTTGGCCTTCTAAAACTCAAGATATGATTTTTTGAAGTTTTTTTCGAAATTGGGGCTAAACTGCAAAAGTTCAGAAACTTCAGGGGTTGATTTTTGAAAATTCGATAAAGTTCAGGGACTTGATCGTAATTTCGAAAAACCTGAAGCCGGACCGGGTCAATCAGACGGATCCGGGTCAGACCCAGCAGAACCGGGTCGGTCCAGTGGGTCAACCCGTAGCCGGAATCACCGGAGAACACGGCCGCAAGCGGAGGCGCGTGACACCCACGTGCCGTTTCCGGCGAGGTGCGTGTGTTGCACGCGCCGGCAGCGCGTGTGTTTCACGCGCCAGAACTCAGACTGCGCACAGCCGCGCGTGGTGGCGCGTGCGGGCGCGTGGCATCCAGTGACGGCGGCTACCGGCGCGTGGGAGCGCGTGCTGGCGCGTGGATGTGTTCTGTCGGCGCGTTGGGGCGCGTGCGGGCGCGTGCAATCTTTTTCCAGCCACTGTTTGATGTTTCCGACGTGTTTTCGATGCGTTGAGTCCGATGGTGATGTTTTCGAGAATGTTTGACGTCGTCTTTAGTGTGTATGTGTGTTTTTGCTTCATTTAATGACATATTTATTGAATACGAACCTACGGGGTGGCTATTTGGTTGCAATTTTTGAAGAATATGCACCTTTATATGTCATTTAATACTATATTCATGGTGTTTTGGTGATGTTTGAATTGTTCAAACTCCTGTAGCCTATGAAAGTGGGAGCCAAGTTGGACTGATTCACTTGTGAATATACCTATTGCATCTTGGAAAGTTGTTTCCATATGCATTAAATGGAGAGGAAATTCATGTGATATAGTTTGACTAACACTGGTATGTTTGTTTTTGGTTGCTCGTTTTCTCAGAGGCATGTCAGGACCGGGAACAATTTCAGAGGAAGACATTAGCACTAAAAATGAAATCCTCCATGAATTCTTGAATTATAAAATGAAGCCTACACACAACATAAGGGACCACGCAATTGATTTGATTGAACTCTACAACCGATTATTGCCTTTGATTTATAGCAATGCAATTCCACGTGATAAGTATTTCGAAGTTTCCTGTCCTGAGACCTGGGCGAACACTTTGCCTCATTACCTACAAAAGGATTTTTGGGCTCAGTGGGAGACTTATGAAGTGAAGCCTAATGGTCGACAAATTATGGAAGATTTGGTTGATGTTTCTGTAGCAAGAGATAGGACACAGGCACTAAGATCGGCCTGCTTAAGGATGGGAAGGATTCGACGTTCTGATTCTTTAAGACTAAGTGGTCGAGAGAAGCGTCGGATAAAGAATCCTCATATAGATCCTTTGGGGCAAGCTATCTATAGTGTGGGGACTAAGAAATTTGATTATGAGCATCGATGGAAATCTAGTAATGATAAATTAGGGAGATTAATCCGTAGATTTCCTTAATTTATTTCCATTGTATTTCTAATTGGAAACTCAGGGAGTTCATTAGAATTTTTATGTTCATGACTTGTCAGACTTGGTGTTTTCGCTATTGTGGATGGTTGTTTAAAGTTAAATTTATGAGTGGCTGTTCAATGTTATTGTTAATTACTTGAACAATGTGTTTTATGTTTTGAAGCAAGAATCTAGTATTGTGACACTTGATGAGATTGATGATTAGTAGTCTCCGAGCTATTTTTCGAGATCAAGTCTTGTGTTATTTATTGAGATGTCTGTGTTTGGCTTAACGTAAAACTTAATAAAACATAAATAACATACTGAATCACTATAATCTCTAACAAAGAAATGAACATCGAAATCTATTGTCATTGAGTTGCACAAAGGTGAGAAACTCAATAGTGACAATTATGACACAGACGTCATAAAATTTGGTACATACTGTATGAACAAGATGCATTGGATGCTATAAACCAAGTGATGGCTTATCCAGGCGTGGGTATTGGAAACCAAAGGAAGTGTGACCAAGGAGCATACCAGGCATGGAAAGGGAAAATTCCATTTTCACGAGGTATTCTTGTAAGCTCAGTAATCGATGCGATGATTCATGAATCCAACTACACATGATATCTGGTTGTATCTACGTGAGAAGTATGGAGGTACATCGATTACAAGGCTTATGCAGTTGACTATTAAGTTCGACACTTATAAAAGGAAACCTGATCATAACATTAGACAACATCTCAGGGAGATGTCTAATATGATAATCGAACTTAAGACTACCGGTCATATGCTCTCTAAGGATCAGTAAGTCCAAGCCTTAATACGCTCTTTACCTGATCATAAGGAACATCTTAAAGTCAACTTGACACATAATGAAAGTATTAAAACTTTCAATGATGTTACTAGTCATGTTGAGCTGGAAGATGAGAAGCTCTGAGCCTCAAAGCCTTATTCTGGGGCCTTCTATGCCAGTTCTACTTCTAAAGGAGCTTCATGCTTCAAAAGGAAAATGAATTGGAAGAAGAGAAAGAAGGACAGACGATCTGATGGTGATGGTGGTAAGCCTGACGATAATCCAACTACAAAATTGATGAACAGAAAAAGGAAAACAAGTGTGATAAAAAGAATAAGAAAGATAAAAGCATGATGCCATTTTACAATTAAAGTAAGTTTGGTCATTATGCTCGTGAATGCCCTGATCCCGGGAGGGAAAAGGTGGATTCATCTTATTCTATTTTGTGTGAAATTAATGTCTCAAGTACTGTCTTTCTGTCTGATTCTTATCCTTTGAGGATTATAGACTCGGGAGCAACGGACCATGTGACGAGAGACAGAGGAGCTTTTGTAGATTTTCGCCATGTTCCGAAGGGGACTAGGTAGAAATATGTAGGAAACAATGCATGAGTCGAAGTCAAAGGACTTTGGACTTGCAAATTGGTCCTTAACGATGGTCTGAACTTTATCCTACATGATGTTCTATATGCTCCGGAGATCACGCAAAATTTGATTTCTGTTTCAGTTATACGTAATTGGGTTATGATGTACTGTTCACTAAAACTGTGGTAATTAGCATTAATGATACTTGTCGTGCATCTGGACATATAACTGATGGCTTTAAAGTTTTTTATATTGTAAAGAATGATGTTTAGTAGTTATGATGATCATTCATATTCGCTAAACACTTGTTCTTCTAGCAATGCAAATGTGAATGATGTTTGGCATGCTAGATTAAGTCATGTTGAGCAAGATGGATGATAGACTTGTGAAAGGATTGTTGAATATTTCTTCTAAGGTCGAATTATCCAAATGCGAACATTATCTTGCTGGCAAAATGACTAGAAAATCTTTTGGTAAAGCCATTGTGTCTTAATCTCCATTAGTAGTAATCCATTCTGATATATGTGGTTCTATAAATGTGAGAGCACGACATGGAGCTCACTATTTCATTACGTTCATTGATGATTATTCAGTCTATACGATATCTCACGTGTCTGAAGCATTGGATTGTTTTAGACGATACTTGAGTGAAGTAGAAGACATGAATATCTATCTGAACAATTCAAGGAATTTTGTAATGAAAGGATATAATCCGACAATCAACTTTTCCTTATACACCTCAACAAAATGGTGTTGCTAGAAAAGGAATAGGACTTTGTTGGAGATGGTAAGATCCATGATGGCACAAGCTATTATAACGAGATGCGTTATTTACGGGAGCTTATGTGCTTATCGCGTGCCTTCTAAGTCAGTTGCTTCGACTCCATATGAACTTTGGACGGGTAGAAAACCTGACTTGAGTAACCTTAGAGCTTGGGGATCAGCAGCTTTGTACATGATTCATCGAGTCAGTATGAAAAGTTGGGTCCTAAAGGCAAACATTCTAAGGGTTACGTGTTCATAGGAGATGAAAATGAGAGCTTAACTGAGACAGAATCGCGTAATGCTTATTTTTTGGAAACTGAATTTCCTAGTAGAAAGGGCATCAGGGATGCCGGACCTGTTTTCGAGATGGTAGGAAATCAATACCTACAAGATCCAAGTGGGAGTAATAAGCTGATGATGTGGATCTTGATAGTTGATGGTGTCTTGATAGATATTTGCCGATTGAGAATCAGGTGATTCTCAATGAGGGCATTTTGACTACAGAAGACCATCATAAGTTATCTCATCTCGAAAAGTTCTAGGAAACATGTGCACAAAAGGCATTATGACATCGAAGGACAAACCTTCTTAGTTTCACCAGAAAATGGAGATGATTCTCCTGTTGACGAGGAAGAGCCTATGAACGTTACAGAAGCTCTAACTTGTCCGGCAAAGGAGAAATGGATGAAAGAGGAGATGAAGTCTATGAAGTCAAATCAAGTCTGGGGACTTGTAGATCTTTCAAAGGGACGAAAGAAAATTGAGAATAAATGGATTTTCAAAATCTAAAGAAATGCTGATGACTCAATAGAGAGGTAGAAAGTTCGCTTGGTGATAAAAGGTTATACACTACAAGGGTATAGACTACGTAGAAACCACTTTTACCTGTAGTGAATTTGGCCTTGATTTGTCTACTGTTGGCTATAGTGGCTAGTATGGATTTAGAATTACAGCAAATGGATGTTAAGACCGTATTTCTCAGTAGAGAATTAGAAGAAGTAATCTACATGCAACAGCCTGTAGGATTTATTCTTCAAGGTCAAGAGGATAAAGTTTTTAAATAGAAGAAGTTGTTCTATAGACTCAAACTATCCTTTAGACAGTGGTATTTGAGATTTCACACAATGATCATCTCATATAACTTTGTTATGATAAATGAAGACCACTGTGTTTACTTTAAACGGTTCAATAATTGTTTTGTGATTCTATCCTTGTATGTAGATGACATACTTCTAGCTGGAAATAGCAAAAAGAGTATCTTGAAACCATAAAAGGATGGTTGTCTTCAAATTTTGAAATGAAAGATATGGGTGAAGTAGAGTACATACTTTGGTGTGTGGATCCATAAGGATTGTTCAAAGAAATTATTGGGTTTGTCTCAAGAGACTTACATTAAGAAATTTTTAGAACGGTTCAAGATGGACACCTGCAAACCTATAGATACTCCCATTGCGGAAGGTGAATCATTGAGTCAACAAATGTGTCCCAAGACTCAAGATGAAAAGAATAAAATGGCCAGAGTACCATATGCCAATGTGATTGACTGCAGATTATTCTTTCTGTTATCACTGAATGGGTATACAGATGTTGACTGGAGTGGTGATTTAGATAAACGTAAATCAACTCTCGGTTATGTCTTCTTGCTCTATGATGGAGCAATCTCATGGTGTAACAAGAAACAGACTTCATCTGCAGTTCAAGAGACTATTTGGTTGAGAAGATTCATGAAATATTTGGAGGTCTCAAACACTCCAGTGGGAGCTGTTTTAATTAATTGTAATAATCAGGTGGTTATTGCTTACACAAAAGATCCCAAATATCATGAAGAGACCAAACACATTGACATGAAGTTCAATTTTGTTAGAGATATTGTAGATAAGAAGAAAAGTGATTCTTAATTACATTTCTACTCGTTTGAGTCTATGAAGGATTTAAAACGATGTATTGAATATGTACATGTATGTTAATGGAATAGTTAATGGCTTAACTATACATATATGTTTTATAAATTATATGTGATGGTTCACATATAATAGTATGTCGGCAAGTAATGATTGGCTCTCTCATACGAGCAATCGCCTCTGGCTCAGTGGGAGCGCAGAGATGAGATTACGATAATTAATGTAATCGGGATAGATTTCG
The DNA here is from genome assembly GCA_023678885.1 of Pogostemon cablin. Taxonomy (NCBI): domain Eukaryota; kingdom Viridiplantae; phylum Streptophyta; class Magnoliopsida; order Lamiales; family Lamiaceae; genus Pogostemon; species Pogostemon cablin. The sequence goes on from CM042975.1 coordinate 30,285,576, forward strand.
CCACGAATCTAATCCAACTTGTTGTAAAGCTAAATCGATGGAAATCCTATACCTTGGAGGGAGGATATCCGAGTTAAAGTGTATGGGACACACTTGAACTCTGATTTACACGATGTCTAAATTAGATGAAATAAGACATACGCTTTCTTGGAAGGAAGTTAAAGACATTGTGACATGTGTTTTAGGAAAACGACATGTGCTAAGTTGACCCTAACAGGATTGAGAAAATTATCTCTATTTTCTCAAAAGTATGAGTCCTTATCTATTGGTTACCCTTATGACTTTCTACTATGTTCTAAGTCTTCACTTTGGTGTTGCTACTTTAGCATGCTACCAAAAGAGCTATGGTTAATAACGGCGATGCGGTACATGTCTAGGAAAGCAGCTATAGTGGGAGACTGTAGATACTTAGTGAGATGGGAAGAACGTCTTAATTTAACATATACTATTGTGATTCATTGACTAGTCAATCAAGCAGTGTCTTGATTATGAATACATAGTAATTTTGCAAAAGGGTTGAATATGCTCTGACAAATTCAGGGATTGAAAAGAGATATGTCAATTTATGTTAAATGTTCAAGAGTTCTGGGGTATAGCGAGCTTGTTGAGTTTCATTGATAAACTGGTTGAGTTGCTATATATCTCTAACAAGTGTATAGCGATTAAAACTCATATCTCGTGGGTCACACGATGTATTAATCTGTACGAGAATATGATTTATGAAGAAATTGGGTCAGGCGACTTTTGACTTCATATGTGAGTGGGAGATGTAAATAATATATATTATTATTTATTAAATTCCACATAAGAAGTGGATAAGGGAGACAGAAGGAGTTATGAAACCGTTACTCAACTCCTGTCTCCTTGGGATTTAATATACTGCGCGTCATGCAGTTGATGAAGGAGTGAGATACGCATTGCAGAGTGCAGAGGCTAAAACGTTTGTGTTCACGCTGAAGCGCATATACGTTTGCGTTACAGAACGCAGAACACAAGGCAGAAGCAGAACGCGTACAGAACGCGCAAGCATTTCTCTCTCTCGTATTCTCTCCCGAAATCACACACAAAATATCCAGTCATCATATTCCACAGTTAAAACACATTCGTGGAAATATATTCTCTCAACCCCGTGTTGGAGGATTGATCCAGAGATCACGGTTTAACAACGTGAGTATCAACCGGGTTCTTAAGATTCTTCCGCTGCAACATACACGGTGAGAGGTAAGTGAGATTACTCTCTTTGTATGTTTATTCGTTTATTGAACGTAAGATTTCCAACATTGGTATCAGAGCCAATGGTTGGTACTCCGTGTTTATGTTTTCTCTCTGGAATGTTTTAAGTTTTTCTGCCTTAAGTTTCAATACTATTACATGACATGATTTGGTATTTGGTGTCATATGATAAATGTATTATGTGACATTGATTGTGTCATAAATATGTTCTTAAGGCAGACTGCCTTGTTTCCAGTGGATATATGAATGTATGATGTGTAATTCACCATGAATGCTTTAAGATGTGAATTTTCGTCATTTTTCTGTACAAGCAAAAGCATGTTTTGATTATACCACTGGATAGGGCTCGTCGAGAGGAGTCCGTCAGTATTTTTTGTGCAATTTTTGGCCTTCTAAAACTCAAGATATGATTTTTTGAAGTTTTTTTCGAAATTGGGGCTAAACTGCAAAAGTTCAGAAACTTCAGGGGTTGATTTTTGAAAATTCGATAAAGTTCAGGGACTTGATCGTAATTTCGAAAAACCTGAAGCCGGACCGGGTCAATCAGACGGATCCGGGTCAGACCCAGCAGAACCGGGTCGGTCCAGTGGGTCAACCCGTAGCCGGAATCACCGGAGAACACGGCCGCAAGCGGAGGCGCGTGACACCCACGTGCCGTTTCCGGCGAGGTGCGTGTGTTGCACGCGCCGGCAGCGCGTGTGTTTCACGCGCCAGAACTCAGACTGCGCACAGCCGCGCGTGGTGGCGCGTGCGGGCGCGTGGCATCCAGTGACGGCGGCTACCGGCGCGTGGGAGCGCGTGCTGGCGCGTGGATGTGTTCTGTCGGCGCGTTGGGGCGCGTGCGGGCGCGTGCAATCTTTTTCCAGCCACTGTTTGATGTTTCCGACGTGTTTTCGATGCGTTGAGTCCGATGGTGATGTTTTCGAGAATGTTTGACGTCGTCTTTAGTGTGTATGTGTGTTTTTGCTTCATTTAATGACATATTTATTGAATACGAACCTACGGGGTGGCTATTTGGTTGCAATTTTTGAAGAATATGCACCTTTATATGTCATTTAATACTATATTCATGGTGTTTTGGTGATGTTTGAATTGTTCAAACTCCTGTAGCCTATGAAAGTGGGAGCCAAGTTGGACTGATTCACTTGTGAATATACCTATTGCATCTTGGAAAGTTGTTTCCATATGCATTAAATGGAGAGGAAATTCATGTGATATAGTTTGACTAACACTGGTATGTTTGTTTTTGGTTGCTCGTTTTCTCAGAGGCATGTCAGGACCGGGAACAATTTCAGAGGAAGACATTAGCACTAAAAATGAAATCCTCCATGAATTCTTGAATTATAAAATGAAGCCTACACACAACATAAGGGACCACGCAATTGATTTGATTGAACTCTACAACCGATTATTGCCTTTGATTTATAGCAATGCAATTCCACGTGATAAGTATTTCGAAGTTTCCTGTCCTGAGACCTGGGCGAACACTTTGCCTCATTACCTACAAAAGGATTTTTGGGCTCAGTGGGAGACTTATGAAGTGAAGCCTAATGGTCGACAAATTATGGAAGATTTGGTTGATGTTTCTGTAGCAAGAGATAGGACACAGGCACTAAGATCGGCCTGCTTAAGGATGGGAAGGATTCGACGTTCTGATTCTTTAAGACTAAGTGGTCGAGAGAAGCGTCGGATAAAGAATCCTCATATAGATCCTTTGGGGCAAGCTATCTATAGTGTGGGGACTAAGAAATTTGATTATGAGCATCGATGGAAATCTAGTAATGATAAATTAGGGAGATTAATCCGTAGATTTCCTTAATTTATTTCCATTGTATTTCTAATTGGAAACTCAGGGAGTTCATTAGAATTTTTATGTTCATGACTTGTCAGACTTGGTGTTTTCGCTATTGTGGATGGTTGTTTAAAGTTAAATTTATGAGTGGCTGTTCAATGTTATTGTTAATTACTTGAACAATGTGTTTTATGTTTTGAAGCAAGAATCTAGTATTGTGACACTTGATGAGATTGATGATTAGTAGTCTCCGAGCTATTTTTCGAGATCAAGTCTTGTGTTATTTATTGAGATGTCTGTGTTTGGCTTAACGTAAAACTTAATAAAACATAAATAACATACTGAATCACTATAATCTCTAACAAAGAAATGAACATCGAAATCTATTGTCATTGAGTTGCACAAAGGTGAGAAACTCAATAGTGACAATTATGACACAGACGTCATAAAATTTGGTACATACTGTATGAACAAGATGCATTGGATGCTATAAACCAAGTGATGGCTTATCCAGGCGTGGGTATTGGAAACCAAAGGAAGTGTGACCAAGGAGCATACCAGGCATGGAAAGGGAAAATTCCATTTTCACGAGGTATTCTTGTAAGCTCAGTAATCGATGCGATGATTCATGAATCCAACTACACATGATATCTGGTTGTATCTACGTGAGAAGTATGGAGGTACATCGATTACAAGGCTTATGCAGTTGACTATTAAGTTCGACACTTATAAAAGGAAACCTGATCATAACATTAGACAACATCTCAGGGAGATGTCTAATATGATAATCGAACTTAAGACTACCGGTCATATGCTCTCTAAGGATCAGTAAGTCCAAGCCTTAATACGCTCTTTACCTGATCATAAGGAACATCTTAAAGTCAACTTGACACATAATGAAAGTATTAAAACTTTCAATGATGTTACTAGTCATGTTGAGCTGGAAGATGAGAAGCTCTGAGCCTCAAAGCCTTATTCTGGGGCCTTCTATGCCAGTTCTACTTCTAAAGGAGCTTCATGCTTCAAAAGGAAAAGGAATTGGAAGAAGAGAAAGAAGGACAGACGATCTGATGGTGATGGTGGTAAGCCTGACGATAATCCAACTACAAAATTGATGAACAGAAAAAGGAAAACAAGTGTGATAAAAAGAATAAGAAAGATAAAAGCATGATGCCATTTTACAATTAAAGTAAGTTTGGTCATTATGCTCGTGAATGCCCTGATCCCGGGAGGGAAAAGGTGGATTCATCTTATTCTATTTTGTGTGAAATTAATGTCTCAAGTACTGTCTTTCTGTCTGATTCTTATCCTTTGAGGATTATAGACTCGGGAGCAACGGACCATGTGACGAGAGACAGAGGAGCTTTTGTAGATTTTCGCCATGTTCCGAAGGGGACTAGGTAGAAATATGTAGGAAACAATGCATGAGTCGAAGTCAAAGGACTTTGGACTTGCAAATTGGTCCTTAACGATGGTCTGAACTTTATCCTACATGATGTTCTATATGCTCCGGAGATCACGCAAAATTTGATTTCTGTTTCAGTTATACGTAATTGGGTTATGATGTACTGTTCACTAAAACTGTGGTAATTAGCATTAATGATACTTGTCGTGCATCTGGACATATAACTGATGGCTTTAAAGTTTTTTATATTGTAAAGAATGATGTTTAGTAGTTATGATGATCATTCATATTCGCTAAACACTTGTTCTTCTAGCAATGCAAATGTGAATGATGTTTGGCATGCTAGATTAAGTCATGTTGAGCAAGATGGATGATAGACTTGTGAAAGGATTGTTGAATATTTCTTCTAAGGTCGAATTATCCAAATGCGAACATTATCTTGCTGGCAAAATGACTAGAAAATCTTTTGGTAAAGCCATTGTGTCTTAATCTCCATTAGTAGTAATCCATTCTGATATATGTGGTTCTATAAATGTGAGAGCACGACATGGAGCTCACTATTTCATTACGTTCATTGATGATTATTCAGTCTATACGATATCTCACGTGTCTGAAGCATTGGATTGTTTTAGACGATACTTGAGTGAAGTAGAAGACATGAATATCTATCTGAACAATTCAAGGAATTTTGTAATGAAAGGATATAATCCGACAATCAACTTTTCCTTATACACCTCAACAAAATGGTGTTGCTAGAAAAGGAATAGGACTTTGTTGGAGATGGTAAGATCCATGATGGCACAAGCTATTATAACGAGATGCGTTATTTACGGGAGCTTATGTGCTTATCGCGTGCCTTCTAAGTCAGTTGCTTCGACTCCATATGAACTTTGGACGGGTAGAAAACCTGACTTGAGTAACCTTAGAGCTTGGGGATCAGCAGCTTTGTACATGATTCATCGAGTCAGTATGAAAAGTTGGGTCCTAAAGGCAAACATTCTAAGGGTTACGTGTTCATAGGAGATGAAAATGAGAGCTTAACTGAGACAGAATCGCGTAATGCTTATTTTCTGGAAACTGAATTTCCTAGTAGAAAGGGCATCAGGGATGCCGGACCTGTTTTCGAGATGGTAGGAAATCAATACCTACAAGATCCAAGTGGGAGTAATAAGCTGATGATGTGGATCTTGATAGTTGATGGTGTCTTGATAGATATTTGCCGATTGAGAATCAGGTGATTCTCAATGAGGGCATTTTGACTACAGAAGACCATCATAAGTTATCTCATCTCGAAAAGTTCTAGGAAACATGTGCACAAAAGGCATTATGACATCGAAGGACAAACCTTCTTAGTTTCACCAGAAAATGGAGATGATTATCCTGTTGACGAGGAAGAGCCTATGAACGTTACAGAAGCTCTAACTTGTCCGGCAAAGGAGAAATGGATGAAAGAGGAGATGAAGTCTATGAAGTCAAATCAAGTCTGGGGACTTGTAGATCTTTCAAAGGGACGAAAGAAAATTGAGAATAAATGGATTTTCAAAATCTAAAGAAATGCTGATGACTCAATAGAGAGGTAGAAAGTTCGCTTGGTGATAAAAGGTTATACACTACAAGGGTATAGACTACGTAGAAACCACTTTCACCTGTAGTGAATTTGGCCTTGATTTGTCTACTGTTGGCTATAGTGGCTAGTATGGATTTAGAATTACAGCAAATGGATGTTAAGACCGTATTTCTCAGTAGAGAATTAGAAGAAGTAATCTACATGCAACAGCCTGTAGGATTTATTCTTCAAGGTCAAGAGGATAAAGTTTTTAAATAGAAGAAGTTGTTCTATAGACTCAAACTATCCTTTAGACAGTGGTATTTGAGATTTCACACAATGATCATCTCATATAACTTTGTTATGATAAATGAAGACCACTGTGTTTACTTTAAACGGTTCAATAATTGTTTTGTGATTCTATCCTTGTATGTAGATGACATACTTCTAGCTGGAAATAGCAAAAAGAGTATCTTGAAACCATAAAAGGATGGTTGTCTTCAAATTTTGAAATGAAAGATATGGGTGAAGTAGAGTACATACTTTGGTGTGTGGATCCATAAGGATTGTTCAAAGAAATTATTGGGTTTGTCTCAAGAGACTTACATTAAGAAATTTTTAGAACGGTTCAAGATGGACACCTGCAAACCTATAGATACTCCCATTGCGGAAGGTGAATCATTGAGTCAACAAATGTGTCCCAAGACTCAAGATGAAAAGAATAAAATGGCCAGAGTACCATATGCCAATGTGATTGACTGCAGATTATTCTTTCTGTTATCACTGAATGGGTATACAGATGTTGACTGGAGTGGTGATTTAGATAAACGTAAATCAACTCTCGGTTATGTCTTCTTGCTCTATGATGGAGCAATCTCATGGTGTAACAAGAAACAGACTTCATCTGCAGTTCAAGAGACTATTTGGTTGAGAAGATTCATGAAATATTTGGAGGTCTCAAACACTCCAGTGGGAGCTGTTTTAATTAATTGTAATAATCAGGTGGTTATTGCTTACACAAAAGATCCCAAATATCATGAAGAGACCAAACACATTGACATGAAGTTCAATTTTGTTAGAGATATTGTAGATAAGAAGAAAAGTGATTCTTAATTACATTTCTACTCGTTTGAGTCTATGAAGGATTTAAAACGATGTATTGAATATGTACATGTATGTTAATGGAATAGTTAATGGCTTAACTATACATATATGTTTTATAAATTATATGTGATGGTTCACATATAATAGTATGTCGGCAAGTAATGATTGGCTCTCTCATACGAGCAATCGCCTCTGGCTCAGTGGGAGCGCAGAGATGAGATTACGATAATTAATGTAATCGGGATAGATTTCGCCACGAATCTAATCCAACTTGTTGTAAAGCTAAATCGATGGAAATCCTATACCTTGGAGGGAGGATATCCGAGTTAAAGTGTATGGGACACACTTGAACTCTGATTTACACGATGTCTAAATTAGATGAAATAAGACATACGCTTTCTTGGAAGGAAGTTAAAGACATTGTGACATGTGTTTTAGGAAAACGACATGTGCTAAGTTGACCCTAACAGGATTGAGAAAATTATCTCTATTTTCTCAAAAGTATGAGTCCTTATCTATTGGTTACCCTTATGACTTTCTACTATGTTCTAAGTCTTCACTTTGGTGTTGCTACTTTAGCATGCTACCAAAAGAGCTATGGTTAATAACGGCGATGCGGTACATGTCTAGGAAAGCAGCTATAGTGGGAGACTGTAGATACTTAGTGAGATGGGAAGAACGTCTTAATTTAACATATACTATTGTGATTCATTGACTAGTCAATCAAGCAGTGTCTTGATTATGAATACATAGTAATTTTGCAAAAGGGTTGAATATGCTCTGACAAATTCAGGGATTGAAAAGAGATATGTCAATTTATGTTAAATGTTCAAGAGTTCTGGGGTATAGCGAGCTTGTTGAGTTTCATTGATAAACTGGTTGAGTTGCTATATATCTCTAACAAGTGTATAGCGATTAAAACTCATATCTCGTGGGTCACACGATGTATTAATCTGTACGAGAATATGATTTATGAAGAAATTGGGTCAGGCGACTTTTGACTTCATATGTGAGTGGGAGATGTAAATAATATATATTATTATTTATTAAATTCCACATAAGAAGTGGATAAGGGAGACAGAAGGAGTTATGAAACCGTTACTCAACTCCTGTCTCCTTGGGATTTAATATACTGCGCGTCATGCAGTTGATGAAGGAGTGAGATACGCATTGCAGAGTGCAGAGGCTAAAACGTTTGTGTTCACGCTGAAGCGCATATACGTTTGCGTTACAGAACGCAGAACACAAGGCAGAAGCAGAACGCGTACAGAACGCGCAAGCATTTCTCTCTCTCGTATTCTCTCCCGAAATCACACACAAAATATCCAGTCATCATATTCCACAGTTAAAACACATTCGTGGAAATATATTCTCTCAACCCCGTGTTGGAGGATTGATCCAGAGATCACGGTTTAACAACGTGAGTATCAACCGGGTTCTTAAGATTCTTCCGCTGCAACATACACGGTGAGAGGTAAGTGAGATTACTCTCTTTGTATGTTTATTCGTTTATTGAACGTAAGATTTCCAACATTGGTATCAGAGCCAATGGTTGGTACTCCGTGTTTATGTTTTCTCTCTGGAATGTTTTAAGTTTTTCTGCCTTAAGTTTCAATACTATTACATGACATGATTTGGTATTTGGTGTCATATGATAAATGTATTATGTGACATTGATTGTGTCATAAATATGTTCTTAAGGCAGACTGCCTTGTTTCCAGTGGATATATGAATGTATGATGTGTAATTCACCATGAATGCTTTAAGATGTGAATTTTCGTCATTTTTCTGTACAAGCAAAAGCATGTTTTGATTATACCACTGGATAGGGCTCGTCGAGAGGAGTCCGTCAGTATTTTTTGTGCAATTTTTGGCCTTCTAAAACTCAAGATATGATTTTTTGAAGTTTTTTTCGAAATTGGGGCTAAACTGCAAAAGTTCAGAAACTTCAGGGGTTGATTTTTGAAAATTCGATAAAGTTCAGGGACTTGATCGTAATTTCGAAAAACCTGAAGCCGGACCGGGTCAATCAGACGGATCCGGGTCAGACCCAGCAGAACCGGGTCGGTCCAGTGGGTCAACCCGTAGCCGGAATCACCGGAGAACACGGCCGCAAGCGGAGGCGCGTGACACCCACGTGCCGTTTCCGGCGAGGTGCGTGTGTTGCACGCGCCGGCAGCGCGTGTGTTTCACGCGCCAGAACTCAGACTGCGCACAGCCGCGCGTGGTGGCGCGTGCGGGCGCGTGGCATCCAGTGACGGCGGCTACCGGCGCGTGGGAGCGCGTGCTGGCGCGTGGATGTGTTCTGTCGGCGCGTTGGGGCGCGTGCGGGCGCGTGCAATCTTTTTCCAGCCACTGTTTGATGTTTCCGACGTGTTTTCGATGCGTTGAGTCCGATGGTGATGTTTTCGAGAATGTTTGACGTCGTCTTTAGTGTGTATGTGTGTTTTTGCTTCATTTAATGACATATTTATTGAATACGAACCTACGGGGTGGCTATTTGGTTGCAATTTTTGAAGAATATGCACCTTTATATGTCATTTAATACTATATTCATGGTGTTTTGGTGATGTTTGAATTGTTCAAAACTCCTGTAGCCTATGAAAGTGGGAGCCAAGTTGGACTGATTCACTTGTGAATATACCTATTGCATCTTGGAAAGTTGTTTCCATATGCATTAAATGGAGAGGAAATTCATGTGATATAGTTTGACTAACACTGGTATGTTTGTTTTTGGTTGCTCGTTTTCTCAGAGGCATGTCAGGACCGGGAACAATTTCAGAGGAAGACATTAGCACTAAAAATGAAATCCTCCATGAATTCTTGAATTATAAAATGAAGCCTACACACAACATAAGGGACCACGCAATTGATTTGATTGAACTCTACAACCGATTATTGCCTTTGATTTATAGCAATGCAATTCCACGTGATAAGTATTTCGAAGTTTCCTGTCCTGAGACCTGGGCGAACACTTTGCCTCATTACCTACAAAAGGATTTTTGGGCTCAGTGGGAGACTTATGAAGTGAAGCCTAATGGTCGACAAATTATGGAAGATTTGGTTGATGTTTCTGTAGCAAGAGATAGGACACAGGCACTAAGATCGGCCTGCTTAAGGATGGGAAGGATTCGACGTTCTGATTCTTTAAGACTAAGTGGTCGAGAGAAGCGTCGGATAAAGAATCCTCATATAGATCCTTTGGGGCAAGCTATCTATAGTGTGGGGACTAAGAAATTTGATTATGAGCATCGATGGAAATCTAGTAATGATAAATTAGGGAGATTAATCCGTAGATTTCCTTAATTTATTTCCATTGTATTTCTAATTGGAAACTCAGGGAGTTCATTAGAATTTTTATGTTCATGACTTGTCAGACTTGGTGTTTTCGCTATTGTGGATGGTTTGTTTAAAGTTAAATTTATGAGTGGCTGTTCAATGTTATTGTTAATTACTTGAACAATGTGTTTTATGTTTTGAAGCAAGAATCTAGTATTGTGACACTTGATGAGATTGATGATTAGTAGTCTCCGAGCTATTTTTCGAGATCAAGTCTTGTGTTATTTATTGAGATGTCTGTGTTTGGCTTAACGTAAAACTTAATAAAACATAAATAACATACTGAATCACTATAATCTCTAACAAAGAAATGAACATCGAAATCTATTGTCATTGAGTTGCACAAAGGTGAGAAACTCAATAGTGACAATTATGACACAGACGTCATAAAATTTGGTACATACTGTATGAACAAGATGCATTGGATGCTATAAACCAAGTGATGGCTTATCCAGGCGTGGGTATTGGAAACCAAAGGAAGTGTGACCAAGGAGCATACCAGGCATGGAAAGGGAAAATTCCATTTTCACGAGGTATTCTTGTAAGCTCAGTAATCGATGCGATGATTCATGAATCCAACTACACATGATATCTGGTTGTATCTACGTGAGAAGTATGGAGGTACATCGATTACAAGGCTTATGCAGTTGACTATTAAGTTCGACACTTATAAAAGGAAACCTGATCATAACATTAGACAACATCTCAGGGAGATGTCTAATATGATAATCGAACTTAAGACTACCGGTCATATGCTCTCTAAGGATCAGTAAGTCCAAGCCTTAATACGCTCTTTACCTGATCATAAGGAACATCTTAAAGTCAACTTGACACATAATGAAAGTATTAAAACTTTCAATGATGTTACTAGTCATGTTGAGCTGGAAGATGAGAAGCTCTGAGCCTCAAAGCCTTATTCTGGGGCCTTCTATGCCAGTTCTACTTCTAAAGGAGCTTCATGCTTCAAAAGGAAAAGGAATTGGAAGAAGAGAAAGAAGGACAGACGATCTGATGGTGATGGTGGTAAGCCTGACGATAATCCAACTACAAAATTGATGAACAGAAAAAGGAAAACAAGTGTGATAAAAAGAATAAGAAAGATAAAAGCATGATGCCATTTTACAATTAAAGTAAGTTTGGTCATTATGCTCGTGAATGCCCTGATCCCGGGAGGGAAAAGGTGGATTCATCTTATTCTATTTTGTGTGAAATTAATGTCTCAAGTACTGTCTTTCTGTCTGATTCTTATCCTTTGAGGATTATAGACTCGGAGCAACGGACCATGTGACGAGAGACAGAGGAGCTTTTGTAGATTTTCGCCATGTTCCGAAGGGGACTAGGTAGAAATATGTAGGAAACAATGCATGAGTCGAAGTCAAAGGACTTTGGACTTGCAAATTGGTCCTTAACGATGGTCTGAACTTTATCCTACATGATGTTCTATATGCTCCGGAGATCACGCAAAATTTGATTTCTGTTTCAGTTATACGTAATTGGGTTATGATGTACTGTTCACTAAAACTGTGGTAATTAGCATTAATGATACTTGTCGTGCATCTGGACATATAACTGATGGCTTTAAAGTTTTTTATATTGTAAAGAATGATGTTTAGTAGTTATGATGATCATTCATATTCGCTAAACACTTGTTCTTCTAGCAATGCAAATGTGAATGATGTTTGGCATGCAAGATTAAGTCATGTTGAGCAAGATGGATGATAGACTTGTGAAAGGATTGTTGAATATTTCTTCAAAGGTCGAATTATCCAAATGCGAACATTATCTTGCTGGCAAAATGACTAGAAAATCTTTTGGTAAAGCCATTGTGTCTTAATCTCCATTAGTAGTAATCCATTCTGATATATGTGGTTCTATAAATGTGAGAGCACGACATGGAGCTCACTATTTCATTACGTTCATTGATGATTATTCAGTCTATACGATATCTCACGTGTCTGAAGCATTGGATTGTTTTAGACGATACTTGAGTGAAGTAGAAGACATGAATATCTATCTGAACAATTCAAGGAATTTTGTAATGAAAGGATATAATCCGACAATCAACTTTTCCTTATACACCTCAACAAAATGGTGTTGCTAGAAAAGGAATAGGACTTTGTTGGAGATGGTAAGATCCATGATGGCACAAGCTATTATAACGAGATGCGTTATTTACGGGAGCTTATGTGCTTATCGCGTGCCTTCTAAGTCAGTTGCTTCGACTCCATATGAACTTTGGACGGGTAGAAAACCTGACTTGAGTAACCTTAGAGCTTGGGATCAGCAGCTTTGTACATGATTCATCGAGTCAGTATGAAAAGTTGGGTCCTAAAGGCAAACATTCTAAGGGTTACGTGTTCATAGGAGATGAAAATGAGAGCTTAACTGAGACAGAATCGCGTAATGCTTATTTTTTGGAAACTGAATTTCCTAGTAGAAAGGGCATCAGGGATGCGACCTGTTTTCGAGATGGTAGGAAATCAATACCTACAAGATCCAAGTGGGAGTAATAAGCTGATGATGTGGATCTTGATAGTTGATGGTGTCTTGATAGATATTGCCGATTGAGAATCAGGTGATTCTCAATGAGGCATTTTGACTACAGAAGACCATCATAAGTTATCTCATCTCGAAAAGTTCTAGGAAACATGTGCACAAAAGCATTATGACATCGAAGGACAAACCTTCTTAGTTTCACCAAAAATGGAGATGATTCTCCTGTTGACGAGGAAGAGCCTATGAACGTTACAGAAGCTCTAACTTGTCCGGCAAAGGAGAAATGGATGAAAAGAGGAGATGAAGTCTATGAAGTCAAATCAAGTCTGGGGACTTGTAGATCTTTCAAAGGGACGAAAGAAAATTGAGAATAAATGGATTTTCAAAATCTAAAGAAATGCTGATGACTCAATAGAGAGGTAGAAAGTTCGCTTGGTGATAAAAGGTTATACACTACAAGGGTATAGACTACGTAGAAAACCACTTTTACCTGTAGTGAATTTGGCCTTGATTTGTCTACTGTTGGCTATAGTGGCTAGTATGGATTTAGAATTACAGCAAATGGATGTTAAGACCGTATTTTCTCAGTAGAGAATTAGAAGAAGTAATCTACATGCAACAGCCTGTAGGATTTATTCTTCAAGGTCAAGAGGATAAAAGTTTTTAAATAGAAGAAGTTGTTCTATAGACTCAAACTATCCTTTAGACAGTGGTATTTGAGATTTCACACAATGATCATCTCATATAACTTTGTTATGATAAATGAAGACCACTGTGTTTACTTTAAACGGTTCAATAATTGTTTTGTGATTCTATCCTTGTATGTAGATGACATACTTCTAGCTGGAAATAGCAAAAAGAGTATCTTGAAACCATAAAAGGATGGTTGTCTTCAAATTTTGAAATGAAAGATATGGGTGAAGTAGAGTACATACTTGGTGTGTGGATCCATAAGGATTGTTCAAAGAAATTATTGGGTTTGTCTCAAGAGACTTACATTAAGAAATTTTTAGAACGGTTCAAGATGGACACCTGCAAACCTATAGATACTCCCCATTGCGGAAGGTGAATCATTGAGTCAACAAATGTGTCCCAAGACTCAGATGAAAAGAATAAAATGGCCAGAGTACCATATGCCAATGTGATTGACTGCAGATTATTCTTTCTGTTATCACTGAATGGGTATACAGATGTTGACTGGAGTGGTGATTTAGATAAACGTAAATCAACTCTCGGTTATGTCTTCTTGCTCTATGATGGAGCAATCTCATGGTGTAACAAGAAACAGACTTCATCTGCAGTTCAAGAGACTATTTGGTTGAGAAGATTCATGAAATATTTGGAGGTCTCAAACACTCCAGTGGGAGCTGTTTTAATTAATTGTAATAATCAGGTGGTTATTGCTTACACAAAAGATCCCAAATATCATGAAGAGACCAAACACATTGACATGAAGTTCAATTTTGTTAGAGATATTTGTAGATAAGAAGAAAAGTGATTCTTAATTACATTTCTACTCGTTTGAGTCTATGAAGGATTTAAAACGATGTATTGAATATGTACATGTATGTTAATGGAATAGTTAATGGCTTAACTATACATATATGTTTTATAATTATATGTGATGGTTCACATATAATAGTATGTCGGCAAGTAATGATTGGCTCTCTCATACGAGCAATCGCCTCTGGCTCAGTGGGAGCGCAGAGATGAGATTACGATAATTAATGTAATCGGGATAGATTTCGCCACGAATCTAATCCAACTTGTTGTAAAGCTAAATCGATGGAAATCCTATACCTTGGAGGGAGGATATCCGAGTTAAAGTGTATGGGACACACTTGAACTCTGATTTACACGATGTCTAAATTAGATGAAATAAGACATACGCTTTCTTGGAAGGAAGTTAAAGACATTGTGACATGTGTTTTAGGAAAACGACATGTGCTAAGTTGACCCTAACAGGATTGAGAAAATTATCTCTATTTTCCAAAAGTATGAGTCCTTATCTATTGGTTACCCTTATGACTTTCTACTATGTTCTAAGTCTTCACTTTGGTGTTGCTACTTTAGCATGCTACCAAAAGAGCTATGGTTAATAACGGCGATGCGGTACATGTCTAGGAAAGCAGCTATAGTGGGAGACTGTAGATACTTAGTGAGATGGGAAGAACGTCTTAATTTAACATATACTATTGTGATTCATTGACTAGTCAATCAAGCAGTGTCTTGATTATGAATACATAGTAATTTTGCAAAAGGTTGAATATGCTCTGACAAATTCAGGATTGAAAAGAGATATGTCAATTTATGTTAAATGTTCAAGAGTTCTGGGTATAGCGAGCTTGTTGAGTTTCATTGATAAACTGGTTGAGTTGCTATATATCTCTAACAAGTGTATAGCGATTAAAACTCATATCTCGTGGGTCACACGATGTATTAATCTGTACGAGAATATGATTTATGAAGAAATTAGGTCAGGCGACTTTTGACTTCATATGTGAGTGGGAGATTTAAATAAATATATTATTAATTTATTAAATTCCACATAAGAAGTGGATAAGGGAGACAGAAGGAGTATGAAACCGTTACTCAACTCCTGTCTCCTTGGATTTAATATACTGCGCGTCATGCAGTTGATGAAGGAGTGAGATACGCATTGCAGAGTGCAGAGGCTAAAACGTTTGTGTTCACGCTGAAGCGCATATACGTTTGCGTTACAGAACGCAGAACACAAG